>OX377206.1:34552844-34724893 GCA_947396885.1 Heligmosomoides polygyrus polygyrus
ACCTCCGGGTCCGGACCCCCCAACCCTCTTCCCGCAAGCCCGCCCCCCTCACTCGGCCATCCGGTCGTTGCGCACTTCGTCGGAGCGGCGCACCGTATCGCTAATAAGCAAATTGTGAAATCGCTGTAGTTCCGCTACCGTTCCAGCCCCAAACCTTTTTCAGGTTAGATTGTAACCACGATATAGCACTTTCAGACGTCAGTTTTGCTTTATCGGCCCGCACTGAAGTGAAGCGGTTTTTTGCAATTTTTGACCTACCCTGATGCCCGCAGGAAATTTGAAAACCATAACGGCGCTTCTCTTACAGTCCCCTACAACCCTCAATAGGTCAGTTTTAAAATTGCCACGGGACGCTCATTGATCGCCCTTGTAAGTTCGAAAAGCGACTTCCTTACGCTTAAGTGTGGCCTGCCACGAATGTTGCTCGAGAGTGGTGCGGAATTAATTAATTTCATACAAACCACACTATAACTGGACTTGTTTTTGCAAAACCACTCTATTTTGTGCTTTGTGTTTATGAAATGCTCTCATTTGCTCTCTAACAACTCGTTCGGACGCAGTCAAACTGTAGTTAGGCTGAATATGAATTAGAAAGGTAATACTTACACTTTCTCAGAAATTTTATATCGAAATGACCTTAATGGAATCAAGGTTCAGAGGGATGAAGATTTTTCAGTGTGTACGCAGTGAGCAATATTGACGAAATGAATTTAATTTGTGGTATACATGAATCTAAATCGTGGGCTCTTTTAAGCTATCAGATTTATTTCGGATATAACATGCCTTCCTTCCTTGTTGTTATAGCCAATCGTAGAGTTGTCATGTTTTTCGCTTGTTGATTTTGTTGTTTTGTTATTGGCTTAAATAAAATAGTAATCAGTAATAGCTTGCTGTGGATTCCAACTCGGCTAGCATCCAAAACCTTACGGCTGCGTGCTACGCTCTCCGTTCTCCTAGAGCGCCCTTTCCTTCACACGCAGTCTCTCCGGTCACCTATCCGTATTGAGCAACCGTAACTACCGAGCAGTTCACCACTGTCGTTTAGCCCCATGTACCGAACGGTCCGTTTATCATTTGGAGATACTTCTCAAAATCACGATTGCTACACGACCAGAACACGGATAAACACAAATATTTATTTAAAAGAACGCGGCAAAACAAAACACAATAATGAAAACAAAGGTACCGTTGTCGACGAGGGGGGGGGGGGGAGAGAGAGAGACGCGCCGTGGCTCTCTGCTCGACGAAGATCCTTGCCCTCGAGGGTCTCGCTATTTATGCGTTTCGCTTCGCGCCAAGATCATGTCACTTTGCCGGGCGGTCTGTGTTTGACCTCTTGCCCATCCACACGACCAAAGCAGCGATGGATTGGCACGTTGCACGTGGACCTGAACGATGATGGTATCTACCTCGACCAAGCATTTGATCGCGTGAAGTGGCGTTAGAGTGGGAAGTGGCGTCACCACACCAGAAGAGCGGAATGCGGAGCAAACGCTGAAGAAGGAGAGGCGGTGGGACTGCACTAAAAATCACATTTCGCAGCCTTTGCATATATTACGATTCTATACGAACCAGTGCAAGAGTAACCCAGTTGTTGACAGTGACAGAACTCCAGCGCTCACTTCGCATCACGTGGTATGTACGCCCGAGAGAATCTTTTTTATAGTGATATTTTTATGAGCTGCGCATGAAAAATAGGTTATATTTTCAGGATCTCGTTCTTGTATTCGATTTTTTGCTTTAGCTGTTCACGTTTTACTTCACTATAAATTCAAAAGAACCTAGCACACCACTGAAGAAAATTTGAATAGAATATCGTACTGTGAGTGTTAAAAGAAATGGATTATATTGTAGGCTCTAACCTTAATCAACCTTAATGAGCTAGAAGTGGATTTATTCTTCTTACTTGGTGATCCAAGTACTTTATTTCATCATTCTCGCTTTCACTGGTGATGGAGGAGCTTTCAGAATGCAGTAGCAGTTCAGGTTTAAGCAATGGTTTGTACTTGTTTCACCGTTGTAGGAATATGATGTTGTGTAATGATTAGAAAAAGAGAGGCTTATGCACGAATCCCCTTTAATAAACATTGTCACGGAGCTTTAAGCTAACACATCAATCGAAATGTCGAGATGAAGCACGTGAAGTCGGCAAATTTAAGTAATAGTAATATCTAAGAAAATCAGTAGTTTAGACCCGCCCAGATGTAAGAAATTCCTCAAATTTTCTTATGAATATATTCTCTCAATATCACTCTTTAAGCTATGATATTCCTTCTTTAGTAGAATGCGAAAAACTTTCCTGGACATATGCGAAGGAGCGAGGCCTGAAGCGCTTTGCATTAAAATAAACCACCGTCTATAGAGGAAGTTCAACGTTTGCGCGAATCATGTTTCAACTGCCCAGGTACGAGAAGAGCAGAATATCGCTCGTGCTATTGCTGACCAACGTGAAGCTGATGAACGCATCGCTGCAGAGCGTCTCAAACTTGAGTTGCAACGCATTCAGCAGCAGCATGACGTGGAAGTTGAGAAAGCTGTGAGTTAAGATCTCCTTTTTAACGAAGAAGGGTTAACGAAAATTACTGCGATCTAAAGGTGATGGAAAAACGCTCGTCGTGGGAGATAGAGTTGGAGGACCAGCTGAGACGAACCGCTGCTGCACATTCGGAGCACCTGGAGCAGGTCATTCGTACTCAGCGTCAGCTTTTCGAAATTGAGCATAACCAAAAAGTTGAAGAGGTGATTTACGCATGTCTTTTCTTACTTCATCCCAGCACTGGGGTGATCTTTTATATATTATTGCATTTTACTTGTAGGCGATTAGACTTGAACGCGATCTCCACAGTCGTGAGGTTGGTGCAGCTCTGAGTCGTTTGGCTGGCATTGAGTCTGCGTTGAACAGTAGAGTTGCTCTTGTAAGTTTGTGTTTTGTTGTGAGCGTCTGCCGGATTTAATTCAGACTTGATCTAAACAGAAGTGGTTGAGGATTCGGAGAATCGTCGCGCTAAACAGTTCTGGATTGCATGTCACAATCTCATAGAGTCCATCAAGCATGGCAATAAATCTGGTGATGACATGGAGGGGCGTCGGTTGCCACTGAATGACTCACTGTCGCTTCTCAAACAGGTGATGTTTATCGTACTTTTTATATTTTGTATAGATTTTTTCCACGTGAGCGAGTTGTGGCACATTGTATAGTTTTGAACATTCCTTACATTCTGCATACTGAAAGAAGCTTTATTTATGGAGCTGTAGCAGTAATCCCATGTTCAACTCTCAATAAACCTTGGCATCGTTGATGTTGCAATAGATGAGTAGATTGTGCAGCGTAGCCAAGACTGGTATGCAAGTCTTCATAGCAGCATACGTTTCAGCGTCGTCGCCTTCTTCAGAGCCTGGTGGTACCGGAAGCCGGCAACCAAGACCATCATTGTTCACTGCGCATCGGCTCATCCATTCAGCATGAAAAGAGTCGTTGTTCAGAACATGTTCGGCATTGCTCGAGCGGTTTCATCTGACGCCGTGGCCTTCTTACAACGTTCAGTACTGAATGTTTTATAGAGCGTCGTTCACTGATATAGTCTAAGTGATACACGATGACCAAGTCACTAGGGCAAGACAGAGCGGTCGGTCGGACCTACGAAAACTGCAATTGCTGGAATTCCCACCATTCAAATGGTTGGAATCCAGAATTTCAGCTGCCCATGGCCAGCCTGGAAAATTGGGGGGGGGGGGGAATCCCAAAGCATTGAGTTCATGATGCAGCGGCTCGCGGCTGCCCGTGATGACGATGAAGATCCACACTTTGGGATTTCATCCTCGGTGTTTTGTTTACGAGCGACCGTTGGCAGCTGTAATTTGGGATTTCTACTTTTGCTGTCTCAGTGGTAGGGATTCTAGGGTCTGCAGGTCCAACCGACCGCTCTGGTCATTTCCTTGTTAGTCCAAAAAAGAGCCAATTGAACTCGCACAGGGTTGAACTGATGTACGGCAAATATCCTAAACCAGGTTAGTTTGCGATGTCGAGAATGGGAACTTTGCTCGGTTCAGAAATTCAAGATTTTTTTCACTGTGTATTGATCAAGACTTGAAATTTTTGTGGCAGAATTTTAAACGTATAGGTGGGCTGCTTCATATAGAAAATAAGTTTATTTTCATGAAAAACGAGAGTTTTGAATGCGATTCCCCTAATCATATCGAATATCGCAGTGGTGAGGCTTGTATTTTGCTGTACGATACACAGTGGTTGAATTTTTGTAGGGTATATTTTCGTTCTCTGGCGTATTTCCTCTGCTGGAAGAAATAGGTTTCTGTGGCATGTCTATCTTTCGCATGCGATCGACGAAATCAGTGAACGCAGTTCCTGCATGTACACTGCTATAACTCTGAGGTTTTTTGGAGCCTCTGAAGCATTCATAGAGTATTGGGAACTAGAAGAAATGTAGATTTTATAATTTGAAATGAAGTTTCAGAAGTTACGGCTTCTACGTGATTAGGGGTCCATTTTTTGGGAATCTTTTTTTCAGGCAGATGGTGGAAAAACGACACCCCTGGTAACATAGAAAGAAGATCATTTCAGAAAAACATGGTTCTGTCATTGTGTGTCAAGCACGGCTCGAATTTTTGTAGGGTATGGTTTCGTTCCTTGGTGTTCTTTCCTCCAGAAGGAAGAAAATTATTTCCATGACAAGTCCGTCCTTCGGTTGTGACTCCGTCATCGATTCGAGGAGCGCTTAAAAAATGTCGGGTCTTTAGGTTTCCAGGACATTCTGGCAAGTTCTGCAAAAATTGAGCACCTCTCATTGATTCGAAATCTGCCGGCAGAAAATCTTTATTTCTGACTGTAAAATAACCAGTACTGAAAACTTTGGAGGATTCAGCTCCGTGAATATAACACATCACCTTCAATGAACGAAGTTTCGCGCAATTCTCCATATTGTGGATTACTAGCGTAGGGTTAAATTATGCGGAACTATTCCCCATTTCACGGAATTCGTTTTGTTGTTGTTTAATAATATCTTCGAGCAATATTTGCTTGCTGCTGTCTTCCAAAGTAATGTAAATGTGTTTTTCCTTTCAGTGCGAATGTGAAGACGCTTTTGTCGATGCCTTAATCGATGCTTTTCCCGAGGTGTCAAAGAAGGAGGGTGTTTATACCGAACAGGACCTGAAAAACCGATTCAAGAAGGTGAACAAGCTTGATTATTATCTTTTTTGTCGATATACAAGCCAGTGCTTTGTCTCTGAAGGGGTAATTCTACCTCCAACTATGTAGTTGCAATTCTGCCTCCAACTTTGTGCTTGAGTCTGGGTGAAGGTTTGGTTGACGTTAAGCGGAGTGGTCCGGACGTCGATTCCTGTAGCACAGGATTTAAGCATCTCCTGCGAATTGCTTTACGTGCGCCTTAGGGCCTGTTCATACTTCGCGACGAGAGCGACTTGTCACCCGTGCAAAGCATGCAAATCAATTAGAACCGATCGATCGTTTCTGAAATCTGTTCATAAGCCACGTGCACACTCCGCTGCGGCAGTGCGGCAGCCACGCTGAAGCATAGCACGGATAAGCCGCGTGCACACTCCGCTGCGGCAGTGCGGCAGCCACGCTGAAGCATAGAGCGGAGGGGCGGAGTCACACTGCGGCAGCGGAGCCCGCAGCGAGGGGGTGTGCACACTTCGCTGCCGCAGTGCTGCCGGCGGCGGCCGCAGCGACAGTGGCAGCAAGGAATGACCCGGGCATTCCTCACTGACACTGCCACTGCGGCCGCTGCCGGCAGCACTACGGCAGCGGAAGTGTGCACACCTCCTCACTGCGGCCTCCGCTGCCGCAGTATGGCTCCGCCCCTCCGCGCTATGCTTCAGCATTGCTGCCGCACTGCCGCAGCGGAATATGCACGCGGCTATAGTTTCCGGCGCTGCCGTTGCTCTCGTCGCTGCGCGCGCGTCGCTATCGTCGCTCCTGTTGCTGCCATTGCGAAGTGTGAACAGGGCCTTATAATAATTTCAATGGAGGCAACTGTTATGCTCAAAAAATACTTTGGTACTAGTTACGACGCAGCTGAGATGACACCTTCTATCAATAAACATAATTCGTCTGAGCCTTTTTGAAGTTAAAACTGTCTCAGGTGTGAAGTTGTTCTCAAAAACGCTTGGTATAACCATTTTGATATAGCATGAGACAATATTTCCACGAATAGTCCTCCAAGTATTACTGCTTTCGAAAACCCTAAAGCATAGATGTTGGTCGGCATGAGTTATCGCTTTCGAAGTTCCTGATTTTTTTTTGTTGAGAAACTAGCATTGAAAGGCTTTTGAGTTGTAAGGATCCCTACGCATTTGAGCGTGTTTTCGATCCATTCTCTTGAGAGATATGCTGCCTCATGCCTGCATGGTGTCGCAGTTTCCGCTTTCTCTTTGTGACTTATGGGAGCGTTGAACAATATGATATGATTTATAGTCACTAGTGGTTGTCGCTGTTCCACCATGTGTCCCCGAATGTTGTCCACGTACTTCAGTACGATGTGAATGGGTCGAGGTTTCAGATTTACAAGCTAGGCCGAAGAACGGCGGCGATCGACGAGAACGGAGGCTCGCTCACTGGCTATCTCTGGTCATACGTGAGGTCTATGCTGTTATTCGATTTACCGCGAAAATTCAGCGATGAGGATGTGGTTGATCCCGGATCCGTCGACAACCTCGAGGTCTGTCATCTTCTCGGACTTCGGTAATCGCTAATCGTTTTTATCAGTCTGTCGGCAGCGTCTGCATGTGAGCTCGGGCTTCAAGTATTTATTTGCATTTACTTTCTAAATGTGCCTCTCAGAGTGTTTAAACTGTCTGATAAGTGAGGACGGAGTTATACCGAGAAGAAATTGCCTTCACTGCTGGAAGGTAAAAACATCTGACAAGCGACCTGTCTTAACGGTACGTGGAACGGCAAGCACTAACACTTCTAGGAATCTCCATCCTCCATATAATAACGAAAACGAGTGTTTTGTGCCGACATTATAAGAAGCTAAATGATGTCATAACCATCGAAAAGTTAAAAATCACTCAGTTCCAACTGTTTGTAGCTGTAGCACTCTCACTGCTTGTTGGTAGACATCCGTATTTTGAATTCTATTTTCTCTTTGGAAGATACTGCACAAACAATACGTATATTTTGCCATGGCAAAAGCTCATAGTCTTGCGACCGTATATAACCTGTAAAATAATCTTGAGCGAGGATCTTTCGGTCAGCAACACAGCTGAGAAATACACGGACTGCAACCAGTCAACCACCTCATCACTGCGACCAAAATCCGGCGATATTATCAAATTCAATTTCCAGTACTTTTATAAGCACGAAAAACGGAATCATATCAACCGGATTTGAACCCACGGCTACTTTCCTATGAGTTCACCACCCCACCCCGTAGGCCGCCAATCGGCGCCGTCTAGGACGAAGCAAACCTCTAACTGCGAAAGGCTGGTGCACTAAGTCTTTAATCGGCTGAAACTCTGTTCTTTGCTCAACTCAAGATACTTGCATGTTCGTATTTCTGAGGCAGGGACGCTTTTGTCTATATACACCCACCATTTCAGCCGTTCAGAACTACCGTTGGGATAGTCTTCTGGTAAGACGAACTCAAGATCCATTCAACATGTTAAGCAAAAACAGGCCTATTGAGTGTGTTACATTACCCTAGTGAGGAAATACATCATCTTAACTTTCTCGGTTAAAATGTCTATTGCGGTTGCTCACAATCATTTTCTTGATTTTAGAGAGCATTCTGCTCAAACCTCTGAAGGACAGGTCCAATTTTGAGTGCTAAGATAACTTGTTGTTCATTATCTGCTCAAAAATCGCCGGATAGCGAACAACGTAGCGGGTAGGAAAATCCTACTGGAGACCGGATAACGGTTAATCCGCTCGTTCCTGATCCACGTACAGTGGTGCGAGACAGCTACGCATTCGTAGTAACTCCGTAGAAATAAAAACATAAAAACACGATGCATGAAGTGTCCAAGAAGACTTGAATAACGTTGTAAAATTTTTACGCGAAGTTCATCCAAGTTACTTTTCTTCGGGTTGAGTTGTGACCCTGGCGTGTTCATATCAGAGTTTGGCAGGAAAGGGATCTTTAATGGAAGAAGTTTTTTGTTTTTGTTTTTGTTTTTAGATGCAACCAGTTATTGTCTAGACGTGTAGTGTACTGCACTATTCAAAAGTGTTGACAGGATTAAAACAGATAACGTCTCACTTTACTATCCTACGATGACGTTATCGCATCAAGCACTGTTCAGTTCTTGAAATCAAGAAAGGATGTGCATTGTCCCCCTCGCAGATATATTATCAGGATTGGCGCAACTACGTCGTTCTATAGTTGTTTTGGACGCCATATTGACAATTCGTTTTTACCTGTCCTGGGAGCAGGTCTTAGATCTGTGTTTATTATAACGCGCGGATGGCAATATTAAGGTGTGCCAGTTTTAAAGTCCACGCTATGACCTTCATCCAGTCCATTGTGTTGTTTTCTTAGTTTATTGATAATTGATGAGCCCATGCTCTGTAAAATATGGCACTGGTTCATTCGAAGCAGACATTTCATGATGAGAGTTTCCGATTCGACGATGTCTAATTTTTTTTTAGGTTCCCATTGAAACGCTTGAATTTTTGAAATACTCGAAATAATTCCTTTACATGAAGAATTAACAAGGTCAGGCGCGAAAAACCGCCAATGCCCTTATTGCGAATTTCCATGTAGATAATGTTCATAGCATATGCATTTCTAATTAACACATTCACGACCAGAGCGTTTTCGCGCCCAGTGCGCGCGACGGCCCGCGGCTTTTTTGGCGCGTGCGTGTGTACACTCACTTGCGTGGACAGGCGCTGAAAAAAGACAGAGTCTTAGAAAACAAAACTGTAGACTCAAGAAAAGTCCAGAAGAACTGCACAGCTTGCTATAAAAAACTGAGTAGCAGCCTGGGAAGAGATATTGCCAAGAAGAAAGGATAGTCCATACGCGCTGCACCACTTCCGAAAAATGTGTTTGTTTGAGATCCTCCAACGATAAGAAGTGTTCTTGTTAAAAGTTTGCGCAATGTCATAATCATCCAGGGCTTAGGTTGTTTTATTTAAGAGTTTAATTCATATTTCATTTGTAGCTTGTGCATTAATTTTGGTCTAGAAGTATGTGCGCTTATTGTGTTTCAGTAATGGAAAAAGTTCTTGTCTTGTTAATTACGATAAAGCCAATCATTTTTTTGTCTACGCAAACCCAACATTTTTTGTTACTACAATTTGCGAATTTGAGAAGAAAATCGAACAAAATCATCAATAAACAAAGTTCTTCCCAAAACTCCCCCGTCCACACAAATGAGTGGATACCGTCCGTCGCGCCCCCTCCGCTGTCCACTCATATGAGTGGACATGGTCGCGAATGTGTTAATAATCATCGCTATGCACTGGACATGTTCTTGGAGCGATTTCGGTGGCAAGCCAACGCTAGGATGTTCGCATACACGTTACACAGAAGCAGCGCTCGAATCTATACATTGGATCCGGATGAATCATTTTCGGATACCCGATTCGGATATCCCGATCCGAATCATCCAATTATCGGGCCACGCGAAACTGCCCGTATCCGAATCATCCAAAAATTCGGGGTTCCTGAAATTGCCATTATCCGAATCATTCAGTTATCCGGACCCTGGAGAAATACGATGATTTGGATAAAGTCGGATAACCAGTTCAATTTTTTTCGCCCTTATCCGGATCATCCAAAAATCCGGACCCTGGATGAATCGGATAAATTGCTCCATTTTGAACTTCGTATTAAAGCACATTCAAAACTAAGCTCGCGAGCGGGCGCGCTGCTGAGTCTTATGTTTTCGCGCCCCACTGTGAAATAGTGTCGCAATGGCGCTGAATACATTTAGCACGCTGCTGAGCGTTACGTCGATCTTGGCATCTTTCTCTTCAAATATCATGTTGCGCTGCGGGGGGACGGGGACAGCAAGGACGGGACTTAGGGAGAGAATGGATTACGCACGCCCTCTGATCGGCACTTCGCCATTTCACATTATACGCATTCGGCGCAAATTGGGTGGGGGGGTCACCATGCAGAACAGTCCCATACCGCACTTTGTGCACGAAATTAAACATGCTATTCAACACTTGTGTGTCTACCATTTGGTGAACTCTGTTAGACCATTTCTGATGTAATTTGACATCCATGTGCCTTCTTATGAAGGAGCAAAAGCACTGAATACATTGTCACCCTCAGCCCCCTCCCCGGCCCAAATTGCGCCATTTGATAATGGCATTTTGGAAAGCACGGATCTTACCAGGATACTATCTCAACGGTAGGTCGCAACGACCCAAGTGTTGTATATGGGCAGAACCGCCCCTTCCTGAGAAGTAACAAACTGCAGGTGTCTCGACCCCAGTCTGCGCAGAGTTAGGGGGCGACGGAAGTCACGTGTTGGCGCCATGTTGACTCACGTGCTCCGCAGATGTCGGGCGCGCGCGGGATGAGGGCTTATATCGCGGATCAGCGCAGTGTACAGGTGGCGTAGTAGGGAAGAGCCCGTACTCGTGAGCGAGGAGTCGGGGGTTTGAATCCCACGGTCTGTGTTTGTTGTGCACTTTTGCAAAATCCAAGTTTATCAAATAGGCGATCCACCTAGGGGTATTATAGTATGTTATTATAGAGCATGTTTACATATGCTTCAAGCTACAGATTAGCTAGAATATTTACTTCTAAAGAACAGAGGCAGTTCTCTATTCTCAATAACCAAAACAACACATGTTGACCACTAAGTTTACCCCCCTTGGATACGATGAGCTGGTACATAAGGAGATACGTTAACTGGGAACAGCCTAAATCTGTACAAGGCGGGCTATCTCAACGAGCACCCAGGGCCTTTTGAAAGTCCCATCCAATGCTTGTTCCCCAAGGATCTTGATTCGTGTGAAAAGTCAGGCGGCGAGGAACCTTGGCTTTCATTCATTGCTTATATTGCAAGCACTCGTTTTGCTTTATGCACTATGTTAGTGCGTACCGCTGGTGTTAAAAATCACATATAGTATCCTTGTTTGCTTTTAAACGCTTGCTTATTTGTAAACCTATTTTGTGTGAAGCTGTAATTATGTAACGTTAGATATTTTGTAATTTATTTGCTTTTTGCTTCGCCGGTGGGTGCTGTGGAGAAATGCCTCTTTTAGCTAATCTGTAGCTTGAAGCTTATGTTATATGTAAACATCCTCTATAACATACTATAATACCTCTAGGTGGATCACCTATATGACAAACATGGATTTCGCAAAAGTGCAAAACAAACGCAGTCTCCTGGATTCAAACCACCAACCCCTCGCTCACGATTCCGGGCGCTTTCCTACTACGCCACCTGTTCACTGCGCTGAGCCGCAATGCGAGCCCTCATCCCGCGCACGCCCGTCAGCTGCGGAGCACGTGAATCAACATGGTGCCAACACGCGACTTCCGTCGCCCCCTAACTCTGCGCAGAGTTGTACTGGGATCGAAATACCTGCAGTTTTTACCTCTCAGGGAGGGGCGATTCTGCCCTTGGGCCATTCCGACCTACCGTTGAGATAGTATCCTGGTTAGAATAATTCATCTTGGAATCAGGGATGTGAGGAAGTTTTAAAAAAGCGAAAGTCGGAATACGGAACGGAGGAGCTCAAAAGTGGGCGGAAACCGAAATACGAAACAATGAAACGGAACTAACTCCAATCTCACTACTTCATTTAATTTTTGAAAAATATGTATCCATAGTGGTAGTAACAACTAAGTGGCCGTTGATGAATTTAGAAAGCGGACAGGGCAGCGGGCGACTTTTGCAGCAACATATAACAATAAAAAATCCTTGTGTTCGCATTATTGCTAAGACGAATCTTTAGACACAGTGTAATAAATTGAAGTTTATGCAAAATCTTTCTCTAAAAAGGAAAAAATATTTTAAACGCAATGAACCCAGCTGACGAGTAAGATGCCAGAGATTTCGCCACTCCTGGCACTTAACCGGTCTTATTGAATGCCCCGATCTATCCTAAATGGGAGAGAGCAGCACTAATTATAAGGTCACAGTTGCGTTCGGCATCCCACGACACGACGCCCACTCGCATGGGTGCCATAGCATCATTTAGCAGTAGGTGAAGCTCTGGGACAAACTCAAAGGAGGGGAGGAGAAGAAATACATCGCCAGCTCTCCTCCCACTAAGATAGATCCGATGCCCTTATGGAAAGCAATGTTAGCAACCTAAAAGTGCTTACAGAACTCTGATCTAGAATTGGTGTTCTAAGGCAGATCTAAGATTACTAGGGAAAAAAAGATAAGCATGCTCCGGATAAGGAACTTGATTCTTGATTGGAACACCTATGAGACCTTTGTTGCCTTTCACTATTCGGTAGTACATCGCTTCAAGAAAAGAAAAATGAATCCAATTCCGTTATTACTCTGTTCCAACACTGGATGCGACACGGTTTTCAAATTAAAACACGCACCAAAAAGGCGACCATATAGTTAATCTCTTTCTTCAGCGTTTCGTTTAAGTTCAAGAGGTGAGTGATGGCATTGCAAAACAACCAATGTGTGATGTGTCACCATCTCCGTTCCGTCTTCCGTTCGAAGACGGAGCGAAACACGACGCAGAGCGGAAAGACTAACCATAAAACCGACCGAAACCCAGAATTCAGAACAGGGAAACGGAAGTTTCGCACATCTCTGCTCAGAGCGTGCCCGCATCCAAATTGCGCGATTTCAAAATGGAGTAACGAAATTGAACTGGTTATCCGACTTTATCCAAATCATCGTATTTCTCCAGGGTCCGGATAACTGAATGATTCGGATCATGGCAATTTCACGGACCCCGGATTTTTGGATGGCTCGGATACGGGCGGTTTCGCGGGGCCGGATAATTGTATGATTCGGATAGGGATATACGAATCGGATCCTAAAACGATTCATTCGGATCCAATGTAGACAGTCCAGTTGCCATGTCCATTCATTGAGACACTGAAGCATTGCTATGATTGCATTTGATTTCCCTTCGTGGAACTTATGATGGCGATAAGGGATTGTTTTACTCGCTTTTAAGTGCTCCACTAATCTTTTCTTCATAAGTTTTTCAAATGTTCTCGCTAACACAGACGTTATACTTTCAGGCCTGTACTGCTCCGGCGAGCTGGAAGGTTAACACTTTGGAATACTGGTAATGTAGGACATTTTCCACCTATTGGGCACTTCCGCTTGCATAAAGCTCAAATTGAATAAGAACTCCAGCGGTCTCGCAACCAGATGAGCTATCTTCTTAAGAAAATTGAGTGGCATGCGGTCCGGAGTTACTGACGTGGATGCAGGCCATGCCGAAAGTATTTCATAAATTTCTTCACTATTACACCAAAACGAATAGTTCATTGTTGGGAAGACAACATCAGCACAAAGGTTTGCCGTATTATTAGATTCAATAAATGTTTTCTCAAAGCGTCCGCTAAAAGCCCAACTTTCTGAATATTGGTCTTTCTACCTCTCCATAAGCACCAGTCTTCTTCTTCTTCTTCTCCCGAGCGTTTAGTCCCGCGCAGTCGCAGGGTCCGCTGTTCTTATGATCCGTCGCCACCTCATCCTATCAAAGGCGTCGTCTGGCATGGCGCCGACTTCAGCGAGATCTTTCTTGATGACATCCTTCCACCTTTTCCTTGGGGCTCCTCTCGGACGCTTTCCGGGTGCCTCGAAATCTAGGGCCAACCTTATGGGGTGATCCTCTGGTCTTCTGAGGACGTGTCCATACCACCTCAGGCGCTGCTCCCTCATCTTCAGCTGGATCGGAGCTGTCTTCATCACTGCCCTAACATCCTCGTTTCGCACCCTGTCCCGACGGGTCCATCCACAAGCCCACCTGAGCATCCTCATTTCCGCCGCGTGCAATTGCCGCTCCTGCGCTTTACCTAGGGCCCAGCACTCACTGCCGTAGAGGAGGGCAGGCCTCACCACTGTTCTATAGAGCTTTCCTTTGAGTGTCCTGGAGCACCTACGGTCGCAGAGGATTCCTGTGGACTCCCTCCATTTGAGCCAGGCTGCGTTTATCCGTCCCCTGACCGCCTGGTCCACACTTCCTTCCTCGGATAGGTCACTTCCGAGGTAGCGGAATTCTTCCACCTTCTCGATCGCCTCCCCTTGGCAGTCTAGGATCGGTCTAGTGCACTGCTCAGAGCTGATAAACTTGGTCTTCTTCACGTTCAGCCGCAGGCCATTATCCGCGAGGGCTACTTGCCACAGCCTCACCTTCTCCTCCAGCTCCTCCCGGCTGTCGGCTACTAGAGCGATATCGTCCGCGTAGAGGATGGTCCTGAGAGGGCCTTCCTCCAGGAGTTTCACTATGCAGTCAAGCGTCAGCACGAAGAGGAACGGACTCAGAGCCGACCCTTGATGTACACCCACTGTGATGTCCATCTTCTTTGTCATTCCGTGTGGGGTTCGTACCGCCGCTTTCGAGCCTTCGTACATGTCCTTTACGACTGTGATCAGACGTTCCGGGACACCTCTACCTCGGAGCGATTTCCAGAGCACGGCCCGGGGTAGCCTGTCGTAGGCTTTCTCCAAGTCCAGAAAGGCCATGTAGTAGGGCTTTCGTTTCTCCCGATATTTCTCCATTACCTGGCGAGCGATGAAGATGGCGTCTGTGGTGGACCTCTCAGGCATGAAGCCCCACTGCTCCTGGGAGATTGTCACCATCTCCCTCAGCCTCGAGTCGACCAGACGTTCGTAGATCTTCATCGTGTGCGAGATCAGTTTGATCCCTCGGTAGTTGGAGCACTCGGACGCGTCCCCTTTCTGTTTGAAGATGGGGACTATGATGCTGTCCCTCCAGTCATCCGGCATCTTACTGTCTATCATGACTCTGTTGAAGAACTGTGTCAGCCAATTGACTCCACAGTCCCCAAGCACCTTCCAAGCCTCTACTGGCACCCCATCAGGTCCAGCTGCCTTCCCGAGCTTCATCTTTCCTATGGCGTTGCGAACCTCTTCCCGCGTCCAGGATGGGATGGGTCCTTCCGTTGGTTGTTCTTCTTGAACTTCGCGACGAGGCAATTCTTCATTCAGGAGCTCCTTGAAGTACTCCTCCCATCTTTTTCTGACCTCGACTGGCCTCCGTAGTACCCTGCCGTCAGCACCCCTCACTGTCTTGACCACTCGAATGTCGGCGCAAGCTCTATGCCGCGCCTTAGCCAGCCGGATAGCAAACTTCTCTCCCTGTGGCCCGTCTAGCTTCTCATATAGGGCATCCATCTCCGCTCTCTTCGCTTTCGCTACAGCTGCTTTTGCCAGGCTCTTCATCTTCCTATAGACTGTAAGATGCTCGGGTGCGCTTGTCGTTTGCCACTGCTTATAGGCCTCCTTCTTTTTCCTCACCGCCGCCTGCACCTCTTCATTCCAGAACCATGCAGCCTTATCTCCTCTGATCCCTCCCTTTGTTTCACCGAGGGTTTCCTTGGCACATCGTAGAATCGTTTGGGTCACCCTCCTCCAGGTCTCGTTCACGGGACCAGTTGGATCCGGAAGACCTGCATCGAGCACCCTCCTTCGTAGCTCGTTGCGCTCTGAACCCCGCAGTTTCCACCATCGGATTCTGGGTTTTGTTCTTACCTTGGGTTTGCTGGGTAGAGGTATGGCCAGGTCAGCTACCAATGGCCTGTGCTGTGGTGCTACATCTTCAGCCGGAAGGACCTTCACATCCCGGACAGTTTTCAAGGCAGGTCTTCGCACTAGGATGTGGTCGACTTCCGTCCTTCTTCCTCCGCTAGCATAGGTCACCTTCTGGCTCTCCCTCTTCGCGAAGAAGGTGCTACAGACAGCCAGGTCGTGGGCGATAGCCAGATCCAGAATTCGTTCTCCATCCGGGTTTACCAGGCCGATCCCTTTTCCTCCATGAACCCTTTCCACTCCTCTTCGGCCACTCCCCACATGCCCGTTCATGTCCCCTGCTATGGAGAGGTAGTCGCCTTCTGGTACGGACCTTATGGCTTCCTCGAGCGAGAGGTAGAAGTCATCCTTGTCGTGCTCGGAGCATCCGGTCTGCGGAGCGTAGACAGACATGATGGTCCAGTAACCGTCCTTCGTGTCCAGCCGTAGTGACATGATGCGGTCGTTTATTCTTTGGACAGCCGCTACTGAATCCTTGAGGGACTCCGCGACAGCTATCCCTACCCCGTTCCTCTTGGTGTCCTCTCCGTTGTAGTACAGCTTGACCCCTTCTCCGATCTCCTTGGCTTTCGCCCCTTTCCATCGCATTTCCTGCAGACACAGGACTTGTATCCTTCTGCGCTTCATCAGGTCAGCCACTTCCCTAGGTCTCCCGGTCAGCGTTCCCACATTCAGAGTCCCCAGTCGAACTAGCTTCTTTAGCCAAGGTCGTTCGGCCCTCGGTAGCCCTCGCATACTGACCACAGAACTCGGGCGGGGGTTCTGTGCGCCACTTCCGGGTGACGTCCTAGCCTTTACACTGATTCTATTGCGACTTGTGATCATGGTTTTGTGACGAGGTTTCTCCATCAGCCGGCCTGTCAACCTGGGCCTGACGCTGGAACCGTTGCCATTTTTGCAATTTTTGCAGCGCATGGCGTGCCCGAGCCGGGAGTCGAACCTGTGACCGTTTGTGCATGAAACTGCACTACTAACCACTAGGCTAACTCGGCTATCATCAACGCACAAATAGTATTCTCCGGTAAATAAATTCCCTTTCCTAGAGCTTGCTAATCAGCAAGTAAGAAAGAGAATACATATACGAGAGTTAATAACCAGTAGGAGTCCCAATTCTGCCTTTGAATTGAAGTTTGTAGCTGAGGTGTTTAAAGATTTTTTGCTTATTCCCAACTTCAACAATTTTACGCTCAACGGAACTATAGTATTTCCTTAGTTTTTTTCCCGAATCTCTCATTCAATGTCTTGAATTTCTCCATGAGGCTGTGTTTGTTGGCTTCGCTACCATCCATGCATCAGACTTCCTCCTGAACATTGATCGTAGCTACCACGGTAGTGGCATTCTACAAGAGGACCCCGTAATTCGGGAACAAACATGGCAATGCAATCGTTTAATATGTTTAGAAACATCTCGTGTTTATCGTTCACATTATCAATTGAATTCAAGGAGCTGTTCCAGTCTACACCACTTAAATAGGAACATATTTCGTCGAAATGCGCCCCTTTGTAATCTCTTATGAAGACCTCGCTATCCTCAGGATCAGTAGTACAATTCAATGTGGAACGAACTAAAGCGCGATCGCTTGTGCCAAGTGGGGGTTCGACCACAGTGTAATGAACAAAATTTGGTTCGTTTGATAAAACCATGTTCAGGATGTTAGAGGCATGTGTAGGATTCTGAACTGTTTGCGTCAAGTCATGGATATTGCAAAAACCTAAAATGCTTTAGAAATAGAAGAAACGGCCTTATTCTCACCGCTTTATCTCTGGGTCGCTCTGCAAGACTTTTCACCGCGATTCTTTGGGGGAGACAGTGGTATGTAAAAGGCACTAGGGATGACGTATGAAGAGGTGGATGTCATAATCCTGGACGAAAAAAAGGAATCCAGATCTTCACGCACGCTAGTTCACTGAAGAATCTTCATTTTGTGTGATTACAGCTATTGATACCGATTGCTTTTCCGTGACTATTTGTTTTGATCGAAGACAACTCCGCTCTTACATTACTTCCACTAATCACGTGCGTGAGGCTCCTAAAACGTTGTACTAAAGCAGTTCCAGGAATGCCGCGACGGAGTATTTGGAAAGAATTTGAATTAAGGGGTTGTGACTCAGTAATTTTTGATGTTTCTTATAATTTTGTGCAAAGAAATACGATTCTCATTAGTTATTGTTAGATTTGTCAAGAACTCGATGATAGCAAGTCGAACTTCTGGCTAGGATTCTTTACTTTGGTTGCTTGTCGGCTGAGAACCGTCGCCCTCTCACGTTCATTAGTAAGCGTCGTTCAGCTAAGCATAGTCGGTAGTAATAGATGTAGCAAACTTTTCTAACAAAGGAGTGGACCAGGTCCCACAGGTGAGATGTATATCAGAAGTGCATCTTCAGGCGCTAATTCCAGACAGGTTCCACATCTACTGGGACATCGGAGAACAGCGCTGCGGACCATTTTCACTTTGCTTTGTTGGCCATCTTCCTGCTCACTGCCTTCCAATCACAAAGGGCGTGTCCAAGCAATTGAGAAACAGCGCTGGCAGCTCAGCAGTGGCGGTGCAGTGGATAGATTATCGGCGTGGTGATACGAAGTGGTTTTTGGTTCGACTGTCTTGTGGTGCAACACTTTTGGACTTCCCAAAATCGAGTCACCACAATCAACCATAGCACTGTGTAAAATCGTAACGAAAAACGTCGCTAGAAATTAGAACAAATTCGTAGGCATTACTGTACTCTCTCGATTGCAGCGGTTGAAAAAAATTTCGCTCAAGAGGGTTATGTGGAGTGCTGATCAGGAATACGAGGTCCGTTTTTGGAACTTTGGCTTTTGGTAAGATGTGGGACGTACGGATGAAAAAGGGTGGTTGGGTCATGATCATCGATATCAACCGAACTTCGTCTAGGCGTTTATTTTGGGGGTGCTAATTCGACCACCAACATCCTTTTCCTCTATTAGTTCACCAGCCGAGTGAGCAGATCGAGCAGCAGCATACCAAATGGGGTTCTATACCCATCATCGTTGTACTAGAAATGGAGATGGTATTCGTGGTCAGCACCCAAATAACTGCTTTAGTCCAGTTGTATGCGAAACTCGTTGTCTTGGTCCCACCACCGTCACCCCTTGTGCCTAATATAATCTGCAGTATTCGGCCGAAATTTCGAAAAAGGGAGCCAGTTGCGTAATCGACACCCTAAGCAACTCCTCAGGGAATGATTTTTTTCTCTGAAATCGTGAGTTTACAATAGTGCCAGTTTTTCTGGTCTCCTCTCTAGAAAACTTTTTAATTGCGACTGCACATGGAGAGTCTCGACTGTTAGTGTCGGAGTGCAAAAACATTGTGCTTCTGAGTAGTCGAACCACAAAACGCTTACCATATCACCATACCATTTCCATAACCACTGCGCCACCTCCCTCATCGTCCGTGGTTGGACCACTCCTAGTGCAGGCACGGCTCAAATAAGGCAAAGTGGAAAGGGCCTGTAACTTTTTTCCTCAATGCACGTTACACATATTGTACCGGATCTATTCGAATTTGTATTCCGTGATGGATATCTCATCTTAAAATACCATTGCTACCTTGTGGTCTTCCTATATAGGTTGTGAGGGACACAGATGAGACGATCCGCTTGGAAGATATTTAAGTATTGCATTTGCTGTTGTTCAATCTAGAGAACAAATGTTGTTCCCTAATTATGAGAAGCTACTGTTGGCCACCATGAATCTCGGCCGACAAGTATTGCGTAGTTTCAAAATGACTGAGCCTGTGGGTTAGAATTTGTTGTGTAGCAATTAGGTAATCCTAAATTGAACGGAGCGTTTACTAAAACAGCCAACTTCAACATACCGTCGTCTGAGCGCTCATATGAATTAGTTCATTACGACAAGATCTTGATAAAAAGGTCATTTCGTAGACCACGTAGTAGTAGAGGGGATCACAGACAGTTTTAGCAGAAACGAAAACGACCGTGTTTCACGTTCACTCTATACAGTTAACCAGCCGTAAGAGTGACCCCTCGGCCACACTGACGGCTTCTTAACGGCTTCGCCGTGGTAATAACTTTCTCATCATCAATTGTAGCCGCCACCTGTGTCATGGATTTCTCAGGAAGAACATTTCAACTACGTCGATTGGGGCAAGTTAGAGAAAATCGAAAAAATGAACGTCATTTACAGAAGATCGATAATTTGACCAATATCGACTGATGGCGATCGATACTTCAAAACGAACATAGATTCGTGTTCAGCGACCTGGATTACCCCCAGGGCTGAAGTTTCGGGCCGCTGTTGATATATATATATATATATATATATATATATATATATATATATATACAAACACACACAACAACAACAACTCATTTATGTGTAGGAGGATGTAGGCTGAAAACCAGTTTTCCCTCTTCGTTTGCTATGCGACCAACCGTTTTGGGTTGGTCACGTGGTGAATAGTGGTGCACAAAGTAATTTAATAGCAGGGTAAGCATCCTTAAGTCGTTATTCTACATTGTTACCTGTGCTACAGAAAAAGGAATAAAATGTGACGTAGGATACCACTGATTTTCAAATTTCCGGATTTTTTTCGAATATGAAAACAGATTACATTAGTGCGGTTGGACGCAACGAGCTTCTTTCTTGCAACGTATTTTGGCATGATTTTCGATGGGAACGCGGCAAGGAATGTGCTGTACTGCTGAAAATGTAGGTAAAACCCTGAAACTGCTATCTGTATTGCGACTGGTGTTGATGTTGTCGCAACAATTAACTGCTCAGCGTATAGCGTAGTCATTACCGGCTGACGGGCAGTTAGTTCCTCTCTACCACCCTTACTCTTGGAGTTGCGGTCCGTTTCTTACAATTTCTTGATATCACGTATTTGTTTGATTCACTTTTTTTCGCTATGCAACTCTTTGAAATCGACTTCGTTAATAGTGTGTCCTAAAAGTGTGTTCACGTTTGAAGCTGTCATGAAAGTCTTACCTCTCTGGTTTTATTAGGTTGAGTCATATATTTTGCAAAAAAAAATTGTCTTCCAGCGAAAATAATATTATACCACAAAAGAAAAATGATTGACTTAAACCAAGCAATTGCCGTTATTCGCAATGAGTTTCTTCCGCTTTTCATGAACTGAGTGGATTATAATTGTATAATTCTCTGTATAATTCGCTCAGTTTCGACCTGCAGAATTCGTGTACCACCGCCGTGACCTCATCGAGTTCGGCGAAGCGCCTACCATGGAAGGGGTGATCCGTCGACCAAAGTATGGTAGTCCGATGGCGTAATGTCCGGGGTGTATGGAGGTTGCTTGATTTTAGTCCAGCCCAATTCCTAGATTTTTTTTCCAACGTCCGAAGTGCTACAATTGGTCGGCTTTTGCCCTGGTGGGAGAAACATTGACTTGTATCGACTTCTTTCTCCACTAATTTCTGCTGGATTTGGTCGAGTTGTTGACAAAAGCGAGCGTCGAGGATGGTTTGACTACGTGGATCAGCTCCCGGTCACTGGACCATTACACATCCGCCAAACGCAGGGCCGGACCTTTTTTCGGTGGAGCTCCGGTTTAGACGTCAGAACCCCCAGGTCGTTGCGTGTTGCTTTCCGACTTTGCAGTTGTAGTGAAGCATCCGCTTTTCATCGCTGGAAGGATTTGATCCAGGTCCCCTTGCAAGAACCGGGCCCGAGCTGTCCGCAGTCGGAAGCACAGCGATTTACTTAGGTCTCCGTTAACATATGAGGTATTGACGAAAGCAATTTTGACAACGTTCCAGTCTTCTGGAGCCGACGAGCGGTGGTTCACTGGGAGATGTGGCGATCATCGGTCAGTCCTAGTGTGATTTGAGAAGAATCGACTTGATGGATTTGCACAGGCACCCTTTGTTTACAACAGTTGATCTTCCCGGGAAAGGTTTGTCTTAGTTGCCCTTCTGGGCGGAAGGGCCTTCTTATACCAGCTCCAATAATTTGTTCGGTTAGAAGTGAACTTGCCGGTGACTTCCGGAATGAGTTCAGAACGGTTTCTCCAGGAAACTTATGATCAGGGCAGTGGGTTTTCTCTATGACTGCATCCCATCCACCAACGGAAGGAATCTAAACTTCGGTCTCCGGTCCTTGGCTTGGAGAAGAAAAAAGTTTGACCTCCTTCTGTTACACAATATAATTCATGGCCGGACATGCCTTCGCATAAATCATTTTTGTACTATGAGGTCCTCTATAACTACAGGGTGCGCAAAAATTATCCGCAAAGGGTGCGACGCAGTCCACAACTACTAACAGAAGTAGATTCCAAGATCCATATTGGAATATGTTATATACTTATATCGTACGCAAATGCATTCTGCGTTTGAGCTCATGCTTACAGAGCGGTAATGGCAAAGCGAAATCCGAAACGATCGGCCATCATCAGCCTGCACCTTTCAGGTCGCAGCGCTGTTTTTATCGCCAAGGTTCTCAGTGTTCCTCGAAGAACGGTGTATGATGAAATAAAACGATACAAGGAACTTGGGACTATCAGAAAGTACTGGACGAGGTAGGAAATTGACTGCTATCACTCCGGAAACGATCAAAAAGGTCCACGACCGGATTCGTCGTAATCCTTGCCGTTCGATGCGAAAAATGGCTCAAGAATTCAATATGTTTCTGCAAGCAATGTTAGAACCATCGTCAGGACGAAGCTTAAGATGTGTCCATATCGTATTCAACGTGTTCGCATGCTAACTGAGAGAATGAAAGCTCAGCGACTAGGAAGATGACAGAACTTGCTGAAGCGGTTCGCGAATGGCACGCACCGTGCGATCGTCTTTTCTGATGAGAAAGTCTTCATCCTGGAACCCACGGGAATCGTCAAAACGATCGCATTCTCTCACAGAATGTTGGACCTGCTATTCACGGCGGGAAACTGGTCGGTAGAAGGGCACATCCGGCTTCAGTTATGGTTTGGGGTGCGATTACTTCAAACGGTAAGTCCCCATTAGTTTTTGTCGAATCCGGCGTCAAGATTAACAAGGACGAGTACCAGAAAACGATTTTGGAGGAAGTGTTGAAGCCCTGGGCACTCTGCGCCTGCACACAAGGCGAGGACAACGCAGCAGTGGTGCAAACGTGAGCTCCCGGATTTTATTGCGCACGAAGACTGCCCTTCGAATTCACCGGATTTGAATCCTCTCGATTTCTCTGTCTGGTCAGTTATGGAGAGCAAAGTTTGCTCTACTCGACACGCAAATTTGGCTTCTCTGAAAGCTTCCCTGACTGAACGGTGGAACAAAATTAACGAAGGCTACCTCCGTGCCACGTGGGATGCGTTCGTTACTCGTCTGACGTCTTTTGTTCGTAAGAAACTCACCCTCTTCGAATGACTTTGATATGCTTTTATTAGTAAGGAAATAAAGAAGTTATGTGTCAAGTTTCGTTGTAAAATTCGCATTTGTATTGAAGTTCCACTGTGATGTCCTTGAGCGGGTAATTTTTGCGCACCCTGTAGAGGAGGTACATCGCAAATTGTCGTGCCTAGGGCTAAAAAAATTGCAGGGTGCACTTCTTTATCAACAGGGCACTTCCATCGTAGCTTAGTCTTAGCAGAAAAGGAGCCATTCCAGTGAGTATAAATGCATTCAAGAAAGTGGTCGACAAAATTCTGGAACCACGACGGCATTCTCGTTTTTCTGTTCTCCTTCACTCCACCTTCCTTCATGTTTCTTTTGTTTTACGTTTTCTATTACGTTTTATCCTTCGCTGTAATTGTTATGTTAGTGTTTGTTTTATGTTCGTGGAGTTGCACAGTCCGCAGTTTTATTCATTTTCTATTCCTGATTTGTTAGTTATTCCACATGGTGTACCCATGTAATAAATAAACAAACAAACTTCCGGAGTGTATGTGATCCCCGTCGCTGGATTGCTGCTGAGCTTGAACTATTTGAAAATGAAATCACACACTTTTTCACGTTGAGTGGTCATCGTTCTAGTTAATAAAACTTTTCAACAACGCAAGGAAAATTAACGATTCATAACTCAAAATGGTCGATAGGAAGCATGCTTTCAAACAGAATATAATACTTCAGTGGGTTTACTTTGAGTTCCAGAAAAGATAGAAATATGGCAAAATTTGTGTCTCAGCCTAATAAATGCCATTTATACCAGGGTTGTGCGTTTAACAATCAGCGATTTACCGATTTTTCTGTTTTACCGGCATTTTTCGTTAGAATTTTTTAACGAAATTTATCGACGAAGATTTCCGTTAAATTGCACTAACGACATTTTATGGACCATTTTTGAATCTTTACTTCTTCTTCATGTAAACTCCCTTCTGACGAATGTTTTCGATGTGCTTTCGTAGTATCTTTCCGATAACAAGGAAACCCTCTACTTAATTTAATCAGTGGAAATAGACTGTCGGTTTTGGCTTTATATTTTGAGAATTGCCAATATTTTTCTTGCTGCTTGATCAATTTATTTGTGTGAGCCCTCAATTCTCTATGCGGTTGTTTCGTATCTTTTTGACTTCCAAGGCCGCATTTCTCACTTGATTTCTACACATCAATTTTTCATATTCCCAAGTTCCTTTCTTCATAGCTTTTTGGCATTTGTCTCATATGTGGAGTTGAAAAGGCATAGAAGAAGCGAAGAAAACCCTACGAAACACAAATAATGCGAAAAAAGTAGGTGCAAGAGACGAAACGAAGGAAGAAAAGACTATTTCCCTTTTCCTCGGAAGTTTTCCGGAAAGTTGGATTGGTTCTTCGTGCAGCGTCAGGCAATGATTGTTGGATTACGTTAAGGCAACGTTGAGCCCCACCTAACTGATGGAGCACGGCTGCAGGTACTGCCACTGCTTCGCTTTTACCGAGTTTCATTCCGTGCATGTCGACAAATCTTTTAATGTCGAAGTGTTTGCTTTTCGTCTTCTATGAGGGCTCTCCTAGCAGTTTTCTTTGGGAGAAGTACAGCAAGTATACTCGTGAAACAGTGAGAATTGTACATGAAAACAGTAAAATGAAATAAAAAGGAGAAGAAGCCGATGAACACTCTTCGTCGGTTATTATACACATATGAGGTTCGTCCAAAAACTGATACCTTACATGCAGTGTATTGCGCGAAAAGTTCTTTTTAAAGTTCTACGAAAATGGTATATCTTTGACGGTGCAGGTCTTGCTCTTGCAAGAAATTTACTTTAATATTTTTTCGTCTAGCTTGCGAATTTACAATGGTACCGTTCATCAATCCAGAACGCGCTCTACAAGAATTCTAAAGCAACTTCTATCCTTAAGCAAATGTGCTGTACAGTTTGGTGCCAGGTGCTTCAGGAAGAGGATCAGAGTGGTCAATTGCTGGGAAGTCGTAAAAAAGTGGCAGACTGCGGAGAATTCTATTTAGAGAAATAGGGAAAGATAAAGACAAAGTGGACCGCTGTTTTATAGGAGAAACGTTCTTTAGTAAGTGTGTTCCTTATTCATTTCCTTCGGAAACCAGAGAAGGAAAAGCTTTATAATTGGAATCTACTTTACTTTAGTGAGAAAGACAAGAGCACTCAACGCAGTAGAATTTGATCCTATTAAAATTCGGTCAGCGGCCTGTGACTGTTTATTTTATTTTCTGTTGTCATCTGAGAGGTGGACCTTGTGGGACAAAAGGAACCATTCTGTGAAACGGTCAGATCTGGACTTCGTAAATATCTTCCGAAGAGCAAGTGCATCATGGAATTCGCTGTGGTCACTGAGCTGAATTCTTCGGAGGTAATTAGGAGAAGTATGAGTTGTGGGAGAAAGGAGGATGAGAAACAGTCATGCAACGATGGAAGTGGAACTCACGTTCACCTCCATCGTTGCAGGTCAGTAGTTGGAGTGAAACACCGGAGAAGGCGTTGGGAAGTCAGACATTAGATGTGAATATGGCAAGGTGAAGAGGAGAAGAAGGAGAAATGCTCCTTAAAGCAGGGGATGGAAATTTTGTTTAACATGAGCGATACGTGACCGATGAACACGAAATGCATTATTTCCAAAAATTCAAAACAAATTCATGAAATCATTAAAATATTCTTGCTGATTTCAATAGCTTTTTTTCAGGAACAGGCCAAATCGGGAGAATGAGGCCTGCAACATTAAAGAATAGTAAGAGTAAATGGGATAAACTCACAGAAAAAAGTCCGTTAAAAATTTCGTTAAATTTCTGTTAAGTCGTTAAGCTAGATTATAATGAAAAATGCCGTTAATTCGTTAAATTCCTTAAATCGCTAGCCGCCATATGTGCACTCCCGGTCAAACGGAGGGTGCGAGTCATATAGGAAGAATCCCCACCCCTCAACTGGAACAAAAGTGTTTGTTTTTGGCCAAATAGTTAAACCCAAGTAGTAGGAGGTCCTTGGAGTTACAATGGAATCGGTGCCTCACGAGTTCGTGGGTCTTGTACGCCCGATGCCTCTGCCAGCAAGCGGCTCAGAGCGCAGTGGGTACTGATGTTGCCCATGCGAGGGAGGTTGGAGTTCGGTTCTTCTGTGCTTCTGCACCTTTACATTTCAACTAATTGCTTGAGATTTAAGGGAGGCTCTACACCGTTTCCAGCCGTTTTCTGTTAATTTTTCCATCTGTGTGGTATGGAGAATAACTGTCTTGCGACTTGTTTATTATCAATCGGTTTTTTAACCAAAAACGCAATGAGAAAGCTATTCAACATAATGTTATAGAAGTGTATAGAAGTTTAACATCAATGATACGCAGGCACAAGGTGCATGAAACAGAAGCACTAGTCACAATACGGACAGCGTATAAAAGCTACAGGCTCCCCACAGTTTGTTTCCCTGCATGGACCAATGACATCGGGAAAACCCTGCTCGAATTCTCAATGGTCCAAGATGTGACGTCGGAGGGGTTAAAATGTGAAACGCGGTCTGTGATTCCTACAAATTGACCTAAATGGCCATCGATAGACTCTTTCCCTCTCTTTTGCCTGTCACCGGAAAATCAGAGGTGTTTATTTTTGTTTTTAAATCGTATGATACGAGATAAAATAAAGTTATGTCAGTATGGTACACTATAGTGTTCAAGGTACACTTTACATCGACAAAAGGCCCAGCAATGCAGGACCCCACCTGATCCGAACCCTACCCTTTCCTGCAAATCCGCCACCATATCCACTCGGCCATCCAGTCGCTGCCGCCTTGCTGGTGAACGGCACACCTCAATGTTCCACTTCTGCTACTGTACCGCTAAGAAGCAAATTGTGAGATCGTTGTAATTCCGCTACTGCTCCAACCCCAAATCTTTACAGGTTAGATTCTGACCACGACATGGCAGTTCCAGGCGTCAGTTTTGCTCTACCGGCCGGCACTGAAGTGATACATTTTTTGCAATTTTTGACCAACCCAGATGTCCGCAAGAAATTTGAAAACCACTCGGTGCTTCTCAGACAATGCCCTACAACGCTCGTTAGGTCGTTTTGAAAATTGCCACGGGAGTTTCCTGACCTCCCTTGTGAGACCATAGGCCATCAGATGTGCAGAACATGCCTCATGGAGTCGGTCTTGTGATTTTCATCACGCTACTCGTCATGCTGCTCTACTGTTCCTCCGTCGTCGCTGAATGCTCTGCTTCTGGTTTTCGTGTCTACAACAACCTCGGTTCCGCAAAAGCTGTATTATAAGGTGAACGACGGCGTCAGTCAGTCGTTTTTGAGATTCGGCACACACTCTACTTCTGTGGATGTCGTGGATGCAATTTGAATGCGTATTTAGCCTAAGCGATGACTTGCGCTGGCTAGCCGATGGATAAGTCACTGTTTTGTCCTTTAAAAGGAAGTCTGGTACCAATTCAGCACCCCAAGGGGTGCAAGGCTTGCTTGGTCTGGGCGAAACCCGAACCATTAGCTTTTGTTTGGGGTGCACGTGGCAGCCTGCATTTCCTGCTGCGCTACCATGCACCTGTAAACATACAGTAACGTGAAACTATAGTATAAACACATTTTTGTCCAAGCGATGTGGTAAAGAAAAACGTTATGGTACTTAGCGAGCTGGTGCCCGTTGCGAGATTGCGCGTGGTCATGGAACATCGCATAGACACGGTTTCTTTGCTCTCCCCGCTGACGCTTCAGCGGAGGAGAGCACAAGGGAAGGGAGTCTGGCTGATCCAACTTTTCCGTTTTAAGGTAGCTTGCCGGTGTGCAAGCGGGCACCAGCCCCCTTAGTACCGACGTTATTGTTTTCTCTCTTCTTTTACAGTGGCACTGTGCATAGACGTGTTTTTCCGAGCGGTTGTTATCAATCGACTTTATTAATTTTTGCTCTGAGTTATTGGCCATTGGGAGTTGGAATCGTGTGGATATGTGGGCCATATGCCAGACTTCACAAAAGCGAGCGGGTGTAGATCGACAGGCTGTTACTTAACGATCGATTTTTGTTAAGTTAACCGTTTAATCAATATGTTGGCTGGAAAGTAGTTACATTCACAAGTTCATCTCAAATAATAAATATCTGTTTCTACCACTTGGACGACCAGAAAGAAAGAGACCGGTCCTCATGGTTGGCCTATTCCTAGCTGCCTGTATTACATTTTGTGGGCGCAAAATTGATTGTGTGGTATTCCACGTTTTTAGATGAGCAGAACAGATTTGCTACAGATTTACATATAATACTTCGTACGTCGTCATTCCGTCACTAGCTGCCATTAGGCGAAAACATTGTTTTATGAAAGTTCTTGAACAGTCGGTCAGCCACCACTTCCAAAAGTGATCGTTTTGAAGTGTCCTCCAAGCTTACAGTGGCTGAAGCAGAATGTGTCGCCTTCAAATGTCTTGAAAACCTTTCGTTTGTTCCCCATGAGGAGCACTTTACAACACACAAGTACTCCTTGGAGAAAAATTCGTGTTCCAGCAAACAAGAAATTTAGACGCTTCCATAAGTCCTTTGGTTCTACTATGTGTAAGTTTTCTGCCTCATTTTCACGAAGCACAAGGGGTTTTATGAGAGGCCTGTCGATAAAAACCTCGTACTTACCTAGGAAGGGATCCGTTATGTATTGCTTCCATTTTTTCTTCTGGGCTGTCGTCTATCATGTCTATCATGCAGCCTGGTTTTTCATTCGAATTCGAATATTCGAAAATCGTGTTTTTCGAATGTATTAGAATTTGAATGTTCAAAAAATTGTTTTTCGAACCTCTTCGAACTCGAATATTCAAATAATCGCGTTTTTCGAATATATTCGATTTCGAATGCTCGAAAAAATTCGGTGTTCGAAACCATTCGAATATTCGAAATTTCTGCGAGAACATAGCACAACCGCGGTTTCTAAAGTCGTATAAAGAAATACGCAATTTAATTCTAGCGCAGCTAGTTCAATTCTAAGCTCCTTAGAGGTGAACCACGTTGTTTACCCGCTACAAAGGTCACCTCTGGCCCAATAAACAAGAACCTGTACTATCCACGCTACACCTGACCTAGTTAAGGGTGTGTATAAACCCGCATCTCGGCGTCTAGGACATGCTACAGCTTCTTGTCCTACTGATGATCCTCGAGTAGAAACATGTAGTGCCACTAGTATACTTATCTTATTGCAGTAGCGGATCCTTCGTAGGGTTGAGAGGTGAAACAGGGTATCATCCGCGCACATTCTTCAAATAAACAACATGCAAGTTTACTTATTTCACAGCTAATCAGACGACTTTTTTTGCTACTACTCGAGGTTCGCCGCTTAAGGTTGTATACAATGACTATAGAAAGACTTTGGAAAAAATAAAGTGTTGATGGGCCATTATTATCTATCGGCAGTATTTTGTTGTTGTTGGAGGTGCGTCAGGAGGTGTTGTTGTTGTTGTCCAGGCATGCGGTCATTCGGTAGACATGATGCGCAACAAGTAAACAGTCTCAATTCATTAAAAAAGGATAAAGGACGGCGTTATTCAATCCTCTTTGGATTCGCCACGCATTCTATTTCTACGGGATGTCGTGGAGGCGTATTGAATGCGTATTTGGCCATACAATGACTTGCTGTGGCCAACCGATGTACAAGTCAGTGCTTTATCCTTCTCAGACAAGTCTGGTACCAATTCACCGACCGCGGAGGGATGGAAGGCTTGGTTGGCTTGGGCAGGAAATCCGAACCAGGAACTGGGTAGTGGGTGCACGCGACAATCGGCACCTCCTACGACTGCGCTCCACGCGCCTTCAATTTATTAGAGATCGATAATATCGGTTTTTGGGACAAAACCCGAAAGCGGCCGTTTGAGCAGCTGGTGCTAATGTACCATGAATAGCCAACATATAACGCTAACGCTTCAAGAGAGAAGTTGAAGTTTTTGGGACTTCATATGTTTACTTAATGGCAGTGTATGCTACTATGGACGTGTGCAGCGCAGTCGGAGAAGGTGCTGGTTGTCGCGTGCACCCGATAGCTGATTCCTGGCTCGGGTTTCGCGCCCAGGCCAAGCAAGACTTCCATCCTTTCGGGATCAGTGAATTGGTACCAGCCTTGCCTATGAAAATAAAGCGCTGACTTGTTCATCGGCTGCCCACCAGAAGTCATTGTATGACCAAATAACGCATTCAAATCACCTCCACGACATCTCGTAGAAGTATGTAGAATGCGTCCAGAATGCATCCCAGAAGGGATTGAGTAACGCCGTCCTTCATCCTTTATTCTTATGTTAGTACACTTCGTGCATTAACATCATTGGTCTTATTTAAACTGCGTATTATTTTTGGTAAAGTATTAATTCAGTAATATTTCTGAACGAAGTCTGACTATGTGAGGCGTAAGACGGTGTGACGTTTCCTATTGCAACCGGCGGCAAACGGTGTTTTTTTTTCTTTCTTCAGATCCTGGCCCGTGCTAAGTGGTACGTGGACCATGACGACTTCGACGGTGCGATCAGGGTGTCACAGCTGCTGCGCGGCGAACCTGCACTGACGATTCGCGATTGGGTGGCAGACGCACGTGCTCATCTGGAGACTCGACTACTCGCACAGCTCCTTGTTGCGCATGCTGCTGTGTCGTCTATAAGGTCTACTTATTAGGATGTTCTGTTTCCTCCAGTGGTGCAGGTTTTCAAGAAGTTCATAAATATACGACTAGTCAACACCATCTGCTCGTGATTAGTTTACACCACGTCGTTTCACCAGCAAGTGCTGCGTCCTCGGTCTGTCTTTGTTAACTGTGTCCGATTGTGGTGGTCGAGATTTGAGTTCTTATCAAGCTTTTAAGGTTCTTTTTTATTATGTTTGAATAGTGTAAGTAGATCCTCGGACGACCACATATATTCCGCAGGTTATTCGTTAGAAGTAAATTTTTATGAATTTATCGATGTGGAATGTGAACATGATGAATTGTGAACAATTTAGGGAGGGGTTGCAGCGCTATCATTGTAATTGTCGCACAACGTTTTAGTTGTAATTTTCTGGTATACGTCGAATTTCGTATGTTAGCCAGAATACCAATAACAAGTAAGAGAGGAAACGACGTAGACATTGGATAGCATACGACGCCGCGAACTCAAATTGAAATCCGAGAATGCGCTTCGGCGCCCGCTTTCCGGTGAGCGAAAGAGCAAAGGGATCTGAAGCCATGTGACTGGTTTCAAGAGCAGTAGCGGTGAACGACACCCTTGGAACTCACTAGTGGCGCTCACTGCTGCAATAGTGTGATGTAGGCCGCGGGTGTTTTCTGGTTTTTATCACAGTTTCAGGTCCATTAAGAGTGGTGCTGTAGTTACAGTGCTAAGCATTGAGTGGTGTATCATTTGCTTTGTTTGTATAGCTGGAGGAAAAGGAAAAATCGAAGCGGTCTCTGCTGTTTGTGCTTTCAGTGGGAGTCTCGGCTCGACCGTTACCGCCGTATGAATCTGCGGTAAATTTCCGAGCTTTCAGTTCACGGATAAAAGGAATCAGAGCCAGGCACAGTACGGGTATGTGAGGTGCACCCTTATGATGATGAATTTTCTTCTTTTCTCACGCAAGAGCTCACTATTCTGGCACATACTAGTCTGTAGGTGGACCTCCGCTAAAAAAGCGAAACTTTCTGTCCTACCACAACTATATATTGAGAATTTCTTACAATGTACTGCACCCCACATCCGTATTGCGGCCAGAGCCGCATAGACATTGTAGGGCTAGAAACTTTGTAGGCCAATAAGACTACTATGAAAATATTTTGATAGTCGCATCGGTTGCAAGGTGCTCCTCTTGAACATGGACTAAATACATTGAATAAGTGCCAACGTTAGAAACAGGAAAGAATCAATTCATTCAATAAACAATCCCTTCCTGGGTGCGCCATGCATTCTACCCATTCAAGATGTATGTGATGGAGGCGGTTTGAATGCGTATTTGACCTATACAATGACTTAAGGTAGCAGGCGATGGAAAAATCAATGTTTTACCCTTCCCAGAGAATTCTGGTAGCAAATCGACGACTCCGAAGAAATGGACGGTTTGGTTTGCCCTGGCTGGACCCGTACCAAGAAACTGGAGTCGGGTTGCTCGCGACGGCCGATGCCGATCATGCGCCTTTTAGAAACAAAAATGTATTTAGTACTGGAACGAGAATGAGTAGAATGTATCAGTTATTCTACGGTTTCTTTAACAAACCTGGACTACGTTGATCATAAATGATTCTGTAATTCTATCTGTAGAATTCGAATTGGTTTTGGAAAGCTTATCTTGAGTGGACTCGTGTACAGAAATTTTGGAAGTCCTCGATCACAATCTAGATAGCAATATTATATAGATTAGCTATTAATATTATATAATATTGAATAATGTCGTGTGTATCCGACGCTGTTTATATTCGTTGTTTATTGTGGATATTTTCTGGTGATGAGTCACATATTAGACCACAATGCGAAAGTTTTACGGAGAGCAATAACAAGGGAATCTATTGCGATAACAGCGCAATACTAGCATGTAGTCTAATAAAAAAACCGCATCTAAAAAATAGCGTGAAGCTTAGCATGAAGTGTTGATGATTTGTAAGCTGTGTTAAATGATAGTTTAGGCTAAAAATATCTTTGTTTGACCCATTTTTATCAGTAACTTCCACAATCGTTTCGTGTGTCTTTCATATATGAAAAACATTCTTGTGAAGAGCGCGATTGCCAAACATGATTTGCAGAACGGCTAATTTATTCAAACTCATGCCGATGAGTTCCAGTTCAGTTAAACAAGTCGAAACAAACACACCGTTGATGAATTCACCAAGGAACGTGAGAATAAGGCACAACATTGCCACATGTACGACGACGATGTCATACATGTGCCTAGGCTAACCACTCAAGGATATGGAATTCCTGTTTTGCGAAACTTGTGTGGAGCAGTAGAAAAATGACTACGGAATTCGGTGAAGTGTAGCGGAGAGTCGGCAGAGATGAGAAACAACATGCTTGCAATTGTTGCACGCTCTCTGCAATTTGCACCCAATTTCAAGTGGATTTTCGAAGTGCCGTAAAGAGCGCACGGACTTCGGCTACCAGGTGTACGTCGTTCTTTGTTTCTGTTTCTCACTGGCTGTCGAACCTCGATGGTTACCGAAAGGCCGAGGCCGGTGCCTCTTCCAGAAGGACGGAAGAGCGGCTGTGACGCTGTGCTGGTCCCGTGCCCCTGCCCTGGAAGAGGGCGGGCGAGCGATTTCGGGCAGCGATACCGTAGGCCCGCCCATGTTGGAGCAGCAGTGGTGATGGAGCGCGCGCTGCCACCGCTCTCGTACACCATCTTGCCACTGACGCACGACCCGTGGCGCCATCTCGATGATCCACCCCTGCAGTCGGCCACACATTCGTCGTCGAAGTCGCCGGTGTACTCGTCGTCTATGCTCCTGAAGACGGTGATCGCTGCCGTAGTGCTGGCGATGATCGCGGTGACGATCGTTGGCAACGCCCTTGTCTGTCTGGCTGTGGTACTGGTTCGAAAACTCAAACAGCCCGCAAACTTTCTCATCGTCTCGTTGGCAATCGCCGATTTCCTGGTCGGTCTGCTGGTGATGCCGCTGGCACTCGTTGACTTGCTCTTCTCCGAATGGCCTCTGGGAAGGTTTGCTTTACAATGTTTTTTGACACTGTTCTCACTCCCACAATTTCTATAGTGGTTAGATGAGACGCTTATGCTCGCCCTTGTAACGCGAGTCTCTAGCGCGCATACTGGAGTAGTTTAGATGATTAAACGAAACCTAAACACATCGTTCTTCGCACTGGTGAAGTCTGACGGGCCTGGTGGCCACCATGAACCTCTTCAATACCCACTTACTAGCCACACACGATCGCACACACGCCATCGCGAGACGCATTCACTGAAAATGTATTGCTTTCTTCAATTGTTCGATGCGTAGACCGGGCTAGGGGATCCAACGAGGCCGATGAGGGTATGCTTTCATCACGGCCGCACCTATTTTGAGACACTCCGACGTTTGCACTCCTATTTATGCAGTAGGAAACGGGGACCACTGAGCACCAACAATGAAAGAAAGTCAGACTTTCATCCCGTCGCAGCACTTGTCGGGCCGCTTCTCTCACTGAGCACCATAAAATTCAGGTCGATGTGCAAATTGTGGACCACCGCTGATCTGACGCTGTGCACCGCCTCCATCGTGAGCCTGTGTGCCATATCCGTAGATCGGTACCTGGTCATCACTCGACCACTGAGGTATTCAGCGATGAGGACGACTGCTCGAATGCTTGTCTATATTGCCATCGTGTGGGTAATCGCGGCCGTCGTTAGTATATCATCGCATATTATCGCAAATCTTCTCGACACTGAGAAGTCCGAAGATCGAGTCTGCCAGGTAATTTTTTAACGTGTTTGGATGTGAGGTGGCTTATGCTTAACTCAATTTCAAAATCAAATTCAACATTTTCCTTAGCATTTTGACGATGAGCTTCTTTATTGAATGCATCGCTGTCAATTTATTCTCATTGTTGGTATTGCTGATAGTGTTCTTATCGTACCAAAATAGTATCTTGCCCAACAGGTGGTACTACTAACTGCATCACTCTCCTAAAGCCGCTTTCGGCTTTTTGTTGTTTCGAATGCTTTACATCGATGAATGAGATCTTAATCTCGGCGGAGCTTCTGCGGCAGCGAACTACATGTAGCAGACTTTCTCCTCATTGTTCAGATGGATAGTGTCATGGATCGTTAACTGAGTCAAGTACATTAAAACCCTCTCAACTACGGTTCGAACCACTTGACAGCTCCCCCGTCTCGCATGTTTGAAAAACATAGCTGGCTTTTCGTTGCATTATAAACACTGATAGAGACATGAATCTCATATAGTCAACTGTAACAGCAGCTTTCTGCTCTGCTTTGCGCGCTTCAGATGAGATTTGTTAATTTCAGCCGAGCAACTATAGCCTTAGCAACTGCGCTCGGCATTAGCTTGCCTTTTGTTTCGAGGCTGCAGGGGCAGAAGTTCGTTGGTGATGAATGCAGTGGACGAAAGAGGGTCTGACCTCTGCCAAAGACGGCTAACATGCACCTTCGTGGCTCTCATGCATGCTTGTCTATCCTGTTTATTCTTGTCTCCATCACTCCGCGTGTGTACTTGGCGTTTGCTTTGCGTCCAGACTACCAGTCCCGTCATCGGTGCCTACGCCGCAATTACAGCTGGTGAAGAGATTTCGCTGAAGATGCCTCACGAAATGTGCTGGCGGTCAGTGTTGGCTATGCAGCAGATCTGACCGGTTCTCGTCCTAGTTTTTGTTGGCTCTTCTGTTGCTCTCCCGATTGGCAAATATCAACAACAAGGATTCATGAACACGACTGGGACGATATTCTAACATAGCGCGATCGATGCCGATTGCTCCGCACATTCCGTTTCCGTTTCTCGCCAACCCTCTCTTCGAACAGTTGATACGTCTTTTTTTGCCAATCCCTACCTTGTATGTTTCAAAAATATCACCTAGGGCGTTGATGATTGTTCTTGCTCTACTACGGTAACTGTGATTAGATTGTTCCCTGAATCTGCACGGAGATTTCTCGTTGGATGCAAGGGAATTGAATTCTGTGGATTTTCAGGTTCAACTAGCCACCTCGCACACGCTAGGCGCACTGTTCCCAAAGAGGCGGTCTTTCGATGCTTTCACACTCCACTTCTATAGGGATTCGAATTTTTTGCCCGTGTTCAGGCATTCAGCGTTGCAACGGAGAAGGTTGAGACCCCAAGTGCGTGGGAGTGTTGTTATACGCGTCCGCTAGCCATCTTCATATTATCGATATCAGTCAAATAGACCCACTAATTTCTGACGCCCTGTGTTCCATCAAAGTTTAATGATGGACAATCGTGGGTGTCATGTGGTGTGGGAAGAGAATGAGGTAACAAAACGTGTTTTGCCGGAGTAAGAGTCCTGAGTTTAGAGGAATTGGCTCGTATTTTTTAGGCAAGGGTGGATAAGGGTGGAGAGATGGGAGGCCTATGAATGAGGTAAAATAGTATCGAACTGTTATTATGACGTATTCCAAGGGCGCTCAAATCTTCAGTGTCAACACGTAGTGCGCTCCGGACTCGCCATGACACACAAACGCACATCGTCATAGTTCTACGGTTTCAGGTGATCCAACACTTCGCCTACCAGATCTACGCCACAATCATCTCCTTCTATGGACCGACTCTCATCATGCTGATTCTGTACGTGCAGATCTGGCGTGCAGCAAAGCGCATAGCACGCAAAGACCACGATCAGACGACGCACATGCAAGTAGGCATCGAGAAGAACGGCAACGACCACGTGGATCTTATTCCGGAGTCGCAGAAGTCGCTGAAGATTGTCAAAAGCGAGAACAGAGGGTACTTGCATCGTTCGAGTGCTCTTTTTCACGCCGTCAAAATGCCATTGGTACGTCTTTGACCTTTCATTTACTCTTTCCAGTGGTGCTGTGAACATGCTTTGTCAAGTGTATAATAGCGTTGCTGAGGGTTTTGCCGACTGCTCAGAGTGGAGCCGAGAGTACATATCCATCTACGAGTCCACGTCGATGTTCTCCTTGAATGCGCCGTGCTGCTCTTGCTGGCGGCCTAATTTTTGGTAGCCTGCTACGGCCCCACAGAACTTGTAGAGCAGCACATCATTGCCGCTGTCATCCGTTCTTGCCAATGCGGGCGTCTATTTCCGGCGCCACGTCGTCTGGAATATGTCTGCAGTTGCTCATCTGCATAATGGCCGCCGCATTATATAGCGGCGTTCGTTGATTGAATCACAGCGAATCTTTAGTGTTTTTGATTTATAGATTTACCTCAATAGGTTTAGGTCTGAGATTTGCGCAGCGAATTGGGCGTCCTCCAGGGGAGTCCATTTTCTCATCAGCGCGAACGAATTGGCGACCGCAAAACGAATATGCCCTTCTTCCACTCCACGATCCTCCTAAGTGCCGTTCAGCGGAAAACATACGTGCCCAGTCGAAAAATACCCTCAAGTGCACTCCCTGAAGACGCATTTTGTGGTGAAGATGCTCCACGCTCTTGAATATTACCTTTTTTAATGCTCTCGCTTTTCGAATCACGGATGACTTGGTTTTATGGTCGCTAAGACGCATCGTCACCGCTCACTAACAATGGCAGCGTTAGTATCAGCGTGTGCCCGAAATGGACGGCCCAAATTCTCACTGATCGAATTTCATTCCATTAAAATAACCGGCTCTGCCAAATTCAAAGCCGACCAGTCGAAGCGTGAGAGTGAAAAAAACTGGAATGCCAATCGGAGATGCCGGTAAGAAGCGGCTTTAGAGAGTCCCTTGAAAATGAAGAGGAAGAATGAAGAGGGCCGAGCGCCACGCTTGTAGTCAAGACCGCCGTCACAGCGAACCACGAATTAACCTTTGATTAGAATGTTGTTCGGGGCACTGCTGCTGAGCAAATTAACAACCGTTGCGTTCATTTGCCGACACTCGTGCTCGGGCGCCACTACAGCAATGAAATTATTGAGCGCGTAAACTGGAGAAATTGAGCTGTGTGGAGACGTTGAGGTCTCGCATGAGCGTGGTCGGAGTAGCCAGCGCTGCCAGGTCTCGAGCAGAGCAGTAACTTTCCTTGTACGCATCGTTGAGATCACTAGCGTTCCAGAATTCGGCGTACCCCCTTACAGCCAAAGCACGCATTCGTCGAGGCTTGTCTGCCAGCCGTTCACACTACGTGGCTGAGTACACGTAACCACTTGTAGCTTCAATGAGTCGCTGGCACTCCTCTACTCGATGAAATGAGCTGTTCCTTAGTAAACTGGGCACAACATTAGGGTCTAGTGCTATTGATTCTTCCAGCCAGTGGTGATGCTGAGGATGAACACGGAACGGAGTCATGTTGGAGTGCCGGTGTTCGCTTTGATCATACGAGTGGGTTAAGCTGTTGAAAATGTCTTTAATAGTTGTTGAGGAAGCTGAATCTCTACATGGCACTATTACGTAGAATCACGCTGAGGTGGATAAATAGTGGGCGGAGGATCCAAATAGTATTAAGAAATCGAGAGTGAGAATAAGAGAATCTTTCAGAATAGGATAATTCTCACACCAATGAGGTCCGTAGTGTCACTATTGTTTCAACGCGTGGGCCTTGAGGCCGGTTCCTAGAGAGGAAGAGGTTGAAGAAGATGATTTACAATTCTACGTTTTTTCCGTGGGGGAAGAATTCGCTGAACACGCTAATTACAGCGAACTCAATGAGGAATAATTGGAGGCATATTTGGCAGTAAAAAGTGTGTCTATGAAACAAAACAGTTAATGTACGATCATAGTAAGTAAACGACGGACAACCAAACCGGGTTAGTGGCTGAAGCCTTATCGAGAATATATAAACTATAAAGGGCGACGTTAGTCTATCCCTTTTGTGATGCACTCACATTTTATTTTATCACACATGTCCCACATTTTGCATTTTTATAGAAACGGTTTTCTGAAAGCACTTTCTGTTCGATTTCCGATGATAGTGGTGGGCGTCCGTAGTGTTAAGGCAGTAATCTTTTAAAAAGCTAAATGATGCAACTGAACTATACTACGCTTTCTATGATACTTGTACGAATATGTCGCAGAGGCAATGCGAATACGTATTTTGGTCTATACAATGACTTGCGTTGGCGAGGATGCGTGTTTTAACCTGAGCCCGGTATCATTATATGACACCGAGGGACTGAAGGTTTGGTTGTTTTGGGTGGAAAATCCGCACCAGAAACCTGGAATAGGGTGCTCGCGACAACCGATGCCTACTCCGATTGCGCTTCCATGTGCCCCTAGCTCAGGAATAGGGGTCTAAATTCACAGAATCAATTTTTTCGGATCATTTGTATAATAGGTTCAATTGCACTCAGTTTGACAGCATTACCTATCAACAGACGGCTTCGATATGTCGAGCACGAATTCTAATACATAAATTCAATAATCTGAACATTGTTGCACTTCGTCTACGGAATATCTCGAACATCCGCTAGTGGCGGTCATGAATGGAGTGTACAACAGCCAATGGTTGTTCCTAGAAAAGCGCCTCGTAGCTAGGCCACTTTTTGAACTTTTTGAAAACAGGAACGTTTCCATACATTCATATTAAAGACCCGAGTCGTTTGATGTACGTCGCTTTTCACAAACATCACTGTGAGATGAGTTACGGAAGTGTGACGGTTTGCGACGAAAATGCATCTCGTGAATCGTTTGTACACGAATAGTAGAATAGAATAGTATCGCATTCAAAAGAAGTTACGGAAACCAATAGGCAACTTTCTAGTCAACAATGTGCAGAGAAGCGTTTTAGGCCAAATACGAGACCTCTCGGACAAAAGTGTTGCTAAGATGTAACAAAAGACAGTCGTTGATTGCAAAAAACTCTGAGCGCAAGATAGGGCGAACCGATCCGACTGACCAGAAGTGTTCAAAACCATTCGAGCATTTGTGTAGTTAAGAGAAAAGGCAACATCTTTGTTACAAAGTCTAGATGTTCTACACGATAAAACCAAGAGAAAAATGACGCTAGTGAAACGTACCTCTCTGTGTGCAGCGATGACATTCACAGAGGTGAATCGCAAAGATAGGTTTTCCGATGTTAGGTATTCCCTCGCGCTAAAAATCCAACTTTATCCCCTTTTTTCTAAAAATATGAACTTGTACTCATGCGGTAATTATTATGGATCAAGAAAACGTGTGCTTCAAGGGAACGAGATGAATCAGAATCACAAAAAAGGCGTGCTCGTAGCAGATGCTTGAACTCCGAGTGTTGCCGATCTTGATTGAGAATGACTACCAGTTGGGTTCAGCAGCATTTGATTCGTTGTGGAACCAGACATAAATCCTCAGTAGCTGCAGAACCGTAACCGGAAGCAGAATGACGGTGTGTTCCACAAAGGGAAATTAACAACAGCCACTACATATTTTATGTACATTTCTACGCTGTGTTCAGTACCTGTTAGTCAAAAAATGAACTGTGTCGCAGGTCATTGGCTGGAAAAAGGGGATGAGCGGATTAGCCGTTATAAGGCTTCCGGTGTTTAGGCCTATCTGGCCTATCATTGGCTGGAAAACAGGGATGAGCGGATTAGCCGTTATAAGGCTTCCGGTGTTTAGGCCTATCTGCCTGCTGTTCGTCATCCGACGGTTATTGGGCGGATGGCGAATAGCGTACAAGCTGACTGCTCAGATTTGGACGTACCTAACTTCCATCTTTCGGAGCAGCTAAATTTATACCTATGAGACTTACTAAACATTGAGTTGTTCATCTGCTTGTCACTGCATCTCATGCAGACCAGGAACGCATAAATGCTGTCTCGATGATATTCTTTTGCGTGATAGGCTGCTCTAAAGCACGATTTAAATACTGCGCTGCAGTAGTGAATACGAAGGAAATTGAAACAGGTTTTATCCAGGTAAATGGAGAATGCGATGCTCCTGCAACTCCTTGAGGTATTTTTATAGAAACTGTTTTCTGAAAGCATTTTCTGTCCGATTTCCGATGATAATAGTGGGGCGTCTGTAATGTTAAAGCACTAATCTATTACAAATCTAAGTGATGCAACTGAACTATACTATATGAACTTCTCATCGCGCGTGTTGAAAAACATGCATGATTCATCCTGATGAGTTTGTGGTTGATGAGTTTTCTAGTGCAACTTGTCTATTGTTTAATGAACCATCCCCTTTTAGGGATGTGCCGGATATTATGTGTCTACTCTTTTGGATGCAATAACTATTCGAATGTACATATGTTTGAACTACCCAGTGGCCTGCAGTGGTTAGCCGGTAGAAAGCTAATATTTTATCAATTCTAGAGCTATAGAAATGAGATTGTTATGCAGACTTTATTAGGATGACGTGCCGGTGCAACCAGTTTCTTCATAACGTGGAAAAGACAACAGACTCTGTAGAAATTACCTAGCGGAGAATCGTTTTGTTTTACAGTAGCTTTAACTGAAACGGAGTAAGACCGATGAGCAAACCAACCCAACACACCCTGTGGAAGGAGGCTGAAGACGGGTAAGCTACTGTCGGATGAAGATAAATGCAAATGAAGAAGGAAAGGATGCAGCTTACACTTCACTCCCTCCAAAGGTACCTTATCAGCCTTTCTTCCAACTGTTTTCATAAGATCAGTTCGGATGCTTTATGCATATTTCGTCCTGATTTCCCTCAGCCTTTTTAAATTTCAGTTTTTAAAAGTGCACTATGAAGTGATCCCTGGGCGAATAATTTATCAGTCTCCGGTTGTCTTCTCAAGGCACTGAAGAAGGCGGTTGTGCCGAAGCATCAGCCGAGTCGAGTGGCAAAAGTATTGCATTGCAAAATAGTCTCGGTTGCACAACTTGACGGTCATGCTCTTGTCCCTCCTCAGTGTGCTTGGTAGCAATCCACCGACCCTGAAGAAATAGGAGCCTAGGTTGATTTTGGAGCAAACCGAACTTGAGATCTATTCCGAGAGCACAGTTGAATCGGTGCTTCCTACGAACGGGCCTAAATAATCTAATAGAGTCTCGGTATTGTAGTGACTGCAGTGCGATAAAGAACTATTATTTGGTTAGAAATAGCCTATAATTAGATGCTGTCTGATTTCTTGTTCTACTGTTGGAATGAGGACGCCTCAGAGTCAGTTTTATTTTGTTTTGTTCGTTCGTTATCTGTTTTCCTTTAAAATTTTGTCCAAATGGGATTTTGGATCATTGTAGGAGATCTTACTGTTAGCAAAGCCTGTATTTTTAAAGTGAAATCCAGCGAACACTTCCATTTTGCGGCTCTGTCGGCTCTGCTGCTCTGTCGCGCTCTTGTGTAGCCATTTCTCTAAAAGAAGCGAAAATGACGGCCTCTGCGGCACCGAAGCCATCATGTGACATCAGCCATTGAGGAACCTTAGGTTTTCAAATCGATTTTTTCGACTACTGAGACTTCGTTGTGGAGGAAAAAGAAGAAGAGATGATCGTGGCTTGATCATGCTCAGTAGCGCAGTGCGATTGCTCTATGTTTACGGAAGCCATGCCTCAACCCAGCAACCCAAACTACTATGGGATGGTTTGTAAATAGTGCATCAAAATTTGACGTGACACTTGCCGGTCATCTTTAACCACACAAGAACTATTATGTAGCATTTTTTGGTACTATGCTCCTCACAACTGTCATCGTTTCAGTTCCTCGTGTCAAAGAGGTGTGACCTTCGTTTGAAAATATAAATACTGCATCAAAGCTCCGAACTTCAATTGAAAGAGCCTACTGTCTTCCTCTGGTCTGCCTTGGAGCACTCCTAGGCACTACTGGGCCATTTCCATAGCGATCACTAGACAAATGGATCTGACAAGGGAAGTATACTAGGTGACTATGGGATTTTGAGATGAGACGTAGATCACTGGATGCGGCTTCGAACGCTGATTCCAAATATGTGCTCCGTTTCTGCTGTGCTCATCTGTGAACAGAGTTACGGACCATTTTCATAGCAGGCTCATTTGCCCTCTAGGTCCACGCAGAGCGGGTCAATCACAAGAGAGCGAGCTCAGGTAGGGTTGAACCTGCGCTGCCGGCCGAGCAGTGGTGGCGTAGGAGGTAGAGGAGCAACATGGCTAGACGGGGTGGCTTATGGTTCGACTCCCTGTGGTGCAGGGTTTTCGCACTTCCTAAAACAGGTCTGTCACGATCAACCCAAGCTCTCTATGAGAAATGGCGAAGTTTGGACGAAATCGATTACTATGACCCCACCCGTACCTTACATGCGGGTGATTTGTGCCTTAAATAACACCGGCGCGATTTTTTTTGACACACGGGGTCGGTAAGGACAATACTGCCGACTTATCGTCTAAACTACGTTCCCACCGGCTTTTCTGTTGGCGTGCCTTTTGGAGGAGTGACCTTCCAATACTTCACGCTTTTCTTCTACAAGAGAAGAAGATGGCCAGCAGTTTCGCATTCATTTTCATCTCTCTGCGCAATGCGGGAACATCGAGGTAGAGGATGAACAAGGTATCATTGTGGAATCAGAAGAAGAGGATCCTACGTGGTCAGTGGAGGAAGATAATGAGGAGAACACTAGCCAGCAGTCATTTCATCAGTTTTTGTAGATCCTACTAGAGTCACTCATGTATTGACACACAGCATAAGTTCTCTCTTCACTCCCCCAACTTATTTCTTCGAATTGTATCGCTGATTTACACTCAATTTTCTGCCCCAAAATTCAGATTTTTTCTTACGTATTCATGATACTCTGCAGGATACCCGCACAGTCATTCTGGGACGTTTGATACACCAGATCAATATTGTCTCCCTACTGACATCGTAGAGCACTGCTCTTACAGCGGCTGCACTGATGTATTTTTTATACGTTGCGGTCATTGACTTTTTTGTTTGTCTTCTCGCCATGTTTTTAGCAACTATTCATGATAAATTGTATTTTCGTGCCAGTATAAAGTTGTCATTATTAAGACGAGTCCTTTCTGGAGACCTTTTCCGCTGCGATTTGACATAGAGAGCTTTAGTTGATCGTGGCAGATCTTTTCTAGGAAATGCGAAAGTCCTGCACCACAGGGAAGTCGAACCATAAGCCACCCGTCACCACGCCGCTCCTCTACCCCCCTGCGCCACCCCTGCTCGGGCGGCAGCAGAGTTTCAACCCTATTTGAGCTTCAGCGCTCAAAGCCCTATCCAGTGATATGCGCCTCATTTCAAAGCCCCATGGTCACCTAATATCCTTTCCTTGTGAGATGCAACTGAAAACCTCTGCTAGTTTGCCGCTTATGAACATTGCAGCAAGATGCTAAAACAACCTCATTATTCAACCGCGTAAGCAGCTTGTTGTTGAGCACTAGTAGTTTTTAAAAAGGACAGCTCTACAAAACCGAAAATGAGGCGAAGGTCCGGCTATAGTTGGAGGAGAGTAGGAAGGAAAATGAGCTAGTATGGCTGGAACGCTTCGCACGAGCTGGGCATAGAGCGGCTCCTTCCTTTGATAAAAAATTTCTCATAGCTGAGCCATTTCATAAAGATCAACCTACTAGTGTGCTTAACACTACTTCTGAGGAATCCGATTGCGCGCAAAGGTTACATGTAAAAGCATCTCTCCAAAAAATCTAGTCTTCACGTAAAAAGAGCGAAAATATGTAAAAACCGGTGCTCGATAGGAACAACAACGTAACGACGTCTTTTCTTGGACTAATACCGCTATTTGGGAGCAAATTACACACTCCAATAGAGAGGAGTTGAAGAAAAAAGCAAGGAGAAAAGACGTGGTAGCGGTTTCCCGTCCTAACTTCGAATATACCTGCAGAAGGCTAGTCTTGAAATTCCTCCGTCTTTATTTTTTGACTCATCACTATTTGTCATCTCAAGGAAGAATTCGGCCTGCAAAGCCGCCTACACGATCTGGAGGTTTTCCTCGAGTTAGATGTGAGTCCTTATGAATAACAAGCGCTCCGTCACGCCTATCGGCTTGCCTCGCACTTGCGCGCTTCGTGCGATGTTGCAGCATCACTACGGACAATCATATCGAGCTAGCTGCTCTACTTGAACAGTTTTCTCCCTGCCTAGGAGTACAAAAGGCTCACAGTACATACAGTATATAGTATGATAGGGGATCTATTGGTTCCTCACTACTGGCCCTCCCTTAGTAAAACGGTCCCCCATTACTGGTAGTGGTCCCCCTCAATGACCCCCCTTAGCACACGACGTCTTCGGCACGCCTTCTAAGTCCACAGGCACTTTGCATGACGTCTTCGGTACGTCCACCTGAACCTCCAAACACGTTGAGCGAAGTCTTTGGCACGTCCTTTGAGTCCCAGGCACGTCATGCGACGTATTCCGCACGTCTTCTGAATCCCCTGGCGCGTAGAAGACGCCTGGGTATTTCCGCTATTTTCACGCCAGTAACTTGATCAGTATCGATTGGTGGTAACCGATACTTCAAAAACGAATTTCAGATTCGTGTTGAGCGACCTCGGCTACCCCCAGGACTAAAGTTTCGTACCACCTGGACGACATCCACAAAAATCGATAGTTTGATCAATATCGATTGATGGCGATCGATACTTCAAAAACGAACTTCAGATTCATGTTCAGCGATCTCCAGTGCTGAAGTTGCCAGGCAGGGAGAAGACGTCTGGGTATTTTTCTATTTTCGTGCAGTAATTTTCCCCCTATTCCCCCCCCCCCCCGATTTTCCTCCTATTTTGCGACTAATTTCTGCGGCGGCGCCGATCGATAGTATGACTCAGCGCTTAGCATTATTATATAGTATATATTATATTATATAGTATATGTGATGATACTGCCTCATCGTAATCTCTAATGAATGTGCGTGTGATTTAAACCAGATCAGATTTGTTACATTCTTTCCGCTGTTGACGACTAAGTTTTTGCTGCATTATTTATCCTGAAGCTACGGCAATGTTTAGGCAAACTGATGCTGTGGTCCAGAGTTTTATTGGATGCACCATTAGAAGCACTTCGAAGATTCTTGGTCTTGCTCTCAACACTATCTTTTTGTTAGTTGTTTTCAATCTTCGAATTCCATAGTGCGAGAACGTCAGCGTAATGCAACAGAATTCGCCACATTTGCCTGGCCTTTTACCCATAAAGAGGTCACTGGAGTCTGACGAGCGCTAATCGGCGAAAGCCAAAGTCGCTCTTTAACCCATTGACGACCGCGCGGGCCGATTCCGGCCGCAGTTTTTCGGTCGCGTTGGACCGCTCGGGCCGATTCTGGCCCGTGGTTATAGAACTGTTCGCTGCGGCCCATTTCTCGCTTTTTCATAGTTTACGAGTATTCATTAGATATGTTGGATCCTAGCAATGCTACTGCACTGTGGTCCGGCAGTCATTTGCTTCTAAGCACTGATAAAAACAAGTAATCAATACTACACACTATTCAAGCTTCACAAAAATCGAAACTATTCAAGAACAGCAACTCATATCTTACACGAATGGTCATGCACAAAATAACTACTCACATTTCCTGTGAACGTTTTGAAAACTATCCAGACAAAATTATTTCAAGCATTTGCTACATCGTGTAGTCACCTCTGCACGATTCGTGGCGAACGTGCACCCTTTTTCATTACAGACTTTATTATAGCAGCAAATACATCTTCCACGTTCTGCTTTCGAACCTGTTCTGGCCTTTTCGAATATGTAGTTAACCCTTAGAGAGCGCGCTTCATTTGGAATATCGTGAAGTAGTGATTCCACGAGTTTCGAGCGTCCGCGCGGTCCCACGCGCCAAACACGCGATTTGCCGCGCGGTCGTCGGTGGCATCTGGCATACCTCCGAGTCGCTCCAGCGATTGTTCGATTCGCTGCGCATTGTACAGCGATTGCAATCGCTGCAGCTGTGTCGGTGCGCAGAAGGCGGGGTCGGCGGTTGGCCAGGCGAGGGATCCCGGCACGATTACCGCTCCGCTCAAACTGCCCCCGCGACAATCGCTGGAGCGTTCCGGAGTTATGCCAAATGCCAAGGGGTTAAACGGCAGGCGTACTGTGCCGTCTCATTAGAGCGCGCAATATCGACAGGTCCACGCTACCACTCCTGTGTACGTAGCTGGCTCTTCAAGACAGTGAAAACGTGGTTGATATATGTTTTTTGCCTAAGAAGAGGTTACGAGACTACGTTGTTGAGGCAATGGACCTAGAGTAGTAGAAATTACTATATGCTTCTGGAAATAACCCTAAAATTGTGCCAGCTTACCAAAGTTTAAACAAAGCATCACTAACAAAACGTGCAGGAGCATCCGGCACAAAGCTGCTCAGGGTGGTCGCCATGTAAACCAGCCCTATATAGGATTTGGTGTTGGCCGAAATTTAGAATTTTATGCAGCACTGGTATATTCTGCCCCAGTAGTGAACTGAGCTAAACCGCTTCTGATGCAAATCAGCACTCATGTGCCTTATTGGGGAGGGGATAACCACTGAATTCAATGCGACCCCGTTTCCACTGGAGACATATGTCACAAATTGGAAAAATCTGTAGAGCGCATTTTTGATCCGCCTGTCTCATTCTGTTGTTGATATTGTTTTGTTGTTCTCTCCTAGATTATTCTGAATTATTATTGCTCGCTAATGGAATCACCACCTTCCCGTATGTTAATGGTACCTCCACTACGTAGAGCGTGCTCCGAAGAGGCAATACCCCTTCAAGTTCCATTCTTCTTCTTATCACCAACGTAGTTTCACTATTACTGTTTTCTAAACTGCAGTTTGCCGGACTCCGTGTCTCTGAAGACCTCACTGCGCGAACAATAATTTCGGTCATTCCACTGGTTGCCATTCGTTTCAACTAGTTCTCCTTTCTCATTCTGTTTTCACCCTGAACTCTCCATACCATGTCTGTACATATTTCGCATTTCGAAGCAAATTATTAGGAAATCTAGGATTGCTTCGCAATGAAGCAATTTTAAAATATGCATGCTCTACGGATGAGCTGTGATTCGAGGTGAAAAAGTGGAATTTGGTATTGTGTCATGTCATAGCACGTGCTCCTGTTTTTTGAGTGTAAACTTGGTTAGGCTAACACGATCGAAATGTTATTCTCTCCAGGGACAACGAGCCAGTTCTAGCATTCAAAACCCATTTCCTCAATATCTGTTCCCTCACCACTGTTTAAAGCATACAACACACATCCGAACACGTTTTCAACTATTGAAGAGTCTGGCAAGAGTCAAACATTTTGCACTCGTTCTCATTTGACACGCCGCTCACTCTGGAGGGTTTTTCGTCCCATTTTGTCCTATCTACAGCACGATTAGTCTCGCTTTGTTGATTCTTCCATATTGGACTGTTACTTAGGAAACATTAATGGGAAAACGGAAGGGAAATGGCGAACATATAGGTCGGTGTCCTGATGTACAATATTTTTGTAATTTTAGAAGGTAAAAATGGGATAATGACACTGAATGGGGGTGATAACATATGTATACTCGCCCTAACTTTCTCAGGAGAATCGTGAAGGACCTCCCTTATTAACCTGGATTAGCAGCTGAATGGAACCTGTAGTCATCGAGAACTGGCGCATTATACTCGCTCTGCGTGGCAGCGTTCTGGGCGAAGTAGTTCTTCATGGTGGGCGAGGTCGGTATAGCGAGGATTTATTTGGCTTTGCCAGCAATTTGAAGGGCGGTTTTTGAAGGAATCTATGGCTGTCGCTCTGCTTTAGCTGGCTGTCACCTGGCTAACCAACGGCAATCATTCTTTGTTGGAGGAATCTGGTGACACTGGGAGTCGTTTGTCTTGGTGGTCGTAGAAGTTTTTCTTCTGTTCCTCATAACTGCTTCTTTCACGGCTTCAGCGGTAACTTCAAAGCGCGCGAGTTGCTCCTGCTTGAAATATTCGTGAATGTACACTGTGTCATTACAACGCTGAGCAGTGAAAGGAGTTGTCGAGGGAGTCAGATGGCTTACGAATGCACATTAACGCTCGCATGTGCTGACTTGGAGCCCTAGCGCAGCGACATCACTCTGATTGAATGTGCGGACGTCATTTGCATGGGCTTGTGCAATGAACGATTGCGTGCTTTTCTGAATTCGGCGTCCGTGATCCGTCAACTAGAGTGCTGACATCGTTATATCGTTCATGTCGATAGTCCCCGACAGTTTAAAAAGCTTGAAGCCGATTCCGGCTCCTCATGCTTCACGCAAAAATGTACGATCTCTAGTGGAAGTGATTTCTTTGTCCACCGCATAGGCCACTAAATAGTAAGTAGTCAATTATGTCCAAACAAGTGGCAGAGATCTAGCGCAGTCCTGCATCGGTGACACGCTTAGGATATCTGACGTTGGAAGTGTGTTCGGCTGCGATCATAGCTCTTGCGCCAGGCGGTACACGAACCCACACCCTCTGCTTTCTGGGCAGAACGCTTGACCATTACACCAGCAGCACTGTTTGATCGCGCGCACCATCCACGATGTCTCGTAGCAATAGCCTATAAGCACTCATCCTTGATATCTGGATGAGCCGACCGTTGATATCAGCATGAAACCGGCTAAGCGGAACTCCTTCTTAGAAATGGTGCTCTACATTCTTAGTTAAGTCTAGTTCAGCTGATAGTGAGGTTGCATGATGTTGGAAGGATGTATTATTGCAATCAAACTTTTGCGTCAGGCGGGTCTCGAACCCACACCATCTGCCTTTCGGCCAGGACACTAGCCCATTCCACCACCAGCGCTGTTCGATCGAACGCAGCATCAACGTTACAAATAAAACATCCTTTCAACATCATATACACCAGATATCCTTGCAACATCATATAAACTTGATAACATGTGCTCTAGGTTTAAGGAAAAACAAAGAGCTTCGATATTGTTATAACCACTTATTATCGAGTTTTGCACCTTTTCTGGTTTGATCTAGTGTGTTTTTCAGGTGAAATCAAGTATATTGTAGAATGTTTGCGAAGCTTTTCTTAAGAAGCATATGACATATGCAAAGCCTAGCATAGAATAAATTTCTCGTCATGATGAGTCAGCTCCGCTTCGATGCACTATCTTCGACGAGTAGCAACGTAGCACAAAATCGGGGAAGTCGGCCAACGACATCAATGGGGCATCGAACGGCGACGGGAGCGGATTCCTCGTCACGCTGTCGTCAGCCTGTAGCCGTGGTCCGTACCCTGGAACACGTAAACTGTTACCTACTGCACGTTGTTAACTGCTGGTCAGCGCGAATGTGTTCGTGGAGACTCTGAAAGTTAGGCATTAGCAAGTAGCGAAAGTAGCACAAGCATGCCGACGTCGCACCAGCGCAACACAGCGAGGAGATCTCGTACGCCGAGGTGGACGCTACAATTTCTGGAGTCTCGGTTGGAAGACCATGTGCCCTTTATGGCAGACGTCTCGCATCATCTGACTACAGCCATTCTTCGGGCCCAAAAGCAGTTTATGCGCTATAGGACTACAAGAAGTGCAAAAATGGTCGATGTGAAAAAAAGTGATTTTTTTTGCAGTTTTTCTCGGTTTAGCAGAGAATGAGGAGCAGTAACCCATATTTTATTCAGTAAGTCACTTGACGACCGTTAGTAAAGGCATATTTGAGCAAATAATCATGTAAGCATAGGAATGTGTTACACAGAATAGTTCAAATTATATACTCTTTTCCTTCCTTCTCTTGCGTAGACCACACTCGAAGGAGGTGTCAACTCTCGTTTGCTTCCGATACAAGGTTCTTGGTTTGGATTTCTCGCACAGGCCAACCATGCCTTCCACCCCTCAAGGGTCGGTGAGCTGTACCAAACTTGTCTGGGAAGTAAAGAGTAAAGCGCTGACTTTTCACCGCTTGGTCCAAGTCATTTTATTGACCGCCTCCACATCCTGTAGAAGTAGAATGTGCGCGCATCTTAGAAGGCATTGAGTAAGGCCTATGTAATACTTCGGCGACGTCGGTGACAACAGCGTCGCCGAAGTGTAACATAGGCCTAATGCCGTCTTTCATCCTTTATTTCATTATCCCACAGAACCCGGTCAGCCACCCGCGGTGTATTCCAGCCAAAACCAGCAGCACTGAAGAAGTATCTGACGAGCCAAATCGGACGTCTGCAACTGAAGCGATTTGGCTTTGACTGCGTTCTTTGTGCGTGCTTCAACATACGAATGAGACCTCGAAGAGGACGGGGCCTTTTCGTGGAGCTGAAGAAGTTCTTTAAGGAAGATCACACCGTCTATAGGGTGATCGTTGGCGACTTCAACGCCAAAATCGGGCACCTGCAGAACTTTCACATCGTTACTCTCGTATTGCAGAGGAACGAGCAAGGCGAAGGACTGTCGAGTTCATCATGTCGACCAAGACCATACATGAAAATTCGAAGTTTCGCAATGAGACTGACCTCGTGATGTTCACCTCAAGTATTGCATGACCAACTTCTCCTTTGTCCGCAAGTTCTGCACTGGATTGGACCTCCTTTGCGCAAGGTTCCACTTCGCGTCAAGGAAAAAACCATAAAATTCGAAACAAGGAGTCCCATATGGTGAAGAGTACCAAGGGATGTCAATCTCGAGCTGATGCGCCAGAGTGGAGCAGTTCAAACGTCAGACAACTATTAGGTAGTTGTATATGAAATGCCAGATTTTGCTACCTCAATATCTGGTCGATTTTTCGTGGTTACGTGGGATCGCAGTCCAGAAACGGTGTGAATTGGGATACGAAACTCTGCCACATGCAGCACAGATCACTAGATCTGTCCCTACCGTTGATCATTTTTTCAAGCACATAGATCGACATGTGAAGGATAAAAAATTCAGCAACCAAGATGGTAGCGAAAATGACTTCTTATATTTGATTAAATCTCGTATTTCTGATTTTCGAAAAGATGGAATGTTTAAGCTACTGTCGCGTTGCGAAAAGTGTATTAATTGTAATGGTGCTTATCTTAATAAAATTGCTTCCAAGCAAAGTTATGATCTGTCAATCTGTCAAAGTTTTCATTCAAAATCGGCCGTTTCATATGCAAGGACCTAATACCAGCTAACGTCCGAGATCGCGAAACTATGCAGGTAGGCGGTAAAGGAGGGTACCCTGAAGAAAGCTAAAGCTGAAGAGACGGGTACGAGCACTCGCAACGCCCACCAGAACTTCGCCAACTCAATCCCGTCACCTCTTCCAGAAGGGCAATGGAGAAGGTCATCCACGACTTCCACTCCGACCTCTTCGACAGCCACGTCCACCTGCCTTATGACATCTTCCGCAGGATGGATGCGTCGTCCCCTCTGTTCTCCCTTCTGAGATCTCACACGCCATCTCGTTGGTAAAGAACTACAACACCCGGTACCCACAAGATAAGACTGAAACACCTCGCGCCAGTGTTCATCAACACCATGACACAATTCCTCTTTCGCTATATGTTGGCGTGCAAGGCTCCATCTCTATGGAAGATCAGCAGTCCCGTCTTGCTTGCAAGAAGGGAGGAGTGCACGACGGTGACCAGTCTCGCCCGATCTGCCCGCTGTCCGTAGTCTACAAATTGTTCACTCGAGTCATCTTGAACAGGATCAGCAGACCGCCAGACGAAGGATGCTTCCTCGAAACACTTCAGCACCTCTTTTGAAAAGTTCACACGAGACCTGGAATGACAAGACGTGGGAGTGAAGACCAACGACCATTTTCGCTTCGCTGACGGCATTGTGCTCATCACACCGAGCATTTGTCAGGCAGAGCGAATGCTAGCCACCTTCGATCGTGCCTCTGATCCTCGAACGTAACGGAGCCGGAGCCCCGGAGGCCTTCTCTCACTTGCGTGAGTCGTGTCATTCTCAGCATCGTCCTCTCAATTCCACGCTGTGCGACGCTGATCGCGTGTTCATCCTGATTCCAAATGGCTCATGTCTTTGAAGAGTATGTTAGGGCAGGAAGAACAGTGGAGTCGAATAGGTGGGCACGGAGTCGGACGTTCTTCGCTTCTTCGTGACTTCCTCGACGCTGTTGAGAGCTCCCCAAGCCGCTTGTTTCCTCCTGCTCAGCTCTGGCGCTAGGTCGTTGGCCATATTGACTTCGCGGGCCAGACACACGTAGCGGAAGCATTCGGAGATGGTCTTTTCGTTGAGCGAGAATGGGGAATCAGAAACTAGTCCATTCCTCGTAAACATTGTCTTCGTAAGATTTAGCTGCAGCCCAACGTTCCCATATGCACGATCGAAGGTGGCCAGCATTCGCTCCGCATGGCGAATGCTCGGTGTGATGAGCACAATGTCGTCAGCGAAGCGAGAATGGTCGTTGATCTTCACTCCCACGTCTTGTCATTCCAGGTCTCGCATGAAGTTTTCAAAAGAGGTGCTTAAGTGTTTCGAGGAAGCATCCTTCGTCTGGCGGTCTGCTGACCCTGTTCAGGATGACTCGAGTGAACAGTGAACAAACCTAGAGATGGAACCTTGCACTCCAACATACATCGGTGGGCTACGGTGTTGATGAGCGCCGCTTCGAGAAGCGAGGACGTGCACAGGCGCATGCACATGGCGCGAGAATATGAAGACCCTGGCCGATGGCGCGCTTTCCACCGAGAGACGTAGACAGCGCGATAGCGCGAGAGACGACGGCGCGCGACCGAGTCAGAGCACAGACAGCGAGAGTGCGCATAGACGGGGGCGCGGGACGCAACAAGCGCGCTAGTCACTGCGCCTGGATAGCAACAGTGTGTTGCAAGGCTCCAACAGGATAACAAAACACTGTTGCTGTTCCGACAGAATAGTAGTCGCAGTTTCTGTTGGCAACTGCGTTTATCATTCTGTTGAAGGGGGCGTGGCTGGGCGGAGACGCACGGCTCATCGAACCCGAATGTCCGAGTTAAATGGGAATCTTAGGGCATCCCTCAGTTGGGAAGAAATTAGGAGGGAGGAATATTGAACAAATTTCAAAACAAGCAAAACGGAATCGGCACTAAAATCCGACAAAAAACAACTCGAGCTAATTGAATTTTAAAGCAGTGCCTTCTAAAATTTAATACTGCCTGGTGTTTACAACTAAACAGAGGTTTTTGATTGTTGGCTCCTTAGAACCTATCACCAAAGGGAAACCACCTATACAATCGGATCTAACACAATGGAGTAGTGATATAATACAATAATGGGTGCAGAACAGCATGATCAGTTCTAGACAATGCTAGGACTGCAACAGAGTTTGGACTATCTAACAGTGAGATGTTCCTATCGTGATGGGACCTATGGCCCCACTGTGCTGGGAGCCGCACTGATGAACAGTTGACGGGACGCTGCAACACGTTCTGTACCACGAATGGTGCCACAGTTCTCGGCGGCTTTATACCCATTGTCAACTACTGTTGCACGTACTGTCTCATCTTACAATCAGAATGAGTTGGCGGAGTGGCGTTCTACCCCCCGCCCTTTAAACAGAGGCGTCTGTCTGCGTCTCCACTGTCTCGTAAGGCAGCTACTGGACTCTCGAGAAAGCCGAGGGGTTGGGGATGGGCGGGCCAGGGGACGAGGGGGTAGAACGCTCGACCCCCGAATGAGTTGACCCAGTGATAGGTTCCCAGTGCATTGAACTGCACCAAACCCTCGCTGAAGGGTGTGGTAAGCGCCTCGCTAATGCTTTTCATAGGAGGGCGGAACTTTTACTTACTTTTGGCCGCGCCGACCGCCGCGCGCGCAGCCGGCGCGATGTCGCCATCCATTCCCTGGCGGTGCGCATGAGATTTATTGACAAGAGCTCCATCAGTGGGCTTCTTGCTGCCTAGTATTGCATGAATGTGCGAGCAGGAACTAGCTACTGCGAGTTTTTGCTGTTATTAACAACAAACTAACGCACACTAGCAGCTGATTGATATTGTAACTACTATTGTGATAAGGTCCTTACTATTAGTAGGAAGTTGGTGATATTAGTATATCTGATAGTCGAAGAGCAATAGTAAAAACATTATTTATACGAGTTTCACGTCAAGTTTGACACTTTTCACGTCGATTCGAGAATTATTCTAAACAAGCGTGATGCTTTTGAAATCAGCAGCGTGATGCTTTTGAAATGCTTTTGAAATTTGAAATCAAAACGACCGTCTTTCGGTCAAACTAGAGGATCTCCAAGGAGAGCAGAATAATCGTCTGTTTAAGGAATCTTGGTATAATTTTCTTTGAAATTTTCTTAGCTGACTGCCCGAATGAGTGCAATAATGTTCTTAGACATTTTTATATTTTGAGAAAAAATAATAGATTCAATTTCCTTTTATAACGCAATAAGGCAGTGATCATTTAGTGCATTAAAAAGGGATCGCACCATGCATCCGATTAGCGCCTTGCATTTTTCATTTGACTGATAGTGTGAGTGACTACATGAAGTTTCAAGATGAAGATCGACATCCCAAATAACCCCCTAGTCGAAGTTTCAGCGAAATCGGTGACTCTTCCTGGACCACCCTTGTTAACGGTATTGGTGGTCTCCGACCGAATCGTGAAAAATGGATGTCCGATTCGTAATTAGCACCCCCAATAACCCCCCTAGACGAAGTTTCAGCGAAGAAAAAAATCGAGTGAAGTCGTGTCGGTGGAGTTGGGACTTCGAACTAGTGTCCAATTGTTTTTCTTGTGCATTACAGGTGTGAAATTGCATGCAAGCAAAAATTTCGCTATGAGTCAACCAAACATCGCGACATCTTAGACGAGGGCTTGGCGTAATCCCCTTTTATGGAAAAAATGGCCGCCTTTCTACTCTTTAGAACAAATTTTAAACCATTACTTCTCAAAAAATTAGAATTTTATGAAATTTCAAACACTGCCTTCATCTGTTAAAACTAAATATTAAACGAATCGTTTTGAAAAATCTCTTTGATAAACATTATTCAAACCTTTTTGTAGAGTCTCCAGTTTAATGTGGAAGTGGCTCGTTTTGAATTCGAAGACGTTCAATTTTTTTGTTTTTTCTTTTCAAAAGCGTTAGTCCTATTTAGAATAGTAGTGCCCAATCTGCCGTGATAATTGTATGTACAGACTGCAATATTGTTCAATAATAAACAATCAGCAAGGCCGGGAGGACGATTGGCAATTTGCCAGCAGTCGATAATCGGTGCAGGACCCACGCGCACGGAGCTAGCAAGCAGTACGCATTTTCGCCGCGTCATCGCGGTGTTGCCGCGCACGGCGACGTCGCGCCCGAAGCGCGCGGCCGAAAGTGAGTAAAAGTTCCCGCACCCCTTTTCATATACTCCCATAAGCGCCAGCGAAGCAGGATTGCACGGCGACTGCGACACACGTCGCGCGGCGACCACCCATGACGAGGGAGGCGGCAGCGATACTCATTTTGGTGCCTGCGGTCGCGCGCGCGTGCGTCGTTCGGGCGGAGTCCTCACTGCGTTGCTGGCGGAGAGGGCGAGTTTTGCGCGAAAGTGCCGAGATTGGCAGGCTGAAGCGCGAGAATTTGTCTGCGAATGCATTGTTGGGGCGCAATCGTAGATGGGAAACCTGTAATAATGCTTAGGTTCGTCCTGTAGAGTGGGGTAGTCTCAAGGTATGTTACTGATCATCCATTGAATGGTTTCGAGCTACGTCCAATGAGTGGAAGGAGAGAGAAGTGGTGAAGGTAAGTGAGAAGGAAGATTCGAGGACAAGAAGTGAGTAACGGGTTATTGAGATAGGGTTTTAGACGAACAAACCTTTGTTTTTCAAGTTTAGCGGCAGTTTAGATGCATGTTAAAAATCGGAAACTGTTCAACTAATAATAAATTAGTTGATTTATTTGAAGAGTAGTTCTAGTGTGTTTCGAGCGTTACTTGCAATGGCTACGCATTAAGCAAGGCATACTATATATTCAGAGGCCGAGCAAGTAAAACATTTGCGGACCTATAATAACTGGATTTGATGATCCTTTTTGTTGAAGACTCAAGGTTTTTGTGAATTCATGATCATAATTGCCACCTTTCTCTTCTTCACAGTGATTCATAATGTGCGTGAAAAATTCGTTCAATGCTGTTAATCAATAGCTTGCAGTTTGGCTAAAGTTCCATGATTTGACGTTTCCTCATGAAAATCGGGTCTGATTACAGGTCAAATATATAGCAACGGAATCAGTGCATCCTTGAACCTCCAAAGTCCTTTGTGATATGGGAACAAATTAAATCTGATAAGGCTAGAAGCTTTCTTATCTCAGAAGAGAATGGAGTGAAGTAGGTAGTCAATGAAAACGTTTCAAAAGAGTGTTTGACAACCTGTGGAAGAACACTGTGAGCACCATACGCTCTCTTGAAAAGGGAATCATCATGTTTTCGTTCTAATAGGATGTTCACCGTCGTTTAGTAAACTAAAACCATCTTTTGACCAAGTTCACTCCAAACCCGAATCTGGATTTCACCAGTTCTCTCTCACCCACCCATTCGATGTAGTTTAGGTGTCACAACACTTCTGAACATTTTGTTAGGAGCCTCTCCTACTTCCTCATTGTGTAAGGTGAGCTACAGAAGAATCCCAGTTTGCCCTTTCTTGAATTGCAGCAAGCCGATTCGGCCCAGTCGATAGATTGGGACGTGCATTCGCGCTCTAGCACACTGGGCGGATCCGGCTACTCGTACGCGTTCCACCCATTGCTAGAGGTGACGGTGGCTTCCGCGCCGCGCTGCGGCCGCACGCATGGCTGCGAGTGAGTATCGTTGCTCGCAGCCCCATGTCGAGCGTCCCGCCTCCGCGTCTAGATGGCCCCCACGCCGAAATCTGTACCTACTTTGAGCCTATGATATATTCCCGCTGGAGCGTCCGCGGCGACCCGGGGCTGCCCGTGTCGCATTGGAGCGCGTTTTTGGCGCCAGACTCCGCGGGACGACAGCCTCCTGCGGTACATTGCGCTACAGACGGCTGCCGCCCTACGGCAGGAAGTATACCAGGGGCCGTATGCTCGTGCTCCACCGTTGGGGGAGAATCAATCAATATCAGCATATCTCATCACACCCCGATCCCCCATCGGGGGAGACTCGGAGTAGACGAGCATACGGCCCCAGCCCCTCGTCACCCGTCAGCGGCGATCAGCGGACGGCGGATGTGGCGGGGCGCGATGATTGGCCACGTGAGGGGTCCCGGCACGATTACCGCTCGCTCGCGGGCACTCCCGCAGGAGCATACCGATGGCCTAATTCAAGGGGTATGACATCCCCGGCGACACGTCGCGCGCGTGACGACACGACAACTCAGACAACCCATCTGCAGTTAAGGTCAGGCCAACCATCAGCTGTGTGGGTGGCCCTACGGACAAAATAGGATGGCTGGTCAATTCTGTTCTAGCTCAACTTCTTAGGTTTATTCCTGCCCACCTCACAAACACAAAAATGTTCTTTGAGAGCCTCCAAGGGACAAACCTTAGCTCCTCCTGTGTAATGGAGTCATTCGACGTTACGGCACTATACACCAACGTCTCGAACGACTCCGCTATGGAAGCAGTTTTCGAGCTTCTCAATCAGCATGCAGGTGCGATCAACATGTACGGGTTCTCCATTAATCAGGTGATGACACTACTAAAGGAGTGTCTCGCCTGCAATGTCTTCAGGTGGTCGGGCAAGTACTTCGCCCAAACAAGAGGGCTGGCCATGGGACAACGCCTAGCACCAACGCTCGCCATAGCCTTCATGTCTAAGATCGAAGCACCGGTGCTATCTCGGCTCCCCTTTTGTACTGCAGATACGTGGACGACTGTTTAATCATATGCTCTACGCAGGATGAAATGGACAGATGTTTCGAGATAATGAACAGCCAGTCCGACTACATTAGTCTCACGAGGGAAACACCTTGTGGAAACTGGCTTCCCTTCCTGAACGTCCAGGTACAGCTAACAGGAAGGAGGTACATTACTAAATGGTACCGTAAACCAAGTAATAAAAACATCATAGTCCACAGTCAGTCGGCCCACCCCAGCCAGACAAAGAAGGCAGTCGTAAGAAGCATGTTTCGCACGGCAGCTAGCGTCTGCACAGGAGAAAATGAGCGCAGGGAATCCCTCAAAATGGCCCAGGAGATAGCTATGCAAAATGGCTATGCTCTCCAAAAACCTCCGCGGAAATTCAGGGCGGGAAGGATATCAGAAAACGGCGCTGGACCATCTTCTAAAATTCCATTTTTAGTGCCGTTTATCTCCGATGAAGTGAGCACTTCCATTCGGAAGTGTCTGAGGAGATCGGGGTTGGACAGCTCAGTTACTGTTGTGGTCTTCCACCCAGTAATCTGAAGCAACAGCTAATTCGAAACCGCCTTTATGATCGTTTCTGCGGCACGCCTAATTGTGTGGTCTGCCCAGGTGGTAAGGAAGGTGACTGCACCGTATCTGGTGTGGTTTATCTAATTTCATGCCAATCCTGCGGAGCAGAATACATCGGGGAAACTGGACGTCCTCTCCATGTGAGGATCAAGGAGCATCTCGACAGAGAAGAAAAGCTCAGAGCCTCGACTGCTCTAGGCTATCATAGGCTTCATTGCCATGAAGGGGAGGATTTTGAGGTCAAGGTGGAGATTCTGGGGCACGAGGTTCAAACATCCGCGCGCAGAGCCCTTGAGGCATTCTGGATATACTCCAGAGACCCCAAGGTCAACCGGAAGGGGGAGTGCCTATATATAACGCGAGAACTCAAGCCCTACCTCAGACTCGCATTTTGAACTGGGGTAGCTGCTGTCCCACACCCCTCGTCTGTCCTGCGCTGCTTCCATTGGTCCCTCGGTGGACTACGGTCAGGTACGGCACTCGAACTCTCTCTCTCTATTGGTCCCATCTACTAAATGTGGCACTGAACTTAGTAGGGTTGAGTAGACATTTGGTGGGATAACTTCTTATTGATTTGGTCCCTTTCAGGCTCTGAAGAAGGCGATCTCGCCGAAACGTTGGCGAGTAAATAAATCCGTCTACCAACCTCGTGTAGAGCTCAACACGCACAACAGCGACACGACAACTCTTCCCGCGAATTTCCGTCCTATTAGTCTCACTCCAACTGTGATAAAAGTCATGGGAAAGATAATATATAGGAAACTCCTTTTATGGCTTAGCAAATTTCACATCATTCCGCCGGAACAGCACGGCTTCTTACCAGATGCTTCTACGTTGACAAATCTTGCAGATACCGTGTATGACTTTAGCCGACCAATCAACACTGAAAAATTTGTAGACGTTATATACCTTGATCTTTCCAAGGCATTTGACAAGGTCTGTCACCAAAAGCTACTAGCAAAGTTAGAAAAGCATGGTGTTCAAGGGAATCTTAATTGGATTCAGTCTTACTCGTTTAACAGGGCATAACCGTTAGAGTTGGACTGAGTTCATCTACGAGGTACACCTGTCTATGTGGACTCCCTTAGAAACTAACATTATTCGACTCAGAATTCACTAGGGAAATCGCTGGTTGAGAAAGTTTTCCATTCTTGAACAACTTTTTTAGCCAAAATTGTGCTGGAGCCATTTAACGGCTCCTGTTTACATGTGTTACAATCCACGGCCAGGCCAAGTGGATGGTGACAAAGCACTACCGTGAACCACTCATTTTGCGATCCGTCTTCCTGAAGGCGAGCCTTCTATCATCCTCTTGATTTGGCAAAAATCACATTTCCCATCAACCACTGACTGTGTAGCTGGCTTTGGCAGCTGATAGTTTTCGAACAACTCTATTGTGGTCGCTTTCTCGCAAACTATATTGCGTACTATACTTTGCTCTGTTGAATACTGAAGTTTGAGTTTTCACGGAAGAAGAAAAAAATGAAATCATGAAATCGAACGATTTCCAAAAATCTGGTGGCCTAGATGAGGAGAGTTTTACAAAAAAGGAGATCCAAATGATCACAATTTTTATCAGCTATGAAAAAGCGCAAGAGCACCACAGCAGAAGGCGAGAAATTTACTTAAAAAGTGATTATTCTGACCAGCTAGAGAGATATTCTCTATGGGAGCAATGATCTCGAGCGACGATGGGAGGTCGCCGCCGAGACTATAAAGGTCACCGAATCTACTTTTTTGAGAGCCGCTGTATGCTACCTACATTTGGATAGATTGTCCAGAGTGGATTCGGATGGTTTCATTTGTTTTCTGATCGAGATACTTTGAAGAACGTTGTGGAAAAGCGGCGAAAACGGTGGTTTTTCCCCCATATCCGCCCAATGGCGCGTGTAGCGCAGTCGGAGGAGGTGCGACTGTCGCGTGCACCCGATACCAGGTTCCTGGTTCGGATTTCTCGCCCAGGCCAACCAAGCCTTCCATCCCTCCGGGGTCGGTGAATTGGTACCAGAGTTGTCTGGGAAGGATAAAGCGCTGACTTGTTCATCGGCTGGCCACCGCAAGTCATTGTATGGCCAAATACGCAGTCATGTCGCCTCCACGACATCCCGTAGAAGTAGAATGCGCTGGCGCATCCCAGAAGGGATTGAATAACGCCGTCCTTTATCCTTTATCCTTTATTTATTCCGCCCAAAAGCCAAAAGACAGGAGCGGAATTGTAAAAACAAAGCGCCGCTTGTCTACCCATAATTTAGCAGGAGGTTCCGCGTACCACACTTACATCGGCAAGCCACCCCTACCCGTACCGAACATAGTTCACACTCTATTATCTGTCGTCTGAACGGGCGAATGTCAACTTCAACATCTCGCTTGAAAAAGATGGAGCATCGAAAACGTCGTAATTGTGGATTGCAAAATGTGCATCTTTCTTAATAGCATTAAAATACAGTACCGGACGCGTCTTTTGAATAGACGCCGAAAAAACCGCACTTTTGCGGTTTTTGCGTCTTTTTGCTATAACTCACCCAAATGTCATTCATTTGAAAAACCAAAAGTATATCTGAGCTCAGGAGATCGAGCTCTATCGTTTGGTATATACAATTCATATGAAAGATCAAAATGGCCAAAATTGAAAACTTGCGCTCCATTGAGAAGGCCGACCGCGGACGAGTTGTCGGCCGCAAGGCGCCGAAAAGGTTGCAGGCTCACAATTACTCTAATTTGAGGTTTTATGAGAAACGGTTGGTACCGTTCGATTCGCCTCTTCGAGATCTACGCAACCATGTATACAACTTCGCCAAACCACCGCATTTTCGCAGTGGGTGGTCAAAGATGGCTGGAGCAGACTTTTGCTATTGGAGAAGCTTATCTTCCAGGGCTTGCATGTTCTCGGAGCATCTTAAGTATGGCGTGAAGTGTTTTGTCATGTCAGGAATCCTCTGAGAGTGCGCCGTGCACAATGCATATAGGATCTAACCTATCAATCGAGGGGGGGGGGACATTTGTAGAGTGAGCATTTAGGGAGTTTTATGAGAAATTCTCAGCCGCCCTACTCAGGAATTGCTGTACTCTGTCCCGATGAGACTTTGGAGTGCGCTGTGCACAATGTATATAGGATCGAACCTATCAATCGACTGGGCGCGATATCAATTTCGACCAATTTTGGAAACATCGATTTCTTGACACTTTCTCATCGAAGACGGCCTCTAGACCGTGCCAGACGGACGATGACGTCATCGAAAATAGATGTTTCGAAAATAGATTGGTCGAGCTTTCGACTTCTTACAATAGCCACAAGCTGCAGCCGGAAAGATTCAAACGTGACAGAGTTATTGCACTCAGAACACGCTCGTGCGTGCAATTTAGCCCAACAACGGTCTATTTTTTATTTATTTTCCTTTTATAGAGCTTTTCGTGCTGAATTGAAAGATGTTACTAAGAGTGGCAAGAACTGTTATCTGAGCGAGTAAGAACACGGAGAAAATAGACCGTTGTTGGGCTAAATTGCACGCACGAGCGTGTTCTGAGTGCAATAACTCTGTCAAGTTTGAATCTTTCCGGCTGCAGCTTGTGGCTATTGTAAGAAGTCGAAAGCTCAATAGGTGCGCTGAAGCACGGCAACGTAGTTTATGATTGGACAAAGTTACAGCGCCGCGAAAATGCAGGTAAACCTTGTGTGACGCGACTTTATCCGATTTCAGTCGTCCATTGCGGGAAGGCAAGGAGAGCTAACGGCATGCAAATGCGTAGGCTAGCCATTCAGTTAAGGTACGTTACGATGAATTGCCTATAACTCTCCAGCTGTCTAGCCTGCCTTAGTCCCAGCTGCCATTTTAGAGCTGCTGAGGGCAGCGGTGAAGTTTCTTCGGCCCTTACTCGTCCAAATTTGAGTTTTTGACCCACCTGATGGTACCGTTCTGTTCTGCTCGAAAAGCTCTATCGAATAGTATCAATATCGCCTAATTCCGGGAAAATTGGTTTTTTTTTTTCGACAATTCGACTCCTCGAAGACGGGGGCGCTCTTCGCCGAGCCTGCCCGGACGATGACGTCATCGAAAGTCGACGATTTTGGAATTTGCCAAATTCTCTTGTCCAAACTTCGTCCAAAGCCGGCTAGAGGTTATTTGGAGCGCTGATTACGAATCCGACGTCTGTTTTTGAAAATTCCACCGATGGTGGCAAGTTACAGCCATTTGAGATTGGTAAGGTCAAGATCACTTACCACCCTCAGTTTTCGGTATTGGTGGTTTCCTGGCATAATCGGCCAAATAGACTTCGGCATCGTATCCAGCACCTTGAATAACCCTTGCCCTTAGACGAAGTTTGAGCAAAATCGGTATTCCTGACACGACCACCCTCAATTATCCAGAAGAAAATCCAAAACCTATCGAAATCGGCGGAATTTTCAAAAACGGATGCCGGATTCGTAATCATCATCATTTTCATCATTTTCATTAGCGTCTGTCCCGCTTGGTGGCGGGGTCCGCTCTTCTGGTGTGGTGACGCCAATTCTCCCGATCAAATGCTTGATCAGGGTGCACACCAGCCATCTCTAAGTCCAAGCGCAACGTATCTAGCCAACGTTGCTTCGGGCGTCCTCTGGGCCGCTTTCCAGGGACCACAAGATTCAGGCCAATCTTACACACGGTGTCGTCGTTAGCGCGAAGGACGTGGCCGTACCATCGAAGACGAGCTTCGCGCAGCTTCTCGGATATCGGGGCGACACCGAACCTCTGTCGTATGGTGTCGTTACGAACGCGGTCCAAACGCGTAACTCCAGCCGTCCACCGTAGCATCTTCGTCTCCATTACACTGAGGCGGCTTTCAACTTCCTTCGTCACGGGCCAGCACTCAGCACCGTACGTCGCTACTGGGCGGACTACTGTTCTATAAACCTTCGATTTGAGGTGCTCAGGTATTGTCCTGTCGCAAAGCACCCCAGTCAGCGAGCGCCATTTGGACCAGGCTGCACTCACACGCGCATTCACCTCCATCTTTAAGCTGCCATCGGACGTGACTGTTGACCCAAGATACTTGAAAGATGTCACTCGTGAGAGCTCAGTACCATCGATCTTAATAGATCCGTGCTCATTCACATCCGTCGTCAAGTATTCCGTCTTTTTGACGTTTAGCTTGAGACCGAACAATGCCAAACGATCGCACCACGCCTGTGCCTGTCGCTCGAGTTCGGTTTTGTTTTCACATGCAAGCATGACGTCGTCAGCATACAGCAGCGTCCAAGGTGCCGCCATTTGGAGATCTCGTGAGATTGCATCCATCACGACCACGAAGAGCAGTGGGGATAGCGCAGATCCCTGATGCACCCCTACAGAGATGGGAAACTCCATCGAGGTGCCCGCTGGCGCTCGCACTCGACTCCTTGGGCAAGAGTATAAAATGCGCACCCACTCAATAAGCTCTTCAGGGATACCATGTTGTCGTAACGCGTACCATATAACATCTCGCGGAACGCGGTCGAAGGCCTTCTCCAAGTCCAGGAAGGCAAAATGCACCGGTTTCTGTTTCTCGCGGTGCTTCTCTAGCAGAAGACGAACGGCGTGAATGGCATCAACGGTGCCACAGCCAGATACGAAACCACACTGATTCGTGGAAAGCTGTACGACATCCCGGATACGTCCGTCGACAATTCGCTCAAAGATTTTCATGGTGTGCGAAAGAAGACGAATTGGACGGTAACTGGCGCAGTCTGCAGGACTGCCCTTCTTCTTCCAAATCGGGATGGTCGTGCTTTGCTGCCAACCCTCAGGCACTTTCTTCTCAGCAACAACCTGATTGAAAAACGCAGTCAGCCAGTCAGCAGGGCACCAGCCCTTCGACTTCCACAGGTCAGCTGGCAGGTCATCGGGACCAGTGGCTTTGCCTGACTTCATCTTCCTCAGGGCTGCTTCAGTTTCGCTCACTGTGATCTTCTGAACGGGACCGTATACAGGTGATGCAAAAGGAACAGCAGGATGTTCAAATTCTACATTCGAGATTTCCTCGAAGTAGTCGTGCCATCGCTTCACAGCCCTCTTACGATCCATCAGAAGATGACCGCTCTCGTCGTTAATGCCAAAGAACTTCTCAATGTCTTCTGCTTGGCGACAGCGAGCTTTGGCGAGTCGGTAAATATAACGCTCACCATCGCGCGTTTCCAATTTTTTGCTGACATCAGCGTAGTATGCGGCTTTAGCAGAGGCCACTGCCTTCTTTGCCGCTTTCTTTGCTTCTCGATAGTTCCGCCAATTATGGACTGTTTTATCACCGATAAACACGTGATAGAGCCGTTTCTTTTCTCGGACTTTCTCTCTGACATCATCAGTCCACAGCCATGCCTGCTTGTCGACCCAGCGTCGTCCAGGCTTCGTTGTGCCGAGTTCAAGGCGTGCAGCCCGAGTTATCGCATCGGTAGCGTCCTTCCAGGTTTCGTCGACAGTTGTCACTGTCGGCAACCGAATGCGAGAAATAACTGCCGCTTCCTTCTCTTTCAGTCGCCACCATTTGATTCTAGCCGACCCACATCGCTCGACATGTTTACACCTCGAAGGTGTGATCTTCAGCGAGCAGATCAGTGGACGGTGTTGCGTGGCAACCGTCTCATACGGCACGGTCTTCGCGTCTGTGACAAGGCCTTGGTCGCGACGCCTAACAAGGACATAGTCAATCTGCGTTTTAGCATTCCCGCTATAAAACGAGATGAGGTGGGAGTCACGCTTTCTAAATTTGGTGTTCACGATGGTGAGGTCATGTGAGTCTGCATACTCAAGTATACGCTCACCATCGGCGTTGCGCGACCCATATCCAAAACCACCATGACAGTTGTAGCCGTCTTTCGTTGCTCCGACGTGACCATTAAGGTCACCTGCCACAACAACCATATCTTGTGACGGTACTTCCACTGTCTTCTCATCAAGCAGGGACCAGAACTCGTCCTTGGTTTGCTCGGAACAGCCTGTCTGCGGAGCATACGCAGAAAAGAAATGGCATCGTCGCTCTTCTACGGCGACAACAATCTTCATCAAGCGGTCATCGAAACGTTCTACGCTTGCAATCGCATCACGGAAACGCTCGGAGACGATCACACCGACACCACTGGTGGTCCTGGGACTTCCACATAGAACGGCCTGGAAGCCACGTCCTATGTCCCTTGACTTGCTGCAGGACCACCTCGTCTCCTGCACCGCACAGAAATCTATCTTTCTTCGCTCCAGTGCTTCTACCAACTCGCACGAGCGGCCCGTCAACGTACCCACATTCAACGTTGCTACGCGGGTCTTGCCTACGTTACGGGACTTTCGGACTAGCTCAGTTGCCCCCCGATGCCGTCCTCGCATCAGGGACCCTCGCACACTTTTCACACTCGCCGGGCTTTGCGAGTGCGCGTCGGCTCCCGCGGACGCCGTAGCATTATCTCGAGAACTCTGTAACGCCATCAACCATATGATGTGACACAAAATGTTCGTAGGCCGGCCTGTCACTAGGGCCTGTCGCCTGCATTCGAATGTCCGTGTTTGGCTCGGCTTGCAAAAGCAAGCAGTTTCCAGTGGCACCACGTGGAGGAACGGACATCGCCACCGGATTCGATTCGTAATCAGCGCCTCATTTAATCCCTAGGACGAAGTTTGGAGAAGAAAACTTGGCAAATTTCGAAATCGTCTACTTTCGATGACGTCATCGTCCGGGCAGGCTCGGCGAAGAGCGCCCTCGTCCTCGAGGGGGGAATTTCCGAAAACCAATTTTTCCGGAATTGGCCGAAATTAATACCGTTCGATAGAGCTATCTGAGCTGAACAGAATGGCATGATTGGGAGCGTCGAGAACTCAAATGTGAGCGAGTAAGGGCGAAAGGAACTTCGCCGTCGCCTTCCGCCGCTCTAAAATGGCAGATTGTGCTAAAGCAGTTTAGGCATCTGGAGAGCTGCGAGCACGTCACCGTAAAGTGCTTGCAGTCTCGTGCTCCACCACGAATTTGCATGCCGTTAGCTCTCCTTGCCTTCACGCAATGGACGACTGAAATCGGATAAAGTCGTGTCACACAAGGTTTACCTGCATTTTCGCGGCGCTGTAACTTTGTCCAATCATAAGCTACGTTGCCGTGCTTCAGCGCACCTATTGAGCTTTCGACTCCTTACAATAGCCACAAGCTGCAGCCGGAAAGATTCAAACGTGACAGAGTTATTGCACTCAGAACACGCTCGTGCGTGCAATTTAGCCCAACAACGGTCTATTTTCTCCGTATTCTTACTCGCTCAGACAACAATTCTTGCCACTCTTAGTAACATCTTTCAATTCAGCACAAAAAGCTCTATAAAAGGGTATCAAACTCGACCAATCTATTTTCGAAACATCTATTTTCGATGACGTCATCGTCCGTCTGGCACGGTATAGAGGCCGTCTTCGATGAGAAAGTGTCAAGAAATCGATGTTTCCAAAATTGGTCGAAGTTGATACCGTTCGATAGGAATTTTTGAGCTGAACAGAATGGTACCCTGGCTGGGGCTCGAAAACTCGAATGGGCGAGTAAGGGCGGAAGAAGCTTCACCGCTGCCGTCCGCCGCTCTAAAATGGCAGATGGGATAAAGGCAGTTTAGGCAGCAGGAGAGTTAGGAGCAGATTATCGTAAAGTGCTTTCTATGCTGGAGAGTTAGGAGCAGATCATCGTAAAGTGTTAGCTCGCCTCGTGTACCTGCAGCGGTTGACCGAAATCTGAAAAAATCGTGTCACACAGGCCCAACCTGCATTTTCGCACCGCCGTAACCTTGCCAATTCAAAAGATAGTTTGCCGTGCTTTGGCGCTTTGCTAGAGCATATTACTGCCTACGGAATCTACACGCTCCAGCCAGAAAGATTGGAAGCTGACAGAGTTATCGCGCCCCGAATACGCCCGCGCGTGCAATTTACAACGGTCTATGTTCTCCGTGCTCTTACTCACCCAGATAACAGCTCTCTTTAGGGGCGGGTCTTATTTGGGGTGCCGAACATGATGCCGAAGTCCATTTGGACGTCTACGGCAGGAGACCACCCATACTGATAGCTGAGGGTTATCGGTGATCCTGATCCGGCCACCCTCAAACGACAAGTAACCTACTGAAATCTCGGAATTCGGCGGAATTTCTAAAAACGGATGTCGGATTCGTAATCAGCGCCCCAAATAACCCCTAGATGATTTTGGACGAGGAAATTTGGCCAATTTCGAAAACATCGATTTTCGATGACGTCATCGTCAGCGCAGGCTCGGCCCAGTGCGCACCCGTCCACGATGAGAATTAGTTAAAAGATCGATTTTTCTGAAACTGGTCGAGATTTATACTGTTCGATAGAGCTTTTCAGGCTGAAGCTAACGGTGTTATTGAGAGTTTCGAAAACTCTAAAATTGGCGAGTAAGGGCGCAGGAAACTTTATCCGCTAGGTCCGCTTCCTTAAAACGGCAGCTGGGGCAAAGGCAGTTCAAACAGCTAGGAAGCCGTGAGCACGTCGTCTTAAAGCACTTGAAGTGTTCTGCTCGCGTGCACATTTGTAGGCCGTTAGCTCTCCTTGTCTTCCCGCAGTGGACGATTGAAATCGGATAAAATCGTGTCACACAAGGTTTACCTGCATTTTCGCACCGCTGCAACTTTGTCCAATCATAAGCTACGTTGCCGTGCTCCAGCGAGCCTATTGAGCTTTCGGCTTCTTACAATAGCCACAAGTTGCAGCCGGAAAGATTCAAACGTGACAGAGTTACTGCACTCAGAACACGCCCTAGCGTGCAATTTAGCACAGCAACGTCGATGTTCTCCTCGCTCTTACTCGCCCAGATTACAGTTCTGTCTGCTCCTAATAACACCGTTCAATTCAGCATGAGAAGCTCTATCGAATGGTATCAAGCATGGCACAATTTGAAGACATCGATTTTCGATGACGTCACCGCCCGCCTGCCGCGGGCCACGGGCCGCGGTCTCCAGCGGCCTCGTCCTCGATGGAAAACCGCCAAAAGTCGATGTTCCCGAAATCGGTCGAAATTGATACCATTCGATAGCGCTCTTCATGGTGAACAGAGTGGCACCATAGCGAGTGTCGAAAACTCAATTCTGGCCGAGTAAGAGCGCGAGAAGCTCTAACTGCTATCTTCTGCCGCTTCAAACTGGCAGCTGAAGCTAAGGCAGTTTACGCAGCTGAGGTGTTCAGAGCATGTAGTCGTAAAGTACCCTAAACGGCCTGTTCGCCTACGCGTTTTGAGGCCGTTAGCTTCCCGCGTCTTTCCGCAGTGGCCCACCGAAATCGGAAAAAATACGTCACACAAGCCTCACCTTCATATTCGCACTCCCGTAACATCGCCACTTCCTAAGCTACCCCACTCTACTTTAGCGTGCTATTAGGCCGTACTACTGACTACAAGACCCAGGAGTTCCAGCCGAAACGATTCCAATTTGACAGAGTTACTGCGCTCTGAAAACGCCCGCGCGTGCAATATGCGAGCGGTTGCCCCACTTGATCGATAGGTTCGATTCTATATACATTGCTCCCGGCGCACACCTAAGTCTCGCCGGAGACAGTACAGCAAATCCTGAGTAGGCCGGCTGCGAATTTCTGATAAAAACTCTTCAAACGCTCACTCTACAAGCTGTCGCGCCCAGGTTCGATCCTATATACATTGTGCACAGCGCTCTCCAAAGTCTCATCGGGACAGAGTACAGCAATTCCTGAGTAGGGCGGCTGAGAATTTCTCATAAAACTCCCTAAATGCTCACTCTACAAATGTCCCCCCCCTCGATTGATAGGTTAGATCCTATATGCATTGTGCACGGCGCACTCTCAGAGGATTCCTGACATGACAAAACACTTCTCTTGATCTTTCATATGAATTGTATATACCAAACGATAGAGCTCGATCTCCTGAGCTCAAATATACTTTTGGTTTTTCAAATGAATGACATTTGGGTGAGTTATAGCAAAAAGACGCAAAAACCGCAAAAGTGCGGTTTTTTCGGCGTCTATTCAAAAGACGCGTCCGGTACTGTATTTGCCAACACTTTGGAGAGCAAGCATACTAGCAATAACACCGCAGAGTTCCTGAACCCTCTCAAAGGATTACTCTTGGTATTTGGAGGTCTATTGCTGGATTTGTTTAACAAGAAGATGAAAAGCTAGCCGTTCAAATAGAGAAAATGTTACTGATAGCCGCTTAGGGACAAGTTATGCGAATGTTTTGCATATGTGTCCTGTGCAGGTAAGTCACTTGTTCCTAGCCACTCAGGCTCAACTTCAAATATTTAGTACGACTCCAAGTTCACCGATCAAAAAATTGCAAGGTTTCGCGATTGGAATCCTCTTTACCTCGAGGGAACTTTACACGCGTCGCTTACGTAGCTATATTTTTAATTTTCTGAAGTTTTCGAACAGCAAATCCAAGAAGGTACAATAGTGTGCCTAATCCCTCCCAGTATGTAGCTTGCGAGCCTCAACAGCCCAGTTATGCATGACTGGAAAATGCCCACCAGTTGTTTTTTTGTTGACGAACGGCAAAGTTAACGGTTCTCTGATAATCTTCTGCGCATTAAAAGAGGGTTTGCTCCATATTTTGGAAAAGCAAATGTAGAGCAAAGGACGCGAAGCCGCTGACTTTATCAAGAAATGCATTCGATGTGGCTATCAACGCACTACATTTTCTGTCCTTCTATGCGTGAATGAGGTGCGCAGACAACTCTCGGCTCAGCCGATTCAATTTTGTTCGAACAAACGCAACAATAACGCTGGTTCGATATGTGTCCTGCCCTAGATTTTGAATACAGCGTCACCCTCTATATATTTGATCGTCGCCTCTAATAGGACACCACTCTCATCAATTCGATTTGGCACATCCCTAATTGTAAGGAGCACCCTATAAGTTTTCCATGACCTCAGTTCGTGACATCTATACAATCTACAGTTATGTCATGAAAGTTCTATAACGCTACCAAACAGAATTACTTCAGTGAGTCAACCTGTCCAGAATACAGAATGGCTACGAAAAGACGAAATGCTTCAAGAACTGGTGCCCAATTAAGAAGGTATTCAAAAGTTCAAGAACAAGTTTCGCCCTTATTGAGTCAGGCACTCCACAAAGACTACCTAGGTTCCAAGCCTTTGCAAGTGTTACCGCGTCTCCGCTGTATTTTGAGCGCATTCCTGACTAGGCTTCTGCCACATCAGCTAAGCAGTCAGGATACAACCGAGTATGTAGGTGCAGGAAACTGCATCGGTTTCACATCGTGTATCGACGTTTGCTTAGCTCGTCATCCAAGTGTATAGGGCTGACGGTTCTACGGAGGATGGATGCTGCACGACAACACGGCCCGCCGTTTGAAGCAAAACAACCGAGCTCCAGCTCCAGACCCAACAAAGCCTATTGATCGAACTCATTGGCCAACTCGAACTTGGTGGAGGAGAAGGGGGTAAGGGGGACGGGGCGGAGAACAACGAGGGCAACTATGATAACGATATGCGAGTTGATTTCCAGTTTGTTCAACACGTTCTACCATCGTTACCCTCTTCTTGCCATATAGCCATCGTTTTTTCCACTGCACTGAAGCACTCATTATCATTACTCATTATCCACTCCAGATTTTAACCGTATAGTCGAATAATTCACCGCAATCATCTGCTCGAAGGCAACCTCTGACAGACGGTCTACCGAGGAAATGGCCGAGTCTCGCGGTATGCGTTGCGTGCGGAGAAAATGCCCGCGACCAGAGGAGAAATGCCCGCATCCGTGAAAAAAAAATATACCAGGATCAACGTACCGTACATCAGAACGTATAAATAGCATAGTGGATAGCATAGAGAGAACGTATACTACTTCAGAGTATAACACGTGATGACTAGCAAAAGTGCAGTGATAAAACAAACAACTGTGGGGGCAAACGCCATTACGGAAGCTCGGAATAAATTCGGAACTGTTGGAAAAAGCGTTCGTTTGAAGAGTTACCGGATGCATCGTTAAGCTAATCGCTAATCAAGTTTTTGTAACGTTTCAATCAAATTTGAGTTTTAATAAGAAGTGGGTTGAAAAATTCATACACGAAAAATGCTTATTCAAAACAAGAGACCTCAACAGATTAGTGATAAGGAACTGCACCGTAAGTCCTATTCATTTGGTGGCAAATGAAGCGCTTAAAACGGCGTCATTTCAAGGTTTTTTGTAAAACCCCTTATGTAGCACCCAACCAGGTATGCTCATATTTAAATCCTTTTACCAGCAGTGTTCCGGAGGAAGAAAAGCTCCAAAACCAGAAAAGTGTCGAAATGTGTATCTAACATCCTCTAAGACCGCAGCGTTGAGCGTCCCTGAACAGGTTCCGTTCCAAAGATGTCGTCTTCGGAAATTGACATCATTCCGTGCAAGTGGACAGTACCCCATGGTTTTTTCAGCATCATCAAAATGTGCTAAAAACGCGGTAACGATATTTTTAGTGAACGGTGCTTTCAATTTTTACTCTCCCACCGTATTCTGATTTATCAATGGTTTGTACTAATTGCATTCGAGCAGGGATTGATATAGACGTAGGTATATCGCGTACTTGGAACAACTCTCAACTATCTTGTGTTCCATAGGAACTTTAACGGAACTCCTGGGCTGACAGTAGGACCAAGAAGGGGATTTGTTTTGAAGTATATCTTAACTACAATGCGTGGTTACACCGTCACATTGTGGAAAAATGCAAAAATCCTTTTATGTTTACAGAAGGAGGGACTCCATATCTTGCTGCGTCAGACTTTTCGTGCATTGGCAGCCACTGCGTACATAGACGGAAACATCATTGTACTGCCCTCAATCATGCGATCAAGTGGAAAGGTAGCAGTAGATGTACACCTTTTTGAGAAGGATTTGCGCTTCGCTGGTGTGGGTTCGTATGACATTCCGTAAACTTCTAGAGATGGGAAATGAGCACATTGCTCTTTTTGAACATGCAGCAGCATGAGATATTCCCAGCTCCTGATGCCACGCCATTGACAGGCTCTGTCCATAGTGGAATGAGAAAATGCCGTATCCTTGTTCATGTGATTACAAAGTGTTTTGATGAACGGGTTTGGTCGCACTGTCGACAACCGCTCAGTGGTCGCGGATATTTTCTCCCCTGGCTGCGTGCATATTCTCCCCTGACCGCGAGCATTTTCTCGCACCGAAACGGACGCGGCGCGGTTCGGGCAGTTTCTCTCGTAATCCTGACATACTGTCACGGAGATGGGTTTGAAAAAAAATCGCTCGTAGTCTTGAACCTTATTCAAGTGATTAAGGCAAACAACACTTTGAACGCTCTTTCAGATACGACAGCACGATCGCAGTGAATGCAAGGCCCGGAAGACCTTAGGTGTCATCATGAGCGTCTTCATCATCTGTTGGTTGCCGTTTTTCTCACTGGCGTTGCTGAAGTCGTGTTTGCGTCTCCAGGTGCCGTACTGGCTTGACGTCGTTGTACTTTGGCTGGGCTACTCTAACAGGTACAATTATGCTGACTTCTTCTCTTTCGCTTTCCCTTTGTGTTCATTTAAAGGATCGCAACTGTTGTCCGTTACCCCCGAGAGCACTGCCGCTGAACTGGTGAGCAAGGAAAAGAGGTCAACGAAATTAAGAGCTGTTTTCTCGCGGGAACAGCTGTAGTATGAGAAAACTTTACTCTGTACCAGGTTTGCCCTGTAAAAGTGTTCTCACAATTCATACCCCATAAACACTCCATTTCGCAAAACGGCAGAAGAAATGGCCCATTTGCTCTTCACGCAGTGCTTGCGCGAGGAGATCAAACGCTCTCATTTTAGCGAAATAATGCATCAGGTGTGCTCGCAGTAACATCACGTGGTTGATGTAAGTCCTTTAAAATGTTCGGCCATGAATACTATAAAACAAGTAGCAAATGGCGCATGCACATCTCGGCCAGATGATTTACCGGCTCCTTTATTGACTTCGTTTAAGCGACAAGGTGGCTGCTCGAACCGCTCCACTCGCAGGGGCGTGAGCCGCCCCTGAAGCAGTGCACCTAACCCGGCCGTAGTATAAAATTTGAGCATTAACATTCTTTGAAGTGACCATGTGTTGTACAAGAATATCAGCAAATTCGACATGTGAAGGTTTTCCCCATAACGGAACCCTAAGTCTTTAACAATGGAGACAGTTTTTACATCTTTGATTAGATTTCCCAATTGCCCTCAATACTACAACCACTTCCTTCGGGTGAATGTATTCGAAAGCTCTGAACCAGCTGAACCAAGCAGAACAAATTGCTTATATTGATAGCAGAGCAGTAGACGTAGACATGCACGCGTTGCGTTTTCCGCAGTCGTTGCGAGTTTTCGCATGTTCGGTTAGCTCACCTAGGCGAATTGACCGTCTGATGCCGCGACGGAGAAAGGTGCGCTTCTTCGTCCATTTTACGAGCACGTCGCCCGGAGCGCCCGCTACCGCTCATGGCTCCGAAATCCGATGTGAGCGGTGTAATGCGGGGCTATAACTCGCCCGACTTATGGCATGATCCAAAAACTTGACGCAACGGCTGTCGCATAGAGCTCTCCTTAAGCTCTGATGAGGGGCAATACTGAGGACTGGAATTAGCTGCAGAGCAGATGACGGATACCGTTTTTGCTGTTTCTTTTTGCTTCGAGGCAATATCAGTGCCAGCCACTGTTTAAATTTATATGCATATTTCCTACTCTATTCCCATTCCCATGTCGCTTCCAGTTGATGGGATATTCTCAGCAGCATAACAGCTACATACAGGGTGCGGCGAAATCACCCGTGCACTAAAAATTCATTGACATTTTGAAATCAAACTTCGAAGATCAATTCTAACTATCAAAATTATCTACTACAAACATGACAAATCAAAGCATGCTAACAGTTTTCGAAATGATCGCCTTCACCCTCCACACAGTCCTTCAGACATTCGACAAAGGCTTCGCATGTGGCACGCAGGTACGGTTCATCAACTTCGTCCCAGGATTTCAAGAGCGATTCTTTAAGAGAGTCCAAATCTGGGTGCCTGGAAGAGCAGGCTTTTTTCTCTAAGACGACCCACACAGAATAATCTATCGGGTTAAGGTCCGAAGAACTGGAGGGCCATTTGTCGTGTGTGATGAAGTCAGGCAGCTTCTCGGCGTACCATTCCTGAACCACCTTCGCTTTGTGTGTCGAAGCAGAATCTTGTTGAAAGCACCAGTAGGTTTCTGCAAAGTGGGAATCGGCCCACGGCTTGAGAACTTTCTTCAGGATATCCTTGTAAACCGCTGCGTTGACTTTCACGCCAGCTTCGACGAAAACAAGTGGAGTTTTTCCTGAAGATGTGACTCCTCCACAAACCATAATGGACGCTAATAATTAATTGAGGTTTTTTCGCACTTTTCTGAAGTCGTCCTTTGGCGGTAGAATCAGCAAGTGAGTCCCCAATGAGCCTCTCATTTTGGGAGTTGAAGGCTGTATTCAACGTGAAAATCTTTTCATCGAGCGCGTGCCACCGTGAATCGTTGTAGCAACCTTTTGCATCTTTCCAATCTCCTCTTCTTCATAGTGTCCGTCAGGAGTTGGCATTTCTGCAGACGATAAGGGAACTTCTTAAGCTTTCCTTGGCTTTCCTCTTTATTGACCTTTTGCTTATTCCTACGTCTTTGCCATCTGGCGCATCGATCTCCTGGCGTTTCTCCGGATTTTTCTCTCACGAGGTTTAGAATTTTCCGGTTGGTAGCTGTCGTGGGACGCCCTCTTCCTTTTCTATCCTCTTCGGTCTTCAATTCCTTGTAACGTTTGACTGTGTCCCGAACCGCTCTTCGGGGCATGGAAAGGATCTTCACAATATCTCTCGTTTGCTTGCCGGCCTTATGAAGTCGATAATAGCTCTTCGTAGGTTGGAACGCCCAACCATTTTGTTCTCAAGTACGTATGAATTCCACAATGTTCAGTCAACATATATTAAGCGAATGAAGCGGGAAAATTTCTAAAAAATTTTAAAAATTTAAAATGTTTAGGTGCACGGGCAATTTTGCGCACCTGCATATTAGTCGCTAAGTCCTGCTCAGACCAGTGGTATCTGAGTAGCGGTTTGTTATCCAGTCTTTGTTTTTTGTCTATTTGCAATCGTCTCGCTGCTGCAACAAAGTTGCTTTGTTCCTGACCCGAATCCCCAGAATCAACGACGCACGTAAATTCTTTACACATTGTGTCGATTAATTAGACTATCAATATAATTGAAACCATGACGTGCATTGCGCGATCTCTCCCTTGAAAATAGTCAAAAGTTGCTGTTCTTTTGCACTTGAAAATATTTAGTGATTATTTTTCTACAAAAAGTTTAAATGGTTCCACAACTGCAAAATATTTATCTGCGATTGAAATCAACAAGTTTGGTTCGCTTAAATAAAGTAGGATAGACGCGAAGCATTAGCTTGCACGAAAGCTTCTTGCAAGCTTGCACTGCAGTTAGTTGCATGCAAGTTCAAAATTCCTGCGTCCAACACTGCAGGTTAGTTAACCACGAGGGAGAAGTCGCAAGTAACTTGTTGTGGAGGTAAAGGCGCAAGTAACCAATTCTGGGGCTCATAAGGCGCAAGTAAGTTGTTCAAAATTTTCTGAGGAGGCGAGAGTCCTATCTCTAACCACGGGGAATGGACGTATAGCTTGACCACGGCGATTAACGGTGCTGCTCCGCGCCACCATCTATCATTTAAGAATCGGCGGCACAGCAAATGCCGCCGCGAGCGAATAGCTTTAGTAGGTCCCACCTGGAAAGGGGTTGCCACTTCGCTGCTCTGCATCCTTTCAGCCTGCAACTATAAAGAATAGTGTGAGGGAGCGCCGTAGAAAAACGGGGAGCAGCGGCACGCCGCTCCCTTAATTCAGGGCTGCGACTGAGTTTTGCCACCCGCTGCGTGTCGCTTCCTCGCAAAATTGTGAGAAGCCCGGCAAATTGGCTTACCGATCGGGACAGCATTTGTGTGTCTCTAACTCGATTAAGATAATGTCGCAACAGTCGGATCCATACAAGAATAGAACAACCACTTCTTCATCAGCGTTTTTCCCGCATCATCGCAGAGCCAGTGTCGTGACACCACATTTCCTGATCCTGCGCTTGATCAGGGAGACTCCGGCTACTTTCATGTGTGCAACCCAGTATCAGACCAGAACTCCTTCATGCCCTTTGTGCTGATATCCTGACACTTCGAGCTTAAGACCTATCTTCCGGACGCTGTCTTCTTTCCCACGAAGAACGCAGCCCTGCCATCTCAGGAAAGCTTCGCTCATCATGTCAGGATTTTGCGTGACACGGACACCTTCCGCCGAGTAGCGTCGTTTCGGATGTGGTCCATACGCGTGACTTCACCTGTTCAGCGCAGAATCTTCGCCTCCAATACGCTGAATCTGATCTCTGCTTCCTTCGCTGTAGGCTAGCAATCAGCATTCTACATCGTACAATACCACTCCTATCTTCTGTTTTTTGGGCGGAATAGACGGAAAAAACCGCTGTTTACGCCGCTTTTCCATAACACCCATCAAAGTACTTTGATCAGAAAATAATTATAACCATTCTAATCCACTCTGGATGACTCTGGATTTCATAGCTGGTAAAAAAAAATGATGATCATTTTGATTTACTTCTTTATTAAATTTTCCTCATCTGAGCGGCCCGATTTTCGGAAATCATCCGATTTCATGGGCTCCCACTTGGTCTCGTCTTCGTCCATGAAAGTTCAAAGTTCAGTATTCAGCTGAGCTAAGGATAGTCCGCAAGACAGCTAAGAGAAAGCGATAACAATAACGCGGCTCGAAAACTATCAGCTGCCAAAGCCACCTACAGGGTCAGTTGTTGATGGGAAATGTGATTTTTGTCAAATCACGAGGGCGACAGAAGTCTCGCCCTCAGGAGGACGGACCGCAAAGTGAGAGGTTCACGGTAGTGCTTTGTCACCATCCACCTGTGGTCTTCTTGGCTTGGCAGTGGATTGTAACACATGTAAACGAGCGGTCAAACTACATAGGAGCCGTTGAATGGTCCCAGCACAATGTCGGCTAAAAAAGTTGTTCAAGAATGGAAAACTTTCTTAGCCAATGATTTCCCCAGTGAATTCTGAGCCGAATAATGTTAGTTTCTAAACTTTTTATTGAAGTTGATTACCATTAATACTGAGTTGGAAACGGGGGTTTTTTGCAACACTTGTTCGGGAAGGATAAAGCACTGAGCTTTCCATCGGTTATCCATCGAAAGTCGCTGTATAGTTGAATGCGTGGCGCACCCCGAACAGGGTTTAACTAACGCCGACCTTTATCATTTTATTGTTTCACCAGACTCGCCTCCAAAGCCCCGTGATTAGAATAACAGCAATCTTCTTCCTTTCTTCTTTAAGCCTTTTTAGTTTTATCACAGTAAAAAACTGGTTTTACTATATAATAGATTAGCGCAGCGGGGTATGGTAGGGCAGAATCTTCACTGCTCCTATGAAGCACATCCACCGTCTATTGTATGTACGCGATTTATTCTTCGAAGTGCCTGTTCTCTACGTGGCGAGAAACAGATCATGAGAGTCCCAATCCGAATTGCTCAATCTGCAGAAACATAATTAAAATTAATCGGTATTGCTGGACAGATCAACATCGTTTACTGTCCGACGGCAGTAGTATTCCTCCGAATCCCATAGTCATTCTCCCCACCTCTTCCTCTTCCCCTCCCCACTAATACCCTTACTATAAAACCTCTTACCCTCCCTTACCTACCTACCTTTTCTGGCAAGGAAACGGAGTGAGAGTTGAGCAGGCAGACTTGACACTGAGTCCCGACTCACGTGTCATCACGTTGCCACGACGTCCATGACACTCCTTCTGCACCCTGATCTACGTGCCACGGCTTCAGTGACGCGTCTTCAGAAACCCGACGCACATTGGACGATCACTTGTATCACCTGTATCACCTGTCGTCCCGTTGATCATCGACTTGCTCGACCGGGCGCTAGCAGCGTCTCCATTCGTCCCTGTCGCGTGCCAGAGTGGTCCAATGGATCCTCCTCGCTCGAGGGACACGAACAGCGTCATATCGGTCGTTCAGGGCTTTCACGAAGAAGTCCGACCAACGCGTTGGTGGGCGTCCCGGTGTTCTCTTGACATCCCGCGGAATCCAGTTGGTAACGGCTCTCGTCCAGCGGGTGTCTGCGAAGCGCATTACGTGGCCGGCCCACCTAATTTTCGATAACTTGGCCCACGCGACAGCGTCTCTGATCTTCGAACGTCGGCGAAGCTCGGAACTCCGGAGGCCTTCTCTCACTTGCGTGAGTCGTGTCACTCCGAGCATCGTCCTCTCGATTCCATGCTGCGCAACGCTGATCGCGTGTTCGTCCTGCTCTCGTATAGCCCAAGTCTCTGAGGCGTATGTTAGGTCAGGAAGAACGGTAGAGTCGAATAGGTGGGCACGAAGTCGGACGTTCTTCGTCTTCTTCGCGACTTCTTCGACGCTCTTGAAAGCTCCCCAAGCCGCTCGTTTCCTCCTGCTCAGCTCCGGCGCTAGTCGTTGGCCATATTGACTTCGCGACCCAGATACACGTAGCTGGAGCATTCGGAGATGTTCGTTCCGTTGAAAGAGAATGGGTTATCAGAAACTTGTCCGTTCCTCATGAACATCGTCTTCGTAAGATTCAGCTGCAGTCCAACATTCCCACATACACGATCGAAGTCGGCCAGCATTCGTTCCGCCTGACTGATGCTCGGTGTTATGAGCACGATGTCGTCAGCGAAGCGAAGATGGTGCAGTTGCCGGCCGTCGACCTTCACTCCCATGTCTTCCCATTCTAGTTCGCGCATGACGTTTTCGAAGGTGGCGCTGAAGAGCTTCGGGGATATGGTATCCCCTTGCCGAACCCCTCTCCTTACGTCGATGATGACGCCGTTGTAGAATGGGGAGATCTTGGTCGTGAATCCACTGTACAGCTCTCGAAGGACTCTGATGTACTGAGTAGGAACGCCCTGAGTGAGCACGGCTTCGAGGACAGCTTCAGTCTCGACGGAATCGAATGCCTTCTTCAGGTCGATGAACGTAAGGCACAGCGGCAGCTTATACTCTCGCGACACTTCGATGAGCTTCGTAATGGTGTGTATGTGGTCGATCGTGCTGAATCCTCTCCGAAATCCTGCTTGTTCGCGTGGTTGTCCTTAGTCCAGCGTTCTGCTGATCCTATTCAGGATGACTCGAGTGAACAGCTTGTAGACTACGGACAGCAGGCAGAAGGGCGATAGTTGCCAATGTCGTGCACGTCTCCCTTCTTGTACAGCAAGACGGTCTTGCTGGTCTTCCACTGAGATGGAACCTTGCACTACGACAGGTATCGTGTGAAGAGCCGCGCCAGGGTGTTGATGAGCGCTGGCGGGAGGTTCTTCATGTGTTCGGATCTGATCCTGTCAGGGCCGGGTGCTGTACGTTTCTTCACCGACGAGATGGCGTGTCCGATCTCGGAAGGGAGAACAGAGGGAACGACGCATCCATCCTGCGGAAGATGGCATGGGGCAGGTGGACGTGGCTATCGAAGAGATCGGAGTAGAAGTTGTGGATGACCTTCTCCATCGGGCGATATTGAGGAAAAATACGGGTCCCCCTTATTCTCCCTTGTAGTGGTCCCCGTTGTTGATTCCCACTTTACTGGTTTCCCTCCTACTGGTCCCCCTTACAATCCTCACGCAAGTTGGACGTCTGCGGCACGTTTTGGGCGATCTAATTGTAAAAAACATACATATCCTCTGATGTTTGAGTAAGCAGCATTTACACCATCAATCAAATAAAAATCTCAACGAGCTTTGGAGTGCATGGCGCGGCCTGGTCTTTTTAATGCACTATATGATTGCTGCTTCGTAGTACTTCAAAATAAAATTTAATTGGTTATTTTTTCTCAGAAATTAAAAGTGTAGAAAATTATTATACCCATTCGGGCAGCTGAAGTAAAAAATAAAATAAAAGATTATTCTAAATCTTCCTTGAGCAAGAACTTATTCTGACCATTTTGGTGTGTCTGTAGCTTAACCTATAGGAAGCTCGTTTCGACTTGTAAGACGTTCAGTTTTATTTCAAAGTTTCATAGTCCAGCTTGGAAAAGTGCCTAATCTGACGTGAAAGGTGTCCAATTCGAAGTGAAAATGGTATAGAGGGTGTCTAAAAAATGTATACACTGTTAAAGCTGATGCCTTTGCTCACAGTAAAGGTACTGAAGAAGTTGAGGGCTTTTATGAAAGCCTAAAAACTAATTTTCTGACATATGACTGGTAGGGATTACGCTATACACTCGTCTGAAACCTTGCATATTACACTCTTTTGATTGTGCTTTGTTTGAATGCTTGTTAAAAATTCTCCACAAAGTGGCCATGTCGATTGATTTGTGCTTCTTTCGAGGTTTAAAACTTAAAAACGCACTAATGCTTTCGGAAAATGCACTGTATGCTAAAAAATGCAGGTGCTATTTGAAAGGTCCTAACATTACTGTTATTGAAGCTTTTGAAGATGTTTGAGACTCATATGAAAGCGCAACGTAACGAGAATTCTGTGGTGTGCGAACAGTCAAGATTGCTCCCGCCTGGAATTTTGCATTTCAGACTCGATTGGTTGAGCAGGTGGTGGATGCTCGTTACAGTTTTCTACTACTTGGCCAGATTAACTGTGCTGTGCTTCATTTAACGTTTTTCGTTGCCCAGTGCTGTAATTATGCCGATTAACCTTTTAGCGCGTGATAGCGTAGTCACAGGAGAGGCTGACTGTCGCCGCACTCTGGCCCAAGGTTCTATGTTCGAGTCCTGCCCTGTCTGACCAAACCTTTGATCTCTCCGGGTCCTGTGAATCGGTATCAGATGCGTGTGGGAGGGATGCAGCACTGACTTAGTCGCCATTGGGAACCGGAATTATAGTATAGGACGCTACAAATAAAAGGGTTGATTAATGCGGACTTAGTCCACCGAGTGAATTGAACAGGTAATCATAAAGCGAGACATTTTCGTTCTCTTCACAAAAAAATCTCGGTTTCCAAGTAATGGCAATCGAATGTACTCCTCCATCTCCCACTGCGACGATAACGGAGCGATCCGAGCCGAGCCTTTGAGATTTTCATAAAGCTAATTTTTTGGATGAGGCATGCATTTATGTATGCCGCGAAATACAGAGGGAAGCAGTTGATTTTTAATGATCTCATGCAAAGCTTTTCAGGAAAGATACTTAGACAGATATGGGCCAAAACTAGAAAATCAAATAAACTTGTACACCGTGACGCTTTCAATGGTGCTAGGACACTTTCTAGTTATAAGTGATAGCATTAGTTTAAAAAAAAACTAGTCGAGTTCTTCACCTGTATCACCTGTCGTCCCGTTGATCATCGACTTGCTCGAGCGGGCGCCAGCAGCGTCTCCATTCGTCCCTGTCGCGTGCCAGAGTGGTCCAATGGATCCTCCTCGCTCGAGGGACACGAAGAGCGTCATATCGGTCGTTCAGGGCTTTCACGAAGAAGTCCGACCAACGCGTTGGTGGGCGTCCTGGTGTTCTTTTGACATCCCGCGGAATCCAATCTGTGACGACTCTCGTCCAGCGGGTGTCTGCGAATCGCATTACGTGGCCGGCCCACCTAATTTTCGACGACTTGGCCCATGCGACAGCGTCTCTGATCTTCGAACGTCGGCGAAGCTCGGAACTCCGGAGGCCTTCTCTCACTTGCGTGAGTCGTGTCACTCCGAGCATCGTCCTCTCGATTCCACGCTGCGCGACGCTGATCGCGTGTTCATCCTGCTTTCGTATAGCCCAGGTCTCTGAGGGGTATGTTAGGGCAGGAAGAACAGTGGAGTCGAATAGGTGGGCACGGAGTCGGACGTTCTTCGTCTTCTTCGCGACTTCTTCGACGCTCTTGAAAGCTCCCCAAGCCGCTCGTTTCCTCCTGCTCAGCTCTGGTGCTAGGTCGTTGGCCATGTTGACTTCGCGACCCAGATACACATAGCTGGAGCATTCGGAGATGTTCGTTCCGTTGAGCGAGAATGGGGCATCAGAAACCCATCCGTTCTTCATGAACATCGTCTTCGTAAGATTCAGCTGCAGTCCAACGCTTCCACATACACGATCGAAGTCGGCCAGCATTCGTTCCGCCTGACTGATGCTCGGTGTTATGAGCACGATGTCGTCAGCGAAGCGAAGATGGTGCAGTTGCCGGCCGTCGACCTTCACTCCCATGTCTTCCCATTCTAGTTCGCGCATGACGTTTTCGAGGGTGGCGCTGAAGAGCTTCGGGGATATGGTATCCCCTTGTCGAACCCCTCTCTTCACGTCAATGACGACGTCGTTGTAGAATGGTGAGATCTTGGTCGTGAATCCACTGTACAGCTCTCGAAGGACTCTGATGTACTGAGTAGGAACGCCCTGGGTGAGCAGGGCTTCCATGACCGCTTCAGTCTCGACGGAGTCGAATGCCTTCTTCAGGTCGATGAACGTAAGGCACAGCGGCAGCTTGTACTCCCGCGACACTTCGATGAGCTTCGTAATGGTGTGTATGTGGTCGATCGTGCTGAATCCTCTCCGAAATCCTGCTTGTTCGCATGGCTGTCCTTCGTCCAGCGTTCTACTAATCCTATTCAGGATGACTCGAGTGAACAGCTTGTAGACTACGGACAACAGGCAGATCGGGCGATAGTTGCCAACGCCGTGCACGTCTCCCTTCTTGTACAGCAAAACGGTCTTGCTGGTCTTCCACTGAGATGGAACCTTGCATTCGGACAGGTAGCGTGTGAAGAGCCGCGCTAAGGTGTTGATGAGCGCTGGCGGGAGGTTCTTCAGGTGTTCAGCTCTGATCCTGTCAGAACCGGGTGCTGTACGTTTCTTCACCGACGAGATGGCGTGTCGGATTTCGGAAGAGAGAACAGAGGGGACGACGTATCCATCCTGCGGAAGATGGCATGGGGGTAGGTGGACGTGGCTATCGAAGAGATCAGAGTAGAAGTCGTGGATGACTTTCTCCATGGTCCTTCTGGAAGAGGTGATGGTTCCGTCAGGACGTCGGAGAGCGGTCATCTTGGTCTTGAAGTTGGCGAAGTTCCGGCGGGCATTGCGGATGCTCAGCCCTGCCTCTGCTGCTTCAGCCAACACTTCCGCCCTTCTCTCCTTCAGATCTTCCTTTATCGCCGCTCTGCATAGCTTTGCAAGCTCGGACGTCAGTTGGTAGTTGCCTGACGCTCGTGCTGCTCCACGCTGGCGTATCAGCTCAAGAGTTTCCGGAGACAGGCGTCTCTTGGTGGTCTTTAAGCTCTCGGCTCCCTTAGCACTATCGTGGAGATGGTGCACGAAGCGATCGTATTCCTCGTCGACGTTGTCCATGACGGCATCTTCCCAAAGGCCTACAAGAGAGATGTAGAGATCCCAGTTGATGGTCGTTCTGGGATTCCTCTTCTTGAACTTCGCGGCCTTCTCTCCTTGACGCGAAAAGCGGAACCTCGCGCGAAGGAGGCGGTGGTCCGATCCCGTGTAGAACTTGGGGACAACGGAGACATCGGTCAGGCAATACTTGCGATTGAAGATGATGTGGTCGATCTCGTTGTGGAACTGGCCACCGGGGGATTCCCAGGTCCATCGTAGGGAGGGAGGCTTCTGGAACTGCGAGTTTCCATGGATGGTCTTGGTCGACATGATAAACTCAGACAGCCTTTCACCTTGCTCGTTCCACTCCAAACCGTGGGTTCCGATGTGAAGTTCTTCCGGCGACCTTCGTGGCTCGATCTTGGCGTTGAAGTCGCCGACGATCACCTTGTAGAAGGTGTGATCTTCCTTATAGAACTTCTCCAGCTCCACGTAGAAGGCCTCGACGTCTTCGTCGTCGTAGTCGAGTTCTTATTTGCAGAAAATCAAAGGAGCCAGTAAGGAGCCGGAGTATAATACAACGGACCATCAGAGGCGATAGTGTACTGGGCGGCATTAGGCATCAAGGTCACCACAACACTGGTAGAGCGGCGAGAAGGTGCACCATTCAGATCGTACCACAGGCAGAAGACGAGAAATTTGCTTAAAAGTGCTTATTCTGACCAGCAAGGAAAATAGATATTCCCTGTGGGGGCAATTATCTCAAGCGGCAAAGGGAGGCCTCCGCCGTCGAGACTATATAGGTCACCGAATCAATTTTTTAAAGAACCACTGAATGCTACCTACATCGTCATTCAAAGTGAATTCGATTGGTTGCGATTACTTTCTTATCAAAGCACTTTGATGAGTGTTATGGAAAAGCGCTACGTGGACCAAGCTGCACTGATTGGCGAGTTTATTTCAACTATCAGACTGGCATCAGACGCTATTGCGTGCAAGGTCAGAGTGGACAAGTAGACCTTTGACTGTATGCGCTCTGTCTCCTTGTCGCAGAGCATTCCAGTCAACGAGCACCACGTAGACCAAGCTGCACTGATTGATGAGTTTATTTCAATATCAGACTGGCATCAGACGCTATTGCTGATAAAAAGTTCTTAAAAAGCGAAACAAGCTCAGAGTGTTAATCTTAGTGGAACGCTTACGCTTACGCCGAGGAGAGCACAGAACAGAGCTATAGCATCGCTTGCTTGTTTCTTCACTATCAGTGTGTCATGGTTTCTTTTTTTTTTTCCGTGTTAGGGACAATTTTTATAAGGTAACCCCCCACTAACTACCATAGCTCCTGGTTTTATTTAGAAAATGACTCTAGATGTGTTGAGATGAGGCATTTCAAATAAATGTTTCAACACGTAGTGTGCTCATGGAATATGTGCACGTCGCCTTATCTAGAAAGCGCAGAACTGGGCAAAGGAAGGAACTCCAGGGTATAGTGTATGCATGCTGCTCGTGTGAAAACTGCTCTCGTCGCTTCAGAGGAGTTCACAGCTGCAGTTCTGTTGGAAATTGATTAGAAATAGATAACTGTTTTCACAATTGACTTTGACTAGAGTTTGACAAGGAAATGACTCTAGATGTTCTCTAATATATTCCTGGTGGTGACATGGCAGTTCAACCTCCTACACACGTTTTAGGAAAGGATCCTTGTTTAGCAGAAGGTTGAAGCCATTTCTATTGTGTACCGCAGATCTCGCTCATGCAGTTTTCTTCGTGACGAGGTCATGTGTTAGCTTTGTGAAGGCGTTGTGTGCGCTTCACTCCCAAACTAAAAACCACTTAACAAGTCGAATTCTGGAGGCAAGTGATGTGCGATGCTTCGTCTCCACTCTTCTAGGTTCACTTTCAACCTAAAAACCAGTTAGGAAGTCGAATTCTGTGATGTGTAATGCTTCATTTCCACTTATCCAGGTTCACTTCCTAACTGAAATCACTTAGGAAGTCGAATTCTGGAGACAAATGATGGATGATGCTCCGTTTCGACTCATCCAGGTTCACTTCTATTAGGCGTCATCTTCGGACGTCCTCCGTTATTGCACCAGACCCAAAGAAACGCGCGTGAAGGTTAGACCCAATGTCAGACCCAATGTCAACCCTCCGCTGCCTCCGTACTTGTTTGTCTTCGCAAGCGAGAATCGCGTCGTCAGCATAAATCAACGTCCACAGAACAGATTTCTGAAGATCTCGCGTGGTGACATCCAAGGCAACAACAAAGAGGAGTGGGGAAAGCACATAACGTTGGTGCACCTTAGCAGATATGGGAAAGTCCACTGAGCTGCCTACTGCAACTTGCAGTCGAATCGGGCACCCGACTCCCTCTATGAGGCACAAAACTTTGGTGCACCTAAGCAGATATGGGAAAGTCCACTACTGCAACTTGCACTCGACACGGGCATCCGACCCTCTTTATAAGTTCTTCAGGAATGTCGTGTGTCGCAAGGTGCACCACATAACCTCACCCAGGGCCCAGATTCATGGACGACGCGACTGGCTGTAAATGCCATCCCGATTTACCTCGAGCACCACTTACCGACCACTTATCGGGAACTTACCTCTGCTTCTGTTTCATGACCGTCAACGCAAGGTTCTCGCCCCTGTCGAGTATTGATTTGGCGGGTGAGTTGGCAACGGGTCAGGGTCGTTGCGTTGGTCAGAAATTAGCATGGGAGCAAGAGCCTTGTTTTGACGGTAGATGTTCCCGGGCGCGCTAGGTGGCAGGTAGCATTTACCTAGAAACCTACCGCTGATCCCCGCCGCTCGTTCATGAATCGCGGCATTTTACACTTACTGGTCGGTAAGTCGATCATGAATCCGGGACCAGGTTATGCATTTCGCATTGCTTCGCCGCCAGAAGTTTGGCAGCGCGTATAGCATCAAGATGGCGCTTGCTGCACTGGTTATCGCAAAGCTTGACGATTTCCCGAACTGGTATATCGAGAATTCGCTTGCAGATCTTCATGCTGTGCAAAACCAACCAAATCAGACGATAACTTTAGCAGTGTGCAGGACTGCCCTTGTTCCAAGTCAGAATTGCAATGCTTTTGCTCCAATACTCAGGTACTTTCTTCTCCGTTACTACCCGGGGCCAGATTCATCAAGTGCTTACCGCCCTCTAACGGTGAAAATACCGCCAAGTCTGATGCTAATGAATGTCATATCAGAGGTTTCACGGTATTTTCACGGTTGGAGGGTGGTGAGCGGTTGACGAATCTGACCTCTATTTAAAAACTTGGCCACCAGCAGGAGATCAGAACTTCGACCTCCATAATTTGGCTGCCAGACTATCGGGAAGTGTCACCTTGCCGGGTTTTCCTTTCTTCGGAGCCTCTTTTGCTTCGGTCACAGTGATCTTATGGGCGAGATTGTGGATGGAAGCGGCAAGGATGGTCAAGTGAGTAAATTCCATAGTGGAAGTTTCCTCAAAGTAATCCCCATCGCTTCAACGGCTTTTTGAAGACTTAGAAGACGAGCGCCGTCACCGTTGATTGCTCTTCAATTTTCATCGAAAGTGGTGACTGTCGGTAGCTGTGCGCGGGGTATCATAACTGCATCCATCTCTTTCATTTACCACCACTTGATTCTTGTTTTCTTTCTCAATGCTCAGCCTGCTTCAACGTTGGAGGTGCGATGTTTAGAGCGCAATCTAGCGGTCGATGATGTGAGGCGACCGGCTCCAGGACGTAACTCCAACGCGACGTGGCGCGCTAACCGCATGCGACGTCGCGGTGCTGAAACGCGGACGTGCGCTTGGTGACGTTCGACTAGCTAGGATTCTTGCACTCTAATTTGCTACCGGTTAACAATACACTAGTACGAGCGAGGTACGCATAGAATTAGGCATAGAATTCCCTACCAGTACGCATGGAGTTCTCTTCCAGAAGACACCCAACTACTTCCTCCCCCTACGCGAAAAACGCGGTCGACAGTCGCAGACACACACTTTCGCGCCCTAGTGCAAGTCACCAGCCGTCCCTGTCGGAAGCGTTACTAACCGCCCTGTCGGAGGCAGTCGAACCGTGACAACCAGTTTCGTCGCGCACCGGGCGCGACGCTAGGGAGGGTTCGCGCGACGTTTGAGTTATGTCTGGCGACTTTCTCTTATGGCACTAGCTTAGCGTCTATGACAAGACTTTGCCCGCAATCTTTCGCAAGGACAAAGTCTATGTCTATATGTTTTGAAATTTCCACCATAGTCCAAAACTAGGTTCGGGTCGCGCTTTCGAAACACAATTTTCACGACAAAGAGGATATGCAAGTTCGCGCGATCACGGATGCGCTCACCACCTACGTTACATGGGCCAATACCGAGGCCCATGTAACGTAGGTATTATGTGTCCGTTAGACCTATGGTACACGACCGTCGATAAAGGGGCTGGATACTTCCCGCCCGCGGGACGACAGCATTCTGCGGTGCACTGCACTTCCTGGGAGTATACCATAGGTCTTAAGGTCACCAGCGGCAACTGTCACGTCCTTCGATGGAACCTCTACCGTTCTTATCAAGCAGGCTCCAAAATTAATGCTGGCTCGATCGGAGCAGCCAGTCTCCAGCGCATACGCAAAAAAGTGTCGGAGTCGTTCCTCTGCGCCACCAACGATCTTCGTCAGTCGATCGTCAAAGTGCACGACACTCACAATCGAGTCTCGGAAACAATCGGTGTTTATTCCGACACCACTTGTACTACTGGGACTTTTACACAAAACGGCCTTGATGCATCGTCCTATGTCCCTTGACTTGCTGCAAGGCTTAGCTTGCGCGTCGGCTGACGCGGACGCTGTAGCCCAATTGTGAAAAACTTTAACACCAAATACCATGTGATGTGACATTTTCTGTTTGTAGGGCAACCTGTCACAAAGGCTAGTCACCTGCAATCTAGTACGCGTGCTCAGCTTAGTCTTCAGAAGCGAGCACTTTCCATTGGCACTTTGTGGAGGAACGAACCTTACAACCATTCTAGAAAAAGAACTGCTAATAAACAGTTTGCAACAATACGAGTACGTACATACCGCTAAAATTCTTCGAACGAAAGACGCTTTCCGACGGATTAATCCGTCACAAAGCGTCGCTTTGCCATAACTTCCTTTAAATCTACTCCTGTGGGTTCCAGCTTAACCATTCGAATTGCCTCCTCACTGCGCATTCGATGATTTCAATCGGCGCTCAGTTTCACAACCTTTGACCTAGTTATGGAACATTTTTGTCTGGAGGACCCCTAATTGATTTACCAAAACTGCCATTGGCGACTATCTCGGTCATTCCACCAGCCGATTCCAGCGAAATCCGTGATGCTCTATTTCTCTCGAAAGATCTGAATCCAGCTTGCTGTGACTATCATAGTAACACTAAATGCTATCTAATTTGGGTGATTTTAATCTGGTCGCATATTTAACCCAATTGCTCGCAATGCCCACGTTCAGGACGTCCTTTCTCACTAACCACCCTCTCCCCTGCAAGCATCAACTGACATTGAGTTAGCCGAGAAAAGCACCTTTCTCGACCGATAAGAGTTTTAGGGGCTCAAAAGCGACCTCTTCAATATCTTCTCAAAAACGCAGTTTTTCGTCCGCTTCAAAGATTTTCCTATGTTAAAATCGTTGTAGGATGTATAGTAAAGCAGTGAAAGAGCTCCTACTTTTTTAATTGGACGCTAGTATGGTCAGTATTTCAAAGCTAGTGAAGTGTGAAGTAATCCTCGAACTTGCTCCAGCAAGGATTGCTGATCATTTACGGATGGGCTTCGTAACGTGCATCCATCCAATCATTCGCTCAGGGCATTGATATCTGGCATTCTCCGAAGCAATCATTTCGTGGCCTCCACTGCTAACATAATTTGGCATTTTTTCTCGTTTTCTTCAGCTTACCCCTCGGGTTGTCCTTGAATGAGAAAATGGTTTGGCTAGCGACTTTAGCCGCATCAACAACTTTCCAGCAATATAATATGGCTCAGATAGGAGTTGCTCGACATTTCACCCTTTCCGCACACTGCCATTTCCGAATGTGGGACTTGGATTCGGCCTGAGCCCTGTGCTCGGCGTCCGAGTCGCGGGCGACTTTGCTCCTTCGCACCTCGATGCGATACCCAGTGGCAGTGCACTGTCTCAGGCGTTTACAATTAACGGTTAAAGATTTAACGATTTTAGCAACAATTAACGGCATCTTCCGAAAAGCTTAACAAATTAACAGAAATTTTCAGAAAATTTGCCAAATTTTTAGCAGTTTCTTTAGGATTTGCATTGAATCGAGGATTTATCGACAAATTTGCTGTTCTGAATATAAATACTCACATATGAGGGTAAATTTCAGAAAAGACCATAAAATGGAAACCACAAAACAAAAACAAAAACTCAAATCAATTTGTTTGGGCCAAAAAATAGCATTGAGCTTGAAAGGAAGCACTACACTTAGCGCTGATCCCTGGTCCTTGCTTCAGTATTCCCCTCCTGAACTTGCTCGAAAACCCTGACTTATCATGATACAGCGATCAGGATCTCGGGCAAATCTATGAAAGTGATGGAGTTGAAATCGAAATATACTATCTTCAAGTTAAACTGGATACCTATGAAATCAAACTGATCACTTTCCAAGGCTACCGAGATTCCACTAAGCAGACACTAAGAAAGTTAAAACAGATTGTCGATTTTGAAAAATTACTCTGATATCCTTTGAAAATCCATAATCCTTTTATCATAAAAAAGTAATTAAAACATAAAGTAACATAAAATAATTACAGTGAAGGTTATGAACCTTCTTATTTCAAAGCGCGAGAATTCAGCAATTGTTTAGTATATTACAAAAAAATCACTCTAAGTGGTTTTGATTTGATTGGCGTTGAGGATGGTGAGAATGAGAATGGTGTTTACGTCAAGTTGCGGTGCAAACATACATATGTTTGTTTTTTTAGTTCAAGAAAATCAAAAATTTGTCTTACCATTGACAAGAGGGTAACCCCACCCCGCGCAAATATATAATACTTTTGCAATCAGTGTAATGAAATTCGCACCAAAATGAATGCATGGAAAGATCTGTTTTTAATGCATGCTGAAAAACTGCTGGTTCCGCACTTAAAATAAGCTCACCACCATTTTGTTATTTAAAATAACAAATAGTACATGCCGGTTCAAACACTATATTAACCTACCTGTACAAGAGAATCATTGATTTCCAAAGGAGGTCGTAGTCAATCATACAGTACCGCCGCTGAACATTCAACCAATTGACGTTAGCGACGCAAAACCGCGTTTTTGCGTCGCATCATGATAACTTTGTACAAAGTAAAGACTTTCTCACCAAAATTTACAGAGGCGCTTAGCATCATCCTACCTATCACTGGGCATGCGATCGTCATTCAAAATTATGTGGAAGCCTGAAAACCAGTGTCGCATTTAAGGGGGTCTTAATTACTTTGACCTGACCCCAAAATGTCGCCGAGCATCGCTTAGTTATGTCCTCAGGCACAAGTGGTGCTGCCCAGTTGAATTTTAAAATTCTTAAACTAACTAAATTTTATCTTCCTGCCATTAACGACCTTCCTCTAGTTACGGCAATTCTTTTGGTACCAAATTTGACAGGAAGATGCTCACTTTGAACGTCAACCGATTTCGTTTAAACAACAGAAGCATTCTCAATCTAAAACCTGTGATTGTAGCCTGTCATCTACTCATGTTTAAAGAAAGAAAATGACATAGAAAATTTACGTGGCGAGTTCATTTTGGGAATTTGCGTGCTTCTTGCAGCTCATCAAACTGCAAGTGAACATTTGGTAAACAGCACTCTTCGGCTGTGAATATCTATCTCCTAAGCGAATGAGTTAGTCTAGAAAAACGTTGACTAACCAGACACAATGTAGAGACTCTAATTATAAAATATCGAGAGCCCTGGTGATCAGGTTACACAATTTCAACCGGTTAAAGTGACGACTTCCTTCAAAAGTGTGACTGCGTTTCAACAACCTTTCATACTGAGTCTTTGCAGAATGAAAGCTGGAAAGCCCGGTATTGTAATTGTGCAATTTTTCGCTCAAATTTTTCAGCCAGTTCGGACGCCACTATTTTGACGCAGCAGATCGAGCACTGATGTGGAGGCCCTCTTCTATTATAATTGCGCTGACCTGACATGCCCTACAGAGGCAGTGCACTCGGCTAAATGACCATCGAATCGCTCATTTCTCTCCCGTCTCGACTTTTCTACCATTATCGATCCATGCTGCCAAATCTTGATGAGTTTTTGGGTTTTCCGGATTACGTAGATCATAGCTTGAATATGTTGGCCAGTATGCAAGCTTCACACAAAAGAAATTTCAGCAGCTGTTGTTGAGCCCAATTAACTATTTTATTTCTCTGTTTAAGAAAATGTTTGTAGTAAACCAGCTTCACTACGAGTGGTTAAGGCAATTAGCATAGAGGTGACCTGATATATCATTTTCACGGCAAATTGGAATTGGACACCGTTCAGATCAAATTGGACACTCTTCTAAGCTAGCTTAAGACTTTTGAAATCAAAATCAACTTTTCTAAATTGAAATGAGCTTCTTCTACAATAAACTAAGTACTCTCCAAAGGAATCAGAATAATTTTTTGTTTATTGAAAATTTTAGTATAATTAAATATAATAATAATTATATAATATAATTTTTTAATATAATTTATATATATATATAATTTTTTTAGTACAATTTCTTTCAAGTTTTAATTCACATTCCCAAAAGGTGGACACTTTGTTGAAATTTTATAGAACTCTCATTTCTTGTGGAAAAATAATGGTTTATATCCAGTTTTAAACAGTAGGGCTATTTTTAGGACCAGAAAAGGAATTGCGCCATGCACTCATCCAAGACGTCGCGATTTTTATTGGAAGCGAAATTGTTTGTATAGAGTTTTACCCGTGTAAAAAATATAACAAAGACAATTGTGAAAACACACATTCTCACTTCGATGCTTCTTGTAGACATCATTGGCACTATCAATCAAATAAAAATTTGCGACGATCTTTCCAAACGCGAGGCTCAATCTGGTCTTTGACGCAATAAATGATTGCTGCGTTGTTGGGCTTGAAAACAAAATTTAGATTATTTTTTCATAAAAATTGAAAATGAATTATTATTATTTATTATTATTTGAATTTGAAAATGAAATTATTGCACTTATTGAAGCAGCCTGAGCTAAAAGATTTCAAAAAAGTTGCAAAATTTTCCTCGGACAAAAAATTGTTCCTACCATTTTGAAGAGTCTTTAGTTTAGCCTTTGAGTAGCTCTTTTCAATTTTGAAGACGTTAATTTGATTTCAAAACTCTTAGGCTAGCTTAGAAGAGTGTTCAGTTTGACGTGAAAACTGTCCAATTTGTTTGAAAAGTTTAATTCAACGTGAAAATTGTATACATATATATGTATGTATATATTATATTATATATTTTGAGAATCCTTCCGACTGGGGTCATAATTTTAATAATTAGGGAATCTGTGTGATCTACGTAATCCGGAAAACCAAAAACTCATCAGATTTGGCAGCATGGATCGATAATGGTAGAAAATTCGAAACGGGAGACAAATGAGAGACTCGTCGCTCATGGAGCCGAGTGCAATGTCTCTGTAGGGCATGTCAGGTCAGGGCAATTATAATAGAAGAGGGCCTCCACATCAGTGCTCGATCTGCTGCGTCAAAATAGTGGCGTCCGAAATGGATAAAAATTTTGAGCAAAAAATTACACAATTACAATACCGGGCTTTCCAGTTTTCATTCTGCGAAGACTCAGTATGAAGCGTTGTTGAAACGCAGTAACACTTTTGAAGGAAGTCGTCACTTTAACCGGTTGAAATTGTGCCACCTGATCACCAGGGTTCTCGATATTTCATAATCATAATTAGATATTTCATATTTCATAATTTCATAATTAGACTAACTCATTCGCTTAGGAGATAGATATTCACAGCCGAAGAGTGCTGTTTACCAAATGTTCACTTGCAGTTTTGATGAGCTGCAAGAAGCACGCAAATTCCCAAAATGAACTCGCCACGTAAATTTTCTATGTCATTTTCTTTCTTTAAACATGAGTAGATGACAGGCTGCAATCACAGGTTTTAGATTGAGAATTCCTCCGTTGTTTAAACGAAATCGGTTGACGTTCAAAGTGAGCATCTTCCTGTCAAATTTGGTACCAAAAGAATTGTCGTCACCAGAGGAAGGTCGTTAATGGCAGGAAGATAAAATTTTGTTACGTTTAAGAATTTTAAAATTCAACTGGGCAGCACCACTTGTGCCTGGGGACATAACTAAGCGATGCTCGGCGACGGTTTTGGGGCAGGTCACAGCAATTAAGACCTCCTTAATTGCTTCACTGGTTTTCAGGCTTCCACATAATTTTGAATGACGATCGCATGCCCAGTGATAGGTAGGATGATGCTAAGCGCCTCTGTAAATTTTGATGAAAAAGTCTTTACTTTGGACAAAGTTATCATGATGCGACGCAAAAAACGCGTTTTTGCGTCGCAAACGTCAACTGGTTGAATGTTTAGCGGCGGTACTGTACACATTGAAAATTGTACAGGGTTGGCTCAAACGAATTGTTGATCACTGCTCAATCCCAACTCTCCATTAGAACATGCAGAAGTTCCATAAACTATTGTGACTGCTTGCAAAGATATCGAGCCGTAGAATACCGGCTGGCAGATGCATAGTAGGTAAAATATAAGAAAAATGTGGGAAGAAAATAGTAACAAAGGAAAATAAGTCAAAAATTCAAGAAATATATGCATATTTGGTGAAAAGTTTGTTAAGGTGCTATCAAAATGGTCGATATTGCAGTGATGTCCAAGCACAGGTTCGAAAATCGATTCTCCAGAATCTAAAAATTGGCTGAATTAGGCGAGAAAGAGCACCTAGCAAAGCCTCTGGATCTTGCAAGAATTGGTTATTACTCAACCACCCGTTTTAATTTCCAAATTTTATTTTTTAATTCGTTTTTCTAATTTTTTACTGGTTAGACACTAGATTGAACATCGAGCCGATGGCGAAGCCAACATCTAGGATTTCATGGAATACACTCTAGGTGTTCATGATCTTGAAAGAAATAATGAGTTAGAGCATTTAAATAGTTAAATGATCCAGGAGCCAAGGTCGAACACGGAACAGATCTCAAGAGATCGACCGGTGTTGTTTTTATTGCCCCTCTAATGGGGCAGTGCACTGCCACTGGGTATCGCACCGAGGTGCGAACCGAGCAGAGATCACCCGCGACTCGTCCATCGAGCACAGGGCTCACGCCAAGTCCAAGTCCCACTCCCAGAACCGGCAGTGTGCGGAAAGGCTGAAATATCGGCCAACTCCTATCTGAGCCATATTATATTGCCGGAAAGTTGTTGATGCGGCCAAAGTCGCTAGCCAAACCATTTTCTCATTCAAGGACAACCCGAGGGGTAAGCTGAAGAAAACGAGAAAAAATACCAAATTATGTTAGCAGTGGAGGCCACGAAATGATTGCTTTGGAGAATGTCAGTCTTCTCTGTTGCTAGCTTTGAAATACTGACCATACTAGCGTCCAATTAAAAAAGTTGGAGCTGTTTGACCGCTTTACTACACATCCTACAACGATTTTAAAATGGGGAAAACCTTTGAAGCGGACGAAAAACTGCGTTCTTGAGGACATACTGAAGAGGTCGTTTTGAGCTCCTAAAACTCTTATCGGACGAGAAAGGTGCTTTTCTCAGCTAACTCATTGTCAGTTGACGCTTGCAGGGGAAGGGTGGTTAGTGGGAAAGGACGTCCTGAACGTGGGCATTGCAAGCAATTGGATTAAATATGCAATCAGATTAAAGTCACCCAAATTAGATAGCATTTAGTGTTATGATAGTCACAGCAAGCTGGATTCAGATCTTTCGAGAGAAATAGAGAATCACGGATATCGCTGGAATCGGCTGGTGGAATGACCGAGATAGTCGCCAATGGCAGTTTTGGAGAAAAATCAATTAAGGGTGCTCCAGACAAAAATGGTCCATAACTTTAGGTAACTGTTGTCGAACTGAGTGCCTCCTGGAAGCATCGAATGCGCAGTAAGGAGGCAATTCGAATGGTGTAAGCTGGAACCCACAGGAGTAGATTTAGATGAAGTTATGGCAAAGCTACGCTCTGTGACGGCGGAAAGTGTCTTTCTTTCAAAGAATTTAAGCGGTATTATAGTACTACAATACGGTAGATGGGGCTCGTTGTATTCGTGACAACAACCTCTTTCTGGATGCCGGGAGGAATACTATAGCATAACTAGGATAACAAATTTCCTAACAAATGCAGTTCTTTTCCTATGCAATAAAAACAGGACTCTAATCTCTTTTGGAAAACCACTGCCAAAACTGGAGCAACTAAGAACTAACTCTCTATCGGCATCAATAAATGAAGTTTTTTGTTGCACCACTAAGCAAGTGGGCGCTAGATTGCTTCCGCTTTTACCGCCAGTTATGGAGCGAAAACAGATTGGCCAAAATTCGGGAGTGGAAGTGGCCGAATTGCGCACTCTTGTTTCTTCGTCTGGTCTGCGTCGAAAGGCGATAAGGGGAAGGGGTGCTCAGTGAATGTTGGTGAGGGCGCGATGCTAAGTGAGTGTTGATGACTAATATTTAGATAAACTATGCACCGGGCTTCTACATGCGTTGAAAATCCTCTTCTGATATTCGAGTTAGGCGAAAGGCGCATTATAAATGTATTCGCTCACATGGACCTTGGTCCTCTACCTTTTGTAAAAATTTAATAAACGATAATAAAATAAACGATAGCATAACGATTTCCAACGGCCAAATTTGGCTAAAAATAAAACTCTACCTTTGCTTTCTACTGAGTAATACTGAGTGTGTAAGCCTAGAATGGAAGCGAGGTTATATCTGGCCGAGCTAACATTCTCTCCTTATCCTCAAATGGCACCTTTTTTGACTTGCACTGCCTTATAATACGTTTCTCCTTTTTACAGTACAAGGCTAGCACACATCAAGTTTTCACTAATCTCTACCATCTACCTTCATTTCCATTTTTTGAACGTTTGTTTTTAATAGCAACAGTCTAATCCATGGAACTCATGAAAGTAGTCTATTGTGGTGCAAGGAAGGAATGATGGGATACTAACGCCTTCAAATCACAAGAAAGTGCTAAATGGGAGCGACGAGGAAATGCCAGATAAATCGTTCCAAAGCAAATCGCCCCCACGGGCCTCTAGGCCAGCGCTTTCCTACTTGGTGAGAGCGGATTAACCATGTGCATAGGTATACCTTTCTCAGCAACGCTCATTTATTTTATGTTCTCCGCACCAGACTGCTACTATGAAAAACAAACTTTAAATATGAAAAGGCAAGACGCTGATGGAACCTGATGTCTGATAGCCTTGTACTGTTAGACGAGAGCAAAGATTATATTGTATTATAAGGTATTTCGGGGCATTGTAGTGAAGAACAGTTAACAGACGTCACCTTTTTGATACTCCGCCTGAAGCTCCCTTCACAAAGGTGGCCGGGCCGAAATTTTACTAACTTCGAGAAGGACCATTCTGGAAATCAATGATTGAAAACACATCCAACAACAAGGTGCTCCGCTAATCCGCGAGACGCGGACGGAATGTGTGCAATACTGTTCCAGAGAATAAGCGAAAATAAAAAATACTGCATACATTCACGGTGCACCCCCCCCCCCCTCCGCTAGAATGCGTCCAATAAAACTGCTGGATGTGGAATAAACATGGGACTAACCACCTATCCAAACTAGCACCCTCTTCTCTTTTCTCAGAAACATTTCCTTTCTATTCAGAAATATACTTATCCTAATGATACATCGCTATAGCAATGCCTTCATTGGTTTATATTTTTTAAACAAAACAAGGGCGTAAATAGGGTCGGGGGGGGGTCAGCATGTTTTGGGTTCTCTGGATGTTATAAAAAAAGGTAAGCATGCAACCCTCTCTAGACTTGCTTAAACCCTTCATTCGCATTGGAATGACTATACCGCTGAGAGAAGGATCTTATGATAAAATAAGAAATTGGCATAACAACTAAAATGCATACTTTCATTTCTATTCATTTATTTCATACCAGCCGTCAGAGCGGACTCTCTGCCGCACTGACTGCTTCTTAACGGCTTTGTCGTGGTAATAACTTCTTATCATTAATTGCAGCTGCCACCGTATTATGAACAGTACAACATGGAGGCTACTTTTAATCCTCTAAATTACCTCGAGAAAATCAACCCCCGACTTCTACACAATAATGACACTTCTACACAATAATGAATGGCAATGCTTTCAATACTGTCGAAATTGTGATACACTTTTTTCTTTCCGCAGATACACTTTTTTTTCTTCAATAATAATTTTCCTGAATTATTATTTCTCCTACTGCAAGGGGAGGTCAACAAGTGACTTGGCTTTACCACTGGTCACTTGGGCCTAGGTCTTACGCCTGGAGTTCGTATCAGATCAAAGAGGCGCCTGCATTATCGGCCCGCCCCAGAATAACTTTTGTTAGTTGCGTTGCCTAGGCTGACCTCTCCGATCTAACGACGGCTTCAATAACATGGGAAGCACTTTTTCCTATTATTTACATTGTCATTTGAAATATCGATATGCGCTCTGTTTTTGTGAACTATGCTTGATCCTGGATAGGTGTATGATAGCTTTATATATTCCTACGATTAACTTCTTTCTTTGACTTCTAACGTTCTAAACATTACTTGCTAAAAAATGCCAAAAAATATGCGTTGCCAAAAAATAGCCAGATGGTAATTAATGAAGTAGTTAGGTTTCCCTTTTTAATTTGGTTTAATGTTCATTTTGCTGTTGCATTTGACGGCTACCTGTTTGTTCCAGGTTTTTGTTGACGTTGTAGTGCACCTTCGAGTGCATTTAAATAAATAAATAAATAAATAAATAACAGAGAGCTCTAGAAGAAGCATTGCAAGAGTCAAAAGGGATGAGGAGAGGAAATAAGGAAGATGACAGAAGGAATGGCAGGACTGTGCGGCTCGGCAAAGCAGCGTCTGCAGAGTGACGCCGCTCTGCCGAGTTGAACAGATAAACCGCATGACCGCGCGCGCGTACGCTTCCTCACATGCCGCGTGTGAGGACGCGTGCGTAATGTTTCAAACCACTTAGGCACTTAACATCAGCTTACACGAAAGCTTCTTGCAAGCTTGCACTGCAGTTAGTTGCATGAAAGTTTAAAATTCCTGGGTGCAACCTTGCAAGTTAGTTAATCGCGAGGAATAAGTCGAATGTAACTTGTTTTCGAGGTCTAAATGCGCAAGTAACTTGTTTTGGAGCGCAAGTAGCTTGTTCAAAATTTTCTGAGAAGACCTATGGTATACTCTCGCAGGAGTGTGCGCGGACGGGCGTGAGTCGTACCGGGATCCCTCACCTGGCTCGCCGCGCCCCGCCACGCCCGCCGTCCGCGGATCGCCGCCGATGGACCATGAGGGGACTGTTAAGGGCCCCGCACACTTCTGCGGCCTTGCCGCGGCCCTATCCTTTCGGCATCGACGGGGTCCCTGTCCTGTGCTTAACTATGGCGGCGAGCGGCAACGCAGCGGAAGTGTGCGGAAGCCTTTATACTTCCCGCCCGCGGAACGGCAGCCGTCCGCGGTGCAGTGCACCGTTTAGGTGACCCACTAATGCGAAAAGATGACGCAATCAGCTCGGCAGTCATAGACTGCCAGACTTCAGCCATAGATTTAGTCTTTAATGGGATTATAGCTTTTCGGGTTTTCCTGCTTCCGTTATTGGAGAGCTGGTTTGGACGTGTGTCGTTGGAGGAGGAATTCGGGTGGTTTCACTACAAATAAAAAATTCGGTCTTAATTATTTCAGTTTTTCTAGTTGGATAAGATACAGTGAACATGCTTTCTCCGCTGGACTGATAGGTCCGATTCGATATGCATTGCTCAGAGTGTTCTCCAAAAGTTCGCCGAAGAAATTGGAGCAAATCCTAAGTGGAGCGGATGGAAATTTATTATAATCTTCAAACGCTTCAAAATAGTCTTGAAGGTTTTACGTTTCCCAGTGAGGGAAGATAGAAGGGTAGTGGACATGCTTCCGCCCACTCGACTGATAGGTTCCATTTTGCATGCATTGTTCACGGCGCACTCTAGAAGCATTCCTGGCATGGCAGAGCACTGGCAGTGTACGCCAGTGCATGATATACTTCGAAAACATGTCCTAGGAAATAAGCCGCACCAATCGCAAAAGCCTGCTCCAGTCATTTTTGGGCAACCACCCACGGCGAAAATGCGGTGTTCTGGTAATGTTGTATAGATACTTGTGTAGATCTCGAAGAGGCGAGTCAAACGGTGCCAACTTCTCGCAAACAAGTTAAATCTGACGGAGTTATGAGCACGCGACGACGGCGTAACGTGAGAGGTATTGCATGTAAGAAAACCTACATTAGTTTAGATCTAAGCTACAAACTAGGGTGTCCCGTAATTTTTCTGGCTATCTTACCATTTTTAATAAAAATTTATTACATCAAGATAATAACAAACGGCAGTCAATCGATATATTCTCCATCTGTGGCCACACATTTTCTCCAACGACTGGGCAGAGAGCTGATGGCATTCTCCCAGAAAGAAGCTCACCTGCAGCCAATCCATTCGTCGATTGCGCATTGAACTTCTTGACATTGCGAGCATCGTCTGTTCATGAAAAAGTGAGCAAGACTTCTGAATGCTGCATAGTCACAAGGGCTGACATCTGGTGAATACGCAGAATGTGCCACAACTTCAATAAACTCCTTCCTCTTCGTCTCCTTATCCACCAACACACGAATAGTATCGAACCTCGGGTACTTCTCAAGCAGCTTAACTCACATTTTTGGAGTCGATTGTGCGGTTTATGGCGATTTATTGCTGCAAATCTCACCATAAATAAAAATTCACCGTAAAATCAGATACGCCTCGATTACAGTAGAGGCCAGCTATAAAAAAAAATGCAGCCAGCCTACGTAACTCTCAGTCCAGATGCTGCACTACAGTACCGCCGCTAAACGTTCAACCAAACGACGTTTGCGACGCAAAAACGCGTTTTTTGCGTCGCATCATGATAAATTTGTTCAAAATAAAGGCTTTCTCACCAAAATTTACAAGGGCTCCTAGCATCATCCTGCCTACCAATGGGCATGCAACCGCCATTAAAAAATGGATGGAAGCCTGAAAACCAATGCCGCAATTAAGGAGGGTCCTAATTGCTGTGACCCGACCCAGCACCGTCGCCGAGTCTCGCTTAATTATGTCCCCAGGCGCAAATAGTGCTGCCCAGTTGAATTTTAAAATTTTTAAACCTAATTAAATTGTATTTTCTTGCTGCTTATGACCTTCTTCTGGCTGCGACAATTCATTTGGTACCAAATTCGGCAGGAAAATGTCTGCAGCTGCTTCAACTGATTTTGTTTATTTCGGCGGAAGCATCCTCAGTTTAAACCTGTTATTGTAGCTTGCAATCTACTCATCTTTAAGGAGGGAAAATGGCATAGAAAATTTACGTTTCGAGCTCACTTTGGGCATTTGTGTGTTGGTTGCAATTCGTCAAAACTGCAAGTGAACCTTGGTAAAGAGCACTCCCTGTCGCCGATTTTGGCTGCGAATATCTATGTCCTAAGAAAATGAGTTCGTCCAAAAATTTGTTGGTTAACCGCACACAATGTAGAGACTCCAAATATCAAATATCGAGAAGCCAGGTAATCAGATGCCCGAATTTCAGCTGGTTAAAGTGAAGACTTCTTTCAAAGGTGCGGCTGAGCTTCTACAGCGTTTCATGCTCAGTTTTTGCAGAATGAATGCTGGGAAGCCCAGAATTCATATTAAGTATTTTTCTGCTCAAAATTTTCAACCAGTCCAGACGCCAATATTTTGACGCACCAGATCGAGCGTCGACGTAGGGGTCTTCTTCGACCATAATTGCACTGACCTGACATGCCCTACAGAGACATTGCACTCGGCTGCATGACCAACGAATCCCTTACTTCTCTTTCTCCTAATTACGAGCCTGTTCAACCTTATGCAGCTCACCATTATCGATCTATGCTGCCAAATCTTGAGGACCTTTTGGGTTTTCCGGATTGCGGATATCACAGAGATTCTATAATTCTCAAAATTGTGTGCCTAGCCACAATGTAAAATATGTATTTATCATTTTCACGTCGAGCTGGACACGTTTCGAATTAAATTGGAATTAAACATCTTTCAAATTGAAATGAGCTTCTTACAGGTTAAAATGCAAACAATACAACTTCAAGAAGGGTAGAATAATTTTTTCTCCAAGGAAAATTTGGTTTAACTTTCTTGAATTTCTTTAGGTTCAGCTGCCCGAACGAGTGTATTAATTTTACACAAGTTTTATTTCTTTTGAGAAAATAATAAACTCGCTTTTGTCTTAAAGCGCAGCAAGGTAGCAATCATTTAGTGCATCAAAGAGCAGATTGCGCCCTGCACTTGGAAAGCTCACCCCGAATTTTATTTGAATTATATTAGGGGGGGGGGGACCAAAAGTAATGAGACTCTCCATGCCGTGCCCATATATCTTGTGACTGCAGTCTGGTTTCGTGCTTATCGTATTTGTATGTTTGTATGCTACCTACTGAAGGCCACCTAAGAAGTTACCACTTCCGCCCTTTCTAGAAGCATGCCAAAACCGCAGTGTGTCTCATGCCGAAACCCCAGCCTGAGGAGTCGACCTGTGTCGCGCAAATCTCTCCCGATTCTCAACCCCGAGCAGCCTGGGCTCAATCTTAACGCAGGATGAAAAGTACGTCTTCTACCTTAGCCCTACCAAGCAGCCAGTCTGGGTGAGGCCTGTTGACCCGTTATCAACCTTCGTTCGGCGAGATATTCACGGCGAGAAGCACCCTCAGAGCATTTGGGTCTGCGCCCATGGGTCGGTATACTGGAAGCTGTTTACCAAAAACACGACGATGGACTCCAAGGCCATGGTAAACGAAATAGAAGAGATGGACCTGCGACTCGAACTTATTCAGTCGCAGCGCGTCAAGAAGGTCCTCTTCTTCGACAACGCCGCACCCCATCGGGAACAAGTGACCATGGATAAGCTTGCCCAGCTGGGCTATGTTCACACGCTTCACCCACCGTATTCGCCGGACATCTCTCCATGCGACTACCACTACTTCTTGGGCCTACGGGACTTCATGGTCGGAAGGAACACAAGGACCCAAGCAGACCTCGACAACCATAACGAGCAGTGGATCAGCACCAGGCCTAAGCAGTTCTGGAAGGATGGGATCAGGAAGTTGACTGATCGATGGCAGCAAGGTCACTGACCTTAACGGCATACATATTACTCAGCATCGTTGATTTGTAATTGAGTTATAGAGAGATAAAGAATTTTTTCAATTTGTCTCATTACTTTTGCCCCCACCCCTAACAGTGAGAACGCTGCTTACATGAAGTACCAAGGTGAGAATATGTGTTTTTTTACAGTTTTCTTTGTTATGTTGTTAGGATGCGTAAAGCTCTACGCAAACAGCAATTTTGCTATCAATCGAATAAAAACAGCGAAGTCTTGGACAATTGCATGACGCAATCCCTTTTTGGCACTAAAACTGCCGCTGTTCTGCTCTTTAGAACAGGATATCAACCATTATTTTCTAGAAAAAAATGAGAATTTTATAAAACTTCAAACGAAATGTTCAGTTTTTGAGTAAGTGAAGGAAAGCATGAAAGAAATCGTACCAAAATTTTCAGCCAACAAACTCATGTTATTAGGTTGTCCGGAAAATTCTCAACGTTTTGCGTTGCTGTCTTTCATTCGTCTATTATCAAGTAAAAATTCAACCTGTATTGCGCATTATATTTCTGTTCTTGAAGGGCTTATTGGAGTATGTCGAAAGAGCATTTCCGAGCGATATTTTATTTCAACTTCAAACTGGGACAATCCACAGCCGAGACAGCTTGACATATCGATCAAGTGTGGGGCCTAATAGAGTTGGAGAGGGCACTGTGCGCCAGTGCTTCAGTAAAATCCGGACTGGAGATTTCATCCTCGAAGATGATCCCGTAGCGGTCGATCTAGAGCAATCCTGGACGACGAGTTGAAGGAATTGGTGGAAGCCGAACCATCCCAAACAGTTCGGGGTATCGCGGAAGAGCTAGACGTGAGTAAAACTGCTGTTGCAGATGCTTTGATACACCTTTGCAAGGTGGTTGCACGCCAATGAACCCCCTAGGCATTTTCCGAAGGCGAATCTCCACTAAAAGAGGTAATGGGCACTGTGTGGTGGTCAGCGGCTGGTGTACAACTTTTCGGTGCTAGGCTAAACGATCACGGCAAAGTCCCACTGTAAGGAATTCGACAAAATTCACCAAAAATTGCATCTACTTCAGCCGGAATTGGTCAACAGAAGAGGCCCGATTCTTTTGCACGATAGCGCCCGCCACACGTTTCGCAAATCTCCACATGAATATTAAACGAACTAAGGGTTGAAATTCTGCCTCACCCGTCATATTCTCCAGGCTTTTCACCAACGGACTGCCGTTTTTCAAACATTTTCAGAACTTTCTCGCTGGTAAAACCTTCACCAGTTAACACCAAGCCAAAACAGCCTTCATGAATTTTATCGAATCTCGACCATCTAATTCTTCGTTGATGGAATAAGTCGATTTGTTCCCCGTTGGCAAAAGTGTGCTGACTCGAGCGGTGCTTACTTCGACTAAATCCGATAAGATTTGAGAAAGTTATGTTAGATTACAGTGAAGCACTTAAAACGCGAAAACGCTGAGAACTTCCCGGACAACATAATATGATGTACGCAATCCGGAAAACCCAAAAGGTCCTGAAGATTTGGCAGCATGGATCGATATTGGTGAGCTGCATAAGGTCGAACAGGCCCGTAATTAGGAGAAAGAGAAGTGAGGGATTCGTTGGTCATGCAGCCGAGAGCAATGTCTCTGTAGGGCATGTCAGGTCAGTGCAATTATGGTCGAAGAAGACCCCTACGTCGACGCTCGACCTGGTGCGTCAAAATATTGGCGTCTGGACTGGTTGAAAATTTTGAGCGGAAAAATACTTAATATGAATTCTGGGCTTCCCAGCATTCATTCTGCAAAAACTGAGCATGAAACGCTGTAGAAGCTCAGCCGCACCTTTGAAAGAAGTCTTCACTTTAACCAGCTGAAATTCGGGCATCTGTTTACCTGGCTTCTCGATATTTGATATTTGGAGTCTCTACATTGTGTGCGGTTAACCAACAAATTTTTGGACGAACTCATTTTCTTAGGACATAGATATTCGCAGCCAAAATCGGCGACAGGGAGTGCTCTTTACCAAGGTTCACTTGCAGTTTTGACGAATTGCAATCAACACACAAATGCCCAAAGTGAGCTCGAAACGTAAATTTTCTATGCCATTTTCCCTCCTTAAAGATGAGTAGATTGCAAGCTACAATAACAGGTTTAAACTGAGGATGCTTCCGCTGAAATAAACAAAATCACTTGAAGCAGCTGCAGACATTTTCCTGCCGAATTTGGTACCAAATGAATTGTCGCAGCCAGGAGAAGGTCATAAGCAGCAAGAAAATACAATTTAATTAGGTTTAAAAATTTTAAAATTCAACTGGGCAGCACTATTTGCGCCTGGGGACATAATTAAGCGAGACTCGGCGACGGTGCTGGGTCGGGTCACAGCAATTAGGACCCTCCTTAATTGCGGCATTGGTTTTCAGGCTTCCATCCATTTTTTAATGGCGGTTGCATGCCCATTGGTAGGCAGGATGATGCTAGGAGCCCTTGTAACTTTTGGTGAGAAAGCCTTTATTTTGAACAAAGTTATCATGATGCGACGCAAAAAACGCGTTTTTGCGTCGCAAACGTCGTTTGGTTGAACGTTTAGCGGCGGTACTGTACGTCGAACGAGAAATTCCTGCCTAAGCACAAGTGCGGTTGACAGCTTAAGTTTTTACAGATTACCCTTCGAAGATCTGTCTTGAACTGCGAATTGCTCAGCCATACATCACTGCTGAGATTTTCTCCATCTCCAATTGTAATAAGGATTCTGGAGGAGTTCATATCCGAATAGTGGATAGTCAAAGTCTCCCGGGTGTTCATTGCTCGTAGGGAGCGTTTTATAAGTCTTTGTTGCATATACATATCTGTATACTCGTTTCAAATGTCTTGAAATTTATTAAAAAGCTTAACATAGAAGACAGTTGCGACTGATTATTCCAGTGTTCAACAGCGGAAGCTATAACGGACTCAACATTTGGTTGTATTCATAGATTTAATCTTTTTTAGTTGTTTTCTGTTTCGGCATTTATAGTTATTTCACGTTGATTCTGGTTTGAGAAAGCGGAAATATGTATGGCTTCGAGAACATTGCAAAATGTTCTGAAAAAAATTGCAAATTAAACAACAAAAAATAGATTAAATGTAGATTATCAAACTTATGATTACAATCGATAGTATTGCTCGCAGCAACTTGCGCCGGGATGAGCATGGGAAAATGTATGCTAATGCAACACTAACTGCTAAATAATGCAACAACTCAATCTCATCTATTAGCGATTGGTTGTCACGGGTTGCATGTTTGTGCACTACCCGACATTTGAATTTCTCACACTCACTGCATCAAAACCATTGAGTGGAATGAAACTGAATCCGCGTCAGCTGCAGCGAGTCCATCGAGCCAACGCGATCACGATTCACCACGGGTTCAGGTTACTGAGTCTCCTGAGGGCACTCCTATCTAGAGTGCTTTTTTAAGTACTGGGGATCGGGAAAGGTGGCTTCATGACACCAGAATAGCGGACCTCGCTACGAAGCAGGACAGAACCGGAAGAAGAAGAAGAAGAAGAAAAAGAAAAACGTCACCACCACATCTTCAGTTTTTTCTCTTTAAAGTTTTCTTCCTTTAATCGATGTTCACAGACAAGTCAGCTATTCAACCTGCCTTTGATCCTCATTTTAAGGACCAGTAGGTTTCATGATAAGCCGTCAATCTCAAATGATTCTAAATCGAATTCGAATGATTTTAGCTGTGCGCCAAGCAGGTCTGTCTCTCAACAACTGCACTTTGCTTTTCATGGAGTATTTAGGATCGAATTTCCTTCGCCGTTGCTTCCTGCATTCCAGTTTTGGTTTCTTGACAAGTAGGGACAAGACACCCTCTCACTAAAACTCGTTAGCAGGTTCCTTGGATTTTTTTCCTTTGTTACTGTAGAGAAGTCATCAGTGAGCTGGCTTCAGTGCGTCGCATTCACCACACGATTTTCTAGAAATTCTACAATTGTAACAAACAATAATGTTTAAATCCAATGGTGTGAAACCATTTCTTTGCCACCGGCGAAGCCAGCAGACGTCGTTAGTGCCACATGTGAAGGATTCTCGCCCTCGCTATGTAGGCCTGTCTTATCCAGCGGCGAGAACGCCTTCCCTTGTGCTGTACCTCCCTTCTTCTCTTTAATCATGTGGTCCACCGAGCGTATCATCTTAGTTTGAGACACAACATTCCACTCCACTCGGTTTGCGACTACTGGGGTGACAGACCAGTTCCGTGATAAATCACAAGACTGATAGAAATCGCTTTATCAAGTGTGGCTGCCGGCGCTAAGGTTATGATGCAAGAATGATTTGCCTGCGAGCGCTCCGTTTGTATGACACCGAGGTCCGACTTCTGAGAGGTCTCGAGAGCAATTCTGATCATCTCCTTGTCGATCTTCAAAGATGCTTCATTTGAAAGATTATTCGACAAAAATAGTGAGCTGCCGAGCCCGATCCTTCGACTTCCTCGTCTATATCAGCATGGCCACAAATATCGCCTTCTCTATTAGAGCTGTGCTTCCTTAACCCCAGCTATCATCGTTGACCTTCCAAAACGTGGTGAGCTGACTGCGTAAGGTGGGAGTGACCCTCAAGTCAAGTTAAGTTCTAGATGTGTATCAACTGCTTTCAGTTGAAACAATAAACACGGTATCCATGAGGTAGGATGTTCTAATTGATGAATAAGTTCGCAAATCATATTGAAAGCTTTCCAGCTGAGGAACCTCCAGCGGCACTTTAGAAGTCGTTCATATTCTTCCATGTATATTAGACATTGGATCCGACACCGATTTTCCGGATAATCGGATGATTCGGATAGGCCATTTTTTCAAACCCCGGATCTTCGGATGATTCAGATGAGGGCAATTTCGAAAACCCCGGATCTTCGGATGATTCAGATGAGGGCAATTTTAGAAACCCCGGATCTTCGGATGATTCAGATAACGCCATTTTCAGTCGAGCCGGATTTCGGATATCCGATTCGGATACAACCGGATAAGTGATATAATAGGGGCACGCAACCTCTTAAAAACGGAACACATCAGTAACTTCGCGTTTATTTCCTTGACCAATTGAAGTCACTAGCGCGCAAAGCAGCTTGGAGCGCCTCATCTTGAATTAAATGTCTATATGCCCTGGTAGCAAGGCACATGAATGCCCAGTTACATTATATCTGGCCTAGCTTAGTTCACCAATGGAGTGGAACACACCAGCGCTACGTAAAAGATGTCGTATTTGGTTGCCTTACGAGGGGAGCCCTCCGCAGAGCTATTTTGCGCTTCCAGAACAAACAAAAAACAGCTTTAAGAACCCAGAGAGCCAATACCAACTCAATAGTGAGTTGGTAATGTCTTGTAAAGGACAATAATGAAACGATTCCGAAACGCCCCGCAAGACATTTCTCTGAAAAGGGAAGGGTCTGAAGCGTATGTCTGAACGGAGAGAGCGAGTCATCCCACCATATATAGGAATAATCGCCACTCCTCAATTAGTATAAAAATGTGTTTCTTTTTTGCCAAATCGATAAGCCCGAGGAGTAGAGGATCCTTGAAGTTACAGTGGAATCGGCGCCTCACGAGTTCGGGAGTCTTGTACGCGCGCAATGCCGCCGGCGGGAAGCGGCTCGTAGCGCAGTGGATAGCGACGTTGCTCCATGAGAGGGAGCTAGAGGGTTCGACTTTTCTGCGCTGCTGCATCTTTGCATTTCAACTTATTGTTTGATTTGAGGTATTCTGACATCTGCACCATTTTAGATGTTTGCTGTGCAGTGTTTCCAGATGTATGCCGTGAGAGCAACTTTGTTGCCACTTGTTCATTACTGACCGGTTTTTTAACCAAAACTCAATTGGAAAGCTGTTAACATAACGATGTATGAACGTTTGACATCAGTGATACACAGACACAAAGTGCATGGAACATAAGCACTGGTCACAATACGAGCAGCGCATAAAGGCTGCTGGCTCCTCACAGTTTGCTTCCATATATGGGCAAATGAGATCGGCTCCATAGGCGAAATCCACTTGAAGACGTTGCTTTTCCTCTGAAGTAAGAGTTCCAGCCGAAAACGTTGTCATATGCCCACTGCTTGCCAGCCTTTCCACGTCTTTCAGTTCATTTTGCGGATCCCAACCTTCTCCTGGTTTTCCACCACTTTCAGCCGTTCGTCTTCGTTAACTTCAAGTTGACGTGCTTCGAAGTCCTTGGGTATGCTAGCCATCCGTTCGGTCAGGTTGGTGTCATTCCCATGAAGGCTGCTTATCTAAAGGTGGACCACACTTCAGCATGAGCAAGTGGATCACCACTCGAGCATCAGCGACTTTGTTGGTGTTAGGTTTTAGAGAACCTCCAGCACACCTCTGATTTCCAGATGATAGGCAAAGATGAGAGAACGAGTGTATTGATGCCGTTTAGGTCAATTTCCGGGATCCACAGACTTTCTCGTTTTAACCACATGTGACGTCACGTCATGGTTTCCTTTGAAAATCCGAGCAGGATGGTTTTACCCGAGGTCATTGGCCGATGTATTTAAACAGACTGAGAGGAGCCTGCAGCATTTATACCCTGCCCATTGTGTCCAGTGCTGCTTTATGCACGTTGTACCTGTGTATTCACTGGTGTTGAATATTTATGCATCATCCTGTTGAGTACCACAGCATGCTGCTGGAAAGTGCGCGGAAAACATCTGAAAATGGTATAGACGTCAGAATCCCTCAAACCTCAACCAATTATTTAAAAATCATTTAAAATTCAATTAAAATTAATAATAAAAACAATCAATTAAAATCAATTAAAAAGCAACAATGCAACAGCGCATGAGGATCGAACCTCCGACCTTCCTCCCATGAAGCATCCTCACTACCCATTGCGCTCCGAGCTGCTTGCCGGCAGAGGCATCGCGGTCGTACCAGAACCCAAATTCGTGATGCGCCGTTCAGTTGTGACTTCAAGAACCCCCACTCCTTGGGTTTCACGACTTAGCAAAAATGAAACACATTTTATGCAAATTGAGGGGTGGCGATTATTCCTATTTAATAGGATGACTCCCTCTCCCCGTTCAGATATACGCTATCAGACCCTTCCCTTGTGAGAGAATTCCCGCCAAATGATTGCAAATCTGACCGAAAAAGTCAGGTTATCAATGGCGCAGAGTTTGCCAGCAAGGCGCGCTAACCTCCTATTATCCGATTTTTATCCGATTTTATCCGAATCATTGCGTTTTTCAAAACCCCGGATTTTCGGATGATTCAGATGAGAGCAATTTTGAAAACCCCGGATCTTCGGATGATTCAGATGAGGACAATTTTAGAAACCCCGGATCTTCGGATGATTCAGATGAGGGCAATTTTCGACCGAGCCGGATTTCGGATAATCCGAAACCGGATAAATCCGGCCGGATATCCGAAAATGCATGATTCGGATCCCATGTCTAATGTATATGTACAAACAGCCTGCTAGTGGAGGGTGTAACGCTTGTGCACGTGCGGAGCGGATCGAGTGATCTGGGTCACACGATCCGTTGCTCAAGGACTGTTTATTGTTGGACAGGTCCAGAGGAACTGCTAGTATCGAAAGATATGCAGCTAGACGCTCTGAGGGTGACAGGTAGCGTTTGGAATTTAAGTGGGCCAGTACTGGGCGTGCAATCAATTTTAGTCACACGACGAAAAGCTTTCTTACCCGAACGGAAGATTCCAACCCATTCTATGGCCGGAAACAAAGTTCGTCGGCATGCCGCCATGACGCGATGCACCTTGTAGCTGAGGTGCCGCAAGGGGATTACCGTACGCAATACTATGCACTTTTTGGCAGGCGCGTTGGAGCGCGAAAGTGTGCACCACCAGCAGCCATTGGTTTTGTCTGTGTGAAGATGGATCACCACCAGAGGTTACGTAAAAAAATCGAAATTTCGCAAATCGTTTATCGTAATTACGAAAAAACGTTTAAAAGCGTAAATCGTAAATCGCAGATTGTAAGAGCCACCTGACATGTAGTGCAGCACTACTGAACTTTCGTAGGTTTTCCCGCTATTATTAATACAAAATGATCCAATATTTGTTTATTTGTCATGTTATTTTCGGACCAAGCTGGGCAGTTTTCTTGCGAAAAGTTTTTCCTTTTTTACTTTCACTTCTCCTTTGGTGGCGATGTCCGTTCCTCCACGTGGTGCCACTGGAAACTGCCCGCTTTGGCGAGCCGAGCCGAACACGGACACTCGATTGCAGGCGACAGGCCCTTGTGACAGGCCGGCCTACGAAGACCCATTTCACATCACATGGTGTATGACAGTTTAAGTATTTCGAGATAGTGCTACGGCGTCCGCGGGAGCTGACGCACTCGCAGAGCCCGGCGAGTGTGAGAAGTATGCGAGGATCCCTGATGCGAGGACGGCATCGGGGGGCAACTGAGCTAGTCCGAAAGTCCCGTAACGTAAGCAGGACCCGCGTAGCTACGCTGAATGTGGGTACGTTGACGGGCCGCTCGTGCGAGTTGGTTGAAGCACTGGAGCGTAGAAGAGTTGATTTCTGTGTGTTGCAGGAGACGAGGTGGTCCTGCCGTAAGTCAAGGGACATAGGACGTGGCTTCAAGGCCGTTCTATGTGGAAGTCCCAGGACCACCAGTGGTGTCGGTGTAATCGTCTCCGAACGATTTCGTGACTCGATTGTTAGCGTAGAACGCTTTGACGATCGGTTGATGAAGATCATTGTCGCCGCTAAGGAGCGACTCTATCACTTCTTCTCTGCGTATGCTCAGCAGGCCGGCTGCTCAGAGCAAGCCAAGGATGAGTTTTGGAGCCTGCTTGATGAGAATACAGCAGATGTACCGTAGAAAGATGTCATCGTAGTCGCTGGTGACCTTAATGGGCACGTAGGTAGGACGGTTACGCTGTCACGGTGGTTTCGGGTACGGGTCACGTAACGCCGATGGTGAGCGTATTCTTGATTATGTGGAATCGCATAACCTCACCATAGTGAACACCGTCTTCCGAAAACGCGACTCCCACCTCATCTCATACTATAGTGGGGGGCACCAAAACTCAGATAGACTTTGTCCTTGTGAAAGATCGCGACCGAGGTCTTGTCACAGATGCGAAGATCGTGCCGCATGAGGCGATCGCCCCACAGCATCGACCGCTGATCTGCACCCTGAAGATCGCCCCTCCAAGGCAGAAGCAGGTCGAGCGATGCGGTGCACCGAGAATAAAGTGGTGGCGAATGAGAGAGAAGGAAGCAGCTGTGATTTCTTGCGTGCGATTACCGACGGTCACAACTGTCCACGAAACTTCGAAGATGGCGACCGACGCGATACGTCAAGCTGCACAGTCGGAACTCGGCATTACAAAGCCTGGGCGGTCGACAAGCAGGCATGGTTGTGGACAAAACGTGAAGGCAAAGGTTCGAGAGAAGAAGCGGCTTTATCACGTGTTTCTCGGCGAAAAGACCGCCGATAACTGGGGGAAGTACCAAGAAGCGAGGAAGGCTGCAAAGAAGGCCGTGGCTGTTGCAAAAGCCACTCATTATGGAGATGTCAACGAGAAGCTCGAGTCACGCGATGGCGAGTGGTATCTGTACCGGTTTGCTAAGAATCGCCATCGGCAGACCGAGGACATCGAGAAGTTCTTCGGCATCAATGATGAGAACGGCCATCTTCTTACGGACCGCAAGAAGGCATTGAAGCGATGGCGCGATTATTTCGAGGAAATCTCTACGGTGGAATTTCCTCATCCAGCCATCCCTTCAACAGCTCCAACTCACGGCCCCGTCCAGAAGATCACCGTGGAGGAGACAGAAGCGGCTCTGAAGAAGATGAGGCCTGGCAAAGCGACTGGGCCCGACGACGTGGCGGCTGACATGTGGAAGTCAAAGTTTTGGTATCCGGCTGAGTGGTTGGCGAAGTTCTTAAATCAGGTTGTAGCAGAGAAGAAAGTACTTGACTGTTGGAGCCAAAGCACGACGAGTCCGATTTGGAAGAAGAAGGGCAGTCCTCAGACTGTTCCAATTATCGTCCGATTCGCTTGCTTTTGCACAGCATGAAAATCTTTGGGCGAATTGTCGACGGACGAGTTCGTGACATGGTTCAGCTTTCCAGCAATCTGTGCGGCTTCGTGGCTGGCTGTGGCACTGTTGATACCATCCACGCCTCCTGATAGAGAAGCACCGCGAGAAACAGAAACCAGTTTATATCGCTTTCCTCGACTTGGAGAAGGCCTTTGACCGCGTACCGCGTGAAGTAATATGGTACTCCCTGCGACGACATGGAGTTCGTGAAGAGCTCATAGAGTGGGTGCGAATCCTCTACTCTTCCCCGAAGAGTAGAGTTCAAGCTGCAGCCGGAACCTCGATGGAGTTCCCAATCTCTGTCGGGGTGCACCAGGATTCTGCGCTTTCCCCACTCCTTTTCGTTGTCGTGATGGACGCCATTACACGAGATCTTCAGAAGCCAGTCCCCTGGACACTGCTTTATGCTGATGACGTAATTCTCGCTAGCGAAGACAAAGGTGAAGTCGGGCGAGAGGTACAAGCTTGGTGTGATCGCTTGGAGTGTTTTGTACTCAGATTGAATGTGAAGAAGACCGAGTATCTAACGACGGACGTTAATGAGTCCAGCTCCGTCAAGGTTAACGGCATCGAGCTCCCACGCACTTCGGTTTTTAAGTATTTGGGATCAGCGTAGCATCTGATGGCAATCTGATGATTGAAGTGAACTTACGCGTGAGTGCAGCTTGGTCCAAGTGGCGCTCGTTGACTGGCGTGTTCTGCGATAGGAAGATACCAGAGCGCTTGAAGTTAAAAATGTATACAACCGTCGTCCGGCCGGTAGCGATGTACGGTGCTGAGTGTTGGCCTGCGACCAAGGAGGTTGAAACGCGCTTCACCGTCATGGAGACGAAGATGCTGCGCTGGACGGCTGGAGGCATGCGCCTGGACCACATCCGAAACGATGTCATTCGGCAGAAGTTTGGTATCGCGCCGATAGCGGACAAGATGCGGGAAGCTTGCTTACGATGGTACGGTCACGTTCTGCGTGGAAAGGAAGATAGCGTCCGCAAGATAGGTCTTAAGTTCGAGGTGGTAAGAAAGCGGCCTAGAGGGCGTCCGAAGCAGCGCTGGTCTGACACGTTACATATGGACTTGAAGGTTGCTGGTGTTCACCCTGATCTAGCGCTAGATCGGGACAGGTGGCGTCATGGCACCAGAATAGCGGACCCCGCTACGAAGCGGGACAGACGATGATGAAGAAGAAGAAGACTTTCACTTCTCCTTTTGATCAGGCGAAGGAGCGACGGTCTCTAATCAAACATTACGCCTTTTAAGAAAATCGAAAAAAGTTGTTGATACAAAAACTTTACCTCAAATTATGCATAGTGTTTCAACAAGAAGCTTTCACCCTTTGAATGAACATTAAATTTCCAACACCTTAGGAGTTCTTTAAATGCGTATGGATCTAGGATTTAGCAGAAGTGATAGTAAAAAGTTATTAACGGAGCAAAAAAAAAACTAAAAATCATTTCATCGCTCATTAACTCGTGGAAACCAGCAACTGAACATGCAGTTCAACAAACATCGCCTACTGAGCTAATGCATGGCCTATCCCATGATCAACTAAAAAGTTAGATTTTCTATTAGGGCCTCTACAGAGTCTCGCGGCAGCACCCCGAGAACGCGTCCATATCGCTCCCGCCGCAGTGGGACCCACGCTGCCACTGTGGTGGAAACCGCGGCGTGGACGAGTTGTCGCGGAGCCGCCGTACGCAAAGGTCCCCGAGGGCTGCCGCAGTTCACGGCGGCTCTCACGCGCAGCGCCAGGAGCTGCGTGTGAGACCCGCCGGAGGGTTTAATAGATGGGTGTCCACTATGGTTCATCTATTATAAACATTTTTTTAAACGAATCTACATGCTAGGGATACAGTAGGTTGGTGCATAATTTCTGTCCATAAGGGAGCTTGACAACCAACAATATAATCACCGGTAGTGTCGACAAATGGAGGCGTATGGAATCCTGCACTCAAAACGTAGCGCAAAGAACCTTAGCACGATATTAGGTAACCTTAATTGCACTGAAAATCTACGCGGCCTTCCAGTCACAAGTTAATCGTCTGAGATTTAAGGAAACCTTTGCACAGAAATGCAACAACAAAGCAGACCGTTCTTTTTAGTATGAGGTATGGCTGCATCGGATAGACCTCCCAGACTCAACAAGGCATCGGAGGAAATTCTATCATTACAAGGGCTACCACATTATCTTCCAAGCTGCTTGTCAAGCGAGGAACCTTTAGTGGAGGTAGATCGACAGAAGTGAGAGCAAGCGCAAAATGGCACAGAACTGTTGAGCTATTATTGTGGAGCTGTTTAAGGGTTCTATTAGAATTCGGGGCTTAGATTCAAGGACTCCTAACTTGACTTGGAAAACGCTTCTTCACAAAAGAAAAAGCGATTTGCTTACTACATCTTTGACATTCCCAGAGGTCGCAACTGCCGGCAGAAATACGCAGTATTGCGTACAGTAACCCTCGCAGCGCCGCACCACCCGCCGTTATCATGGCGGGTCCGCGGCACCCGTAAGACTCTGCTGCCGGCCTTAGGTTCTCGGAAAACACTTGCAGCAAAATTTTCAACGATTTTTCAAGGTTTAACGAAGCCTGTTACGGTCGGCTTAGTGCCACAGGCTTGTGGCCCGAACACTCTAGTACATAATGTCATACATTCTAGAATGTTCTAGAATATAATAAAGGTGGTCTCGACTTGAGTGGCGCCCGGTATCCGTGACCCGGACTGGTCGTCGCAACTGACAAGGAAAGTTCCCAACTCCTGGTGAGCTTTTGCGCTGCTGTTTTGGCAGGATGTAGGGCCCTGTGAGTGGAGTCCAGAACCACAATTAGTTTTTGCTGAACGCTTTTTTGAAGACCTGAAAAGGAGGTCTAAAGCGTGCGCGCAACTATTATCAACACCTACGACATCCAGCGAGATGTGCCTCGGTGGCGCAGCCGGTAACACTGCCGCCTCATAGGAGCAAACCGGCGGGCTTTTAAGTTCGAGTGGTGCTGCCGTTATTTTTGTTCGTATTATTTTGTTGTTATTACACTTTCTTATGATCACCGGAGTCAATTTTAGAGCACCAATGTTTACAACAAACCAAAGCTCTCTATTTGCGCCTTCATATGTACTAGCTTTTCAACTATACAGATCCGCACGACCACCATATCATACCGTATCACCAACGATACCGTAATTGCCAGGGAGAAGATAGTTCCTCACTGGCTTCTGAGGTGCTGCTGATGTGACAACCGCTAGTGTTTTACTTGTTTCATAGTTTTGTACCCTAGCTGTTGAATAAAAGGGAAATAATAATTATGAGACTTTTAATTTAATAATATATGAGACTTTTTATTCCCAGAGAAAGGTGTGGTGCAGATATGAATAGTTGAACAACTAGCACATATGAAGGAGCAAATAGACAGCCTTGGCTCATTCAATCAATGAAGTCAGGAAGGTATGTCTCAGACGCACACGGTTAAAGGTGATCTACTGACTGCTGGAACTATATATTTATTTATCTATATAAGGTCATCTAGATCCTTAAAATCGTCAACAACAACAAAAAACGGTTCTGATATACCACCTCAGCAGCAAGCACTTTAACATGTTTTCGATGAATGCGCTAGTTATCGGCCAACGCACCTACTATTACATTCAGGGCATACAAAGAGAGCCTTGGCAGAAAGGCGCATGTATGTCCAATTACATTAAAAATGGGGGCGCAAATAGGTTTAGGGGGCACCATATATGACAGCCCTACACATCCTACCAAAGCAAATATTCACTGAGTGCATGGTGTACCTGGCACTGGGTTGGTATCACCCATGTCTTGGAGGTGAATTAGAGTTGAGCTTTTCGAAAAAATTTTTTTCGAAAGTCGAACAATCGAATAACTCAATTTTTCGCTGCATTCGAAAATCGAGCAATCGAATAACTCGATTTTTTGCTGTCTTCGAAAATCGAGCAATAGAATAACTCGATTTTTCGCTGTCCTCGAAAATCGAGCAATCGAATAACTCGATTTTTCGCTGCCCTCGAAAATCGAGCAATCGAATAACTCAATTTTTCGCTGCATTCGAAAATCGAGCAATTGAATAACTCGATTTTTTAAAATTTCGAAAGTCGAACAATCGAATAATTCGATTTCTTACTGTTTTCGAAAGTCGAACAATAGGGTAACTCGATTTTTTGAAAATTTCGAAAGGCGAACAATTTTTTTTGCTGTTTTCGAAAACCGAACAATCGAATAACTCGATTTTTTGCTGTTCCTGAAAGTCGAGCAATCGAATAAATTCGTCTCTCTGCTTCCAAGCCTGCTGAGCCACGCGTTAAAAAATCAATGTGTTTGTATACAGCTTAATAATTATACAGAGAACACTAACAGTGTTTAGAATCGTATATCATCTGAAATTTAGCCGAGTTAGCCTAGTGGTTAGTAGTGTAGTTTCATACACAAACGGTCACAGGTTCGACTCCCGGCTCCGGCACGCCATGCCCTGCAAAAATTGCAAAAATGGCAACGATTCCAGCGTCAGGCCCAGGTTGACAAGCCGGCTGATGGAGAAACCTCGTCACAAAACCATGATCACAAGTCGCAATAGAATCAGTGTAAAGGCTAGGACGTCACCCGGAAGTGGCGCACAGAACCCCCGCCCGAGTTCTTTGGTCAGTATGCGAGGGCTACCGAGGGCCGAACGACCTCGGCTAAAGAAGCTAGTTCGACTGGGGACTCTGAATGTGGGAACGCTGACCGAAAGATCTAGTAGGGACTGACCTGATGGAGCCAGAAGGATACAAGTCCTGTGTCTGCAGGAAACGCGATGGAAAGGGGCGAAAGCCAGGGAGATCGGAGAAGGGGTCAAGCTGTACTATAACGGAGAGGACACCAAGAGGAACGGGGTAGGGATAGCTGTCGCGGAGTCCCTCAAGGATTCAGAAGCGGCTGTCCAAAGAATAAACGCAAGACGCATCATGTCAGTGCGGCTGGACACGAAGGAGGGTTACTGGACCATCATGTCTGTCTACGCTCCGCAGACCGGATGCTCCGAGCTCGACAAGGATGACTTCTATCTCTCGCTCGAGAAAGCCATAAGGTCCGTACCAGAAGGCGACTACCTCTCCGTAGCAGGGGACATGAACGGGCATGTGGGGAGTGGCAGAAGAGGAGTGGAAAGGGTTCATGGAGGTAAAGGGATCGGCCTGATAAATCCGGATGGAGAACGAATTCTGGATAGGGTTATCGCCCACGACCGGCTGTCTGTAGCACCTTCTTCGCGAAGAGGGAGAACCAGAAGGTGACCTATGCTAGCGGAGGAAGAAGGACGGAAGTCGACCACATCCTGGTTCGAAGGGCTGCCCTGAAAACAGTCCGGGATGTGAAGGTCATTCCGGGAGAAGACGTGGCATCACAGCATAGACCCTTGGTAGCCGACCTTAGCATATCTCTACCCACCAAAGTGAGGACGGAACCCAGGATCCGATGGTGGAGACTGCGGGGTTCAGAGCGGAACGAGCTACGAAGGGAACTGCTCGAAGCAGGCCTTCTAGATCCAGCTGGTCCTGGAGGAGGGTAGCCCAACAATCCTGAGATGTGCCAAGGAAACCCTGGGAGAAACAAAGGGAGGAACCAGAGGGGATAAATCGGCATGGATCTGGAACGAAGAGGTGCAGGCTGCGGAGAAAAGGAAGAAGGGGGCCTACAAGCTGTTGCAGAAGACGAGGGCACCCGAGCATCTCACAGCCTACAGAAAGCTGACGAGATTGGCAAAAATAGCTGTAGCGAAAGCAAAGAACACGGAAATGGATGCCCTGTACGAGAAACTAGACGGGCCAGAGGGAGAGAAGTTCGCCATCCGCCTGGCCAAGGCGCGTCATAGAGCTAGCCTCGACACTCGAGTAGTGAAGACTGTGAAGAGTGCTGACGGTAGGGTGTTACGGAAGCCAGTCGAGGTCAGAGACAGATGGGAGGAGTACTTCAAGGAACTCCTGAACGAGGAGTTCCCACGTCGGGAGGCCGAGGAAGAACAACCAACGGAAGAACCCATCCCACCCTGGACGCAAGAAGAGGTTCGCAAGGCCATAGGGAAGATGAAACTCGGAAAGGCAGCAGGGCCTGACGGTGTGCCAGTAGAGGTTTGGAAGGTGCTCGGGGACCTCAGAATCAACTGGCTGACGCAGTTCCTCAACAGAATCACGAAAGAAGGTATGCCGGATGACTGGAGAAACAGCACCATAGTCCCCATCTTCAAGCAGAAGGGAGACGCTTCCGAAGGCTTCAACTACCGAGGGATCAAGCTGATCTCACACACGATGAACATCTACGAACGACCGCTCGACTCAAGGCTGAGTGAGATTATACCCATCTCCCAGGTGCAGTGGCGCTTCATGCCTGAGAGGTCCACCACAGACGCCATCTTCAGCGCTCGTCAGGTGATGGAGAAATATCGGGAGAAACGAAAACCCTGCTACCTGGCATTCCTGGACCTGGAGAAGGCCTACGACAGGCTAGCTCGGGCCGTAATCTGGAATGCCCTTCGAGGGAGGGGTGTCCCGGAACGTCTGATCACGGTCATAAGGGACATGTACGAGGGCTCGAAAGTGGCGATACGAACTCCACACGGGGTGATAAGGAAAGTGGACATCACAGTGGGGGTACACCAAGGGTCGGCTTTGAGCCCGTTCCTCTTCCTGCTGACACTTGACTCTATGGTGAACCACCTTGAGGAAGGCCCTCTCAGAACGATCCTCTCCGCGGACGACATCGCCCTAGTAACCGACAACCAGGAGGAGCTGAGGAGAAGGTGCAGCTGTGGCAGAGAGCCCTCGCAGACAACAGCCTACGGCTGAACGTGAAGAAGACGAAGTTCATCAGCTCTGAGCAGTGCGCTGGATCGATTCTAGACTGCCAATGGGAAACGATCGAGAAGGTGGAAGAATTCCGCTACCTCGGAAGTGACCTATCCGAGGAAGGAAGTGTGGACCAGGCGGTCAGGGGACGGATAAACGCAGCGTGGCTCAAGTGGAGGGAGTCCACAAGGATTCTCTGCGACCGTAGATGCTCCAGGACGCTCAAAGGCAAGCTCTATAGAACAGTTGTGAGACCTGCCCTCCTCTACGGCAGTGAGTGCTGGGCCCTGGGTAAGGCGCAGGAGCGGCAACTGCACGCGGCGGATATGAGGATGCTAAGGTGGGCGTGTGGATAGACCCGTTGGGACAGGGTGTGAAACGAGGATGTTAGGGCAGTGATAAAGACAGCCCCGATCCAGCTGAAGATGAGAGAGCAGCGCCTGAGGTGGTATGGACACGTCCTCAGAAGACCAAAGGATCACCCCACAAGGTTGGCCCTAGATTTGGAGGCACCCGGAAAGCGTCCGAGAGGAGCTCCAAGGAAAAGATGGAAGGACTTCATCAAGAGAGATCTCGCCGAAGTCGGCGCCACGGCAGATGACGCCCTTGATAGGACGAGGTGGCGACAGATCACAAGAACAGCGGACCCTGCGACTGCGCGGGACTAAACGCTCAGTAGAAGAAGAAGATCTGAAATTTGGGACCTCAACGTGTTCTGCAGTCTGTGAGGGAGTTATTGACGGCAAATCGAATTTCCTGATATAACTGTAAAAACAGGTTATTGTAGTAGCATCCAAGTCATAACGTTTCTTAGCGCTACCTCTGATAAGAATATTTGATGACATTGCTCTTGTTCAATTTCGCCGCCACGTGTTTGCATTTTTTAGTATTCCAGCAACATAGTCATATCCCACTGCAAATGTAACAACGAGATTTATCATATGTGCGGCGCAGCGAAGAAAGCGAAGAACAACGAGATTTATCATATGTGCGGCGCAGAAGTGGAGCGAGTTTGAACGTTGGTTTTTCGGGGAACAGAGACGACCCATACTCAGGCGGCCAACTCTTGGTTTTGTTTGAACATTGTTCAATTTCGAACAATATTTGAACAATGCTCTTTCGCGATCTTCGATTTCGAACAATATTCGAACAATGCTCTTTCGCGATCTTCGATTTCGAACAATGTTTGAACAGTGTCTTCCTAGGTCCGATTTCGAACAATGTTCGAATAATGGGTTTTCGCGAAAGCCGATTTCGAATAATGTTCGAATAATGGTTTTTCGCGAAAGTCGATTTCGAATAATGTTCGAATAATGGTTTTTCGCAAAAGTCGATTTCGAACAATGTTCGAATAATGGTTTTTCGCGAAAGTCGATTTCGAATAATGTTCGAATAATGGTTTTTCGCGAAAGCCGATTTCGAATAATGGTTTTTCGCGAAAGTCGATTTCGAACAATGTTCGAACAACAGTGACTTACGATTTTCGAGTAATCGAGCGATTAATTGTTCGAAATCGCTCGAACAACTATTCGGCCCGATTAATCGAGCTCAAGTCTAGGGTGAATAGACGGATTCCGCCGCCGAACTCTGTTTCCGGCCTATTACTATTGGACAGAATTTTTTCCACACAGCAACGACGGATTGCCTAACGTCATCGGCAAACAAACAAAGGAACGTAATTTTCAAGCTTCAGTCAACAATATGCAGGGTGTCTCGAAAAAGTGTAAACGCTGTTCGAACGGTGATAACTTTGCTCACGGAAAAGTTACTGAGGAAATTAAGGGCTTGCATGAAAACTTAAGAGAATAAAAATTTTTGACAAATGAGCAGTAGCGGCCTCATACACTCGTCTGAATTCTTACATTTTACATTCGATTGATTGTTTTTCGCTCGAATCTTGTTATTATTTCTCCAAAAAGTAGCCGAGTCGATAGATCTGTGCTTCATTTAAGGTTTAAAATTTTTAAAATTTAAAACACACTACGGCAAAAATGCAAGGTACCCTAAAAAAGCAGGTACTATTTGAAAGTTCTAACATTGCTGCCAGTGAAGCTTTTGAAGACATTGGAGATTCATATGAAGCACAGGACAACAAGATGTCTGTGGCGTGCAAATAGTCAAGATTGCACCATGGCCCTCCTGAAGCATTGCATTTCAGACTCGATTGATTGTGCAATGCTTGTTGCAATCTTATTACTACTTGTCCAGATTAACCTGTGCTGTGCTTCTTTTAACGTTTAGAAGTGGACAATCACGAGACACGTGAGTTTAGCACAATTTATCGCTCCCGCTATCGCTCTGATTAGGTTGTCTACATATGTATGTGAGCCCAAAACAAGAGTCATGTCCAGCTCTAGGCTTTTCTTCGAAGAGAATAAGTTTATCCTGAAGTTCTATACATTAAAAGAAGCACAGCACAGGTTAATGTGGACAAGTAGTAACAAGATTGTAACAAGCATTAACCCCATTCAGCCCAGCAAACGCTTCTCTGCTTACAATTAGCGGTTGTCGTAATTTTGTTGTTCAAACAGCTTGCTTTGTCAGTAAACGGTAGTCAGAACTGCTTCTTATTAAACCGCTGCATGGATACAGAGGAACTTTTTACATTTGGACAAACTTGTTACTACGGGAGGTACAATTCTGTTATTTAGTGTGGTAAGGTTGATAAGGTGAAAGTACTCGTCTAGCTTTGCTTTAGAAAAAACCTTTATAGAAATGCTAGAAAAAGTTTAATCTAACTGGAACAAAGTTTTCGCTTTTAACGAAAAAGCTTTATCGAATAGAAACTTAAAGTGATGCGAGCGCTCGGCATGGAACAAGTCGAGAACTGGTCGGAGTGAATAATGTAGGGGTTCATTTAGCTTGGTGTGTTTATTTCTTCATTTGCTGGTATGGGTAGTATTGTTTGGTGTTCTGTGTACAGTACCGGACATGTCTTTTGGTCGTTGGTCCGAAAGACCGCGCTGGTGATCATAGGCCTCCCTGGAACGGTCCGAAGCGGCCTTTTTGAATAACTTCGTTAGAAAGCACGTACTTGTGAAAATAAATATATTTTTGAACTCAGTAGCTTGAGCTTTATCTTTTGACATATAAATATCAACAGGTTTGAACAATGCATATAGTCCGGGCAGAATCAATCGAGTGGGCGCGACAATCTGTAGAGCGAGCGTTTGGGGAGTTTTATCGCAAATTCCTAGCCGTTCTAATCAAGAATTGCTCTAAGATTCTCCAGCTCGCCTTTGTAGTGCGCCATGAACAATGCATACAAAATCGAACCTATCAATCGGGTGGGCGCGACAGCTCGCAAACTGCACGCGCGGACGTGTTCGGAGCGCAATAACTCTGTCGAGATCGAACCTTTCCGGCTGCAGTTTGTGGATTTTGTAGGCAGTAGAAGCTTTAGTAGTCCGCAAAACTACACCGTTGTAGCTTCTGAACAGGCAAAATTATTGTGGCGCGAAAATGCAGGTGCGGCTTCTGCGGCCCAATTTTTTTCCGTCGATCACTGCGGGAAGGCGCAATGAGCAGACGGCCTATTAACGCATAAGCAAGCAAACCAGTTAAAGTACTTTACGATGAAGTGCCCAAAACTTCCCAGCTGCCTAACCTGTCCTACTCTCAGCTGCCATTTTAGAGCGGCGGAAGGCAGCGGCGAAGTTTCTTCCGCTCTTACTCGCCCACATTTGAGTTTTCAACACTCGCAAGAACACCACTCTGTTCAGCTCGGAAGGCTCTATCGAATGGTTTCACTCTCGACCAATTTCCCCAAAGTCAATTTCTTGACAATTTCCCATCGAGAACGTGGGCGCCCTAGGCCGAGCCTGCTCGGACGATGACATCATCCCCTCAGTTATCCAGGAGAAAATCCAAAACCTACCAAAATCGGTGGAATTTTCAAAAGCGGACGTCGGATTCGTAACCAGCGCACCAAATAAACCCCTAAATGATTTTGGACGAGGAAACTTGGCAAATTTCGAAATTATCGATTTTCGATGAAGTCATCGTCCGCGTAGGCTCGGCTTAGGGCGCTCACGTTATCGATAGGAAATTGTCAAAAAATCGACTTTGGGGAAATTAATCGAGAATGAAACCATTCGATAGAGCCTTCTGAACTGAGCAGAATGGTGTTCTTGTGAGTGTCGAAATCTCAAATCAGGGAGAGCAAGGGCGGAGGAAACTTCACTGCTGCCCTCCCCCGCTCTAAAATGGCGGCTGGAACTAAGGCAGGTTAGGCAGGTGGGAAGTTTTGGGCACTTCATCGTGAACTACCTTAACTGGTTTGCTTGCCTATGCATTAATTGACCGTCTGCTTATCGCATCTTCCCGCAGTGATCGACTGAAATTGGAAAAAATCGTGTCACACAAGGCGAACCTGCATTTTCGCACCGCTATAATTTCGTCTGTTTAGAAGCTACAATGGTGTACTTTTGCGGGCTACTAAAACTTTCTACTGCGTGCGAAATTCACGAGCCGCAGCCGAGACGATTCGATCTCGACAGAGTTGTTGCGCCCCAAACACGCCGCGCGTGTAATTTGCGAGCGGTCGCGCCCATTCGATTGATAGGTTCCATTCTATATGCATTGTTCATGGGGCACTCCAAATGCAAGCCTGATAGTCTTAGAGCAATTTCTGATTAGGGTGGCTGAGAATTTCCGAGAAAACTCCCCAAACGCTCGTTCTATCAGTTCTATTTTTGTATCATGTCAGCTATAAAGAAAGGCTTGCAACGCTTGGTGAAAAGTCACTTAAGATGCGAAGAATTTTGTATGGTCAAAATCTCGTATTCAAGATTCTCTCTGGCTGTTTTGATATTGATAAAAGAGAAATATTCAATTTCTTAGATTTTGCTGAAAGAACAAGAGGTCATCCATTTCGCATATCCATAGGAAGAGTTCGCTCCCAACAGTTCCTTGACTCTTCAAGCAAGAGCTGCAAGAACATGGAACAGCTTGCCTATCGCAATAGTTTCGTCGTCATCCCCAGCTAATTTTAATCATAAACTTGAAGCGCATCTCAAGCAAAACGGTTTTTTCTGACGTTTCTTCTCTCAATCCCTGATAGCTATTCAATGCTAGCGAAACATTCTCAATATCTTGGAAGCTATGTAGAGCTAGCCCAGTAGTAAAGTGAAGTAATTCTCTTACAATTCTCTTACAAATAACATTTATTTATACGAGACTGTGCTTAGCTTTCTAAATAAATTAATAGTGTGTTCGCTTCGGCTGAATGAAAACTTATATTTGTGAAAAATTGTGATCTCTGTTAAAGCAATACGGAACTCAAAAACTTTCACGAATCATTTTCGGCTCTTGTTCTTAGGTCTTGTAATGAAGCCTCTTGATTTGAGAAATTAACTACAAGTTAGGTTAAAAACAAATCAGCTATATTTTGATAAAGTACCTTTTTCAGTGAGTTGCTATTCCTTAAAAAAAAACACTTTCGCGTCACTCATGGAAGAAGTATTTTCTTGCAAATCTTCAAGAAGAGCGCTTCTTCTGTAACATCTTGTGATCAATTAATTTCGAACCTCTTCTCTTGATCTTTGGTACAATAATTGCTCTTCACTTTTGCTTGTCTTTGAAGAGCCAACTTTTGCAGTGATTTTTGTGTTCAACTTGTTTTGTATTTCTTTGGGCTTAATAAATGTTCATGTTCTACAGGTTGTCGCCGACCCGATTGATTCTGTCGGGCCTATATGCATTGTTCAACTCTGCTGAGATTTATATGTCAAAAGATAGAGCTTGAGCTGATCTTGAGCTCAAATATATATTTATTTATAAGTACGTGATTTCTAAAGAAGTTATTTAAAAGGCCGCTTTGGACCGTTCAAAATCGGCCTATGTTGACCTGCGCGGTCTTTCCGGCCAAAGGCTAAAAGACATGTCCGGTACTGTACGTATCGTTTAGATCAGCGAGATCCTTTGTTCCCCCTCTTTAGGTAGCTGTAACTGGTTTCTGCAGGAAAAATCAGATACTTGTAATTCCGCCATCCTCACCACATGTGGTTGAGGTCAGCTACGCGGTCAATTTTTGTCGACTACACGTGGATTATTTTCAGCAGCTTGATTAACGTCTACCGCTATCGTTTTACGCTCCACAGGCTGTTAAAAGACAATAACATACGATGAGCTTTTATATCCAAAACGATTCTGCAAGGTGATCTAACAAGGATCAAGGAGAGCCTCCGGAGTGGCGGTGAGCTTTTGCGATGCAATTTTTACAGGATGCAGGGTTCCGTGTGGGGAGTTCAAAACCATAGTTACTTTTTTCGGAATGTTTTTCGGTGGTCGAAAAGAAAACGCATGGACGCGTGAGCGCGAAGTTCATGGCGCCCTGCTGCCACCCAGGCCGATGTGGTCGATTGGCGTAGTGGTAGTGCTGTACCTTCAGAGGTGCGTGACCGTGGGCTCGATTCCCTCTTGCACAGGTGTTTTTGCATTTTGCGATTTATCGTCAGTAGGACCCTTTATCCCCATTAACAACACATGTTTGAACAAAAAAATGGGGTCGCGTGGGGTCATAAAAGTGGGTTCGCCTCTCGGGCGCATATCGGATCGTCATTATTACGTGCTTGTGTGACCACAAGAGTCAATTTGTACACGATTAATGCTTTTAGTATTTAAATCCAGCCTTTACGGCTTTCATTTGAGCTACCTCTCAATGGATCGTATTTGCACTGTATCATTCTATTGGATCGCTAACATAAAAATTTCTTGCTCACATGAAGTAGCTGTTTATTGCTGACAATGATAATCAACAATTATGGTATAGAACTATGAAACATTCAAAACATAATCGCTTGTCACTCCAGCAGCATCTTACATACGCTAGGGGCAAACAATCTTCCTCTCCCTGACAAGGCATCACTTGTTCCTCTTCGTTGAAGGCATAGTCGGTATGCGTAGACAACGGCCCCGGGGGATCATCAACATATCCAGCCGCCACCCATGCGTATGCCAGACATGGGCGGATTACCGGAGCGATTAATCGTGTACAAATTGGCTTCTGTGATCACGCAAGCCCATAATAATAATGATCCGATGTGTGCAAAAACATTGGCGACACCGGGGACCGAGTCATCAAATACGTTCGGTGCGCTCGAGAATCGACTCCGCCACCACTACACCAACCGACCACATTGGGCTGGATGGCGGCAGGGCGCCATAAACTCCGTCCACACAGTTTTTTTTCGATCACAGAACACAGAAGAGCATTCCGAAAAAAGTAACTATGGTTTTGGGCTCTCCACATGGTACCCTACAACCTGTAAAAATTGCACCGCAAAAGCTCACCGCCACTCCGGAGGCTCTTCTTGTAAGGATTTCGTGTAGGATCATCAAAGTGTACCTGTGAGCATTTAGATCACGCAATCCAAGACCCTTAGTTCTTGGTACTCAGGAATCCTGCCTCTCTTTCTAGATGGTGAACCTTGTAATACTATAGTTAAGATGGGGACTAACTTAACGCCTGAGATAGCAGCTCCTTTTTCACCATGAACAGGAACGAGTTATTTATTTACTTACTGAATGCACTCTAGGTGCGCGAAACGTTATGTAACACTGTAAAAACAATGAAGAAACTTCACAGCATGAAGGAAACAGGAACATTACCGAACTAATAGAAGATTGAGAGCAACTACTAAAGGCGTGATAAAACATATATTGTACGGCACATATATTCCCATGGAAAAGGGGAACTCATATCCCTGATTACTTGCTTATTCTCTTATCCTCCCTTGTGAGGTATTCATTTCTCATTGCTGGTAGATTGCTTATCAGTGACTACGTATCAACACTTACTAGGGCCTGCAGGGCGTGCGCTTTCCTGGTTAATAAGAATGTAGTGTTCACCACTTTCGGTGAGCTCTGTAGTTGAAGGACTGCGTGACGCTAGGGAGATGTCACTGCCCGCGCGATTTAGATGATGCCCGGAGCAGCCATGATGCTTGAGTTTTCGGACATTAGATATTCCGTACCCCTAATAACCTGTCTCAGGCCCACCAGATGTTGTAGATAGAGGGTGCTCTCAGAGCAGTTCTACCTTACAAGGGAGGTCAATGAACGTCATGTGGCAATTTTCAAAGTGACCTACAATACCGCCCAAATTCTTTGCAAAAAAAGACGCCTTGAGACGGATTAATCCGTCTCAAGGCGTCTTTTTTTGCAAAGAATTTGGGCGGTATTGTACTGGAGTTGTAGAAAGTTGTCTAAGAAGCACCATAATGATTTTCAAATTTCCTGGTGACATCTGGGTAGGTCAAAAATTGCAAGAAACCGTATCACTTCAGTGCTGACCAATAAAGCAAAACAGACCTCTGGAACTGCCACGCCGTGGTTAGAATCTAGCCTGTAAAAGGTTTGGGGCTGCAACAGGAGCGGAATTACAGCGAACTCACAATTTGCTTGTTAACGATACAGTAACCAAAGCGGAACATTGAGGTGCGCCGCTCACGAGCCGGATATCGGCTACTGGATGGCCGAGTGGGTGTGGGGTATCTTGAACACCGTAGTGTAGAATACTGACGTTATAACCTTTATGATACAACGATGCTGCTTGTTTTCCTCCGCCACTTTCTGCTAGTCGAAGGTGTAGAGCAGGGATGTGCGGAATTTCCGTTTCCGTGTTTCGAATTCCGGTTTCCGGTCGTTTTGGACTCTTCCGTTCCGTTCCGTGTTCCGCATGTTTTGCGCCGGAAGGCGGAAACGGAAATGGGCACTGTTCCACTCTAGTTTTCCATTGAACACAGCAGTCAAATAAAAAAGGCCCTTCAACACAGCGTATCAGTTAAAAAGAGTTCTCCTTCATAATTGTGAGAGAAATACTGTTAGACAACTCTAGTACTAATATTCTTGAAATTGGTTCGATTACCAAAGAAAGCACTCAAAAAATGACAACGGCTGGGTGCAGGGCAAAATTAATGTGCCAGGCTATGTATGCACTGTATATTAAGAAAATGCACTTAACATTTGAACGATCATAAAATTATTGATGTGAATTTGTGCATTTCAATTTTTAATTTCGGGTGTGATATTCATCCATTTGGAGTTAGTCGATTCATTTTCTAATGAATATCTACCATGAGCTGTTATTTTGACTGACTATGGTGGCTTATTGAACTCTGACGCAAAACTATTGCTTAGAGAACCATCTAGAAACTGTCCTGCTGTGTCATCTTGGGCGTAGAATTTCTAGGTTGGCACAGACTGAATATTTCTGTGAAAGTGCGGACCCACCATGAGTGATCAGTCATCCAGGTATCATCTTAGATCCCAGAATGAACTATGAGTACTAGTTTTGGTGATTACAATGTAACTGCTAATGTTGAATATGCAGATATCTGTGCAGTCACCACGTCATCCATGATGCCACTGGTTTCTAAAAGTGTTGAGAGGAATTTTTTTCGTGGTCGGAAAATGACCTAGGTGACTATTCCAGTTTTAGGCTTCACCCGAGTCAGTTTTTTTTATGTGGGTCTGTACGAAACCTCAAGCGATTAAGTCGGGTTAGTCTACCAGTCAAAAAATACAGCATAAAAAAAGTAAGAGAAAAATGTCGCAGGAACTAGGTATGGAAAGACTGCATGCTGAAATAGTGAGAAATAGTGAAGTAAGCCCTGAATTTGTTTTCGTTATTGCTCAGCCATATCTAAAAGTCACCATAGCAATACTATGAATTCGTGCTTCGTTATGTTATGTTAAGATGAGGATGAGCATTAATCTGTGGAAGATTCTGCTGCTCTCAAAGTTCTGAGCAAGAAAAGGTGCAATAGAAGCCGCTTCTGACGCCGTTTCAGATGCAATTTTTGAAAAAAAAGGCGAACATGTGTTCCGTTTCCGCGTTTCGTATTCCGGTTTCTGGCCATTTTTGAGCGTTTCCGTTCCGTCTTTCGTCTTCCGATTTTTCCAGAAAAATTTCCGCACATCCCTGGTGTAGAGACTTGTACTCCCACGACTCTGAAGATCGAAAGCAATTTTCGTCCATACTTCGTCTTGTAATTGAGGCGCTGATCACAAGTCTGATAAACGTTTTCACGTGATCTTGTGATTCCGCATTTTCATGTGTGATCAGGGTCATCAACTTCAGTACATAGAATCTTTTTCTTGATGGAATGTGGCCATATTTCCATTCCTCGTTGAGATGGAACGAAAAATAGATATTTTAGAAAAAGGGATGGCAGATTTGTGGCCAACAGCTTAAATAGTTTCCGTAGGCGAGAAATGGGCAAAATCGGTGATCATGACCCCGCCATCCTTACTCATGACACCCACAGCAACCTATCGTGTTCGGCCGAATTTTCAAAAATGGATACCATATTCGTGCTCAGCATCCAAAATAACAGTACTGTGCGATGTTTGGGCGAAAAAAAAATTTCGACCTCTCATCGACTTTTGGGAGTCGCGGTAGTTCATATGTACAATTTTGAATGACTTTAATGCTCAGAAATTAACCTGCAAAAGCTGTAGAACTTTAATTATAGTTATATATTAGATGTCTGACAAATTGTTAAGTTTCCTCTTGGAGGCTGAAGGGTACATTCAAGTGAATCGTTCACTTCAGGCTGGGCAGCGACTGGGAGCGCGTGTGGATAGCGATGCAGACTTACACGAGAAAGGGTATAGAGTTCGAATCTGGGACAGGGGTTTGCGGATTGATTTCTGTTATTGCGAATATGGAATGCGTTTTCACCTCGGCCAGACGCCGTTTTCATTTTGCAACTCATTTTTTACCTCTTGTCGGATATGAAAAAGTCAGGTTTTCGTTGCATTGAGCTACGACGTATTCCCAAAAAAACATGCTTGTCTCGCTGGGGAAGCTCTTGTTAGTTGTTACAACGTCATGATTCTTTTGTAATATTCTCTGCTTGTTTTGAAAACGTTTCTCATTTTAACCTCATTCACGAACTTGACCGAGATGTGTTGCTTCATCCCATCTTCTGGATGTGCTGATCAGTTTTCGTATTTCTATAGAGAACGCTTTTCTTATAAATTCTACTAATTCTACCATCTTTTTTGAAATATATCACTTTTGATCCCGTAGTTTGGTCTTATTGCAGCCCATTTTTCTCGCCCACTCTTTCGTACTGATAGGTTGTGGGGGGGGGGGGACATTGCAAATGTAGGTACTTGTAGTAAGCCTCACGACTTCGTAGGTAGAGAGCAAAATTCCGTCAAACTTTGTCTTGATGGTTAATTTGGGTGGTGTTCACGAACCTGGCAAACGCTATTGGTGTTACGATACAATGGGTGACGATCAGTATGTTCAAGTTAAGGGATGGATTCAGAATATCTGGCGGTGTTGTACTATCGTGACCCCAAAAGTCGAGGAGAGGTCGAAAAAAAATTTCGCCCAAACCCAGTACTTTGATTTGCAATAGTGAAACTCGACTTGGCCAATTCTTTATTGACAACGTTTCGGATTTTAAGCCCCTCTTCAGGTCTAAAACAGTAACGTTGCGCATCTCTACAACAACAATTTACACACAAATAGCGAACTTTCCAGACAGACCTGGGAATCACAGGGAGAAGGAGGGATCAGGAATGTACAGTGGTGCGTTTGGCCGGAAATGATGCGCAATAGTCCTTGGGCTACTTATATATCTTAGTGGGCAGTGACCGCTCTCTCATAGGCCTATGTTGTACTTGACACAGCGCCGACGTCGCCGACGCTGTGCAGTGCGGGCTGCAACGAACTCTAAAGAAGTCGATAGTGAAGTGAGAGAACTTTTGCGGCAAAACGGATATGGCTCAAGGGAATGTCGTTGTTGGAAACCTCAACGATCACCAGGCGGCTTTCCTTTAATCATACCTTTCATCACTGATTCCTTCGCTGTGGACGTGAACCGTATCGTAAAACGATCTGGGCTCCCTATAAGCCTCATTTTCCGACCACCTCCGTCTTTACGACACCTACTTACAGCTTCGCGTATATATGAGAACCAGTGTGAAAGGACAGATTGTTTGATCTGTGAAGGAGAACAGAAAATGTGTAACATTAGTGGTGAGGTGTGCAAAGTGGTCTGCACATCCTGCGAAGAATTCTACATTGGCGAGACAGGAAAGTCTTCTAGGAAAGAGAATGGATGAACATCTGAGAGCTCTGCGTAGCCCTCAAAGCTACCCAAACAATCCATTCTCGAAACACCGCACCCCAAAGCGCACATTGTGATTCGCTGCCGCAACTACGAGTTTCTATACTCCATAGAATCTGGCAGATTCGGTGGAAAGGAAGATCAAGGAAGCGCTAGAGATAAAAACCACCAATAAATCGGGAGATGAAATGAAGAATGCAATGAGGCTTACCACCCTATAAGGGTTCGTGGCGTGACCGGATAACAATGATGGCGACATAGAAATATGAGAGAGCGGTCACTGCCTACTAAGATATATAAGTACCTCAAAGACTATTGCACTTCATTTGACCCAAACACATCACTGAACATCCCTGGCCCCTCCTCCTTCCTGTGATTCCCAGGTCTGTCTGGAAAGTTCGCTATTTGTGAGTAAAGTGTTGTTGTAGAGATGTGCAATGATACTGTTTAGATCTGAAGAAGGGCTTAAAGCCCGAAGCGTTGTCAATAAAGAACTGACCAAGTCGAGCTTCACTATTGCAGTGTCAAGGTTACACCCATGAAGCTCAGGGAACCAATGATTCTAAGATCGTCCAGTATTGTCATTTTGGATGCTGAGCACGAATACGTTATCCATTTTTGAATAATCGGCCGACCAGGGTAGGTCAGGTAAAGTGAGTAAGGATGGTGGGTCGTCGTCACTAATTTTGCCCTTTCCACGCCTACGGAAACTATTGAAGCTACTGACCGCGAATCTGCCAATCCTTTTCCTAATTATCTATTTTCATGCGCTTCTTTCCTTCTCAAATGGGAGAATTGGAAAGCAAGTCTGATCAGTCATGGGAGTACGATTCCCGTTTTGGTAGATCATATCATATCGGTTAAAATAAGGTTATAGTGTCAGTATGGTGCACTACTGTGTTCAAGATACATTTCACATCATCAAAAGAAGAGTGAGCAAGCTAAGCAATGCAGAACCCTAACTCCCGAATCCGAACCCTTGACTCTCTTCTTGCAAGTCCGCACCCGCATCCACTCAACCATCCAGCCACTGCCAACTGGCTCGTGAAAGGCGCACCGCACCAACATTGGTTCCGCTTTGGTTACTATATCGCTAACAAGCAAATTGTGAGTTCGCTGTAATTCCACTACTGTTTTAGCCTCAAACCTTTTGGAGGCTAGATTCTAACCACGACGTGACAGTTCCAGACGTCTGTTTTTCTTTATCGGTCAGCACTAAAGTGATACAGTTTTTTGCAATTTTCGACATTTCCAGATGTCCGCAGGAAATTTGAAAACCACTACGGTGCTTCTCAGACAACTCCCTACAACTCCAATAGGACACTTTGAAAATTGCCACATGACGTTATTGACCTCCTTTGTTAGATTTCGCAACTTGCACTGCCGTGAAGATGGATCAGTTATGGATGCATTTGTGTGAGGGCAAAGCAAAACGAAAGGATCTTTTTCACACGTAGAAGAAAACTTCTGCGGAAATAGGCTGTAGGTGTTTAGACTATAGTCAGTAATTGAACACACCGGAGCACGACATAGCTGGTGAAGTCAGAGGTAGACGGATCTGGGGGCCGAGCGTTTTACCCCCTCGTCCCCTGGCCCGCCCACCCCTCCCTCCCCCCCCCCCGCTCCCAACCCCTAGGCTTGCTCGAGAGTCCAATGGCTGCCTTACGGAATTGTGGAGACGCAGACATTTGCCACGCCTCTTTTTAAAGGAGAGGGGATAGAACGTCACTCCGCCGATTTACCTAAGGGGACGGTCAGGAGGTACATCCGTCCCCTGCTGGGAGGCGTACGAGCTTCCCCCCATCCGCTTGCTCACCCACCCCCAACCACCTAGGCTTCACCAAGAGTCTAATGGCTGCCTTACGAAACCTTTGACACGCAAAACAAAAGTTTCCGGTCCGGAGAACAGCGGTGTACCTCTTCTCGCGCTGCCATATAATAAGGATGGATCTATATTTCACAAAATGTTCGTCTTATAATGAAAAGCTGCTACGAAGTACATCCCTAGAGAGGTTTAGTGAGAAAAGTGTCAGGGAAAAAATTAGCTAGTGGGTCTGCTATGTCGTGAGTACAAGATTTGAAACCATTCTCTCCAACTGACGAGGAAGGTCAACGACGTGGCCGTGGAGCTTCTCAAAGCGATGTATTGTAGGACGTTGTCTGGAAAGTCCTGTAGTGGTTTGCTACGGACTGTGGGTAGGTCAGAATGGTGGAAAACTGTAGCACTTCAGTGCGGTCCGATAACGCAAACTGACGCCCGCAATACCTTTGCCGTGCTCAGAAATAACCCTTCAAAAAATTTGGAGCTTCAATCAACGTGAGATTCGGGAAATGCCTAATAGAAGCGAGAGGGCACATTCACGGGAGATATCCACCAGTAAAGCAATAGCGGCTGGTTGGCCGAGTGGATAGAGTGTTGAACTTATTGAAAGATCGCCAAGGGATCGATTGCGTGGGTGGGGTTCATGCACTGCTAGTGTTTTTTTGCATTTTTATCAATATAGAGAGCATTTTGGCTTCGGCAAGGTTCAGCGTTCGCTTTTCAACCTCTTTTTAACCTCCTGCAGGATGTGAGCCAAACTACCCTTCGTAAATTAGAGGTACGCCACTGAGCATTAAAGCATGCTAGTCTTGCTAGGGAAGCTGTCATTAGACGCTATCCACGTGTGATCTCTTTCTAATATTTTTTATTATTTTCGAAAGTTTGTCTCGTATTAACACGTTGACGACCGTGTGGCCTGATGTCAGGCCACGCCTTTACGGCCGCGTGGGACCGTGTGACATGATGTCAGGCCACAGCCTTATAATTTAATTTTCTAGTTTTATTCAGATCTTTCCAAGCAACATTTTTATGTTACATGCACTTCATCTTCAGACATTGCTGTAATATGCGTAGTCCCCAAAAACAATTTTCGGTTACTGCTTTATTGAGCTTCTCGTCAAGTAATGGCTTCAATTAACAATTCATCATTGAAAAATAATCGATAATAATCGATCGGCCTAACGCAGTCGAAGACATCATCATGAAAGCCGGACTCCGCCGCAAAGTTCCACCAAGTAGGGGCTTCAAATTCGCTCTTCCAAACTTCCTCATCCTCATTTTCTGCTTCGGATTCTATTTCTTCACTTTCTGAACTATCATCATCGTCAGCTGGTAGTGCAAGGATATCGGCCCCAGCATCAACGTCGTCCTGGACCACCTCGTCATGCTCATCATCACTTTCCACCGAGAGACGAATTTAGCGGTTGCGTTAGACCGTGCGACATGATACCATGCCACACTGTCGGCGTTGCAAAAAATCGATTGATTCTACGCGCCAGACACGCGAAAGAGGCGCGGTCGTCAACGTGTTAAACAGCTAGTCAACAGAGCACCAGAACTTCAAATTCCACAAATGGGCTGGCAAGTCATCGGGCCTTACCTGATTCTCCTCTCTGATCTTACGGGTGGTGCCTTTCTATAGAAGTCCAGAAGGAACGGCCCCTAGAGGGATTTCTATTGCCAAACTTCATTCTAAATAACCTTCACATAGCTTCAGCGCCTCAATGCGGGCCATTATCATTGATGCAGAAGCACTTCTGGATGTATCCCAGTCGGGGGGGGGGGGAACATAACAAAACATTATGCAATCAATTGACTTGGAATTTAAGGAGCGGCTTCTATAGAGCAGAGTAGGACCCAAAAAGCAATCAAAGACACACAAACAAGCACAAAACAAACAAATACCTGTAAAAACGTTCCGAGCCAATCATATTCAAACACAGCTGACCGCCGCCTGACATGTTATAACCGGGATCCGTCATGGTGAGAGGCGCACATAGCTTTACAACCGTGGTGAAATTTCTTGTTGTTTTTTGGGAATTTCTTCAGGTTGGGCCCTATAGAACCCGCTCCATGAATGCCAAGTCAATTTGTTTAATAATTTTTAGCTAATCGGCTGTCTTCTCCTGCAGAAATTCTCGTGACAAATATGATAAAGAATTTTCTTCCCTCAAACCTTTCTTTTCACATCGTCTGTCCATAGCCATGTCCGCAGGTCGCCTTTTCGCCGCCCAGACTTCTTAATGCCGAGTTGCAACCGTGCAGCTTCACGTATCGAGTCGGTAGCGTTCTTCCAGGTTTCACCGACTGGCAGTGACCAGACCCGAGAAATCACAGCTGCTTCATTTTATTTCGCACGCCGCTACTTGATTTCTGCTGCACCGCATAGCTCGACTGGCTCCAACCTCGATCCCTAAAGTGCAGACCCGCCGTCGTTGCTGCGAAGCGATTGTCTCGTGCGATCTTTGCGTATGTGAAATCCCGGTTATTTCACAACACGAGCACCGCGCGCGGTCAGCTCACACGCGTTCACGTATTCACGTGTTTAAAGGCCTTCGCACGCTTTTGCGGCAAGCGGCAGAGGCATTGTACTCTTTCTGGTCGGGAGCTTTAAGAAATTAAGATTTGCACGTCGCACCCGACGTCACGGGAGCAAGCCCTTAAGTCAAATAGACAGATTGGCATTGGAGCAAGATATCTTCTGCCATTTACGGCTGCGCTAGTACGGATTGTTTGGGCTTATTCTTGCTGACTTCTATTGTTTTTAGGTGCAATCCTAATCAGGAGAATGAGGCTTTTAGTGAAGACTATGATGAAAGGTGATAAACTCATTGGGAAAAAACCGTCAAAATTCCGTCAAATTTTTAAAGTTTTCGTTAAGTCTTTAATCCAGATTTTAACGAAAATGCCGTTATTTCTTTAAATTCGTTAAATCGTTTACCGTTAAATGTTCACCGGTCGTGCGTAGCGCATACCAAATACACAGATCCAGAGACACATATTCAGGCTTCCACCATGATGTCTATTGTTCGTTTTCAGCAATTGCTTTGCTATTAAAGCTTTCTTTCTTCCAGATCACATGAGCTGCGTGATATTGATCAACGCCGTCCTTTATACTTTGTCGTTTAATCTCGGTGTCCGGTCGTAGTAATCCCAACCTTGTAGATCGCCTTGTTGCTCCTCCAAGGTGAACCAACTAGAATGGTCGCGTACGAACCATATTATCCGTAACGACGCTTTTCAAGAAAGCATCGAGAGCACCGTTAGGGACTCTAGCTAATATAAGTCGTCCTGAATGTTTTTCTTTGTTCCTTTGTCAAACGGAACAGCGTCACGGGTCCTGGCATACTAGATAGAGGCCTCTATGAACGTTGAATTGGACAGTCGAACTGTTCTTATGGAGTCGGGCAGTCTATATTTCTGTCAACAATGAGACTGAGCGAAACAAAATTCGTTTGACTTGGCCTAATTTTGTCGAAAATTACCGACTAGTGGGGCATTTTTACTTAAATGCTGAGCTTTTCAGTACCTTGAATCCGGCCATCTACTGCAAGTATAACAAGGACTTCCGTATCCCTTTTCGCGAGATGTTGGCCTGTCGATGTGCAACCTTGCAGCATGTGATGAGACAACAAAGCTTTACTAGCCGGTATGGACCAACCGTGTGAGTAAGCAGTCATTTGAGGTTTATTTCACGACGCTACTATTGTTCCTAATACTCAATGCAGTTCCACTTTGCTAGCGTTTTTCATTTTCTTCTCAGAACTAGCATCAATTATATGCAACACCGGTCGTGTCTTTTTGCACTTGTGAGGAAAAAAAAAACGGAAAAGAACGCCTCTTCTGCTGCTTCTCAAGAATTCTCTTTAGACTTGAGAGTTGTTTGGAAAACAAATCACGTACTTGGAATCATCGTCGACTGATCCATCCAGCGGTATGATAAACACCTGATAAATATAAGAAATTGCTCGATGACTTACATATGTTCTCCATGGCGCAGCGGATTCCTTCGCTCGCTGGAGGTAACTGTAAATTACACCCATAGGATATACTCCTGTGGATATACTCCAGTGGTTATGTCCGTTCCTCAGCGAGAAGCTGAACACAGACATTCGAATGCAGGGGAAGGCCCTCGTGACAGGCCGGCCTACGAAAAACCCACTGTCACATCGTATGGGTGTATGTCAGTGCATGGTCCTCGAGATAATGCTACGCCGTCCGCAGGAGCCGACACGCACTCGCAGAGCCCGGCTAGTGTGAGAAGTATGCGGAGGTCCCAATGTGAGGATGGCGTGGGGAGGAATTGAGCTAGTGAGAAAGTCCCGTAACGTAAGCAGGACCCGCGTGGCAACGCTGGATGTGGGTGCGTTGACGGGCCGCTCGTGCGAGTTGGTTGAAGCACTGGAGCGTAGAAGAGTTGATTTCTGTGCGGAGCAGAGGCGAGGTGGTCCTGCAGCAAGTCAAGGGACATAGGACGTGGCTTCAATGCTGTTTTATGTGGAAGTCCCTGGACCACCAGTGGTGTCGGAATAATCGTCTCCGAACGATTTCGTGACTCGATTGTAAGCGTCGAGCGCTTTGACGATCGATTGATGAATGTCGTTGTCGCCGCTAAGGAGCGACTCTATCACTTCTTCGATTGTAAGTGTGGAACGCTTTAACGATCGATGTATGAAGGTCGTTGTCGCCGCTAAAGAGCGACTCTATCACTTCTTCTCTGTGTATGCTCAGCAGACTGGCTGCTGCGATCAAGCCAAGGACGAGCTCTGGAGCCTGCTTGATGAGAAGACAGCAGAGGTACCGTCGAGACACGCCAACATAGTCGCTGGTGACCTTAATGGACACCTGGAAGCTACGAAAGACGGGGACAGCTGTCGTGGTGGATTCGGCTATGGGTCGCGTAACGCAGATGGTGAGCGTATCCCTGAGTATGCGGAATCGCATAACCTCAACATAGTGAACACCGTGTTTCGTAAACGCGACACCCACCTCACCTCGTTTACAGTGGGAACACCAAAACAGATAGTCTTCGTCCTTGTGAAAGATTGCGACCGAATTCTCGTCACACACGCGAAGATCGTGCCGTATGAGACGATCCCCCACAGCATCGTCCGCTGATCTGCGCCTTTAAGATCACTCCCCCGAGGCAGAAGCAGCTCGAACGATGCGGTGCACCGAGAATAAAGTGGTGGCGAATGAGAGAGAAGGAAGCAGCTGTGATTTCTCGCGTGCGATTACCGACGGTCACAACTGTCCACGAAACTTCGAAGATGGCGACCGACGCGATACGTCAAGCTGCACAGTCGGAACTCGGCATTACAAAGCCTGGGCGGTCGACAAGCAGGCATGGTTGTGGACAAAACGTGAAGGCAAAGGTTCGAGAGAAGAAGCCGCTTTATCACGTGTTTCTCGGCGAAAAGACCGCCGCGTGCGGTTACCGACAGTCACGACTGTCGAGGAAACTTGGAAGAAGGCGACCGACACGTCAAGCTGCATAGTCGGCATTACGAAGCCTAGACGACGCAAGGTCGACGAGCAGGCATGACTGTGGGCAAACGACGTGAAACAAAAGAGCGAGAGAAGTCACTCTATCCATGTTTCTCGGTGAAAGTCAGCCGGTAGCCGGCAGAAGTACCAAGAAGCGAAAATGCTGCCAAGACTGTGGCTGTTGCAAAAGCCACTCATTGCAACGATGTTTATGAAAAGCTCGAGTCGCGCGATGGTGAGCGGTATTTGTACCGACTTGCGAAGGATCGCCAAGCCGAGGATATTGAGAAGTTCTTTGGCATCAATTATGAAAACTGTCGTCTTTTTATGAATCGCAAAGAAGCGTTGAAGCGATGGCGCGATTATTTCGAGGCAATCTCGGCTGAAGAGTTTTCTCATCCGGCCGTCGCTTCTGCGGATCCTATTCACGGTCCTGTTCACAAGGTCACTGTCGATGAAAGTGAAGCGGCGTTGAAGAAGATCAGACTGGGCAAGGGGACTGGCTCAGATGGCTTGCCAGCTTATTTATTGAAAGTCAAAGTTCTTGTATTCTGCTGAGTGGTTGGCTGAATTCTTCAACCAGTAATAAAGGAGAAGAAGGTACTTGATGGTTGGCAGGAAAGACGATGATCCCGATTTGGAAGGTGAAGGGCAGCCCTGCAGACTGTTCAAATTACCGTCCGATTCGCTTGCTTTCGCAAAGCATAAAGATCTTCGAGCGAATCCTCGATAGTCGAATTTGCGAAATCTTCAAGCTTTCCGACAACCAATGTGGCTTCCAGGCTGGTTGTGGCACCATCGATGCCATACATCCCGCCGGCGTTCTGGTGGAGAAGCATCGCGAGAAACAAAAGCCGGTGCATCATGCCTTTCTCGACTTGGAGAAGGCCTTCGATCGCGTACCGCGTGAGCTTACATGGTACGCCTTGCGACAACGCAACGTACCTGAGGAACTCGTAGAGTGGGTGCGGATGCTCTACTCTTGCCCAAAGAGTAGAGTACAAGCTGCAGCCGGAACCTTGATTAAGTTCTCCATCTCTGTTGGGGTACGCCAGGGTTCTGCGCTTTCTCCACTCCTCTTTGTTGTCGCTATGGATGCCATCACACGAGAGCCAGCCCCTTAGACCTTGCTGTATGCTGGTAAATAATGCTCGCTTGCGAGGATAAGAATGATCTCGAGCGACAGGTGCAAGCTTGGTGCGACCGCTTGGAGATATTCGGGCTAAGACTGAACGTCAAGAAAACCGAGTATCTAACGACTGACGTAAACGAGTCCGGCTAGTGCACCTTGGTCCAAGTGGCGCTCGTTGACCGGCGTGCTCTGCTACAAGAAGATACCAGACCGCTTTAAATCGAAGATCTACAGAGCAGTCGTCCGGCCAGTAGCGATGTACTGAGCTGAGTGTTGGCCTGCGACTAAGGAAGTTGAAACGCGCCTCAGCGTCATGGAGACGAAGATGCTGCGCTGGACTGCTGGAGTCATGGATCGCATCCGAGACGATGTCATTCGGCAGAAGATCGGTGTCGTGCCGATAGCAGACAAGATGCGCGAAGCTCGCTTACGATAATACGACCATGTTCTGCGTGGAAAGGAAGACAGCGTCCGTGAGATAGGCCTTGAGTTGGACTTGTCTGGAAAACGGCCTAGAGGGCGCCCAAAGCAGCGCTGGGCTGAAACGTTGCACAGGGACTTTAAAGTAGCTGGTGTTCACCCTGATCTAGCACGGGATCGGGAGAGATGGCGACATGGCATCAGAAGAAGCGGACCCGGGCATGGAGCGGGGCAAACGCTAAGAAGACCCATAGGACATACTCCGTTTCCATATCAAATAGGCCACTTATCGTTGCTGTCGTTGTTCCTCCTCAGGAATGAAGAAGTGTTATCTTCAATCCTGGCTTTACCCAAATCTGAAAGAATTAAAAACAGTTCCAGTTCTGCTCATGGACGTATTGCACCCCACCTGATGTGGGGAGTGTACGTCACTGACAGCGACTAGAGACGAATGATCCGCGGGGTTGATGAGAAGGTGCAAGGGTTGGATCTTCTCCCTCGACACCGCCAATTACGATACCAGAAAATTGGCCTTGTGTTCCTATGACGAGAGGACGTGATGTCTTGGTACCGGTGCAACAAAACTGAGACCTGCGCGTTGTTCTCGTTCCAGAGAAGGAGGCGATCGGTACCGTCGAGTGGAGAGAAAGCGTCGAAAGGGTGGGCGTAGATCACCTGTAATACTAGTCGTGAAGAAGTGTGTCGCGATTGTAGGCGAATATCTGCTATGGCCTCAGCGGCCACGTCAAAGAGGAGCCTAGCGTCCTTTCCAGGAACCGTGACCGAATCATCGAGGTTTTTAAAGGTGCCCACAGGGGACACGCCGAAGCGGAGGCGGGTGCCGTTCTTCTGCCTATGCGTTTTCGGCTTTTATGGGTATGCTATGCCGGTGAATAGCTTCGACCCTAAACTCTCCTTTGGTTTGCTATATATATGTGGTAGTAGGCGGTCCCATAGTATTAGGGGGGGGGGGGCAAAAGTAATGAGACAAATTGAAAAAATTCTTTATCTCTTTATAACTCAATTACAAATCAACGATGCAGAGGAATGTGTGGGGTCAATGCCATTATGGTCAATGACTTGCTGCCATCGCTCAGCCAACATCCTGATCCCATCCTTCCAGAACCGCTTGGGCCTGGTGTTGACCAACTGCTCGATAATATGGTTGTCAAGGACTGGTTGGGTTCTTGTGTCCCTTCCAACCAGGAAGTCCCGTAGGCCCAAGAAGTGGTGGTAGTCGCATGGAGAGATGTCCGGCGAATACGGTGGATGAAGCATGTGAACGTAGCCCAGCTGGGCAAGCTTATCCGTGGTCACTTGTTCCCGATGGGGTGTGGCGCTGTCGAAGACGAGGAACTTCTTGACGCGCTGCGACTGAATAGGTTCGAGTCGCAGGTCCATCTCTTCTACCAGGCTGTCCAATAATTCCTGTCCGAAAATTTTCAAAATTCTATAATTTTCCTTAGAAGTGTTATAATATCAGGTAAGTGTAAAAACCTTCTAGAAGGTTCTCCAGAGTTCCACGCAAGGGCTATATAAGGCGCAGTCGCCGCGTCTAGCTACCAGTACAAGCTAAAATGGAACAAGGTCGAATTCGTACGTTCGTGTACTACGAGAGGCTGCTGGGCACCGCGGTAGCCAACATCTGCAGAGCGTGCAAGGAGGATGCAGTGTCCCAACGCACAGTCAGGCGCTGGTTCAATCGTTTCGAGAGCGGCGACACGAGCCTCGAGGACAGGGAACACCCGCGAAGATCATGCTCTGCTGCTGGTGGGACGCCAAGGACATGCTGTACTTCGAGCTGCTCCTGCAAGGCAGGACGGTCACCACCTCCATCTACACCGATCAGCTCGAGAAACTAGCCGCCGCCATCCGAGAAAAGCGTCCCCGACGGGCCTCGGTCCACCTGCTGCACGACAACGCGCACCCCCACGTGGCGAAGGAGACCCAGCAGAAGTTGGCGACGCTCGGCTGGGAGACGGTTGCCCATCCTTCGTATTCTCCGGACCTCGCGCCCTCCGACTACCACTTGTTCCGCCCGCTGAAGCACCATTTGGCCGGAAGAAAATTCACCAACTACGACAACCTCAAATCCGACATCGCGGACTTCTTCGAGTCTTCTCAGGTGGCTTTCAGTAGGTAGCATACAAACATACAAATACGATAAGCACGAAACCACACCGCAGTCACGAGATATATGGACACGGCATGGAGAGTCTCATTACTTTTGGCCCCCCTAGTAGTAGATTATTGTAGCCAAACATTGCATACTTAAGGAAACAGTGGAAGAAAATGACTGTTCATCGGGTCGAAATCAGGAGTGTGTGTAAATGAAATTCGAAATTTCGCAAGTCGTAAATCGTAAGAGCCACTTAACATGTAGTGCATTATAACTGGATTTTCATAGGTATTCCCGCTGATGTTAATACAAATATTTGTTTATTTGTCATGTTATTTTCGGACCAGCTGGGCAGTTTTCTTGCCAAAGGTTTTCCCTTTTTTACTTCCACTTCTCCTTTTGATCAGCCGAAGGGACGAGGGTGTCAAATCAAGCATTACGCGTTTTAAGAAAATCGAAGAAGTTGTTGATACTAAAATTTCACCTTAACCTATGCATAGTGTTTCACCAAGAAGCTTTCATCATTTGAATAACTATTAAATTTCTAACCCCTAGGAGTTCTTTAAATGCGTATAGATCTAGGATTCAGCAGAAGCGATAGTAAAAAGTCACTAACAGAACAACAAAAAACTAAAAGTCATTTCACCACTCATGAACTCGGGGAAACCGGCAACTGCGCATGCAGTTCAGCAAACATCGCGTACTGAGCTATTGCATGGCCTATCCTATGATCCACTAAAAGGTTAGATTTTCTATTAGGTTCTCGGAAAACACTTGCAACAAAATTTTCAACCATTTTTCAAGGTTTAACTAAGCCTGTTACGATCTGGTTTAGTGCCACAGGCTTATGGCCCGAACACTCTATTACATAATGTCATACATTCTAGAATGTTCTAGAATATAATGAAGGTGGTCTCGACTTGAGTGGCCCACGATATCCGTGACTCGGACCGATTGTCGCAACTGAGCATCGCTCAGTCTCCCCTTCTCCGCTTTCGATCACGGGAGATGAGTCCGGGTCTTCTCCGAAAAGCATGCTCGGAAAGCCCAGTGGCTCCCCAAACGAGAACCTCCTCCGAAACAAAGTCCAACCTCCGCCAGGAGAAGGCAATTAACACCTGTAACCGAAGCATGAATATTTTTTTGGTACAATGCATGGCCCCTTTTGATTTTCGACCGGTCAAGCTGTTACAAGATGATATGTTGTTGTAGAAAGCAGGTTCTATCATATTCTGTATAACATGAATGGAGTTAAAAACATAGTACCCAGCAGGCAAGAATAGCTAATGATGTATCGACCTTCTTCAACAATGATGGAGGATTGCAAAAAAGCATGTAAGCGAAATACACAGCTCACAAACTGAACATCTACGCTTCTCTCTACCACCCGTTCAAAAAAAAGAGCGTAGGAGCGCCGATATTCTACTTTCTGTGTAGCCCTCTACCGATTAACATACTCAATTGGTTTCTACCTCGAATATCTTCACACCTCAATGACCGTCCTCGTTTGACCATTAAGACCGAGGTGCAAAGCCCGCTCAAGGCCCAGGCTCGAGCGTTGATGAGGTTAGAAGCACTAATTTTACCCAAACTTTATGCGTGGGGTTATTTGGGGTGCTGATCACGAATCTGGCATCCGTTTTTTACTTGCTTAACCTCGATGTCAAAAATTCTCACCTTTCCACTTTCAAGGAGCTCGATGAACATAAACGACATTCGTTGTTGTGTTTTTGTTCAAAAATGTGTTGGAAATGGGGCTAACTGATGATAAACCACAAAATGCAAAAACACCAATATAAGTGGAATCGAACCCACGACCATTCACCTGTGAAGCTGCAACACTACCACTTCGCCAACCGACCACATTGGGCTGTGGTGGCAGCGGGGCGCCACGAACTTCGCGCTCATGCGTCGCCACGCTTTTTTCGACCGAAAGCATTCCGAAAAAAGTAACTATGGTTTTGGACTCCCCCAAAGGACCCTACATCCTGTAAAAATTGCATTGCTAATGCTCACCGCCAGTTTGGAGGCTCTCCTTGTTAGCTGTTCAATTGCAAAATTTGAGTGAAGGCAGGCAGCGGAAACGACCATGACTGAAGAATTTTTACTTTCTTCACGAAATTGTGCGGTCACAAATAGCTAAGATGTCTCACCAAAAGTTTTAGTTAAAGTTAAGTTGAATCGCAATCACTCCGTCATGTTGCTGCATTAGAACGTTAAAACACTTCGCTAAAACGAAGTGTGAATGAGCTATAGGGGAAGGAGAGTGGGCACATCTTTTTCCTTTTTTTAGCCCTAGTTTATACTTGCGCCGCCACGCTCGCGGCACTACGATCGCCATAGATATCGATTTTTCGGCCCCTCGGTCGATATCTATCCCGATCATCGTGCCGCGCCACGCAGCGGCGCAAGTTTAAACAAGGGCTTACGTCATTTGGACGTCACTTGCCCGTCGATCGACAACATTACGAAAATTTACGATTTACATTCCAAAATTTCGTAAACCGTAAAAAATTGCCAAAATCGCCGTAAGTTGTAACTACGTACACCTCTGGTCGAATCCCTTAGGCCTCTGTTATACTCCCGCGGGAGCATCCGCGGAACGTCCGCGGACCAATGGTGCACTGCGGAGGCGGGCGTGGCGAGGCGCGGCGAGTGGCCCGGCGCGAGGTCCCGACGCGATTTCCGCCCATCCGCGGAAGCTCCCGCGGGAGTATAACAGGGGCCTTAGATTTGTTTCCTAGAAGTAGGCGGAGCAGCGGTGGAGCGGTACAAAAAGGAACAAAGTATGTCTAAGGCTATCATCTGGAATATATATATATTTGTGAGAAAGCAAAAAATCCGCGCGGATGTAGCGGTTTCCAAGGTTCGCTGAGAATTTTCTGTGCATGTTGCAATGCTGCAGCGCTTGCAGAACCTCAGCAGAAGGCGATCATCACCACCGCGAAAGAAAAGTTCAGAAAGATGATGGCAACAAGTGGAAGCGAAATCGAAAACTTGCCAGAACAGAATTCGACGAGGGGAAGTCACCGCCAAGCTGATCATATTGTACTGAAAAAATGACATCGCCATCATTTTGAAAAACGAAGCAGTTTGACCAGATTTGAAGAAACAGGAACGAACAGCAAGCACCGAAAGGTTGCTTGGTTTCCCAAACGTAATAGAAACTTCGGTTCTAATGAGCTTCCGCCCAAAACACCTAAAGGAGAACCTTACAGGGAGAGCCTCCAAACTGGCGATGAGCATTTGCGATGCAGTTTTTACAGGATGTAGGGCCTGCAGGGTATTGAGGATGATGCAGTACTGTCGTGTCGAGAAAGGCTCAGATAAACAAACGAGCCGGACAAGTTCAAGGTGTTTGAATCGGAGAAATGTCGTATTACAACAAGAACCGCGTCACAACTGGAGCTGGCTCTTTGACACCTTTTGGTCAGAAATTTATCTAAAATTTCACATGCTCGCTAAATAACAATGAAATTAAGACCATAAAAACAGGTTGTAGGAAAATAATGAATTGAGAAATTCAATGCCTCTTTAGTTTTGACAGATACTCTTCCTTGAAAAATAATTTTCTTAAATTCCAAGCAGTGTGTTCACTTAGTGGAGCTGGTGAATTAAAGATCCTCAAAGAAAGTGGTAGTAATCATAAAAATATTTCCTCGAACAAAAAAAATTATTCTAACGACTCGGAGAGTTTCTCTTTAATTGTTTATTGAAAGAAGATCGTTTTGACTTGTAATATGCTCAGTATAACGTCAAAATCCTCATGATTACCAAAAAGAGTTTCCAGTTTCCAGAGTTTTTAATCAAACCTATTCAATTTGGACAATTTTCCAATTTTGGTATGAGACGTGTCAAATTCGATTTGAAGAGTCAATTTTCACCTGAAAATGGTACATAAAGAGCAGCATGGGCAAGCTATACGCCACCAACTGAAAAACAGAGTAATCTGAATATGCAGCGACATTCTTTTGTTGTTCCTTCCTGGTTGGGGAAGCCTCCCAGCTTAAGATAGTTTGTGTTGACTTCTGAATCTCTATAGAAATACTGCCGCGAATGCAAAGGCGTCTACGTGAATACGAAAACTCCTGCGCAGCTCGTGCGCGAAAAAAGTTGATGTGACCTAATACATTGTCACATGCCGCCGCTCGTTGCTATGAAGGGTGGCACAGAATAGTGTTCCTGATTACGAAATACAGTCAGAATCCTATTCTTCAGCCTCTGTGTGGAACCAGAGTTGAGCCCTCGTCGCGTTATATGGGAGTGATTTTGAGCGTAGTGGCACTTGGGTCTGTATTGGTGCCGAGGTAAGTTGTCCGGCTCCCAAAAACAAACTGTGTCGAATATGGAGCCGTATCTTGCTCAGACACGACTCCAGATTAATCACGAGAGAAAGCTGTGTATGAGTTTAAGCTGCCTGCTGGCTAATGGTCTCACTTTATTTCAAATAAATTACCGAGGCTTCTGCAGTGTGACCGTACCAGGACATTCATCATGCGCGACAGTGGTTTTGCAATTCTCGTAAATCCCACCATACATAATCCCCCATATAAGAAATCATACATAAAGCGATCGTTTTCCAGGCCTCGACGAAACGACAGTCATCCCGAATGTTCGGACGTCTAGAAGTTTCAACCCTACCGGGTCGTACCACAGTTCCTTTCGACAGTATGAGTAAAGAGTAGCATTTTTAATGCCAACTAGATTGTGCTTCTTCCATTACCCTTATTTATGTTCCTTATTTAAGTGAGACCAGTGCGGCTCACATCTTGCCAAGTCTGATTTCCTACGATCCAGGCTTAGCTGGACTGGTGGTCACTTCGGCGGTAGTTCCGCGAATTGCTTCCCACTGTTGGGAACATTCTTCGCATAGTGCTCAGTTGTCCAATAGTTTAGTTCATACCAGTGAGACGAACGTACGCGGTGCTTGCCATATCACTCGAGATCGTTCAAGATGGTGGTCGAATTTGTCCAAGTTTCTTCGATAGTGTGTCTGCTGGATTCAACGTCGTATCTAGCACTGTGAATAACGTTATTTGGGTCTACGTCTCGCCTTGCTTTCTAGGCATAGTTGCTTAGTGCTCCACGTCACTTTCATTTCATTTGTTGCAGAGGAATGCAATAGTGCACTGGTTATGTTCACTTCTTTTATGACGCCATCCTAGTTGCCTTATTGAGCCACCCATTTATCGTATTTTCATGTGTCGATTGTTGTGCATTTTACGGGCTGAAAAAATTCTTCAAGTTTTCATTGCTTTAGATAACAAGACTTCGTCCCGTTGGCGGTAATCTCGATCGAACGAGCGCAGACCACATTGCATTCGCACTGATGAGTGTGAGACAGTCCAGCAAGTCGTGAAAGCAATAGTTAGCTACAAATCATCAGGTTCCCCGAGCGTAATGCAGCCTCCTAATCTTTATGTCCAAATTGTCGTATATGTGTCCGTTCAAGTCAGCCACTTTAACAGCGTCAAATTGATCAATTCAGTGGCCCGTAATACGAGGAAAGTTTTCATGCCCACAGTTGCACGTGGTAGCTCTTTCTCCAAGTTTTGAGCCTTCAGTTGGGGAAATACGGTCTCACGATGTAAACTATGTACTGGATAGATGGATGTTAAACGCCAAAGATTTATAAGCGTAAATGTTCATTTTCACATCGATAATTATCATAATTGTAATTACAATTAGCATCACAATTACTGTAAGTTTTTGTCATTCTATTTTCAAGTCCCAACAATATCTTTCCCTCTTTAGAGAGTCTTCGGAATCTCTTGTTAGAGAAATCTCGGACCGCCTGTTGCAGGGCCGCGTGTTGCGTCCCCGGCTGGGTAGCCGGTTCACACTTTATGTGTGAATGTGGCATTTCCATACCCAAAATCTGTGGGCGTGTTCGCGTCTGCGCAAATTGTATTCTGCATGTGGGTCGGGCCAAAACCCTGCACATTATAGACTGTGAGTACATCAAAAGGCGAATGGCGGCTTTTTTTGCGCGAATGGTCATGGCCATGGGTGATGGCGATGTCCGTTTCTCCACGTGGTGCCGCTGGAAACTGATCGCTTCTGCGAGCTAAGCTAAACACGGACATTCGAGTACAGGAGACAGGCATTTATGCCAGACCATGGAGACTCCATATCACATGATTGATAACGTTATGTGAGTATCTAGATAGTGCTCTACGGCGTCTCTGGGAGCCACTATCTCGACGCACTCGCCGAGCCCGGCGAGTGCGTCGAGATACGGGGAGCAACTGAGCTAGTGTGAAAGTCCCGCAACGTAAGCAAGACCCGCCCAGCTACTCTGAATGTGCATACGTTGACGGGCCGCTCGTGCCAGTTGGCAGAAGCACTGGAGCGAAGACGAGTCGATTTACGGGCGGTAAAAGAGACGAAATGGTCCTGTTGTAAGTCGAGGGACATAGGCCGAGGCTCCGCGGCCATTCTGTGCGGCAGCCCCAGGACCAAAAGCGGAGTTGGTGTGATCGTCTCTGAACGTTTCCGAGGCGCGATTGCAAACGTGGAACGTTTTAAGGATCGCTTGATGGAGGTCGTGGTCGCTGCTAAACAGCGTATGTATTATTTCTTCCTTGATTACGTACCGCAGTCGGGCTGCTCCGAGGAAGCTAAGGATTGATGAGTCTTGTGCCTGCTTGAAAGAAGACGGCAGAGGCACCGTCAGAAGGGCATTGACGTTGTCGAAGGTGACCTCAGCGGCCATGTTGGCACTGCGAAAAATGGTTACAGCTGTCACGGCGGTTTGGATATGGAGCACGTAACGCTGACGGTGAGCGAGTCCTAGTATGCGGACTCGCATAACATCATCATTGCGGACACTGTACTTCGAACGCGTGACTCCCTTTTTGCGTCTTTCGATAGCGGGAACACCAAGACACGGATCGACTTGGTGCTTGTTAAGCATCACGATCGAAGGCTGGTCACAGACGCGAAGGTTGTGCCGAACGAGACTGTCGCCACACAGCATCGTCCGCTGATATGCACTCTTAAGTAGGTCCCTCCGAAGCTGAGGCACGTTCCCTTGTATCTAACTAAGTATTCATAAAGGTGCCAGATTTTGTTGTTCGTTATCCGGCCAAAAATCTCCGGATAGCAAAAATCAAACGGATAAGCCAAAACCTGCCGGAAATCGGATGACGGATAACGGTTAGTCCGCTCGTTGCTGATGCTCTCGTGCACCATCACTGCCAAAAATTACAATTACGCCGACAGCAAATTTTTAACAACTAGAATAAAATGATTTATTGAAACCTATACATTTGGGGAATCAAGGACGGACACTAAACAAGCAAAAATTAAGAGACATCATGAATATCTATATATATACCAAAAATGTCTTAGAGCTTCTTTCTAAACGATAATTGAGCATAACGATAGCACAGCATGGCATCAGCGTTCAAGAACACAGGATTCGGGTGTTTAAGAGTAGAGAAGAAAGAAAACTTTAAAAAATCGCCACTTGAGTGTGGAATCTGATTCACTTCAGTGCACAGAGCTGTTGGGTTCACATTAGGGTATCATATGATTTCAGTGGTGCTGTGGTGAGTTGTTGCGTCGGTTGATAGAGGAAAGCCGGGCGGACAAATGCAGACGGCCTTGTATGCGATGATACTGGCCTATAATAACTTTTAATATCTAAAACATTAAAAAGCCGAAAAATCGTTTTCCAAGAATGCGGAGCTAACCCTTAGCAATGTGTTAAACTGATTCAGAAACATTTGGAAGTTTTGTTGAAACGTTGATGTTTCTGTACGACGATGAATGTACAAAATCTGCTAAGCAAAACAAGTCTAGAGTGATTTTTCACTATTAATGAAGCGCAGCGCCGTTGCATGCGACGCAGAGAAGGAGCGCGGGGGTCATCAGGGCTAACCAAATATGTATGAACACCCACCGCCACCTCACTCCCCACGCAACAGCCACTTGTACGACCTCTCTTTTCAGGGCCGCGTTTGAGGTGATGTAGCGGCTATTTGCGGACAGATTTCGGAGGCTTCAAAATCTTATCGGTAGATGGTGGATATTTTTGGAAAGCATAGACCTCCTTCAAGGACGGAAATAAATTCCAACCAATAGTGACGAGCAGGGGAGCCTGCGCTCCAAACAACGAGATTTCTCAGGTGGATCGCAGTACAACTCAATTCACTTTATTCACGTATTCAGTTTATTGTTGTCGTTTTCAAACACAGTCGTGATTTTCTTCTCAATTTTAATTAATCTTACTAGTATGACCCTGAAGCTTGTCCCTCGTCTCAACATGTAACAGCTATCTGAGAGCAAAACGAAAGAAATCCTGACAGCAGCGATGGCGGAATTCGAACTCGAATTTTGCGAACTTGCTTGATGATCCTTCAAGGTACAGCGCCTCATTGTGGCGGTGGGGTCACAATGAGCGTCTATCAGCGATGTTTTCAATCTCCAGCAGGGTAAAACTGAGCACGAGTTTGACAATTCTTAGCCTGTCGCACTCCACGAACTCGCTGTGGCGAGGCTGCTTACGTAGGAATTATTCTTGCCAGGGCAGCCAGGACATCATGGCACCCATACGCAGGTCTCTGCCGTCTATGTTGCCAGATGGTACGACAATCGGTAAGACGCGGCGAACTCTCAGGCTGCATAGGACATCACTGACTCTGGATCAAGATGACGCAGACACGACATATCGCTCAAACTTCTTCATGCTTTGTACCTACAACCACAGAACAGTTTCCTCAAACGCCACCCTACATCCTCTTCTGGAAGTGACAGAGCGTATCAGGTTCTACTACTGCTCATCGCCCTGCCAAGGCTATGCCAAGGCACGGAGGAACGACATGCGATAATTGAGAAAGCGAACAGCCATCAATCGTTTCGAGAAGGTTCCACCTCGCAACGTTAAGGGCGTAGGGTTTGCCGTACACCCAACTGTCGTCCATCTCATCGAATCCTACGAAATCCTCTCTATACTCGTCTGGCCATCATTCCACTTCATCCTCACCTCACCGTCAGTTTCATCAACTCCTGCTTGCCAACGTCAGCTGCTTATGAAACAGCACCCTGCGTTTCCTAGAAGGCGTTGAAGGAAGTCGTCCGTAGCGAGAAGTCCTTTAAGAATTTCGTCGTTAGACACTTCAATGCCTAAAATGGGGTCGCTTTCGAGGATGGGCATCGAAACCGAAGATTTAGATCCAGAGAACGATATGAAAACGGCACTAGTCTCAATGGGTTTCTTCCCGTCGCACGCATTTTCCAAGGAAATTATCTTCATCGTGAAGAAGGAACATCGTTGGTGGACATGGGATCACCCAACGGTGAACTCGGCTACATACTTACCAACCGATGTTGGTGCATACTAGATGTTGTACTAGTGCCAACGTTCTGCAGTAGATCGGATTACCGTATCCTTGAAGCGAAAGTGCGATTTGGTCGAAAGCTGGAGAAGAACATCAGTCATCGTGCGAAAGGAGCAGAAATGTCGTAAACGATGAGCACATCCCTTCGGACTCCATATATAGATACGACTGGCTGATCGAGGAGTGCCCTACGAAACACAACCCCTCAGTGGGATGCAGTTCCGTCGAAGCCTCGCCTTAAACCACCGAACAACGAACTTGGACCGCAATTCGAACGCTACCAAAAGTGGCTTCGATAAAAAACGTCTTTGAGATTGAATTCGAATGCATCACAAATAGACCATTTGGTGGCTAAAGACGCGTAAGAGCCTTGCACGAGGATTTACATCTTCGCAGAGGCAAGACATTGTTGGAGGTGGCACAGAGACAATCTAGTCCGAAGTGCAACACGGACCCCGTAAACACATTACTCCTCTACCAGGTTCGCAAACGGGGATGGGACTCTAGTCTCTCCACGTCGTGAGATGGACAATAACGGAGGAACTCTATACGAACCTTTTTGCTCTTATACTCTCGTGCCAGGACCAAAGATCCCCGCTTGTGAAAGACCGCCTTCGACTCTTCCTTCAAGAGTACGAGCTGCGATCATGGTCATGAAGAGTGGCACAGCTCCTGGGCGGAACACATTTTAGCCGACCTTCTTCGGGCTAGAGGGCAGAGGTCTGCTACATGTCATACAGTACCGCCGCTAAACATTCAACCAAACGACGTTTGCGATGCAAAAACGCGTTTTTTGCGTCGCATCATGATAACTTTGTACAAAGTAAAGGCTTTGTCACCAAAATTTACAGAGGCGCCTAGCATCATCCTACCTACCACTGGGCATGCGATTGTCATTCAAAAATATGTGGAAGCCTGAAAACCAGTGCCGCAATTAAGGGGGTCTTAATCACTGTGACCTGACCCCAAAACCGTCGCCGAGTCTCGCTTAATTATGTCCCCAGGCACAAGTGGTGCTGCCCAGTTGAATTTTAAAATTCTTAAACCTAATTAAATTTTATTTTTCTGCCATTGACGGTCTTCCCCTGGTTGCGACAATTCTTTTGGTACCAAATTTGGCAGGAAGATGCTCACTTTGAACTTCAACCGATTTCGTTTTTTTCAACGGAAGAATTCTCAATCTAAAACCTGTGATTGTAGCTTGCCATCTACTCATGTTTAAAGAAGGAAAACGACATAGAAAATTTACGTGGCGAGTTGATTTTGGGAATTTGGGTGCTTCCTGCAGTTCATCAAACTGCTAGTGAACATTTGGTAAACAGCACTCTTCGGCTGCGAATATCTATCTCCTAAGCGAACGAGTTAGTCTAAAAATACGTTGACTTACCAGACACAATGTAGAGATTTTAGATATCAAATATTGAGAAGCCTGGTGATCAGGCGGCACAATTTCAACCGGTTAGAGTGACGACTTCCTACAAAAGTGTGACTGCGTTTTAACAACGTTTCATGCTGAGTCTCGTTTTAACAACGTTTCATGCAGAATGAAAGCTGGAAAGCCCAGTATTATAATTGTGTAATTTTTCGCTCAAAATTTTGAACCAGTTCGGACGCCAACATTTTGACGCAGCAGATCGAGCACTGATGTAGAGGCCCCCTTCTGTCATAATTGCGCTGACCTGACATGCCCTACAGAGACATTGCACTCGGCTGCATGACCAATGAGTCTCTCATTTCTCTCCCGATTCGACTTTTTCACCATTATCGATCCATGCTGCCAAATCCTGATGAGTTTTGGGTTTTCCGGATTACATAGGTCATAGCTTGAATATGTTGGATAGAATGTAAGCTTCACATAAAAGAAATTGCAGCAGCTGTTGTTGAGCCCAATCAACTCAATTTTATTTCTCTGTTAAAAAATATTTGTAGTAAAACAGCTTCATTACGAATTGGAATCGGAAACTTTTCAGATCAAATTGAACACTCTTCTAAGCTAGCTTAAGACTTTGAAATCAAATTCAACTTTTCCTAATTAAAATGAGCTTCTTCTAGAATAAACTAAGATCTCTCCAAAAGGATCAGAATAATTTTTTGTTCATGGAAAATTTTAGTACAATTTCTTTCAAATTTTAATTCACATTCCCAAAAGGTTGTGGTTTTTTGTTTGAAATTTTATAGAACTCTCATTTTCTGTCGAAAAATGATGGTTCGTAGCCAGTTTTAAACAGTATGGCTATTTTTAGGACCAGAAAAGGAATTGCGCATGCAGTCATCCAAGACGTCGCGATTTTTAATCAATTGATAGCAAAATTGCCGTTTGTATAGAGTTTTACCCGTGTAAAAAATATAACAAAGACAATTGTGAAAACACACATTCTCACTTCGATGCTTCATGTAAGCATCACTGACACTATCAATCAAATAAAATTTGCGACGAGCTTTCCAAACGCGTGATTCAATCTGCTCTTTAACGCACTAAATGATTGCTGCTTTGTTGCATTTCAAAACAGAATTTAGATTATTTTTTCTCAAAAAAAAAATTATGAAATTATTACACTTATTGAAGCAGCTGGACTAAAAGATTTCAATAAAGTTATACAACTTTCCTCGGACAAAAAATTGTTCCTACCATCTTGGAAAGTCTTTGGTTTAGCCCTTAAGAAGCTCTTTGTAATTTTGAAGACGTTTAATTTGATTTCAAAATTTTTAGGCTAGCTTAGAAGAGTGTTCAATTTGACGTGAAAAGTGTTTGTTTGAAAAGTGCAATTCGACGCGAAAATGGTGTATATTTTTTGGAAATCCTTACGACTGGGGTCATAATTTTAAGAATTAGGAAATCTGTGTGATGTACCTATTCCAGAAAACCCAAAAACTCATCAAGATTTGGCAGCATGGGTCGATAATGGTGGAAAAGTCGAAACGGGAGAGAAATAAGAGACTCATTGGTCATGCAGCCGAGTGCAATGTCTCTGTAGGGCATTTCAGGTCAGCGCAATTATGACAGAAGGGGGCCTCTACATCAGTGCTCGATCTGCTGCGTCAAAATGTTGGCGTCCGAACTGGTTGAAAATTTTGAGCGAAAAATTACACAATTATAGTACTGGGCTTTCCAGCTTTCATTCTGCGAAGACTCAGCATGAAACGTTGTTAAAACGCTGTCACACTTTTGTAGGAAGTCGTCACTTTAACCGATTGAAATTGTGCCGCCTGATCACCAGGTTTCACGATATTTGATAACTAAAATCTCTACATTGTGTCTGGTAAGTCAACGTATTTCTAGACTAACTCGTTCGCTTAGGAGATAGATATTCACAGCCGAAGAGTGCTGTTTACCAAATGTTCACTTGCAGTTTGATGAACTGCAGGAAGCACCCAAATTCCCAAAATCAACTCGCCACGTAAATTTTCTATGTCGTTTTCCTTCTTTAAACATGAGTAGCTGGCAAGCTACAATCACAGGTTTTAGATTGAGAATTCTTCCGTTGAAAAAACGAAATCGGTTGAAGTTCAAAGTGAGCATCTTCCTGCCAAATTTGGTACCAAAAGAATTGTCGCAACCAGGGGAAGACCGTCAATGGCAGAAAAATAAAATTTAATTAGGTTTAAGAATTTTAAAATTCAACTGGGCAGCACCACTTGTGCCTGGGACATAATTAAGCGAGACTCGGCGACGGTTTTGGGGTCAGGTCACAGTGATTAAGACCCCCTTAATTGCGGCACTGGTTTTCAGGCTTCCACATATTTTTGAATGACGATCGCATGCCCAGTGGTAGGTAGGATGATGCTAGGCGCCTCTGTAAATTTTGGTGACAAAGTCTTTACTTTGTACAAAGTTATCATGATGCGACGCAAAAAACGCGTTTTTGCGTCGCAAACGTCGTTTGGTTGAATGTTTAGCAGCGGTACTGTACTTGTGTCGCAGACGACATCATACCCTCATAAGGGATTAATCCGCGACTAATGGAGGAACTCATGTGCTGTCCTTATTCACAAGAAGGGCGACGGAAAACATCTTCGAAACTACCGTCCTATACGCCCTCTGAGCGTACTTCGTCGACATCGAGAAGGCATTCGACAGCGTTGGAACGAATGGCATTCTGTCTGCGCTCATCGTCCAAGGCGTGGACTCGTCCTACTTAACAGCATTAGCCGACTGCCACGATGGACGCATGAGGACAGTTCAGCTTCTCCACCGCCCATTGCCATTCCCATTGCGAAATGGGTGCGACAGAGTGACTTCGTGTCGCCGAAGCAGTGCACCGCAGCGCTGCAGTGGATAATTTAGTCGCTCAACTGGGACGTAGTGGGCATACATGTGGATGGAAGATTCCTCCCAAATCTTCGGTCTCTTAAAGACGTCGTACACTTCTCCAATTCTAACGCTGAGGCAGAGGCGACCCTTCCTAGGCTAAACTATGCAGGGAAAGGATGGGACTGTGAATAAACCGTAGGATCACAGTTCATGAAGAACATATACCGCGACTGAGATGGTATTCAACTTGAAGGCTCTCAAAACACTGAGACCTAGTCCTATGTGTACCTTGGACGTTCGATGAACATGGAGAACAACATGAAAGACGAGATGGATAGGAAGCGAAGAGCCGCACGCTTTCGGGCCTCTCAAGGAGGTTACAGGCCATCTAAGTCATATAGAAAGAATCCCACCCGTCAATTAGGATAAAAATGTGTTTTTATTTTGCCAAGTCGTTAGACCCAAAGAGTAGGGGAAACTTGAAGTTACAATGGAATACGGTGCATCACGAGTTCGTGGGTCTTGTACGCACGCGATGCTTGTGCCGGCAAGTGGTCGGAGCGCAGTGGATACTGACGTTGCTTCATGCGAGGGAGGTCGAGGGTTCGGTTCTTTTGCGCTGCTGCGTTCTTGCATTTCAACTGATTGGCTAAGATTTGAGGGATTCTAACGTCTATACCATTATCGGAGGTATTTATTTTGCCTAATTTTCCTGCTGCTGTGGAGAGTAACTTTCTTGCGATTTGTTTATTACTGACCGGTTTTTTAACCAAAAGGCAATGAGAAAGCTATTCAACGGCTCCATAGGCGAAATCCAGTCGAAGACGTACCCTTTTCTCCAAAACAAAAGTTCCACCCGAAAACGTTATCATATGTCCACTGCCTTTCCACGTCTATCAGTTCGTCTTGCGGATCCCAATTCCTTGTTCTTCGACCACTTCCTGCTGTTCGTCTTCGTCAACTTCAAGTTGACGTGCTTCGAGTCCGTGAGTACGCTGGCCATTCGTTCGGCCAGCTTGGTTTCTTCCCTTGAAAGGCCCTTGTCCAAAGGTGGACCACACTTCAGCGTGAGCAGGTGGATCACCACTGGAGCGACATTGTCGGTGTTAGGTTTGGAAAACCTTCAGCAGAGTTATGATTTCCAGGTGACAGGCAAAGATGAGGGAAAGAGTGTATCAATGGTCGTTTAGGTCAATTTGCGGAATCCACAGACTTAGTCTCACATTTTAATCTCCTTTGACGTCACACCCTGGTCTCTTTTGAAAATCCGGGCAGAACGGTTTTTCCCGAGGTCATTCGTCATGTATGGAAACCGACTATGAGGAGCCTGTAGCCTTTATACGCTGATCTTATTGTGCCCAGTGCTGCTTCATGCTGCTTTTTTGTACCTGTGTATCACTGGTGTTGAACATTTATACATCATCATGTTGAATACCACAGCATGCAGCTGGAAAGTTAGGCAAAGTACCTCTGAAAATGGAGTAGACGTCAGAATCCTCCAAATCTCAACCAATCAGATGAAATGCAAAAACACGGAGCAGGAGAATCGAACCCCGAACTCCCTCGCGCTAAGCAACGTCACTACCCAGTGCGCTCCGAGCCGCTTGGCGGTGGAGCCATCGCGGCCATACAAGACCCCTGAACTCGTGAGGCGCCGATTCCATTGTAACTTCAAGGACCCCCTACTCCTAGGGTTTAACGACTTACCAAAAAAAAAACATTTTTATACTAATTGAGGGGTGGGGATTCTTCCAATATCACTCGCTCTCCTCGTTCAGACATACACTTCAGACCCTTCTGTTGTCAGATGGGGACGAGTCAAGCAGCTCGTAAACGTCACCAAGTTCAAATAGTCACGTCCTGGATGACAATAACAACAAACGACAACAAACGAATGGAAGCGATGCTGTAGCCCACGCGTCAGTGAAGACGGATCATCTAAGCATCTTACGATTAGTAAGCGCTTGATGACTGCTATTCTCCATAGTTCCCTCGGAAGTCATCGCCAATACTATGCTTTTAAACAGCAGTGGTGCTGTATTAGCAAAATATATCACTGAAATCTTTGAACACAGAAATATAAGCATCCTAGGGTCGCTTGATGGGAGGGAGGAATTTTAAAGTATCTATCCCTGCAGTAAGAGCATGGTTTATTGTGACAACTTCTTCAACTACTTTATTAAAACGCAAATTCCAATAGCCATGCCTATAATTGCTCTGTTAATTGCTGCGTTCTGGGTACAACCGACAGGGGCAGCTGACACTATCGAAACCGCCCCTCGATATATCCGATGTACTTGTTCCCCCGCCGGGAGGACCACCCAATTGAAACACCTACTGCGGCTCCTACCCACATAGTTGCTTCGCGCACCGGTGACTCTCCTTGCAGTGACAGCCCACTTCGGCTGTGGCTCTCTCCTGCAATTGGGACACGACACGTAAGGGATTAATGCCCCTTCGGGCTGGGTCATGTGACACAGCCCGAAGGGGCCCTTACGTGTCGATGAGTGTTAGCACGAGAACGTTGGGTAGCTAAAAATGCTGTACAGGTGTCTCAAATTATACTGGAGGTGTGCGTGGTATATCGACTAACGCCTCAGTTCAAACGATCGTGAATATGGTTCAAGACTCACTTCGCGCTTGAGTTTCACGCAGAACCTGTGCCAGAACGCTTAAAACAGCTTCAGTGCCATGGAGTTTAGCTCTAGTGGATTAACCACCAACAGCCGATCATATTGAGGGGTTCAAAATATCGTAACATCTAACCTGGATGGTTGCATACGTTGCACGCTGACTGGTCGGACATCGCTGCTTGCAGAATGTTCCCTCTCTTTCCTGAGCTCTTCGAGCATGCGACTTTTATCTCCAAGCTCCTTAAATTTACACTATTTTTATATTATACGTCATATTGAATGAAGGAGGACCTGTGCGCAAAAAATGACAGCTTTGATTGGGTTCTGTGATCTCTTCCGATGAGGCGGAGAGCACCGAACACAACCAAAAACCTTCATTTTCGCATTTTTCGCATTTCAAAGCACAGAACCCAAATAAAAGCCACAAGCACCAGTTACTGGAATGGATTGCTAAAGAAATAGCCGCTTAAAATATCGTTGCTGCCCTTCTCATGAATTTTGGAAGTCATTGTATGGCCAAATACGAATTCATGCCGCCTCCACGACATCCCTAGAAGTAGAAGGCACTGGCGCATCCCAGAAGGGATTGATTAACGCCGTCCTTTTTTATCCTTTATATATATATATATATATATATATATATATATATATATATATATATATATATATATATCACCGTGACGTAGTGTAGTCGGTGAAGTCGGCTGTCGCATGCTTCCGGTTTCAGGTTTCTGGATAGGATTTCCCCGCCCAGGTCAACCAAGCCTTCCATCATTCCGGGGTCTGTGAATTGGTGTTAGACTCGTCTGGGAAGGGACTAACTCGTCCATCGGCTGATCATCGCAAGTCGTTGCGTAGGCCAAATGTACATTCAAATTGGCTCCATGACATCCCCGTGGAGTAGGATGCGCTACATATGTTTCCCAAAAGGGATTAAATAACGTCCTCTTATCTCTTTTTTACCATTAGCCACGACAACTGGCAGAATTTTCTTCAAAGCTCAGTAAGAGGACGATTGAGCGTGTAGAACTCTTTGAATTCAGTTTTCCTCACTTGTAAAGTGCAAGCAAAAAATGTTATTGAGTGATAATTACCTGGTTTAGCATCAAATTCTGCCTGTGAAGCCATGCCAGCTGACCGTCTTGGGGTTGAGGAATATTGGCCTTCTAAACAGAACTTCCTTGTTTAAACACTACACTTCATTCTTAGATGGCACTTACAATATTTTAAGAAAAAATTCATTAAAACAATAAGCTTAGTAAAAAAGGCTTTTCAGGTCGTTTGTTTTTAAAACGCAATAACAAATCTCCAGTGGTCGATACTAGTCTGCGATAGACAACAATAGATTTTACACTGATGCCATTAGGAATGGGTTCACATAGAAAGAAGAGGCAACTTACGAGATATTGTAATCATATCAGTAGCAAGACACTTTGTGCCGAGGTGAGGTTCTCCTGGCACATACGGATGTCGAGGTCGCCTAACCCAATTCGTTCATCCATGAAAACTTGCTATGATGGAACGCATTTGCCTATGACGGGGTGGGTGAGCCAAGGGGATAAGAGGAAGGTCGAACGCCCCCTAGCGGGGGCGGGTGCACCTCCTGATCGTCCCCCAAGCACTCCAGCACCTTCAGGGCCGTCGTAAGGGGGTGAGGGACGTTCTGCCTGAAAGCGGCGCGTCCCCCTCCCGTCGTAAGGTATCCCACCATATATGTATGTTATACTTCGGCGACGCGGTTGGGGAGAGTGTTGTGCCGTCAGCTATGCATTGGTGGGCGGCTGCTCTTACGCACTGCGTAGCACAGGCTCAGTACTGTCGCCGACACCGTCGACGACGTGTCGCCGAAGTATAACATATACCTAAGGCTTTCATTACGGGTGCGCTGGTCGCTGAGGTGTGTCTCAATCAAAAAATTATGGGTTTCCTGGCGAGAGGCCCTTATAGCAGTCTTGCCTGAGACTGCAAACCATTGACTTTACAACATAACAAAGTAACTTAAGAGTGAGTTAGTCACGCCCAAAAATTAATTTGCAAAAATATTTTTCTGCACTGCATGCTCGCCATGTCTCCAGAGCATTTTGAACAGCGGCCAAGGCTTCAAAAATTATATAGGATAGGGTAAGAAAAAATCAACCTCGCGCAACATCTGTTTTTCGAATTTCGGTTTCCGGCGATCTTTGAGTTGTACCGCTACGTGCTCCACTCTCCACCCTCCTAATAAAACTTTGTTCACATCCCTTGGAGAACTGCCTCCACCAGATTTCAAAGATAAAAATAAAGATCCATGGATAACACGTGCACCTTCTGCACTTCAAGTAAAATGCCGGGAGAACTTAGATATCACTGTTGTGTGGAAATCAGAATGAAGCACTCAGGTTGAGCTCAAATTAAAATGTCGTCAACTACTCTGGATGCTGTGCTGCTTGACATTTTGAAAACGGTGCCAATTTCGCCTAAGTGAAAGCGCGTGCAAGTTTCATGTTTCATGTTCATGATAGCCAAACAACAACAACTGAACAAAAAATGAAAAGTTGAAACAGACCTGCAAGTTTCCATGGGAAGGGAATCCGCGTTCGCTGGTTTCCATGAGGGAGACCATTCGTCGGTTAAGTTCAGTGAGTTGAGCGCGGAGGAAGTTCACTTTCTGCTCGTGCACGCCATACTCCTGAAACGATGGGATGCAAGGTGGTGTTGTGTACCAGTCCAGTATATAATGAGCCGAATACTCAACAATGAATATAAATTACCAGCGCCACCATTCCTTGAGCAAGGAACTTCTTCCGTTTATCAAGAGATGACAACCGCTCACGATACCATTCGCAAAGCTTAGTCGCGGTTTCCATACCTTTCTGGACAAGCTCCAACTCCTCTTTGAGAAGGCCCTCCAGCTTTGCCTGGAATGTTTTGAATATAATCTTGGCTCTTACTTTTGTGCACAACAAGCATAGTAAACTTTGAATAACACACATTTCCTTGATGTCAAGGGAAAAGGGGAAAGAATGCCCAACATCTTTCGTTTGTCGGTTCAGGTTAGTTTAATTAGCTAAACTATGTTGGACAAGAATGAATCTTGTTAGTGGTGTCTCAGGTGGGCGTTAGGGGGCTTTTAAAAATCAAATATGCCACAAATATTGAAAATACTTACCACTCGTTGAAAAGTGCCATCCTCGCATAACGTGTGCCTACGCTGAGAATCCGATGTAGATGAAACACTGGAGTTCCTCCATGTGATGTTCTCTAGTCCAGAAGAAGCTGAATGTAAACATCTCAAACCATAAATGCTTCTCAGATTTGTTATGCTTGGACGGACTCCAAAATAATGTGTGTCGCAGAAAAGTACAGTAGAGGTATTGTAAAGACTTACCTAAGCTATTATATGAAGCAGTACTCTGTGGTCGGCTACGATTCACCACAACTCTCGGTATGGCGTTAGGAGGTGGTACAGCATGCCTCATTCTTGATTCTTCCTTTTGAGATCGCACAGTGTTAGTCTGAAAACATAAAGGATAGAAAGAATGAAGGACGGCGTTATTCAGTTTAATAATAATAATAATAATAAATAATTATGATAATAATAATAAATAATAAATAATAATAAATAATAATAATAAATAAATAAAAATAATTAATAATAATAATAATAATAATAATAATAATCGGGCAAAATACGCGCTGTCCCACGCGGCAGTCACGTAAAAATCGCGCGTGTCGTGAGGGGGTTCTGGCCGGATTTATTCGGTTTCGGATAATCCAAAATCCAGCTCAACCGGAAATTGCGTTATCTGAGTCATCAGAAAACCGGTAAAACGAAATTTGCCGTCATTTGAACCATTCGAAGATCTGCGTAATTGAAAATCAACCTCATTTGAATAGCCCAAGATCTGGGGTACTCAAAAAGCCAATGATTCGGTTAAAAACATATAAAAACTCAACTCGCCACGTGGCGATATCGAGCGAATATTAAGTTCTGGTTGAATTTCAAACCATCGCAAGTCAAACTGTCCACCTTGTTCGGACATTTGAGTTGTTTACAACCCTTTTACAAATGTTAACGACCTGGCATACCTATTGGCAGGAAAGGGGGCGTTCGTATCGGCTGGTGGTGGGCGCCGCGGCCGCGCACAGGTTGTCATACCTGAGGCGTCATCTCACTGCCCGCCTTCTCCGCTCACGCTGTGACACCCGTCGCACGCGCGGCGGACAACGGCCCGACGGAGGCCGTCGTCGGCGGCCCTACAACGGCTGCCCAACGGACAAGGTCGACCAGATTTGCCGCGACTGCAATCAATAAGATGTTCAGAGGATTTACAAAACCGGTATAAAGATAAATGTTGATATGAAACAAACATAGCTCTACATCAGAATTTCCAGCTCTATCTAATGAGCTCTACCTCACACTTACCAATGCTACCGTTGATGCGATTCCTTCAAATTTAAAGCTGAAAAATAATTCTCCCTAAATCTGCCACGAAGCTGTGAAAGGCATATTTCTAGGATAAAATTTCACACAGAATTTAACCATGTCGTCTAAATACCTTCTAGGGGAGCTCCTTTTTTGAAGAAATAAATGTGTGTATCACATCGTTGTTGACATGTCTCCAAGCCAACATTCTACGCAGAATTCAATCACGAAGTTGATACACTATCCGATTATATATAAAAAGGATCTTCTTCTTCTTCAGCGTTTGTCCCGCTTAGTTGCGGGGTCCGCTTTCCTGGAATGTTGGCGCCATTTCTCCCGATCAAATGCCTGATCAGGGTGCAACCCAGCCATCTTCAAGTCCTGATGCAGCGTATCAAGCCACCGCTGTTTTGGTCGCCCTCGTGGCCGCCTACCGGGCACATCAAGGTTAAGACCAGTCTTTCGGACAGTGTCACCTTTTGCGCGAAGGACGTGGCCGTACCATCGCAGACGAGCTTCGCGCATCTTCTCAAATATCGGGGTGACACCGAACCTCTGCCGTATAGAGTCGTTGCGTACTCGATCCAAACGCGTAACTCCGGCCGTCCACCGCAGCATCTTCGTTTCCATTACGCTGAGGCGCCTTTCAATTTCTTTGGTAACGGGCCAGCACTCAGCTCCGTAAATAGCTACAGGCCGGATGACTGCTCTGTAGATCTTCGACTTGAGGCGCTCTGGTATCTTCTTGTCGCAGAACACTCCCGTCAGAGAGCGCCATTTGGACCACGCTGCACTCACGCGTGAGTTGGCTTCAACGAGTAAACCGCCATCGGACGCGATTGCTGATCCCAAGTACTTGAGTACCGAAGTACGTGGCAGCTCAATGCCATTTACCTTAATGGAGCTGGACTCGTTTTCATCAGTCGTCATATACTCGGTCTTCTTGACATTCAGTTTGAGTCCAAATCTCTCCAAGCGATCGCACCAAGCTTGTACCTGTCGCTGGAGTTCAATCTTGTCTTCGCTAGCAAGCATTACATCATCAGCATAAAGCAACGTCCAAGGGACTGGCTGCTGAAGATCATATGGCATCCATAACGACGACGAAGAGTAGTGGGGAGAGCGCAGACCCTTGATGTACTCCGATAGAGATGGGAAACTCCATCGACGTGCCTGCTGCAGCTTGCACTCGACTCTTTGGACAAGAGTACAGTATTCGTACCCACTCTATGAGCTCTTCGGGAACTTCATGTTTCCGTAAGGCATACCATATCACTTCACGCGGAACGCGATCAAAGGCCTTCTCCAAATCCAGGAAGGCAAGATGCACCGGCTTCTGTTTCTCGCGGTGTTTTTCTATCAGAAGACGAACGGCGTGTATGGCATCGACTGTGCCACAACCAGCTACGAAGCCGCACTGGTTGGGAGAGAGCTGGACGGTATCACGAATGCGCCCGTCGACAATCCGCTCGAAGACCTTCATGCTATGCGAAAGCAATCGGATTGGACGGTAGTTTGTGCAGTCTGCTGGACTGCCCTTCTTTTTCCAAATCGGAATCGTCGTGCTTCTCTGCCAGATATCGGGCACTTTCTTCTCCGCAATAACCTGGTTGAAGAACGTCGCCAGCCACTTCGTTGGGTACCAGGATTTCGACTTCCATAAGTCGGCCGCCAAATCATCGGGGCCCGTTGCCTTGCCCGGCTTCATCTTCTTCAAAGCCGCTTCTACCTCCTCTACGGTGATTTTCTGAACGGGACCGTATACAGGAGGAGAAGATGGAATGCTTGGATGAGCAAACTCTACTGTCGAGACTTCCTCGAAGTAGGTGCGCCATCGGTTCAAAACCATCTTGCGGTCCATGAGTAGATGACCGTTCTCATCGTTGATGCCAAAGAACTTCTCAACATCCTCAGTCTGGCGATGGCGTACCTTCGCGAGTCGATAAAGAAATCGCTCGCCATCGCGCGGCTCAAGCTTCCCGTTGACATCATCGTAATGAGTGGCTCTTGCAACGGCTACCGCCTTCTTAGCGGCTTTCTTGGCTTCCTGATACAGACGCCATTTATCGGCTGTCTTATCGCCGAGGAATGCGTGGTACAATCTCTTCTTCTCTCGAACTTTTTCCTTAACTTCGTTAGTCCACAGCCATGTCTGCTTATCGACCTTACGCCGTCCCGGTTTCGTAGTGCCGAGTTCGGAACGCGCAGAAGAGAATCGCGTCGGTTGCTATTTGCCATGTCTCGTCGACGGTCGTGACCGTCGGCAACCGAATGCGCGAAGTAACAGCTGTTTCATTCTCTTTCAGTTGCCACCACTTAATTCTTGACGGACCGCTCCGTTCGACCTGCTTAAACATCGGTAGTGTGATCTTCACAGTGCAGATCAGTGGGCGGTGTTGTGTGGCGACCGTTTCATACGGCACGACTTTCGCGTCCGTGACAAGCTTTTGGTCACGATTTCGCACAAGGACAAAGTCGATCTGCGTTTTAGAATTCCCGCTGTAGAATGAGATAAGGTGGGATTCACGTTTTCGGAATCTGGTGTTCACGATGGTGAGGTCGTGCGACTCCGCGTACTCGAGGATACGCTCACCATCGGCGTTACGTGAACCAAAACCGAAACCACCATGACAGCTGTACCCGTCTTTCGCAGCGCCAACGTGCCCGTTAAGGTCACCTGCGACAATGATTACGTCTTGTGACGGCACGTCTGCTGTCTTCTCATCCAGCAGGCTCCAAAATTCATCCTTGGCTCGCTCAGAGCATCCAGTCTGTGGAGCATATGCAGAGAAAAGATGATACCGCCGCCATTCTGCAGCGATTACGACCTTCATCAAGCGGTCTTTGAAACGTTCCACGCTTGCAATCGCGTCTCGGAACCGTTCTGAGACGATTATGCCAACACCGCTGGTGGTCCTGGGACTGCCACACAGAACGGCTTTGTAGCCTCGGCCTATGTCCCTTGACTTGCTACAGGACCACCTCGTCTCCTGCACCGCACACAAGTCAATCTTCCTTCGCTCCAGTGCCTCTGCCAACTCAAAGGAGCGGCCCGACAACGTACCCACATTCAGCGTTGCCACGCGGGTCTTGCTTACGTAGCGGGACTTTTGGACTAGCTCAGTTTCCCCCCGATGCCGTCCTCGCATCAGGGACCCTCGCATACTTTTCACACTCGCCGGGCTTTGCGAGTGCGCGTCGGCTCCCGCGGACGCCGTAGCATTATCTCGTGAAACATTCAGCACCATCAACCATATGATGTGACATGGGCTGTTCGTAGGCCGGCCTGTCACTAGGGCCTGTCGCCTGCATTCGAGTGTCCGTGTTCAGCTCGGCTCGCAGGAGGAACGGACATCGCCACCATATATAAAAAGGATATTTGTGTGTTTTTGTGTATGTCATTCAAGCGGTCCGAAACTTCAGCACTAGAGGTAATCGAGGTCGCTGAACACGAATCTGAAGTTCGTTTTTAAAGTTTCGATCGCCATCAACCGACATTGATCAAATTATCGTTTCTTTGTGGATGTCAATCAAGCGGCCCGAAACTTCAGCCCCGGGGGTATTCGAGCTCTCTGAACACATACAGTCTTTCAATGTCCTCCCACTAGCCCTCGACCCCCTGGAGGCAGTGCGTCCAGGGGGTCGAGGTTATGTTTATTAATCAGTCCTTGCTTGCTGCTAGCGAGCCCTGAGACAGTACCTACAGGGGTTGAGGTCATGATTATTAATCGCTCCTTGCTCGCTGCTACCAAGGCCTGGAGGCAGTGCTTTAGAGGGGGTGAGGCATGTTTATGAGTCAATCCTTGCTTATCGCCGTCATTACTTCTGTGGATGGACCATATAGTGAAGTAGCACCAACTCTCCACTCTACAGTCAATGCAGGGTGTCGCTGAATCGCCTTTGCACTTCGACGATGTTTTCGAACTTCCAGTGGCACTTCAGGATAAACTCCTTCTCTTCGAGAAAAGCCTAGAGCCTGGCCTTACTTTTGCTATGGGCTTTGATATGTAGAGAGGGCTATTAGAGCGATAGCCAAAGCGATAAATTGGGCCATCAACAAGCTCATATGTCACGTGTCTTTCACGTAGTTGTCAATTTCTAAACGATAGAAGCGCACAGCACAGGTTAGTGTGGCCAGGTAGTAACAGGATTTTAATAAGCAGTCAGCCCATGCACAAACAATCGAGTCTGAAATACAAGGTTTCAGTCGAGTGCATGGCGCATTTGACTATTTGCACGCCACAGAAATTTCGTTACCCTGTGCTTTCATATGAGTGTCGAATAACTTCAAAAACATCATTAGCACCAATGTTAGGACCTCTCAAATAGAACATGTATTTTTAAGACATCCTACGTTTTTCGCCAGCCATAGTGTGTTTTTAACTTTGATACCTTAAAGAAGCTTACATCAATCGAAACTGCCACTTTGTGGAAAAATTATAACAAGTATTCAAGCGAAAACAATCAATCGAGTATGAAATGCAAAGTTTCAGACGAGCGCAATCCATACCGCTCAATTGTCAGAAAATTTCTACTTTCTTAAAATTTGATATGAGCCATCAAGTTCTTCAGTATCTTTACTCTGAGCAAAGTTATGACCTTTCAAACAGTGTATACATTTTTTGAGACACATACTTGTGAACATCTCTTCTTCTCCTGAGCGTTTAGTCCCGCGCAGTCGCAGGATCCGCTGCTTTTGTGATCCATCGCCACCTCATTCTATCGAGGGCGCCATCTGACGCAGCGACGACTTCGGCAAGATCTCTCTTGATGACATCCCTCCTTCCTTTTCCTTGGGGCTCCTCTCGGACGCTTTCCGGGTGCCTCAAAATTCAGGGCCAACTTGGTAGGATAGTCCTCTTGTCTTCTGAGGATGTGTCCGTACCACCTAGCGCTGCTCCCTCATCTTCAGCTGGATCGGTGCTGTCTTCATCGCTGTCCTAACATCTTCATTTCGCACTCTGTCCTGACGGCTCCATCCACATGCCCATCTGAGCATCCTCATTTCCGCGGTGTGCTGTTGCCGCTCCTGTGCTCTACCCAGGGCCCAGCACTCACAGCCATAGAGGAGGGCAGGCTCCACTACTGTTCTATATAGCTTGCCCTTGAGTGTCCTGGAGCACCTACAGTCGGTGAGGATTCCTGTGGACTCCCTCCATTTGAGCCATGCTGCATTAATCCGTCCACTGACCGCCTGATCCACGCTTCCTTCCTCGGATAGGTCGCTTCCGAGGTAGCGGAATTCTTCCATCTTTTCGATCTTCTCCCCATGGCAGTTTAGGATCGGTTCGGTGCACTGCTCGGAGCTGATGAACTTCGTCTTCCTCACGTTCAGCCGGAGGCCGTTGTCTGCGAGGGCTCCTTGCCACAACTGCACCTTCTCTTCCAACTCCTCACGGCTGTTGGCTACTAGGGCGATATCGTCAGCGTAGAGGACGTCCCGAAGGGACCTTCCTCAAGGTGCCTCACTATGCAATCAAGCGTTAGCACGAAGAGAAACCGACTCAGAGCTGACCCTTGATGCACCCGCACTGTGATGTCCATCTTCTTCGTCATTCCGTGTGGAGTTCGTACCGCCGCTTTCGAACCCTCGTACATGTCCTTTATGACCGAGATGAGACGTTCCGGCACACACCTACCTCGAAGGGATTTCCAGAGCACGGCCCGGGGTGCCTGTCGTATGCTTTCTCCAAGTCCAGGAATGCCAGGTAGCAGGGCTTTCGTTTCTCCCGATACTTCTCCATCACCTGGCGAGCGATAAAGATCGCGTCTGTGGTGGACCTCTCAGGCATGAAGCCCCACTGCTTCTGGGATGTGGTGACCATTTCCCTTAGCCTCGAGTCGACCAGTCGTTCGTAGACCTTCATCGTATGTGAGATCAGTTTGATCCCGCGGTAATTGGAGCATTCGGCGCGTCCCCCTTCTGCTTAAAGATGGGGACTATGATGCTGTTCCTCCAGTCATCTGGCATCTTACCCTCTATCGTGACTCTGCTGAAGAACTGTGTCGGCCAATTAACTGCGCAGTTCCCAAGCACCTTCTAGGCCTCTACTGGCAGCCCATCAGCGCCAGCTGCCCTCCCGAGCTTCAACTTCCCTATGGCACTGTGAACTTCTTCCTGCGTCCATGACAGGATGGGTCCTTCCGTTGGCTGTTCTTCTTGGACTTCCCTACGCGGGAATTCCTCATTCAGCAGTTCCCTGAAGTACTCCTCCCATCTTTTTCTGACCTCGACCGGCTTCCGTAGTACCCTACCGTCAGCACTTTTCACAGTCTTCACTACTCGAATGTCGAGGCTAGCTCTATGACGTGCCTTGGCCAGACGTATGGCGAACTTCTCTCCCTGTGGCTCGTCAAGCTTCTCGTATAGGGCATCCATCTCCGCGCTCTTTGCCCTTGCTACCGCTGCTTTTGCCAGCCTCTTCAGCTTCCTGTAAGCTGTAAGATGCTCGGGTGCCCTTGTCTTCTGCCACTGCCTATAGGCCTCTTTCTTTTTCCTCACCGCAGCCTGCACCTCTTCATTCCAGAACCATGCAGCCTTATCTCCTCTGGTCCCTCCGTTTGTTTCGCCGAGGGTTTCCTTGGCACATTGTAGGATCGTTCGGGTCACCCTCCTCCAGGTCTCGTTTACGGGGTCGGTTGGATCGGAAAGACCTGCTTCGAGCACTGCCCTTCTTAACTCGTTGCGCTCTGTGCACCGCAACCTCCACCATCGGATTCTGGGTTCTGTCCTTACTTTGGGTTCGCTGGGTAGAGGAATGTTCAGGTCCGCTATCAAGGGCCTATGCTGTGATGCAACTTCTTCTCCCGGAAGAACCTTTACATCCCGGACGGTTTTCAGGTTAGGCCTTCTCACTAGGATGTGGTCGACTTCCGTCTTTCTTCCTCCGCTAGCATAGGTCACCTTCTGGCTCTCCCTCATCGCGAAGAAGGTGCTACAGATAACCAGGTCGTATTTTTTTATATTTGTGAACATAAAATTCGTAATTGAATTCTGCGTAGAATGTTGGCTTGGAGGCATGTTCTCAACGGTGTGATACACACGATTTTTTTTCTTCAAAAAAAGAGCTCCTCTAGAAGGGAATTAGGCGACGTGGTTGAATTCTGTGTGACTCATAGCTTCGTGGCAGGTCTGTGAAGAAATAATTTTCACTTTTAAATTTGAAGAATATCGCATCAACGGTAGTATTGATAAGCATGAGGTGGAGCTCATTAGATAGAGCTCGAAATTCTGATGTAGAGCTCTGTTTGTTTCATATCAACATCTATCTTTACACTGGTTGTGTATGTCCTCTGAACATCTTATTGATAGCAGTCCCGGCAAGGCTGGTCGACCTGTGTGCTCCGCTCGTCCGTCGGGGCAACGGTCGTGGGGCCGCCGACGACGGCTTCCGTCGGGCCGTTGTCCGCCGCGCGACGGGTGTCACAGCGTGAGCGGAGACGGCGAGCAGGGGATGACGCCTCCGGGGCAGACATAACTCTAACGCCGCGCGAACCCCCCTAGTGTCGCGTACGGTGCGCGACGAATTTGGACGAGTTGTCGCGGTCCGATGCCTCCTACGGCTAGAAACGCTTCCTACAGGGACATGCGGCACGCCTTTGCCTTATTTCAGCGTTTCTTGGAGATGGTATATGAATGTGGTTTCAATAGGACGATCAGCGACAGTTTATGCAGGAATTCTGGTCATGTGATGGTTTCTAGCGTCAGTGTTTGCCATCTACAACTTCTTCGGTCAATTTTTACCCGTGATTATGGTTATACAACAGAAGAAGGTCACTACTATAACCCATTCATTGTCCTCTGCAGAACTGGCCTACCACATTCTGTGGGATCTTAAGTTCCTTGCTAGAAATGTGGTCTGGGAGCTTAAACACTGAGAACATTTCGTAACCACGCGTCATCGAGCGCACGACCGCGTCTCTTCGCCGCGACGTTGCACGCGGCTAGCGCGCGACGTCGCGTTGGAGTTAGGTCCTGGAGCCTGACGCCTCAGGTATGGCAACCCTGGGCGCGCGGCCGCGGCGCCACGACCCGCCGGTACAAACGCTACGCCGAGGCCTCGTGAGTCGTTGTGAAGGTCGTACTAAACCTCTAGTCTAT
>OX377206.1:34725093-34748196 GCA_947396885.1 Heligmosomoides polygyrus polygyrus
CCCTCGCATTATTCTCACACTCGCCGGGCTATGCAAGCGTGCGTCGGCTCCCGCGGGCGCCGTAGGATAATCTCGAAAGCTATGAGACGTCAAACACCATGTGATGTGACATGGATCTTCGTAGGCCGGCCTGTCACAGACCTGTCGCCTGCAAGGACCGTGATTAGCTTAGCTCGCACAGCAAGCAGTTCCAGTGGCACCACGTGGAGGAACGGACGTCGCCACCTCTTTTGAACAATAGGTTTTCCAAATTCGCAAAAGCTGCATGAATTGTTCACAACGCTTCCAGTACTTTTTGGTGTCCATAAAGCCTAGCCTTGTCTAAATTACTCATTGGCAGGCCACTGTGAACAATTTTAAGCAGAAAGCGAACTTGAACTGTCTAGACGATGTTGCGTGGACATGGAATGCGTAACCCAATCCCATAAGGAGATTGATCAGGGCCGACCTTTATCCTTTATTCCGCTTCATGGAAAATGTACCTACACTGTCTTAGGGCTCACCAATTTTATCAAAAGTCGCCACGTCTTTACGAGCCTATTTGCGACGACGTCGCTCACTCAATACCCCTTCTGGCATTTATAGAAAATCGACTTCGAAATCTGTCTATCGGAACATTTTTTGGCACTCGGTAGAACTCACAATTACAAGTTCTATGCAGAGAGGGCAGCAGTAAAAACACATATAAGAGTAGACTGCCACCCCTTCCGCAGCTTTTTTCCAGTCCTTATGGTGGACATTATATCATAGCTAAATTACTGGTTTGGTTCGTGTTCTTGTCTGCTCAAGGTCACTTGTGGAATCTTGAGCTAAAACTGTTGTTTCGGCTGAAGCGAGCAAGCGAATAGGTAGCACCGTTGTTACTCACTCAAAAATGAAGAGCACCAAAATTGCTGTGATCATACGACCAATGACTCTATCTTTACCCAAAAAATACCAGTGAATGACATTTATACAAACAAATTCTTATGGGAAGCGAAAAGACACATTCAAAGACACCCACCGAGCCGCAGCGATCGGATGGTCGAGTGGATAGTGTTGCGGACTTGCATGAGAGTTCAGACGTTCTACTCGGGGGTTGGGGTCTGTGCATTGCTAGAGATTACTTTCCCATTTCAGATGTGGAACAGGCTGTTTTCACCCCGCACTGATACGTTGCTCGCGCATTAAACCATGCTGTGTTGTTAACACAAAGGGACGCGTGTGTGGTTCAGTGGATGCAGAAAGTTTATCTCTTAGCGGGGCGGCAGCCGCTCACCGCAATCTCAGACAACCGAGTGCTCGACAAGGGGCGGGACAAGAGAGCCATGCGGCGTCGCTGACGCAACTCTCCCGCCGGCACAAAGCAAAAATTAATACAAGCACCAAAGCTACAAAACAAACTACAACCCAATTCTATGACTAAAACTCAACACTTCGAAAATCTACAGTTTCAGTATCACCACTTTCCCGTCGTCATTCTTGCTCGCTACCGTTCAGGCTCTCTTAGCGGAGGTCGACGTCGTGCGATCCCGTGACGGCGCGCTGTGGTTGAACATCGCTCGACGTTGTACTGTCTCGTGGTGGCGTGGTGCAGGCGAATATGGCGTAGAGGACGGAGACGGCGCGTCGTCGATGGACGAGTAGTGACTGGGCAAACCAGGCAGCAGCTAAGTCAGACGAAATACAGCGACGACGGCGGAGTTAGGGGCGAAGAAGTAGGGCGATGGCAAGGTGCGAATACGGCGACGACGGTGTAGCTAGAGACGGCGAAGCAAAGCGTTGGCAGGAATGCGAATACACTGACGACGGATCTCAGGACGGCGAAGCATGGCGGTGGCGGTAGGGCGAATACAGTGACGACGGAGGAACTCGGGACGGCGAAGCATGGCGATGGCAGAATGGCGAACGCAGCGACGACGGCGGAGTCGGGGAGGGGGCGTGACGCAAGGTGAAGGCGGCGGGCTTCAGATCTTGCGTCTCTTGGTAGACGGTCAGAAACTCGCATCGCACGTGCAACGGAGTCCGTGTAGCGATGACATCTCGACGAATGATGGCGGTCAATATTTTCGGTAACAGTGCAGAAGATACAGTTTGAGGTCGGGGTGGTGCGCTCTAGAATGGTGTGAACGTCGTCCTGTAGCTGAGCTACTTTGGTGAAGAGGGAATCCAGGCGTCCTGACATGATGCTCACCGTCTGAGCAATCGAGTCTAGGCTTGCCTGCTGTTCCAACTCCATCAAACGTATCTCGTGATCAATATTGTAGGCCATCGACGGTGAGGAAATGCCTTGCGTCTCAGCTTTAAGAGGGATCTATTGGAGAGGAGGAGCGATGTGTGATTTGATAATTCGAGATATTATTGATTGGAGCGCTGAAGGGTTTGTATTCCACGCACGCATGCGAGAGCTAGCTTCAGAAGACACTGAACCAACTCCACGATGAAGTGTGCGAATAACCCGAGAACTTGCGCCGCTAACTTGAGAAGAGATAGAACTACTGCAGGGCCTAGCAAGTACGTGAGCAAGGTAAGTCCTGCTAAAGTACACGCAGCGGCGAGCGTAAGTTTCCAGTGGTCCAAGAGGACAATCCCTAATGGGGCGAGGTCCGGAAGATGTAAGTCTTTGAGCCAATCTGTTTGCGTTACTCGTCTGGTGGTGTTTTGAAGGAACAAGCTGTCCAAGTTGTTGGATGTGTGATAGTACAAAATGCCGTCTAGAGCTACCGAGGTGTTTACTCCACCACATATTGTGTAGCACCTTGAGTTGATCACTGCTTATCGAACGCGATTCTCACTGTCGTCGAGTGGTTAGAAGGGCCGCATTCGATAGAGAATATCCTATGAGCACAGACTACTGTTGTCCATGATGTGACACGAGATATTTACCTTACTTCCTTGTTGGCAACAGTAGCAAACCTCCAATCTGCTTGCATGGACTGAGCATGGTAGCTGGGTGTTTAGATGAGCACTCTCGAGCAGCTGCTGCGATGATATTACTACAGTAATTTCGCTATCGCCTGTTTCTGCTACTACGTTGTTCAGCTCAGTTGATATTGTCATGTGTGATGTTGACATGGGTAATAAGCTGTCAGAACGTTTTCGCAACGCTGCTATCTCGCTATATGGGCAGCGGCAAGAAGGCACAAGGCCGGAAACGTCGCAGTTGCAGTACAAGGTATTTCGGCAGGATGAGAAGTTACTTTGTGCTTGATCCTTCGAGAAGCATGTTACCGCAAAGTTGAAGTTGTCGGGTAATACGAGCGTTTCGTTTTCACTCTGAGCGAATCTTTGGTAGAAAGGGTTGAAGGGGTTTTGAATTGAGATTAACGACAGGGTGAAGTTCCCGAATTGGTGGCGATGTCCGTTCCTCCACGTGGTGCCACTGGAAACTACTTGCTCTGCGAGTTAAGCCGAACACGGACACTCGATTGCAGGCGGCAGGCCCTTGTGACAGGCCGGCCTACGAAGACCCATGTCACTTCACATGGTGTATGACAGCTCAAGTGTTTCGAGATAGTGCTACGGCGTCCGCGGGAGCCGACGCGCACTCGCAGAGCCCGGCGAGTGTGAGAAGTATGCGAGGGTCCCTGATGCGAGGACGGCATCGGGGGGCAACTGAGCTAGTCTAAAAGTCCCGTAACGTAAGCAGGACCCGCGTGGCAACGCTGAATGTGGGTACGTTGACGGGCCACTCGTGCGAGTTGGTTGAAGCACTGGAGCGTAGAAGAGTTGATTTCTGTGCGGTGCAGGAGACGAGGTGGTCCTGCCGCAAGTCAAGGGACATAGGACGTGGCTTTAAGGCCGTTCTATGTGGAAGTCCCAGGACCACCAGTGGTGTCGGAATAATCGTCTCCGAACGATTTCGTGACTCGATTGTAAGCGTCGAGCGCTTTGACGATCGATTGATGAAGATCGTTGTCGCCGCTAAGGAGCGACTCTATCACTTCTTCTCAGCGTATGCTCCGCAGACTGGCTGCTCGGATCAAGCCAAGGAAGAGTTTTGGAACCTGCTTGATGAGAAGACAGCAGTGGTACCGTCGAAAGATGTCATCATAGCCGCTGGTGACCTTAATGGGCACGTAGATGCTACGAAAGACGGGTACAGCTGTCATGGTGGCTTCGGATACGGATCACGTAACGCCGATGGTGAGCGCATTCTTGATTACGCGGAATCGCATAACCTCACCATAGTGAACACCGTCTTCCGAAAACGCGACTCGCACCTTATCTCATACTACAGTGGGAGCACCAAGACTCAGATAGACTTTGTCCTTGTGAGAGATCGCGACCGGAGTCTTGTCACAGACGCGAAGATCGTGCCGTATGAGACGGTCGCCCCACAGCATCGACCGCTGATCTGCACTTTGAAGATCGCCCCTCCAAGGCTGAAGCAGGTTGAGCGATGCGGTGCAGCTAGAATTAAGTGGTGGCGAATCAGAAAGAAGGAAGCAGCTGTGATTTCTCGCGTGCGGTTACCGACAGTCACGACTGTCGACGAAACTTGGAAGAAGGCGACCGACGCGATTCGTCAAGCTGCACAGTCGGAACTCGGCATTACGAAGCCTGGGCGACGGAAGGTCGACAAGCAGGCCTGGCTGTGGACAGATGACGTGAAAGCAAAAGTGCGAGAGAAGAAGTCGCTCTATCACGTGTTTCTCGGCGAAAAGACAGCCGATAACTGGCGGAAGTACCAGGAAGCGAAGAAAGCTGCAAAGAAGGCCGTGGCTGTTGCAAAAGCCATTCATTATGGAGATGTCAACGAGAAGCTCGAGTCTCGCGATGGTGAGCGGTATCTGTACCGACTTGCAAAGAATCGCCATCGTCAGACCGAGGACATCGAGAAGTTCTTCGGCATCAATGATGAGAACGGCCATCTTCTTACTGACCGCAAGAAGGCATTGAAGCGATGGCGCGATTATTTTGAGGAAATCTCTACGGTAGAATTCCCTCATCCAGCCATCCCTTCAACGGCTCCAACCCACGGCCCCGTTCAGAAGATCACCGTGGAGGAGATTGAAGCGGCTTTGAAGAAGATGAGGCCAGGCAAAGCGACTGGGCCCGATGACGTGGCAGCTGATTTGTGGAAGTCCAAGTACTGGTACCCTGCTGTGTGGTTGGTTTGGGGGCTTTAATCAGGTTGTGGCGGAGAAGAAAGTGCCTGAGTGTTGGCGCCAAAGTACGACGATCCCGATTTGGAAGAAGAAGGGCAGTCCTGCAGACTGCTCCAATTACCGTCCGATTCGCTTGCTTTCGCACAGCATGAAGATCTTTGAGCGAATTGTCGATGGACGAATTCGGGACATCGTCCAGCTGTCCAGCAATCAGTGCGGCTTCGTGGCTGGCTGTGGCACCGTTGATGCCATACACGCCACTCGCCTCCTGATAGAGAAGCATCGCGAGAAACAGAAGGCAGTGCATATCGCCTTCCTCGACTTAGAGAAGGCCTTTGACCGCGTACCGCGTGAAGTGATATGGTACGCCTTGCGACATCATGGAGTTCCCGAAGAGCTCATAGAGTGGGTGCGAATTCTCTACTCTTGTCCAAAGAGTCGAGTTCAAGCTGCAGCTGGAACCTCGATGGAGTTCCCCATCTCTGTCGGGGTACACCAGGGTTCTGCGCTTTCCCCACTCCTCTTTGTTGTCGTCATGGATGCCATCACACGAGATCTTCAGAAGCCCGTCCCTTGGACGTTGCTTTATGCCGATGACGTGATGCTCGCTAGCGAAGATAAAGGAGAACTCGAGCGAGAGTTGCAAGCTTGGTGTGATCGCTTGGTGCGGTTTGGACTCAGATTGAACGTGAAAAGACCGAGTATTTAACGACGGACGTTACCGAGTCCAGCTCCATCAAGGTCAACGGCATCGAGCTTCCACGCACTGCGGTCTTTAAGTACCTGGGATCAGCAGTCGCGTCTGACGGCAAACTGATGGTCGAAGTGAATTCACGCCTGAGTGCAGCTTGGTCCAAGTGGCGCTCGTTGACTGGCGTGCTCTGCGACAAGAAGATACCGGAGCGCTTTAAGTCAAAGATCTACAGGGCAGTCATCCGGCCAGTAGCGATGTACGGCGCTGAGTGTTGGCCTGCGACCAGGGAAGTTGAAACGCGCCTCAGCGTCATGGAGACGAAGATGCTGCGCTGGACGGCAGGAGTCACGCGCATGGACCGCATCCGAAACGATGCTATTCGGCAGAAGTTTGGTGTCGCGCCGATAAATGACAAGATGCGCGAAGCTCGCTTACGATGGTACGGCCACGTTCTGCGTGGAGAAGAAGACAGCGTCCGCAAGATAGGCCTTAACTTCGAGGTAATAGGAAAGCGGCCTAGAGGGCGCCCGAAGCAGCGCTGGGTTGATATACGGACTTGAAAGCGGCTGGTGTCCACCCTGATCTAGCGCTGGATCGGGAAAGGTGGCGTCATGACACTAGAATAGCGGACCCCGCTACGAAGCGGGACAGACGCTGAAGAAGAAGAAGAAGAAGAAGAAGAAGAAGAAGAAGTTCCCGAATTCTTTCGAGGAGTATGGCAGCAGCGATACTACCCCTTTTTCTACATGGTTGTAGGCTTGTACTGAGACCTCAAGAATTACTTCTGACTGCCATGCTGAACATCTGAAGATTTCAAACACTTTTTTGGATACAGGCGTGTGAGTAATGCGGTAAAACGTGCAGGCGCGGAATGGAAAAGCGCACAGACAATTGGTACCGCTGCATTGTATTGAACATGCCGTGTACCCTGAATTCGGGATGGTATCGTTCAGTTCCGGGATGATTTCGTTGGGATCTATAGTTTTGCACCTGTTGCCAGTGCATGAGCCCATTCCGCGACAGCGCGTGATGTGATTCACTTCGTGTCTAGTGTCTTTTGACCAAAACAGCGATTCCTTCGTACATCGAAGACGTACCAGCATGCGTTGCACTTTTACGTACCCTACGCTAGAATTTCCGTGATGCAACTGTATGCAAAGAACACGCATCATGCTATTGAACATTATTTCGTGCCTGAATTCGTACTGGCATAAGTCGCGTTGAGTGCATGTTAGCTCTGCTGAATACCGCGTATAGCCTTCCTGACATGACCAGACTCCTGCGATGAGCATTGCGCTTGCTACCAGCGTTGCAGCTATGGGGGCGGACAGCAAGGATGGTTTGAAAGAGCTTAACGTAAAGGCCGTGGGATTTTGCGGTGACTGAATAGGTTGCAGTACCGATAGAGCTATATTTGTTGTGTTTGAAACTGACATGCCACGATGTTGTTTTCGTCGACAGAGTAGCCCATAAATTGAAAGCACTAACGCCACCACTGCAAAGGTCATGATTGTTGCGGATGTTATTGCTCCCGCGGGCCAGCATGTGGATTTCCCAGTAGCGCTTTAGAGAACAAGTTGGACACATGGCTGCAAAACGACGCGAGTGCGCAGGAGCGTACTTCGATTTTGTTCAGTGTTAGCAGTTTAACCGCTGTTGGCTCATGCTTGGGAGATGGTGTTAAAGTAAACAGTAACTGCGACTGTTGTTGACTAAAATTCTTGCACGCGTTGTCGAAGCACAGAAGGAATTGTTCGTCTGGGGGATCGATTTTTACTGTTCCGTTCGCGCAAGTGATTTGTCTTTTTATTGGACTGGCAGTGCAGCAGTTTACGAGCATTAGGACTATCATAATGTGATGCATAAGTGCTCTCCTCTTCAGTTGAAATATCTTCTGTGAAGTAATTGACAGCTCCTGATCGTTTTCTGTGAGCTGGTTGCGTATCTCGGCTAGCGCCTTTGTTTTCGCTGAGCGAGACGGCCTTCGCTAAAGCGGCCGAGATTGATCTGGTGTGGGTGGCGTGTTCACGTCTTTTTCATTTAACTTATTTTCTTGGCCCAGTGACGTAGACCTCCCGGAGTTTGTTCTGATTTCTAGTGGGTACAACTTCGTTACTGGGCGCTGAATGGTGGCATTTCTATGGGGGAGTTTTATTATCGCTGAGCGTACTAGTCCATCGGAACTGCGAATGAGCTCCACAATTTTGCCCATCGCCCAATGTCCTCGAAGAGTAAGCTCCTGTTCTATCAGCACTACTTCACCTTCTTCTGGGACTGGTCGAGCGTTATGCCGCTGTTCGTTGAAAATGGTTTTGTGAACGTTCTTTAGCATGGTGAGATATTCCATATTCCATACCTTCCAAAATTTATCTGCTAGGTGTTCTGATGATAGTAGGGCTTCCCTGGCTTGCGATACTGTTTGTATGCAGTCAGGGTCGAATGACGGATCGTTATGTTCTTCTAGAGTTTTCTCTACTGGAGGTAGCGAGAAGCATAGATTTCCTTGCAGGAAATCTATAGGGCGAAGAGGGATTGAACTTGTGTCAGTCGCACTAACCGCCGTTAGTGGTCTCGCGTTGATGATGGCTTCTATGCGGATGAGGATGGTGTTCATTTCTACGAACGAAAGTTTTTTTCGCCCTATAGTCTTATGAAGCGCGTTTTTTACGGAAGCGACAAGTCTCTCCCAGACTCCCCCCATTCAGGGGGCTCCGGGAGGATTGAGCAGCCACGTGATTCTTTTTTCCGCACTGTAACTAATAGTGGATATGCCAGTCGCTGGATTTTCCGCGAACAGAGTGTCAATCACTTTCTGGCCTAGAGTGAAGTTGGTGCCGCAGTCCGTTCGGATGATGTTTGGGACACCCCTGCGTGCTGTGAATCGAACGAAGCTGTTGAGGAGGAACGCTTCTGTTGACAAATTTTCGACTAGTTCGATGTATTGCGCGGGTAGTCAGGCATGTATACAAGCATACGTACCCTTTCGAATTGTCCTTGAGCAGGAATAGGCCGAAAAAATCGCACCCAGTGTTTTAGAACGGTTTTGCTCGTCTTATTGCTCCCACTGTAGTATGAGATAAGGTGCGAGTCGCGTTTTCGGAAGACGGTGTTCACTATGGTCAGAAGGCAGTTGTGCCATAGGCGGACTGCTGAACGGAAAACTCTGTTCACGTTGGCAGATGGAGCAGTTCTTTAGCATGTCTCGTACCATTTGGGAAGGTCGTGTGAGCCAGAAGCGTTGCCTAGAAAGCGCAAGCAGATGGTCCTTCCCGCAGTGGCCGTCGTTTCTGTGTAGGTCGTAAATGATGAGACGCATAAGCTCGGAACGCGATTCGATGTATATGGGATTACAAGCGTCGTATGGAAAATTTGCATTCTGCAGTCTGGAGCGTAGTCTGATTAATTTGTTTGTATCTCGGAATAGCTGCTTATCCCGGTGCCTACGTTGAAGGTCTTCCATGTCGACGCTCTTGTGTTCGCATCTGATGAGAACATTTTCTGCTAGGTTCATGTCATCTGCAGTGATATGGGACCCTGAGAAGAATTTCAAGCCCACATTCAGGGGACATTCACCGTGGCGTTTTATCCCAACGGCTTTGGCTAACTTGGAGATAAATTTGCCGACCAAGGCGGTTACTCTCAGAGCTTTAGATAAGTTGCTGAACCGCTCGAGATGAAAGATTCTTTGAATGTTCTTTTCATTTCTGGAAACGACTTTGGGGCAAAGCTACGCTATCTTCCGCCTCTTCTAAGGATTCATCAGAAAGGTTGTTGATTAATTCTATGCTTGTAAGCAGCCTTCTTTGATCTTCAATGAGTAACCACTGCGGCCCAATTATCCACTCACTGCTCTCGAGCTGCGCTCCATTGATGCCACGAGTACCGATGTCTGCCGTTTTTTTTTTCTCCAGGCACATGAAATATCTGAACCTCATGTCCTAGATCGATGAGACGGTTTATTATCGTTCGCATTCGATCGCGCTGATTGGTAATGAAAAGTGGGAGCTTTTTTGAAGACCGAATCCAGCTTAACGCGACCAGACTGTCGCTAATAATGTTGATTTTGGAAACTCCTGTTTGTAGCGCTGCGGATATAGATTCAGCTAATCTCAGGGCCAGCAGGACAGCTAATAGCTCCATTTTCAGAATTGATAGGTTTCGCTTTTTCGGCGCTAGTTTTGTTTTACCGCTGAGCAGGGTTGACACCTCTCTGAAATTACTGTCTACCATATACGCACAAACTGCCATCGCGTGGATACTGGCGTCGGCGAACACCCAGAGGGTGCTTCTGCCGAATTCGGTCCCCAACGTCGTGAGCAGACGTGGAATGCGTACATTGACTTTGTCTATGTCTTATTTACGCAGTGCCATTGCTCGATTAGTTCTGGATCTAGCTTTGAATTCCATTCTGCCGTTTTTTCGAGCACAGTGCGCATCAAGTGCTTTTTCTTGATAAGCAGGGAAGCTCCGAAACCTATGGGATCGTAAAGAGAATAATGCTGGCATAAGACGTCTCTTTTGGTACTTGAGATTGCTTGGAAATTTGTTTGAAATGTGAACTCGTCAGATACAGGGTCATAGTTAACTCCAAGCAGCTTCATCGATTCGTATGGAGCTCTATCCGCTTCGCTGATCTGAGAGTTGATGAGGTTGCAGTTACTGACGAATGCTCTGAGGTTCATTCCTATGTGCGCGAAGAGATCATTGGACGTTCTATATTTTTCGATTCCCTCTTCTGGGGTGGAAGCCGTCATTAGTACGTTATCGACGTACAGGTACCTCTGAATTTCTTTTGCTAGCTCTGTATCGGTTTGTTTCATGTATGCTGAGATTACCATGTTCAGCATGCTTGGGGAAGCCTTGATTCCGAAGGGGACTCGTTTCCACCTATACTCGATGATGTTACTGTAGGAGGGCGGTTCGTCTGGGTTTCGTAACCAAAGGAATCTGCAAAGATCACGATGGTTTTCATGAATGCGTATCTGCGTGAATGCAGCTTGTATGTCCGCTATAACAATTATAGGCATCTCCCTGCATGCCACCAGGATGTCATGAATTTTGTTTATGAACGTGGCTCCTGTGTAGAGCACGTCGTTCAGCGAAAGTCGACCCTTTTGTTTGGAAGACGCATCGAAGACGATCCTTAGAGGGGTTGTCTTGTGTTCTTTCCAAACCCCTGAGTGGTTCATGTAATACGTGCCCACAGAGTGGGGTACAGGCTCTCTGACCTCTTCGATCACGTCATCTTGTAGGTACTGTTGTATCGTTTTTTCGTACCACCTCTTTTGTTCCTGATGGGCATTCAAGTGTTTCACTTGTGCTATGAGCCTTTTCATCGCCATGTTCCGGTTATTCGTCAACTCTGTTATGTTTTCCTTTATTGGAAAGGGCGCGGTAACGCGGTTGTCTTCAAACTTGATGGATTTTCCGTATTTTGCTAGATAGCTGTATGTCTCGTCTTCTTGCAACCCTTCGTTTGTGGATATGCCTAGGCTCTCGAGTTCGAACATGGTCTTGATCATATCGGATTCTGTAATGGTTTCGGAAACGAGGGATTTGTACGTTTTGTCGCTGTTTTCGCTGGAGTTCGTTTTACTGACCGTGTCTCCTCGACCGTAGGCGGCGAAGCCAAAGATTGTTTTCGCTACTCGTAATCCTGTAGGCATTTGAATTGGTAAGGTGTCTTCCGAAACAAATATGTCATAGAGGTCAATGCCCACCAAGATTTGAGGAACCTGGTATTCACCCTTTAATCTGGTGTTAGCTAAGTGGATCGAGTTTTTTTCCATGAACTCTATATCCATCTCCATGAGATGAACGGCAGGAAATCCTTTCGTAAGCGTGGGCTTTGTTTGCATTACGACTTTTATCTCTCTCCCATGGGCTGTCAGGATTTCCAGCTGCACGTGATGAGAGATGAATGTCTCGGATTGTCCACTTATCCCAGATAGCGAGCAATGCTCGGATTCCAGAACGGGAAGTGCAGGACGTTCTGCAGCTATTTCTTCGATAAGACTTAGTTGGGCGCCCGTGTCAAAGAAAAATAGTGCTCTTTCGTAACAATTTGTGTTATGGTTGTACACAGACCCTTCGGCTGTCATTAGCACTATTTGCTGTAGCTCACCCGGAGCACTACCGGTAACGTTAGAAACCTTACTTGTGTGTGAAAAGGAATAGTTCTTTGATTGTGTTTGGCGGCGATTTAGCATCACTATTTTGTTGCACAGCGCTATCGCTCGCGTTCGATTTCACTCGACTTTGTTGTGCTGGGAGCTTCAGCTTTTCCACATTGGACTTACTTGGCTGAGTAGCGGTCGAGGGCTTCTGTAAACAGAGTGTTTGATCGTGGAGCTTTCCGCAGATTCTGCAGTTGGGCCTGGGGCACTCGCTGCTGTGATGTTCCTTGGTAAAGCATTTCCAGCATAGATTTTGGTCGACGGCCATTTTCCGGCGTTCACTTGCACCATACACGGTACGGCACTGGAAGGTTTTGCGATTGTGCCGACCGGCTCCCGCGCTTTCCTGGGCTACCGCTGTCATTCGGAGAAGAGGGAAGGGGATGGTGTCCTTCCTTTCGAGTTCCTAAACGTTGATTGATGTACTTATCACGAGCAATCACGATCTCAAGGCTGTCTAGCGTCTGACCTACTGTGTATGACTCCCCATTCTTGTTTTCTTTTAGAAATTCCTGCACTATTTGACGGGAGAGCTTCTGCAGAATTGCCTCGATCCACATGGGATCATCGGTGTCTACCACGTTGTACCCGGATGATACCATTTCGTTTACCAGGGATCGAAGTTCTTCAAAAACTGTTTCACTTGAGTGTTCCCTGGCTGGTTGTAGGTTGGATAGCCGTTTTATGATGTTACCCCGTGCGGTGGCAGCATTATCGTATTTTTCTTTATCGTTTCCACCATCCATTCATAACTTTCTGGTATCATCCTTATGCCTTTGATCGTTATTGCTGCCTTGTCGATCAAGCTTTCTTTTAGCATGATCATTTTTTCCACCGTATTTAAGGATGGGTTCTCATGCACCATGGTTTGAAATATTGCCCAGTACTCCTGGAATTCTTCGGCATTTCCGGCGAAATGCGGCAATGACATCCTCGGCGGCATGATCGAGCTTCTTGGGCTCTGTAAGTTTTCAGTTAGAACTTTGGCCTCATTGGCTGGTTCCCATACTGTAGCTACCGTATCTTGCTTGATTGTGCTTTGCTGCATGTGCTGTGTTTTCTTAGCAATGCGGGAATTTGCGCTGTTCTCATCATGAAGCTCGTTTTTTGTTGTGCATTGCTGCGCGCGCGGTTTTGTTTTTTCAACAATGCCGTTATCTGTGTTATTCTCACAATGCTCTTGGTCGCTTGTTTTGTTTTCGTTAGCACGATGCAGATCTCCTTCATTGGACAGGGTTTTTATTTTTTCTGACTGAGTCGAACCCTTTGTGAATGTGTACTCATGTTTAACCTCCGCAAGACGAGTCATCAAGGCGCACAGTAATGCGTCTGTTTCGGTTAGAGTTGCTTCATGAGGGATTTCAAGAGAAATTTGTGTGAACTCCTCTAAGAAATCTTTCTTGTCTGGTTTTTTAAGCTCAGAGTATTCTGACTCGATGGAGCTCAGAACTGCAACGAGCTCATTTTTCGCGGCTTGAATGAGTGAAATGGCGTTTTCAAGCGCAACTACAATCTTAGCACAAAGGACCGCTTTTTCGTCTGAACTTTGCGGAAAGTGCGACACGTTCGTGAAATCTCTGAACGTGTCGAGCTGAGACTTTAGGTTCACTGTGGCTCGTCGGAGATTTAGCTTTCGGAAAGCTAGGGACATGAGTACGCGCTTTACACTATTCCCTTGTGTGTTGGTGCTCGAAGGTCGTTTTCGACTGAACGTAGCGGGCCTTCTGCCTGGCTACTTGGCCTGGTCTTCTGTTTCGGCACAAGGCAAGAAACAGAAGGCGGGCTGCACGTCTGATTCGTGCTAGTCGATGCACCAGATGTGCTGTTAGCACAAAGGGACGCGTGTGTGGTTCAGTGGATGCAGAAAGTTTATCTCTTAGCGGGGCGGCAGCCGCTCACCGCAATCTCAGACAACCGAGTGCTCGACAAGGGGCGGGACAAGAGAGCCATGCGGCGTCGCTGACGCGACACATGCCTGTCTCGCCTTGGAAAGTTCTCGTTATATGGGGTTCATATACACGACACCGCACAACCTTTCTGTAATGTGTTTCAATAGTTTAGGAGGTGTCTATCATTGTAACTTGATTTGCAACGATGATCGCCAACTAATGCTTTCATCGATCACCAAGAGAACGCTTTTCTTGCAACATTCACTAATTCTGCTAGCTATCACAAATCTGGAATGTTCCACCCATCTCGTGTTGTTAGTAGAATTGCTGCCTGTTCTTGTCCTGACCACTGTCCCCTATTTTAGGTGGAAATTGGGGGGGGGGGGGGGGGAGGGGGTAATGCGGGCACTTCAACTCTCGACACTCTAAAAGGCCGACAAAACCGTTCGCAAAAATTTCGTCTCGGGGGCTATTTTGGAGCTGATCACGAACTTGGCATGCGCTCTTCGTGTAGGTTATAGTCAGTATGGGTAAGCGGAAGGATGAAGAAAGGATAACCATCTTCGCTCAATTCGTCCAGAGGTTTTACTGCGTATCACGAATTCAGCATACGCTGTTCGTTCAATGAATTTACCCTAAGAAACACTTCCAAAACGAATACAACACAGTACAGGGGGTCGTACATGAACACCATCTAACGAGAGTGTTCCAGAAGAACGAGCATGGTAAGACCCTTCTTAGTAGCAATGTATAGACCCCAACCCGGAGTAAAAGCCCTGGTCTCTTTCCGGAAAATTAGCAACGCTAGCCACTCGGCCATCCTATCGCTACGGCATTCCTGGTGGATGTTTCTTTTAACTGCGCCTTCTACTATGAATTTGTCAGACCACATGCGCTGGCTATTATTGAAGCCCGAAATCCTTTTGCATTTAATTTTCTGAGCGCGGCAACACGGTTCCATGCTTGCATGTTGCATTCATATTTGCTTTATCCACCATTCGAAGTGCTACGGTTTTTTGCCAGTTTTGGCTTATCCAGAAGTCTGCAGAAAATTTTGAAACAACTATGGTGCTCCCAAACATCTCCTTACAATCATAAATTAGTCACTTTGAGAAACCCCACGGTCACCTCATTGACATTCCTCGCTACATAGTTCTTGTGCAGCTCTTAAAATTCGCTCCTTCCACCTAAATAATACCAGTGCCTTCCTTCAGAAACTCCGCGAACCCAGAGTGAAGAACGTATATGTTGTCAAGCCCTTCGACGTAACCTCGTTATACAGAAATGTCGCTAGCCGTAGTTTTCATGTCAAAATAGAGAGACCTGTTATGAACCGCAAGCCCATTATCAACAAAACTATGTAGGTAGGTATATAGACGACTGTTCTGTTATGCGCTCCACTCACTCTGAGAGGGACGCCAATTGCGGACTGTTAAATCAACAGTTCGAACATATAAGGCTCCAACGGAAAACACCTACTAAAACAGGCTGGCCGTCCTCAATGCACATTTGCACTTTTCTTGAGGAGAGATGAAAATAAGGTGAAATCAAAAGCCCAGCATCAAGAATGTCCTCGTTCATTATTGCTTTGCACATCCCTCCAGCACTAAAAAGGTATTATTAAAAATATATTTCCAACAGCCATCGCCATGTCCCCTGATAATAAGCAGAAACTGCTATCTTTGAAATGGTACAGAAGACCGCAGATAATAACGGATAGCCAGACGGAAATTCCTCTGAAAGACGACGACGACAAACCAGTGGGGTTGCTAGCAAAATACTAATAAGAGCGGAAGAAAAAGCCCGTTTTACGTGCTTTTCATATCAAACGAAGTGTAAGCAGAGATCTGCATGTGCGTTTCAAAGCGCTGCTCCAGGATTTGGTGAGAGTGGTCGAGGTAGCTCCCTGAAGGGAGGGAGATTGCGTGACATCTAAGCCTGGATTCATTCATGATCATGATTGCTAAGGTAGCAGGCTAATGATAATCGATAAGTTTACCAACAGAGGGTAGAAGGCAGAGGGCAAGTTTGATGGCGTAATGTATCTCGTATCATGTGGAATGTGTGGGCAGGAGTAAATAGCGGAAACGGGCGGTTTTAATTTGTGCATTTCAAGGAGCATTTAGATGAAGCACTCATCGTGGGTGTCTCTCCCCTTTCATTGCGGGTTTATTCGCTGATGAATTCAACTCCAGGGCTGGATTCATTAGCCCTCGTTTCTCTTCATCTGCGGGTGATTGTTGGTCCTCGCCGGCAACCACCTGGAAGGTTAGTTCTTGCGTTATGCGTGGACCGTCAAGTCTCGTTTCTGTTTGCCTCGATAATTGCACCCTAAATGATAAAACGGCGTTTGGGAATGGCTTCGTAAAAAGCTTTCGACTTTTTCAGGCTTCAAAAAAGGTGAAGACGCCGGGACATCAGCCAAAGTAAAGTCTGCAACAACCTCGACCAACAGCTCATAGAACTACGCCGGAATACCTCAGAAAATTGTTCCCTTGTTATTCCCTATGCAGTGTCTAAAGCCCAGGCACAGACAGGAGAAACGGACTACAGTATGAGCCAACAAGTGCAGAGGAAATCGTCGTTCGGCAAAACAGAAAATTATGCTTGGTGGAGAGGTGTACAGCAGTACAAAGCGTAAACTGACTTTCTTCGGGCGCATAGCCACATGTGGTTCGATGTCGTATATGCTCGCATAATTGCATATCGGTACGTACAATGGATTACACGTCGGCAGCGGCACGCAAGCGAGAGGCTGAAATACGCAGTTCGAACGTGCAAAATTCATTTACTCCATGTGGATTGCGAATAAGCGCCAAGCACATAGCGACAATGGTGGGTCTAAAAAGCGCTGCTGGAATATGAATCGGGAGGAAAGACGTGGAGTTTTGCAGTAATACGAAGGAATCGGGGGTGTGGGTGAGCAGTGGTAGCTCACCTTTTCCATTTAGGGTTCTCCCACCTTTATGAGCAGATGCCTGCGCCCATATCTGTTCGCTCTTGTAATTATTTTCTGCGAGCTACTAATGATGCTCCACAACAGTTCCACGACTGCCGCACAAAGTGTTTAGTGCTATGGATCCTATCCTAAAAGCCACCGCTTCGTGCAGAATGTTCAGCGTTCTGCACTGACACTCTCCATACACAGTTTAAAAAAACATGCAACCGACAGCGGCGTTTCTGAATAGTGCAATGCTCAGTAACAACAACATCTCCTATTAGTTGAAATCTGTCAATTTAACTAGGCACGTGATAGCAACAGATCTTTTCAGTGTTTAAAGTCTACATGTTTTTATCTTAGTGACTATAGGGTCATTGGGGTATTCAATCTCTTTGTGGGATCCGCCACCACTTTCGCCCAGGGGACGGTTAGGAGGTACACCCGCCCCTGCTGGGGCGTGCCAGCTTTCTCCCCCTTGCTCACCCACCCCCAACCCCCTAGGCTTCACCGAGAGTCTAACGGCTGCCTTACGAAACCTTTGACACGCAAAACAAAAGTTTCCCGTCCGCAGAACAGCGGTATACCTCCTGTCACGCTTCCCTTTCCCCCGACATTCTTTCTTTTTATGCAGATCTCATAAGACTCAATCAAACTTGCCCTACAGGCTCAACCAGAAACGTAAGTTCAGCACCAACATCAACGGGAGTACGACTGCTCGATGTAGCATGCTTCTCACAGCACTTTAGTTCGGAGCAGTGAGTCAGTAATGGTGAACAGCGCGTTGAGCGATCCTTTCCTTTCGATCCAAGCAGATGAGAAGGGATGATACCAGCCCCGCCTAGGTCTGAATAGCGAAGTGCGTGTGGATCCAGCATACCATTTCACCTGCCGCTGAAGCACAAAATGTACTGGAAATGTCATTTCCATCTGCCCAGTGGCCTTAAAATGCCTTCTCCCATTTCAGCATCATCACCAAATTACCTGCTACGGAATTAGGGTGTTGGAAATGTTGGGTCCCACTGTGTGGATTCATGCCTGTAAGCCACCAACTGTGTTAGGCGCCTTTTATACTCCCGCCGCGCAGCGGCGCGTCAATCCGGAACGCGGCGCGGCCAGTCGCGCCGCGCCCGAATTTGACGCGCCGCTGCGCGATTGTAGTTAGAAAGGGGAGCGTCAGCGACGCACGGCGACCAACTTCTACGTACTACGTTCCGTGCGCCATAAAGGACGACGGAAGAGACGGTCCATGAGTCATTGAAGAACCAAAACAGAAAGAATTCGTCTGGCCGATCAGCGGAATGCATCTGGCTAATGTTAGGGGTGGAAATCCTGTGGGGGGACGACGAATCCTTTCTTAGATCTGGGGTCGAAGTCGTCTGCTCAACCTACGGTTGAAATTGGTGAGTGTGGTATTGATTTGGTTTCCCTGCAATGCAAATGGCACTAAACGACTCTTTATTTTGCAAATGTACAGGTTCAAAAGTAAAATTGCTGGAAAGTTCTCATTGTCGAGAATCGCTCAGAATTCTCTCTCGTACTGCCATTCCGTGGTGATTGTTCACTGAACATATCTCTAACGTAGTAGGTAAAACTTCGTGGATGTCTACAGATCTCCATCCCCTTCCTAAGTTACGAAAGGTACGGGTTACTAAGATAATGGTCACCGAAAACTGATGTCAGATTCGTGGCCAGCACCCTAAATAACCCCCTCTGGAGAAGTTTGGTCAAAAAACCTTTTCGACCTCTCATCGACCTCTGGAGTCCTGAAAGTGCAATAGTGCCACCATTTTGCTACACCTTCTTTGTTTTGTTAGTTGATGAGCCAAAACAAAGAGGACATAGCAAAATGATTCACCTCGGTGGTGAATCTCCCACTCCACATCGAATCTGCCGCAGCTGATCGCGCCGCGCCGCGTCCTTCCCTCCAGCGGCGCGATTCGCCGAATACCGTAACCCAAAATTCCGTCAACTGTGGTGTTTTGAGGCGGCGGAGTATGAATGCGATGCGGCGCCGTCGGGCGGCGCGAAAAATCGATAGCTATGTCAACCATCGCGCCGCGCCGCGAGGCGGCGCGAGTATAAAGGCCGCCACAGACTTTTGCGGCGCCGCTGCCCTATGCTTAACCATAGGGCAGAGACGCAGAGCTCGCCTCCAGCGGCGACGCCGCTGGCCGGCTGGCGGCACCGGCGGCACCGGCGGCGTCGCTGGCGGAAATGACTTGAATCATTCCACCCGGCGGCGCCGCTCCAGCGTCTGTCTGTCTGCGCTCTGCGCTCTGCCCTTTCGCGGCGGGATCCAGAGCGGAGACGGTCGATGAGAGCGCGCGATCGTCATCGGGGCGCGTTATTGTTAAGCACCAGTCGGTCCCCACTAGAAACAGTACAGTACCTCGCCGTCACCGCTCCCACTGATGATGAGTCAAGCCGCTGAGCGGCGCCGCTCAGCAGTGCCGCCGGCCGGCCAGCGGCGCCGCAGAAGTCTGTGGCGGCCTTAAAAGGCGCCTTTTATACTCGTGCCGTCGCACGTTGCGTTGACGTAGCTATTAATTTTTCGCTCCGCCTGGCAGCGCCGCATCGCTTTCATACTCCGCCGCCCCAATACACCACATTTGACGAAATTTTGGGCTACAGTATCCAGCGAATCGCGCCGCGAGAGGGAAGGACGCGGCGCGGCGCAAACAGCTGTGGCAGACTCAGTGTGAAGTGCGAGGTTTCACACCGGGATGAACCATTTTGCTATGGCCTTTTTGTTTAGGTTCCCCAATCAACAGAACAAAAAGGATGTAGCAAAATGGTGTCACTATTGTAGTTCCAGGATTCCAGAGATAGAGGAGATAGATCGAAAAAAGTTTTTCAACCAAACCTCGCCAAGTGGGGGGGGGGGGGTATTTAAGGTGAGGATCATGAGTCTGACATACGTTTTTGAAATTGATTACGGTAGGTTCGGGTGACTAAGGCTGACAAGGTCATAATCACCGATTTCGCCCAAACGTCGACTAGGAGGGGGGCTATTTGGGATGCAGATCACGCATCTAATATCCATTTTTTGTATCACGCTGCAGTTTGGGCAAAATTCGTGACGATGACATTAGCCCCCGTACCTACCGTTACTTAGGAAGGAAATGGAGGTCTGTAGACATTCCCTAAGTTTCACCTATTACGCTAAAGATATGTTTAGTGCACAATGACATCGGAATGGCCACGCAGCAGTTGCTGCACATGCTGCAAAGTAAAGAGTGTTTAGTGCCATTTGCATTATAGGGGATTCGACTCAATATCACACTCACCACGACCCCGGCCTTAAGAGTGGATTCGTCGCTCCCCACGGTAATCCCACCACTAACATCAGCGAGATGCATTCCGCTGCCCAGCCGAACGAATCCTTTCTGTTTTGGAGTCAACAATGACTCATGGACAGTCTCCTTCATCATTCTTGGCTCACGGACCGTAGTAAGCAGAAGCTCGTGACCACGCGTCGCTGACGCTCCCCTTTCTAGCTGCAATCGCGCAGTGGCGCGTCAAATTCCGGGCTTTTCGGGAATTCGACTGGTCGCGCCGAGCCCAGAATTGACGTGCCGCTCCGCTGAGGAGTATATAAAGGCCTGCACACTTTTGCGGCGAGCGGCGAGCGGTGGACGGTGAGGACGATGAGCCCGCTCAGCGACTGCCGCGGGCGCCGCTGATCGGCATGACTCACCGAAAGGCCAGAGCGCAGCCAGTCTACACGCGCCGCTGGAGCGGCTACGGCAATAATGATTCACATCGTTATCGCCGCTGCCGCTCCGGCGGCGTCGCTTCCGCCGCGCGCCCCCACCGACGGCGAGCTCTGACAAGGGAAGGCTCTGAAGCGTATGTCTGAACGGGGGGGGGGGGAGAACCGAGCCATATAGGGAGAATCCTCACCCCTCAATTTATTTGGAAATACGTTTATTTTTCGCCAAGTGGCTAAACCCAAGGAGTAGGAGTTCACAATGGGATACGGCGCAGCACGCGTTTGGGGGTCTTGTACGTCTGCGATGCACAAGCAGCAGGCGGCTCGGAGCGCAGGTGGGTAGAGGGTTGACTCGTGCGAGGGAAGTTAGGGGTTTGGTTCTGCGCTGCTGCATTTTTGCATTTCAACTGATTGGTTGAGATTTGGGGGATTCTGACGTCTATACCATTTCAGACGTTTTCTGCGCATTTTTCCAGCTGTACGTTGTGGTATTCAACATGGTGATAAATGTTCAGCACCAGTGATACACAGGTACAAAGTGCCTGTGTAATGAATCGAGGTGTCTTCCTCCATGGTTATGAGCACGCAACCGAAATCCAATTGAAGATGTACCCTTTCCTCCAAACAAGAGTTCCACCCGAAAACGTTATCATATGCCCACTGCTTGCTTGCCTCTCCACGTCCATTAGTTCATCTTGCGGATCCCAATCTTCCTCTTCTTCTTCCACCACTTCCAGCTGTTCGTCTTCGTCAACTTCAAGTTGACGTGCTTCGAACTTCTTGAGTATGCTGGCCATCCGTTCGGCCAGTTTGACTTCTTCCCTCGAAGATTCCTTGTCTAAAGGTGGGTTACACTTCAGCGTGAGCAGGTGGATCACCATTCCACCGTCAGCGGACATTGTTGGTGTTAGGTTCTAGAAAACCTTCAGCAGACCTCTGATTTCAGGTAGCAGGCAGACATGAGAGAAACAGCGTATCGATGCCGTTTAGATTAATTTGCGGGATCCGCACACCTCGTTTCACATTTGAACCACCTCCGACGTCACGTGGTCTCCGATGAAAATCCGAGCAGGATGGTTTTTCCCAAGGCCTTTGGTCCATGTATGGAAACAGACTATGAGGAGCCTGTAGCCTTTATACGCTACCGGTAAGGTGCCCAGTGGTGCTTCATGCACTTTGTACATGTGTATCACTTGTGTTAGACATCTATACATCATCATGTTGAATACCACAACGTATCAATGGAAAATGCGGAGAAAACGTCTGAAAATGGTATAGAAGTCAGAATCCCCCAAATCTCTACCAATCAGTTGAAATGCAAAAATGCAACAGTGCAGAGGAACCAAACCCCCAACGTCTCTTCCATGAGTCGCGCTGCGAGCCACTTGCTACAAAAGCATCGCGGGCGTACAAGACCCCCAAACGCGTACTGCGCCGTATCTCATTGTGACCCCCTACTCCTTGGGTTTAACGACTTGGCAAAAAATAAACACATTTTCAAGCCAACTGAGGGATGAGGATTCTCCCTACATGACTCGCTCCCCCAGTTCAGACATACGCTTCAGACCCTTCCCTTGTGAGTCCCTCCCCTATAGTTAAGGATAGGGCAGCGGCAACACCGCAGAAGTGTGCGGGGCCTTAAGGCGCCTTAGCGACTCTCTGAATGAGAAGAGCAGAGAAATCCTGAAATATCAGTACAAACTGACCCAAATAATACATATACTGAACGTCGGTGTTTGAAGGTTGAAATTGAATAGAGGTGTAAAATATTATATCACAAATAAGTGCTACTAGACATATGTATGTTCAAGAGAAAGTTTCGGCAGTTGTGGATACACTAACCCTTTCAGCATTTTCAGCTCTGAAGTACCGATCTTCGTTAAGAGCAGGCTGGCTACCGTAACCCACGGAGCGTCGATCCAGTCCGTTCACTCCCATTGCTGGTGCTAGTATCCTCTTCTTATCGATGCTGAAATAGATTTTTTGAATTCGCAGCGCTTGAGAACTCGTTGCTAAGACACTTGGATAGATCGGCATCTATTAGTTATAGGCAAAAAACGGATTAGGGGTCCCTTCAGTTCATCGCAGTGTTAAAGTTGCACCTCTCCTAGTTTTAGAACTTCAGAAATGGGGTCAACATGACGAAGAAAAGAACCGCCTACAAGGTCTGAACACTGCTGAATACCCTTGCGGTATTGAATCAGTAACAGTGTAAGTTGAGAGCCGAATAACTGATCGGCTCCCGTTCGATATCGGCCTTGCTATTCATCAAAGCTGTATGGTCTCCAACACTTGAATAGTCACGTCAAAAAATTGGACATTGTAGTTGTTTTCCATCGCTCCTTTTCTCTGTTTTTTCCAATTCTTCATTTAACAGAAGAAAAAAATTCTACAATTATCTAAGGGTAGAAGTGATACTAGATGCTATGACGCCTAGGAACACCTGCTGGGAGTAAAATTTTCGGCAGCAAACGGTAAGTCATTCCGTCTGGAGTAAGCCTCTGGTGCAGTAAATTTCAGCCGAGTTTCCCGGCGATCGATCATGTTCGACCAATGTAGGAGCCGTTCGATAATATTTATTTATTTATTTATTTATTTACT
>OX377206.1:34748396-34855918 GCA_947396885.1 Heligmosomoides polygyrus polygyrus
CTCGTATAGTGTGCCGAAGGATGATAACAACAATCGATAAAATATAAATATATATTAATTAATTTATTGAAAATAAAAATATTAATATTAATATTAAATAATAATTATTACGTGATAAATAAAATAAAATAATAAATAAATAAATGATGAAAACTAAAGATAAATCTTTTTTATCGATTTTTTCATTCTCTCCTCGACTTTTGGAGTCGTAAAGTACAGTAATGCTGACATTCCCACCGTCAGTGCCTAACGAAGACGGTTAAGATAAAGAATATTATCTATTTTGTAGGTGGGAGAGGCCCTTGAATGCTACCGATGAACTGCGATGAAAAGTCGCCTGTTTTCTCATTCGTGATGTTAGCTTGACTTGAACGAAGCGCAACGTGTAGACTGGGTGATGACGATGATGTGGGTTTATTACGTCTTCTTGTAGCGGTGAGGAGGTTGCTGTATGTGACGGCCGTGAGATCACTAGCATGGCTGGTTGATCATGAAGAAGACAGATTGGCACTATTATACCTTCTCTCCAAAGGTCGAAGAGGGATCGAAAAGATTCAAACATAAATATATTAATTAATTAATTAAAAATTTAAAAAGTAAATAATAAGATAAAATAAATAAAAAATAAAATTAAAATAATAGATAAATGAATGAATGAACAAAAATAAAAACAAATCTTTTAAATCAATTTTTTCAATTTCTCCTCGATCTTTGGAGTCATGAAGTACAGTAGTACTGACAAACCTACCGTCGTTGCTAATGAAGACGGTCAAGACAAAGAATATTACCTATTTTGTAGGCAAGGAAAAGTCGCCTGCTTGCTTCCGCGGCCAATCGAACTATGTATTGCGAACGCTATTGCTTTGCGTGTTTATTTTTGTGTTTATATCGTACCATCCAGGGTGAAATGAAGTTCTAATGTGTCAGTATGGTACACTATCGTGGTCAAAATACACTTTACATCGACAAAAGTGCAAAGAGCAAGCAAAGCAACGCGGAACTCCGACCCCCGGATTCGAACCCCTGACCCCTTTTCTGCAAGTCCGACCCCGTACCCAATCGGCCATCCAGTCGCTGCAGCATTGCTGGTGAGCGGCGCACCTCAATGTTCCATTTCGGCTACTGTACAGCTTACAAGCAAATTGTGAAATCGCTCTAATTCCGCTACTGTTCCAGTCCCAAACCTTTTGCAGATCAGATTCTAACCACCTCATGGCAGTTCCAGACATCAATTTGGCGTTATTGGCCCGCACTGAAGTGATACAGTTTTTTGTAATTTTTGACCTAACCAGATGTCCGCAGGAAATATGGAAGCCATTGCGGTGCTTCTCAGACAACGCCCTACAACCCTATATAGGTCACTTTTAAAATTGCCACGGGAAGTTCATTGACCTCCCTTGTTAGAGAGCAGGGGTGTGCGTAAATGAAATCCGAAATTTCGTAAATCGTAAATCGTAATTACGAAAAATCGCCGTAAATCGTACTGACTTATAATGCATTTAATTTCCTTGTTTTTTCCATTATGTTGAATCTAGTCGAAGCTACGTTTTGTTGGGACATTTTCTGCTCGAGCTGGACACTTTTCTAATTAAGATGGAAGCCATTAAAATCAAACAGCACCTTTCAAATCAAGCTGGACAAGTTTTTGGAGGACCAAAAACCGCTTGTTCAAAAACACTATCTTAAAAGGCGCCTATACAGGGTGCCCGAATAAAAAGCTTACACTGCTTGGACGATCAAAAATGTTCATCATTCTACTAGCCACTGGCTTGCATATAAAGCTATGACTTTGTAGAAACAACCGCAACAACTCCGAATAAATCAACAAAAACCATTCTATCCAAAAACAAAAAAATAATTTGATCGCTGGCCAACTCGACGAAAACAGTACTTGCACAAATAATCCAACAAGCATCCCCTACTGAGTGTACGCATGGCACATTTTTATGATATGACACACCTAAAGTTCTAAGCATTCCCACACTTTGAATTGTACCCCAACAGCATTTTTGTAGCAGACCGAAAGGAATTGTGTGACGATTGAAAGAGTATGATCACATTTTTGGACACTCATCATAGTCGGATATTTCACTTGAAATTACAAAAGAAGATATTTTTGTGGCATTCTTTAGGAGTAAAGTAGAGAAGAAAGGTGCAGCTTGAATTGATAGTGGTTTAACTGATTCGTACAAGGTGCATTTTAAACGTATAGGGGAACGCATGGTAGGGAAGTCGGAGGAGGATGGCTATTGCATGCTCCAGAATAGGAGTTCTTGATTACAGTCCTACCACGGGCAGTCAAGTTTTCCATACCTGTGGGTTGTGAATTCGTACCTGATTTGTGTGGGAAAGCTAAAGCACTGACCTCTACATCGGCGGCAACCGCAATTCATTCTGTAGGGCAAACCCACACTAAAATGACCTCTACGGTATCCCACAGAGGTAGAAAGAATGGATGGCGCATCTCAAACAGGGACTGGTTAACGTCGTGCTTTGTCCTTTATCATTTTTGAAGGATACCACAACTTCCGGAATGAAAGATCGTCGTTGACGATACCAGGTAATTACTTTCGGCATTCACTTCGCCCGCAGGTTTGTCTGCACTGGTCAAATTTCGGAAACTCCAAAATATTGCATTACTAATTAATGACTGCTTGCATTCGCCAGTCCTACTCTCCGCTACCTTTGTAACAAACGCCATCGTATCTTTTGCCCAGTCTTTAGCATTCTAAACGGATCGCATAGGGCGAACACAATAGCCTCAATCAAACCACTGAAAACGAGACCAGAAGTGCCAAACTTTTTCATTTTCATCTTGAAAATGTCAGACGTTTTGCTTAAGTTGCAGCTTAAATGTGAATACACTCCGCGTCATGACGTGCAGTGATAATTAGACTGAAACATGATTGTTTTACTCTTTCCAACAGTTTAGCTGTTACTCCACAGCTTCCAATCAAGTCCAATATTCCTTGACGGCTTTGCATGACTTCTACTCGTGTGCATTGGAAAGAGTCGTCTATGTGGTGAACAAGTGAAAAAGTTACAAGTTGACAAGGCGGTGGTTGCAGCATAGAACATGTTTCAGCAAGTGGTCATCTCCATTCCAGTGCAATGATTATTTTCATGTTTTCCTGTGGACTGGAACGAAATGCTTTCAGGCCATTCGAATGTGAGATGTTGTGCTAGAGTGCGACCAGAAAATTAGGCTAGCCCAGTTCCATTGCCAGGAATTAACTAGAGCGACCAATCCACAATGCTGCGTTTTTCTGTCACAGCGCCACAGCAGAACATAAAAAAGTAAATAGGTAATAGCAACGAGCTATGAGGGAAGTCTTTAAAAGTGGGTACATCGTCATAATCCGAATTATGTCACGTTATGTGGACGTTTCTCATCCGTGGGCCGAAGATCACGTTTACGAAAATTTACGATTTACGACCCAAAATGTCGTAAATCGTAAATCGTAAAAAATTTGCCAAAAATCACCGTAAATCGTAAAATCGTAAATCGTAAATCGTAATTACGCACACCCCTGTTAGAGAGTCACTAAGCCAATATCGCTCACTTCAAGCTAGCTGCTGTAGTGTAAAGGGCATATGATATGAATACAGTGTCTCAGATTTAACCTATCGGAACCGGCATGTTAACTGGATCCCAATGCATCCTGAGCGACGTCTTCGGAACCTCCTCGGAACCCCAGGGCATGTTGGACGACGTCTTCGGCACGTCCACTGAATCCTAGTGCATCTTGCACGACGCTATGGGCACACCTTCTCCATCCCGGCGCACATTCTGCGACGTTTCAGCACGTCTTCCGAATCCCGGCACACATTTTAGGACGTTTTGTGCACGTCCCCTGAAACCTGATGCACACTCTAAGACGTCTTTGGCACATCTTCTGAAACCCATTGCAGTAGGGACGACATCGCACGTCCACTGGATCCCAACGCATCTTGGACGACGTCTTGCCACGTCTTCTGATTCTCCAGATCCGTCAGACGACGCCATCAGCAGAGCTGAATCCCGGCCTACACTCTACATCGTCTTTGGAACCTCATCGGAATCCCAAGAAATCTTGCACGACGCCTTGGGCAGGTTTTCTGATTCCCCATGCACGTCCTACGACGTCATTTTCAGAGCTGAATCTTGGCCCTCATTCGACAACCTTTGGCACATCTTGGCAATCGCAAGACATCTTGGACGACATCATTGGCACGCCCACTGAATCCCAATGCATTTTGGTTGACGTTATCAGCAGAGTTGAATACCGGCCCAAACGCTACTACGTCTTGGGCACCTCTTCGGAACCCAGGGCATGTTGGACGATGTCTTCGGCACGTCTACTGAATCCCAACGCATCTTGGACGACGTCTTGCCACGTCTTTTGATTCCCCAGGGCAGTCCGACGAATTCATCGGCAGAGCTGAATCGCGGCCGAAATGCTACTACGTCTGGCACCTCGTCGGAATCCCAGGACATGTTAGACGACGTCTTCCGCACGTCTCCTGAACCCCAGTGCATCTTGGACGACGTCATCGGCACAGCTTTTGGATCCCAATGCAGTTTGGACGACATCATCAGGACGTCCACTGAATCCGTTTCGGACCGCTTGGACGACATCCATAAATAGTCGATACTTTGATCGATATCGATTGATGGCGATCAACACTTCAAAAGCGAACTTCACAATCATGTTCAGCGGCCTCGATTACCCCCAGGGCTAAAGTTTCGGACCGCTTGGACGACATCCATAAAAATCGATAATTTGATCGATATCGATCGACGGTGATCTACACTTGAACTTCATAGTCGTGTTCGGCGATCTCGGTTACCCCTAGGGCTGAAGTTTCGGACCGCTTGGACGACATCCATAAAAAATCGATACTTTTATCGATATCAATTGATGGTGATCAAAACTTCAAAAATGAACTTCACAGTCGTGTTCAGCGACCTCGATTACCCCTAGGTCTAAAGATGGCGACGTGTTTGGCACGTCTACGGCTCGCTATGCACGGTCGCCAACGTGTCCGGCACGTCTACTGCATCGCCTGGAACGGTTGCCGACGTGCTCGGCACGTCTACTGAGTCGCCATGCACGTTTGGCGCGACGTGTTCAGCTCGTCTACTGAGTAGCCAGGTACGTAGAAGGCGTCTTGGTATTTTCCGCTATTTCCTTGCCTTAATTTGTGCCCCCATAATTTCCCCTATTTTGTGACTCATCGCGTCGATCGATAGTGTGACTCATCGCTCAGCGGATTATTATATAGTATATATATATATATATATATATATATATATATATATACATATATATTCATATATATATACACTGCGACCGGAAAGTATAGGGACACCAGCAAATTGCGTAATTCCGCTACCCGCAGGAATTGATCTGAAAATTATACTATGGAATTCCTCACGGCAAAAAACATATATACGAAAGAAATGGGCAAAATCCCCCGAGGTGGCAAGGAACGGGAAAGAATCACGTGACGGGACCCTGTTTTTGAGTGACCAGAAAGTATAGGGACACCACCAAATAAGGTGCGCGGAGAAAGGTACGTTGTTGAAAACTATTTTGCTATGCAATATACTGCCTCATAATTTGCTCATTGTAAGGATGGGTCGCGGATCGATGCCATCAATAGAGGAACAAGCTCAAGCCAAGGCCCTCAGAGATGCAGGACTCAGCATACGCCAAATTTCGACTCAACTGGGACGAAGAACGTTATTAGCAAATTTCTACGCAGTCCTGATCTATATCACTCGAGGAAGTCTTCAGGACGTCCCAGGCTTCTTTCGACTCGAGACGAGAGGCAAATCGTGCGAATGGTTTCCAATAAATCAATCAGTTTGGAGGAAGTGCGCAAGTTTGAGTAAGAAAGTCTCGAAAGAAACGATTCGGTGCTGCTTAAAACGCAATGGGAATGTTGTATATACCCAGCTCCGTTCTGCTCCACGTTTGACAGAAACGCACAAAAGGAACTGGCTCGAGTTCGTGTCTAGGAGCAAACGACGTCTTTGGACTAAGGCAGATTTTTTGCGTTGTCAGTTCTGACGCTGAGTATTTTAACATTTCATAGTTCAGATGATCTTCTCGGACGAAAAGCGCTTTAACCTCGATGGTCCAGATGGGAACCGATTCTACTGGCATGACTTACGCAAGGAGAAGGAGTATTTCCCAAGAAGGAATTTTGGAGGCGGCACAATTATGGTGTGGGCGGCATTCCACACAGAAGGAAAGCTCCCTCTTGCCTTCACGTCAGCAAGGATGGACGCAGATGAATACCAGCAACTGTTGGAAACTCATCTGCTCCCATTCCTTCAACAGAATGTGGTCAGGGATGGGTTTTTCAACAGGACAATGCACCGCCGCATGCCAGCAGATCCCCAAAGGCTTCCTCAGAAGAAATTCTGTTGAAGTTCTCGACTGGCCTGCATGTTCTCCCGATATGAACCCAATGGAAAATATCTGGGGACACCTTGCAAGGAAGATTTACGAGCATAACCAGACATATTCTTCTCTGCAAGGACTTCGATCAGCAATTCTACGCGTTGGGATGAACTTCCTCTACAAACACTTCGAAATCATGCTGCTTCGATGCCAGCCTGACTTGTAGATGTTGCAATAAACCGCGGAGGACCAACTGAGTACTAGTTATCAACGACTGTTTTTTATCTTGACAATGAAGTTGTTTTTTACTAGTGTCCCTATACTTTCTGGTCAATTGAAAATGGTGTGTCTCCATATTTTATTTTCTTATTTAGCTCACATCAAACCGATTTTGCTAAAATCTTTTGCTTCGAACTTCTTTGCCGTAACGAATCTTACAGTAAAAAATTCAGGTCGATTGATATCGATTAGCGTACGAAATTTTAAAGTGTCCCCATACTTTCTGGTCGCAGATATGCTCGTCTAAGCTAGCCTAAGATTTTGAAATCAAAACGAACTCTTACAAGTCAAAATGAGGTTCTCCAACATTAAACTACAAACTCTCCTACAAGGATGAAATAATTTTTTGTTCAAGGAAAATTTTACTATAACCTTCTTTGAAATTTTATTTCACTTCCCAATAGAGGACACATAGTTTGAAATGTTGTGAATACCCAACTAGGGTCTACATCTATGAATGTATAATAGTATAATATAGAGCAAATAGGAATGAATCATGAGGCTTAGCATACTTAGGTGAACGCTCTAAGATAAGTGCCATTGAGTAACATCCACAGGCATAACTTAAGGGTACCGCAAGTGGGTAATAGAGATTGCGCTCAAGTAGTCCACTCTAGGCGCGGTGCTCCCTTTCAAGACCAGAGGTAGATGGCCCCAATGGCTAACTATTGGAGATGTTTGTAGCTCCGCCTCTGCATATTGTCTATATAAGCAGGTAACCAACGTAATAACCAAGTAACGTAGTAACGTAACCATTACTACAAGCTTTGCCGCAGACGCATCCACTGGTGTCTACCAAATGAAATTCTATAAAAATTTGATTTCTTGACGAAAAGGAATGATTGAAAATTTGTTTCAAGGAGCAGGAAGTTGGCCATTTTTCATTGCCGAAGCAGGCATTGTGCCATACCCTCGTCTAAAACTTCACGATTTTTATTCGACTAATAGCAAACTTTCTGCTCACATGGAGTTTCACACCTGCGGTGCATCATAAACAACTGTAGTAGGTTCATTACGCATCAACCTGAGACCCATCATAAACCCGATACTCATAATAAGTACATTGAAATCATATATCATATTCGTTCCTTTGGATCCAGAACGAAGTCAGACCTACGAGCATGCGCTCTACACGAGAGATCATATCTAAGCGACCACACGAGAACAAAGAGAAACATGGGAGAGATTCCATGTGATTATCAAGCGCAGCTGTGCCAAACGTTCCGTACGCTGTCATTTCACCCAACTGTACACAGCTTTCAGCTTTCAAAGTTGGAGGGTAATAATTGCCCTAACCACAGTTGTTCTTTCCCATCAGTAAAATATGGGGCGACCACATGTGAGAGCTCATTAAAACTAGATTGAGCTGTGGAAAATGCGGATTCTTTTAATTTCATTTTGCAAATTTCATTCCTACGATTACTGATTGGGTTCTGATCGGCGCCATCATATCCCTATTCGTCCCTGCCTATGCCAGAGAAGCTAATTTGGTCATTCGAGGGACATGAAGAGCGTCACGTCTCTTTCAATTCAACCCAACGGCAGTGTATTTGAATTGCAAAGATCATCGAAACCCGAAACTTCGGAGCCATGCGTGAGTCGTGTTATTGCGACATTGTCCTTTCGATTCCTCGTTGTATGGTGCTGGTCAGGGCGCGTGTAGCGCAGTCGGAGGAGGCGCGACTGCCGCGTGCACCCGATACCAGGTTCCTGGTTCGGATTTCCCGCCCAGGCCAACCAAGCCTTCCATCCCTCCGGGGTCGGTGAATTGGTACCAGACTTGTCTGGGAAGGATAGAGCGCTGACTTGTTCATCGGCTGGCCACCGCAAGTCATTGTATGGCCAAATACGCATTCATGTCGCCTCCACGACATCCAGTAGAAGTAGAATGCGCTGGCGCATCCCAGAAGGGATTGAGTAACGCCGCCCTTTATCCTTTATCCTTTATGGTGCTGGTCCACAGCTCAACCTGCTTTCGTAGTGCCCTGATTTTTGTGATTAAAGCGGCAAGGGTGGTGGTGTGAAAAGATGGAAACAGAGCCTGAAATTCTTCATCATCACTTCAGCTCCTTCAGCGCTTCTGGATTCTCCCAAAACCGCCTGCTTCTTCCTGTGCATTTCTACACCTGCGTCGTTATCGGATTTACGTTGACCTCCGCGCAAGGAGATCGGTGTGTTAGAAGCAAACATTTTTTCTCAGATTCAGAGTTCTGCAGGAGGAGCTAGTCATGTATGAGTGACAGTCGTTGACGATGTCGGATTTGCGAGATCAAATATCTGGAAAACCACTGAGAGGGCGTCATCATATACAGTGGCGTTCAAAAGTTTGTGAACGCCTGCATTTTTCGAGATAACTTTCCTTAAAAAGGTCCAAACAGAGTGGAATTTGGATATGTGGTAGCAAATTAGATCGCAATAAGGATCCTTTGATCTATGTTCGTTATTATCGATTTTTTTGCAAGTGCAATGGCAGTCGTGCGCAACGGTCGAACGTGAACTGCTAAGACGTCGAGTGTATTTTCCGATACATTTTCTTACGAAGCCAGAATAGTAGCGTTTTGATATACTGTAGTCTGTAGCAAACTGCCTATTATGCCGAGGAGAAGGAATATCTCTGCTGAAGTACGAGAAGCCATTTTTCGACTCGTCCAGAAGAAAATCTCTTATCGGCAGGTAGGACTGCTTTTCGAATGCGGAATTTCGACAGTTCCTGCTATAGTCAAGAGAATGAAACAGTTCGGAACAGCAGAAGATGCTGCTAAGTCAGGCAGGCCACGTTTATGACTTCTAGAGACGATTCTGTCATCCAAAGGATGTCGAGGCGAAACCCGTCGCTGACTGCCGTCGATATAAAGAAGTCTGTAGCTGCTCACCATGGCTTAGATGTGAGCGTGAGCACGGTAAAACGTCGAATGAGATCTTCTGTACTCTATGAAAGACGTCTCGTTAAGAAACCTCTCATTGGCGAGAAGAATAGGAAAGCTAGACTCCTGTTTGCCAAGGAGCATTTGAGCTGGACAATAGACGATTGGAAAAAAGTGCTTTTCAGCGACGAGGGTAAGTTCAACCTATTTAGACCTGATGGGCCAGACAACGTAAATTGTCCAAAAGGCGCGAGGTACGACAGAATGTACAACTGCCAACTACTAAACATGGCGGAGGAAGTGTTATGGTTTGGGGATGCTTCAGTGCACACGGAACAGGCCCTATTCACCGCCTCCAAGGAGTTATAGACTCCAAACGCTACCAGGAACTTCTAAACAGTGTTATGCTTCCACACCCCTAAAAAGCTTTCCAAACGCCGTGAATTTTCCAACAGGGCAATGACCCGAAACAAGGTTCAAAGGGGGTGATGGAGTGATTCAGTGAAAATGGAATTTATCGTATGTCGTGGCCTTCTCAGTCACCGGATCTGAACACAATCGAACACCTTTGAAACCACCATGCCAGGAGTTTAGCAGGTCTAACAGCAACAAACAAGGCTGAAAAGTTCGAACAATTAAGGCAGAAATGAGAAACCATCGGACCCGACCTGATCAACAAACTTCTGGAGTCCTTAACGAGGAGATGCGAAGCTGCAATTAAAGCAAAAGGTTTTGCAACACACTACTAGTAAAGCTACATTGTTTCAATGCATAACTTGTCTGTCTTTGGTAATAAAAAAAGCTGCCGAAGTGCTGTAACCTATGTGGCAGATTTCACGGTTTTTCCGTTTTATGTTTAAAATATGGAAAGGACCTATATAGAACAGCAGGAATGATTCGATATAAAAAGGTTTTTAAAATGTCACAACATATCCAAATTTCACATTTTTAAAGCTGATTTGAAACGAGTTCTGGCGAAAAATGCAAGCGTTCACAAACTTTTGGAGGCCACTGTATGATCGAGAAAGGATATGCTTTCTCCAGTCCTTAGTGCCCACACGGCAACTTTTGAAGAACAAAAGTTCTACAACAAGCTGGCAGTATTTCACTTATTGATGTAACAGTATAGGGTTGTAGCTGTAATCGCGAGCTGCTAAGTAATGCTGCATACTTCAATTATCAAGATCGTCTAGAATCCTCGAGTTATGATCTAATCATGAATTCACTAATTTCGGTGATTGTAGAATGTAGTAGGAATTCATATAAACATTGGTAAGTAAAGCCGTTGGCCGACGACAACATTCTAGTCACACCATAGTCACACTTGTTACTGGAAAATGCATCTTTGCATAAAATAGATAGCTCAGATGATAATTTCGAAATTTTCTCTTTTGTGTTTTCAAATTTTTCTGTTTTCTGGCGTTTTAGCTTGCTCTATCTTGTTTGCTGACGTACTCGATTTTTTTGTTTTCTGGAAAAAATTTCAAAATTATGGCCCATCTCTGATCTATACATACTGAATAAGTAGAACTCATAGTTAATCGCAAACAAATTAATAGATAAATACGAAATCTGGTGCAAAAGATGCATGCCATTCCACAGCTCGCACATAGACGCGAAAGGGACAGAGGGTGATCTCGACAGTGGGACCATGAAAACCTTCACAGTACTGAATATCGGGCGCTGAACGGCAGAGACCACCACTGGCAACAATGCTCGTCTAAATTATGCTAGGTTCAAGGTTGCTCACTGAAGAACAGGAGATAGGCTAGCACCAGTTAAAGCTAGCTATCAATCCGACCACTCGCGCACATCTCCTAAAATCGCCCTTAGTGCGGTTAATCCACAGGAAATTCTTAATTTTCGCCTTACCTCCTTAACTTTACATAATCCGTCATCACGTCAAACCTAAAGCGCATGGTTAATTGCCTAGCGGCGGTACTGTTCATGTATGCTTACATTTGTAGTTAAATAATGTCTATATGCAGCTCCAGGCTGAGGGAGACGAAATAGAAATAGGTATAAACGAGTAAATGGTGTACTAATTTCGCACCGTCTCGAATCGAACTCTGCCAGTGCGAGATGTGTCCAAAATATCGAAAAGGATTCGTAGCGACTCAATGAAATCCGGATGAAGATCTGGCGATGGATTTTCAGACCCTGAAAAAAATATCAAAAGCGGAAAAATTGACACAGCTATTCTTATGAATGGATTGTCTCACGCGCATACGAACAGGGCAATGTCCATGCTCTGGCAGCCATAAATGTGCCGAAAACTTCAAGGGATATTTTTATTTCATACTTTTTTCTGCCAATGATCACAATAAAAGCATAGGTGCGAAGGAACAGCCTTGTGTCTGGCTATGTAACAACGGACTAATCACACTTGTTAGAGTCGAAGCAGGCGCTCGAAAAGACTTATGCGGAATCCAAAGAAAATATGTGTGCCAATTACCCACTCGAACGGATAGCTTCAATTGGATTGCACACTCACATATGTTGCTGTCCCGTGCGACTCACTCAAAAACAGTAGAGTAAATCAAGGAGTCACTAACTACATAGGATCTTGTGATGCACAAAAGTTCTTCGTCCGCATGATACACCATATCTAACTAGCGGTGTTCTACTCTAATCAAAATTAAGGTGCCCTAGTAATATCCGAAACTGACGGTGAGTTATGCGTGCGAAGAAAATGCCCGCAACAACGGCGCCGCATTTACTACTATACATACCAGGAAAGTGTTTTTTTTTTTCTCATGGAAATATTAACGGAGCTCATGGATTGACACAGCGAAAAAGGCAACGATCCATTATGAAGTAAGCATTCCTTATCCAAAGTGTGTGTTTATCATATTTCTGCAAAACTAAACTTCTTTCACCTATGCAGCGTAGGGCAGAGGCTCCAGATCTTGTGTGTGTCATTTTTGTGATCGACATCCATAATTCAAGACGGGAATATGATCATAACAAGTTCCTTAGAATAATCGCCGTTCACCCTTTTTAAGAAGAGCTATACCTTTCTGGACCAGGAGCAGCAGTCGGCGTTCTTCCCCCATCTTCCTCACATGCCCAAAAACAACTCAGTAGTTTTGTCCGAGGTCCTAGGGGCCGCCTTATGAAACACACAGGCATTATTGTCCGTCTGTTCGGCGACTCTAGGAGTAGAAGACGCTCAGACGTTTTGACCCAGCTCGGTTCAGTGGTCACGGGCATCTTTTCGCGATGAAAGAAGCGCCGCGCGGTTCGAGCATTTCCTCTTGCACACCTCCAAATGGTATCATTCCTCTGAACCCAGAAGAGTCTTGTGTCGTTCTTCTATCGTTTCTGCAGCAATGGGTAGGACGAGTAGGGATAGGTTGCGGAGAATTTTATGATACAAGCCAAGAAGATCAAGTATGACGTCATCGGATTGACCGAAGCGAGAAGTCAACAACCCACGCCTCCTACATCCCCGGAGAAGAACTATTCCTCTAAGCAGTTTTTCAGCAGGTAGGCGAGGCTGAGTCCCCCACTTGGTCATAAACGCCGATTCATAAGAGTCTCTAAACAGCCGAATCGGACGGCACGACGAAGTGGTCGAAGACTGTGTGAAAAAGAAAGATCACACCTAAGGCCCCGTTTATACTTCCAACACCGTCCATCGCGACGCCACGAATTGTGGGGAAATTGATCGATCGCGTCGTCCGATCAATGTGACCACAATACGTGGCGTCGCGCCGCTCGGCGTCGAGGTATAAACGAGGCCTAAAAGTTGATCGTAGGCGATTTCATCGTCAAAATCGGCCCGCGAAGGGCGTCGGAATCGGAAGAGCTTCACATCTGGGCGCACACTTGGGAGTGAAATGAGCAGCACGAAAGACTACCAGAGTTCATCATGTCAAGCACACAGTCAACTATCGCCCTAGCTGTCTTATGTCCGCTGTGTATAAGCTGTTCAATCGAGTCATTCTGAACAGGGTCAGCAGAACACTAGACGAAGGACAGCCATGCAAACAAACAGGATTTCAGAGAGGATTCAGCACTACCACATATAAACCATTACGGAGCCCATCGAAACTGAAGTTGTCGTCGAAGCCCAGCCCACTCACAAGGAAAGGGTCTGAAGCGTATGTCTGAACGGGGGGAGCGATTCATATAGGGAGCATCCCCACCCCTCAATTAGTATGAAAATGTGTTTATTGTTCGCCAATTCGTTAAACCCAAGGAGCAGGGGTCACAATGGGACACGGCGTATCGAGTTTTTCTTCTTGTACGCTTGGAATGCACCTACCTGCAAGTGGCTCGAAACGCAGTGGAAGTGCGGTTGCTTCGTGCGAGGATGGTCGGGGTTTGGTTCCTCTGCGCTGCTGCATTTTTGCATTTCAACTGACTGGTTGGGATTAGGGGATTCTGATGTCTATACCATTTTCAGACGTTTTCTGTGCATTTTCCAGCTGTACGCTGTGGTATTCAACATGGTGATGCATAAATATACAACACCACTGATACACAGGTACAAAGTACATGAAGCAGCACTGGGCACAATATGGGCAGCGTATAAACAGGCTCTCACAGTTTGGTTTCATATATGGACCTATGACCTCGTGAAAAACCATCCCGCTCGGATCTTCAAAAGAGACCAGAATGTAACGTCGGAGGTGGTTAAAATGAGAGACGAGGTGTGTGGATCCCGCAAATAAACTCTTTCCTCAATTTTGCCTGTCACCTGAAAATCATAGGTCTGCCGAAGATTTTCTAAAACCTAACACCAACAATGTCCGCCGATGCTCGAGTGGTGGTCCACCTGCCCACGCTGAAGTATAGTATAGTATACCTTTAGACAAGGAACCTTCGAGGGAAGAAATCAAGCTGGCCGAAAGGATGGCCAACGCACTCAAATACTTCGAAGCACGTCAACTTGAAGCTGACAAAGAAGAACAGCTGGAAGTGGTGGAAGAACAAGAAGAAGGTTGGAATCCGCAAGATGAATCGATGGACGTGGAGAAGCAAGCAAGCAGTGGGCATGTGATGTTTTCAGGTGGAAATCTTGATTCGGACCGCAGAGTGTCTTCTACTCGAATACGGTTGCGGGCTCATAACCGAAGAATCATTTCGTCGCGGCAGGTTACTCCCATACCATGATGACTCAAACTGTGCTCTCCCCCTTTGAGTATGTCTTCGTCCCACAGATGCCCGATAACTGTACTGTTACTCTGAACTCATGGGCCGGCTTCTCGAACCACGTCGCGATCCAAGCTACTATACCCCGAGGGAGGACCTTGAGTATTCGGACTATACCTTCGGGTGACACCGGCAAGATTCAGCCAGCCGACGTGGGCTTCTTCAGTTAGATAAAATCGCTTGTGAAGCGATTTCACTCCCACGTCATTTGTGCACGACCTTTTTTTAACCTGCAAAAGCGGGGCAACATCCTGTCCACAGCATCTCAACCAGTTAGTTGAAATGCAAAAATACAACAGAGCAGAGAAACCAAACCCCTGACCTTCCTCTCACGAAGCAAACGCACTTCCACTGCTCTCCGGGCCGCTCGCCGAAAGGAGCATCGCGTGCGTACAAGACCCCCAAACTCGTGATGCGCCGTATTCCATTGTGACTTTAAGGATCCCCTACTCCTTGGGTTTAACGACTTGGCAAAAAATAAACACATTTTCATACTAATTGAGGGGTGGGTGAGGAGTCTCACTTCGGAGAAAATGTTATGCGTGACCTAAAGGAGAGGATATAGGAGTGAAGATGGACGGCTGGCATTTGGACTATCACCCCCTTCGTTAATGACATAGGGCTCATAACACCGAGCACTACCAAAGCAGATCAATTAGGCAGACATCGGCCGTGTATGCGGCATGTTGAACTGCAGCTGAATCTTTCGAAGACGATGTTCATAAGAAACGGGCTAGTTTTCGATGCACCACTCTCGCTCAACGGAACGAACATATCCGAATGCCCCTGCTACATTATCTTGGTCGCGAAGTCAACGTGAACAACAATCTAGTGTCTTTGCTAGGCAGGAGGAGACGAACGGTATGAGCCAAGTCGTCGACAGTTAGGTTAGCCGGTCCAGTAATTCGTGTCGCAGACACCAGCTCAACTACATACATACAGCTGTCACCGACTGCAACTCGCGGAATATCAAAGGAACACCAGGCGCCCACCAACGTGTAGGTCGGGCTTCATGAAGGCCCTGAGTGAACGATATTACGCTCTTCGTGTTTCTCGAACCAAGTGGATCCACTGTGGCAATCTAGCACGCTTCAAGGATGAGTGCAGACGTTGATGGCGTCTCTTCAAGCAACTCGATTATCAGTGGGAGGACAGGTGATACAGGTGACATTTTGAAAAAGTAAATGTTGTTACGGTAGTTACAGGGTGCGTAAAAAGTATTGACGCACTAAACGTAAACGTTAGAAGTAACAACACATTATAAAATTTAGCAAATTTATATATAAAATGTCAACAATGACCTAGCGAATAGAATAGCATCACTTACAGTTTATATGGGCTTCTTTTCTGCGAATGCAAGGGCGAAGACGACGAGGGAAGGCATCGACGGTGCGCCGCAACTAGTCTACGTGGATCTCGCTTCATGCTTTGACCAGATCGTCCTTCACTGATTTCATACTTCTGTGGGAAGTAGCGCAAGCCTTGTTCTCCAAAACTTCCCATGTAGAGTAATTCAGCGGATTCAAATCCGGTATATACAGAGGTCATTCCTCTGTCGAAATGAAATCCTTCAAGTAGGCGTGGCATCCGTCCTGAGAAATCCTCGACTCTGCGCAGGAGTCTAATCCTGCTGGAAGACACACGGCTTACTGTCGAGGTGGGATTTGAGCCAAGAAACCAGTTGCTTCTTAAAGACATCGATACAGATAATTCTACTGATTTACCTCCACTCCTGTATCCATGAAAACGACAGGAGCTTGTGACGAATGCACAACCATGATACTGGCCGGATGCGCCTCACTTGCAGCGAGCCTTCCGCCAGAATTAGCACTTTGGAGGTCCTTGAAGAGTATGCAACACTTTTACATGTTGTGTGCACAAAAGTATCAAATCACTGAAGGTCAAAGCCTAGAACGAAATCGACGTGGACTACTTGCGGCGCACCCTCGATGCCTTTCCTCGGCGTCTTCGTCCCTGCATTCGCAGCAAAGAAGCCCATATAAAATACAAGTGTTGCTGTTATGTTCGCTAGATCATTGTTAACATTTTGTATATAATCCTGATAAATTTTGTTATGTGTTGTTATTTCTAACGTCTACATTTAGTGCGTCAATACTTTTTACGCACCCTGTACTTTTTCTATGGGCTGTTGGGTTGGGCTCACTTCCCTACCGTAATCCATGCTGTTGACGGTGCCCATAGTGGAATGACCAGCGGTACACCACCGTCGGAAGAGGTCATTGCCTGCCCCACCGTCTTCCACTCTTCTATTTGAATTTAACCACGCCCTGGTGAACGGATGTGCATATAAGGAGCAGATTCGAGCAACAAGGATCTCACACACGACTCCAGCAGCTCTACTGTTTGCCTCACCATTGATTTTGTGTTCACCATAAATTTGCTATCTAAGTTGTGTTCCTCGTATCGCGGAATAGTCAACGGCCAGTCTCCACTTCGAAGAGACACTGGAAATACCAGTAGCTAATTGGGCGTCAATGGAACCATTGAACAGCCACAGGGCACTATAGGAATTTTCCTGCCCTCAGGGAGGTTTGGGAATCGTCGAGCTGTGTGGGTGATTTCCTGCCATTCATATGATAAACCCCAGCATGCGGTACTCCCTAAAGGTCTGAATACCGAAATTTCAGGAAAACCAAATGATCGGTTCAACAGCTTTCTCTACACTAATTAAATAACCAAAAAGTCGAAAAACGTTTATTCGAGGTACTCCCTAAAGATCTAACTTCCAAGGCTTTGTGCTAAACAAATGAGAGGTTTAACAACTTCTTCTATACTTATTAAAAAAAGAAAAATCTTAGACTTACGCATTGCGACCCAATTGTTGACCACGAAGCAGAAACGAGATGAAAAAAGATGACGAAAACCGCTACCACAATGAAGCCTGTAAAACGAATGATTCGCTGACAGAATAGACAAAATCGATGAATATATGCATTGTGTTCAGCAAATTGCTGAGTCCTCTATCTTGCAAACTGTTAAAAAAATCAATTGCAATGCCGATACGATGAGTTGATACGTTCAAAAAATGACGAAGGCTTCGCTCGCATCGTCATTCTTTATGGACACATCAACTCACTGTTTCAGTTTGATAAGTGCAAGAGAAGTGAAAAGAAAGGGCTACATTAGTTAATAATTTCACATGTATCGTCAATAGTAATAAGGAAGGCATCAAAGAGGTGCGGATAGGGTCACTAATTAAACGAGAATTGCCGTTAAGTGGAGGTAAAACCGAACAGTTGTCTTTACGATGTAGCATTGTAATCTTAGGAGGCTCAAAACTCTTCTCCGCTAGTTTTCTAATCGCTGCGCCGATGCTGCGTTTATAGAAATCTAGAGAAGCGACGGATGGGCAAAAACACATTGCTTCCAAGCTGAGACTGGCATAATAAATAAAACGCTGGCATCTACACCAACATGTGGAGATCCCTATTTCTTGTTAGCAGCACTTACCCACGTTCTTGCTTGATCGCTAATAAAAAATTGCTTAAGAGCTTCATTTAAAAAATGTCTATGCTTTATTTTTTTGTGTCCATGTCATCTTGGTCTTCAGATCTATATTTTGAAGCTCGTCATTTCCTACGTTATTTACTGTCGCCAAGCTCGTTCAGTACAATTCATCATGGTTGCGTCGCATCATGGTTGCTTTGTTCAAAGTGTTCAAAGTAAAGACCTTCTCACAAAATTTTAGCATCCTACTAGTTTGCATTTGGGATGCGACCGGTATTCAAAAGTTGGAGCAAGCCTTAACAGCAGCATCTAAATCAAGGAGGCCCTTGATTGCTTTGACCTGGCCTTCTACCTTCGTCAAGCCTCTCCTAATTATGTCACCAGGCTCTCCCAGTCGAACTTTAAACTTTTAAAATAATAATTAAATTATAATCTGCTGCACTGTATGTCCTTCCTCTTGTTACAGCAATTCATTTGATACCAAATGTGGCCGGAAGATATCCATTTTGAGCCCGTTGCTGCTTCACGATAGCCGACTTCGATTATTTCAACGAAGTCATTCTAAGACCTGTGTTGATAAGCTTGACATAGGGATATTCGATTGCCAACTGTCAAAACTGCAAGTAAGCAAACGTTGCATTGGCGGATCGCCGATTCTAGGCATGAATATCTAAGCTCTGAGCGATTGTATATTAGTCTGAGAACGTGTTCACTAGCTAGACACATTGTAGAGACTTTACGAGTCGAATACCGACAAGTCAGGTAATCAGGTAGCAGAATTCCAGCCAGTTAAAGTGTCCTTCCTTCAAAAGTTCTTTCAAAAGTGTGAATGAACTTTCGAAGCGCTTCCTGCTTTCTTCACAGAATTAAAGTTGGCCAACAGAGTATTGCGATTCCCTGACTTCTACACATGAATTTTTCAAATGATTCCGGACTCTAATCATCTGTCGCATCAGCTCAAAGGGAGATGTAGGTGTAGATGTCCTCTTCTGACATAATTGCGCTGACCTAATATGGCCTACAGAAACATTGCATTCGGCTAGGTGACCAACAAATCCCCTTTTCTCTTCCTCATAGTTGCGGCCCTGTTCGACTTCATCATTAATTGTCTGATATCAATTTTTGATATTTTTTGGGTTTTCCGGATTGCGCAGATCATTCCATAAACGTTAAAATTGCGCCCCCAGTCCCACGGATCCCCAAGATCTATATTAATGTCGTGCTTACCAGCTTTACCTCTCATGATAAAGCTGCTTCAATATACTTAATTTTATGAATGAAGAAATAAAATAAGAACGAGTTGATTTCGCTCAATAACAGCTGCTGAGACTTCTTTATTTGTATACACCACCCCAACAAGACAAGAAATAATATGATAGATTAACACATACATTAAATTGTTTCGGAGCATTTAGTTTTTTCCTGTTCAAAAATCAAGAATAAAGTTTAATTTGAGAGTCTAGAGCAAAAAAGTTGCAACAGAGAGAATATTCTATTTCTACGTTTATAAAGGATAAAAGGATAAAGGACGGCGTTACTCAATCCCTTCTGGGATGCGCCAACGCATTCTACTTCTACGGGATGTCGTGGAGGCGAAATGAATGCGTATTTGGCCATACAATGACTGGCGGTGGCCAGCCGATGAACAAGTCAGCGCTTTATCCTTCCCAGACAAGTCTGGTACCAATTCACCGCCCCCGGAGGGATGGAAGGCTTGGTTGGCCTGGGCGGGAAATCCGAACCAGGAACCTGGTATCGAGTGCACGCGACAGTCGCGCCTCCGACTGCGCTGCACGCGCCCGTTTATAGGAACAGCAATGCCTGGCCTAACGGCTGGTCCGAATAGTGAAGCCGCGCCCAAGTATTTATTTCTTGTTGTTTTTTAGGAGCCGTCGGAAAATATTAGGGGGGGGGGGGCAAAGTAATGAGACACGGCATGGGGCATGCCGTGTCCATATATCTCGTGGCTGGAGTTTGGTTTCGTCCTTATCGTATTTGTATGTTTGTATGCTACTTATTGAAGCCCATCTGAGATGTTACCACTTCCACCCTTTTCAGAAGCATGCCAAAACCCCAGTCTGTCTCATGCCGAAACCCCCGTCTGACGAGTCGACCTGTCTCGCGCAAATCTCGTCCAATTCCCAACCTCGAGTAGCCTGGACTCAATATTCACGCAAGATGAAAAGTATGTCTTCTACTTTACCCTGCCAAGCAGCGAGTCTGGGTGAGGCCTCGTGACCTGTTACCGACCTTCGTTCGGCGAGATGTTCACGGCGAGAAGCACCTTCAGAGCTTTTGGGTCTGCGCCCATGGACCGGTATACTGGATGCCGTTTACCAAAAGCCGTTTACCTGATTAGCAAGTATTCTCTAACTTCAAGCTTCCTTCATCATACCCATTCTATTTGACCAAGAATGTACTGGTTTCGTGAGGAAATATTTAGTTTATGTCTACACTATAAAGGGCAAGGGATAAATGAGGGCGTTAGTAAATCCTATTGCGGTATGCGCCGCGTATTCTACATCTAAACATTAAAAGTGCATATAAAGAAATATAATGTAAAACCTCTAACTGAATGGGTTGTATTTATGAATTCATCTGGCACGGTGGCGTAGCGTATGGTATCGAAGCCCTCTCCCTCCTGTCCGAACTCAAGAAAACGCGAGCTTAATACTCGTTGGAGCAGGTTGGTTAGCATTAAATTTCTTCTCGCTTGCGATCTATCGAGCAGTTCCCAATTTGCTTTTGGCTGTGGTAATGAAGGATTCTTCAATGCCTCTTATTCCCGATCACGGGTTCTAAATACACACACTTTTCAGCACAACAAGCCGCTAGAAATCCAAGCTGCATGAAGTACTGGCGCGCATAATCATGCATGAGCGATAGCAGCAATGCTACCTAGATGTGACCGCTTAGCCAACTTACAAACTAATAATGAACTGAAATAAGTGAACGTATGTATAAGTTAAGGTATCGATGAGGAACTAACTGCAATTGCATACGCTTGAGGCATAAGACATAGCTCACGTACAAAAAAATCTCAGCCTGGCAAATCAAGAGAAAGTTCGCCGAAAAAGGTGTTCACAGTGACAACCTACGAACTGCTCTGGAGATAGATTGCAAGAGGAATAAGGTCCCTTTCCTTAAAAAGTAAAAGGTAAAAGTCGAAAGTAGTGCGTGGTAGTCGAAGGGCCGTCATCGTTCTGTGATGTACCGTAGCAGGGAAGGAGAAGCGTGAAAAGACAGCTACTGCGACGAACTGCTCCTTTGTACAGCATTGATCGATAGGGTACACAGTCGAGTCCGACACGCGCCAGCTTAATACGATGAGGATCATATGGAGGCGGTCTCGGTAAACCAACAAAAGATGCCAACAACGGTAGCAGCAGAGGTCAGCGCCGGTCAGCGAGCAGGAAGTCGCCGGCACACCGGTCGTTCTTCAGTCCATTTCTGTTCGTCTGCCTGGATTCCTTATTAGGTGGTGGTCCCTCGAGTAGCATACAACGGGTAACAAAGAATTATATCGTCACCTAAACCTACTGTCCAAGTGTGGTGGTGAAAAAGAAGCCAAATTTTAGTCATATGTTCATCAATGGCCCTAGTAATCTCAAATACTAGCTCTCAACTACTTTTCAGGAACAAGGAAGTTTGCGATACGGCCTTGAGCTTGAGGGAGGTCATCGAGTCCAAAACAATTTCGGGTCTTTTTGAGTGCCGCAGAGGTTGTTTCGAATATGAAGCAAATTTCTAAACGTTTGTCAAAAGCTCTTCCATAGCGATGAGGTTGCTTTGATTGCGATTATCGGTTGGCCTTCGACAGGACGGCGTAAGCGGCGAGCAGCGAGAATGAGATTGCTGCTGAAGTCGCTTCAGAAAAGGGGACGGGGGAGCGGGAATGGGATAATTACTGGCAGGTGGAAGCATCACCATCGAAAATGGACATCGATTGGCATGGGCACCAACAGGGCCGGGCCAGTAGGTGTAGTCGACTGGAATACTAATTCAATTCCCGACGGCTTTCATTCTCATTATGGAAGTATGAAGCACTAGACCCGGTTCCTGGCATTTCCAGAACAATTTGTCAGGCTATATGCTTGCAGACACCGTGTGCTTATTATTGTATGCTACAAGGGACGTCTGCGGACTTATCCCAACCCTTCTCATCAAAGCCTATACGGTCTTATAGGGGAAAATTCGTTAAAAATTCCAACTCCGAAGGTTGACGCACATCGCTGTTTTGTACTATCCGTGAGAACAGGTTCTTTGGAATGTTTCACGACTTTTTCATCACATCGTACGCCTTTTCGGCTTACTATGTTATATATTCAATAATTAAACATAGTGTATTGCATATTTATTGTTTTGTCACCCTTATTCATTCAGAATACAAATGTTCGAAAGCTCGTGTTGGTGCTGAGGAAGTTGGGCAGAGCTGCAAATAGAAAAATGACGAGCAAAAATTGAGGAAGTACATATATCTAATCTAGAATCCTAAACTTGATCAGAGCAGGGCACAACATCTGTGGAACAAGAGCACAGCGAGAGCAAATTAAAAGGTCTGCATAACACTGATCATATGTGCGCAAAATCGTTTCCAGTGAAAACGAAATTGGGGCAGATGATATCGTGAGTCGGGAGAGATAATCGACCTGCATATGAAACATAACTACTATGAACACGCGCATAGATCCGCGACAGCGATATTGTCTCACGTGCATTGAATTTCTCCTTGAGTAGAGACGTACACCAAAAGAGCTGTTATTCTTCCACAAAGGTGTCTAGGGATAGAAATGAGGCCTGTACCAACGAGCATACATTTCAAAGGATTCTGCACTTTACATTGTCAACAACCTGATTGCTATCAACTTATTATAGGTCCCCAACATAGGTGCAGAATAAGTCTTGTCCCTGGACCGCTCTCGTAAAACACCCCTTACTTTTCTTGGTGAGCCCGTAGTTTCAAAAAAGATCATTTCGAAAAAACGCTTCGTGAACTTGGAAAGGCAACGGAAGCAATTCCTCATAATGAAGTTAAGAGGACAGACATATAGCTTTGCTTAAGCCATGAAGAAAAGTGCCTGTGCTGTCGTTTCCCATCGGCTTCTATTTCAAAAGTATCGGAACTTTCGCTGGCGATTTGCACTCGTTCTATATTTAGATATGTTCATAACTCTGTTATCATTGGCACTACCTAGATGAAGGGAAGCCCCAGTACGAATACCTTGAAAAAAAAATCAACGATAAAGAGAATGCGATTGCTAAACGCCACTGAAAGCAGGGTTGCGATAGTTCTGCCAAACTTGCATTTTGTCTTCTTTTGTTCGCGGTTTGTCTTGCTGATCTAGTATAAGTTGTTCATGACACGTTCATGTGATAAATAAAGTAAAAATAAATAAATGAAGAACAGTTCGTCGCACGAAAACTGGACAAGGTAAGTCCAGGATGACATGAATTGAAGCGCTGTGAATGTCCAAGTAAAAGGGTAACCGAGATTACTCAGAAGTTCAAAAGGAAAAAAGTGCATCCATTGCGGCTTTCCCGCTGAAGTTGCGAGCTATAGGAAAGCGATACAAACGATTCAATACGAGCAGCGTGCTTATGCGACCGAGAACTCTTAGGAGGCATGCAGAGTGAGACGTTGAGGCGAACAGCGAACAAAGAATTGCGACAGTGGAGCGAAGAATTTTGATAAATTTTGATGGCCGCCTGTTCCATTGATACCTCCTATCAGTGCGCTCCGCGACGCTTTGTCTTCAGCGGGCATTCAGCGAATCAGGAGGAGACCGACAGTTAATCAGAGGGTGGAGTTGCCCGATCCGGACCAGTATTTGACGGTGGTGTTGTGTCCTCCTGAAGCGACAGAGTGAGTAGCAGCGATCGCCGGCAGGGCGATGTCAGAGAGCGCCGGAAAACGCCGACCGGCTCTCTCCGCTGCCCACTCCGTTCGTGGAACACTCACTGGGACCCGCGAAACACGAATGCGATGCCGCCAGCGCATACATATTGGAACACACACAGACACCCTCTTACTGTGCGCACTTCTCGGCGACACGGACACTTGTACGAAGCGGAAAACAAGGGTCGCCCACAGCGGTTCCAGAGCTCTAGCAGGGCAGCGCCCACGGGACTGCTTCAAAAAATGCGGTTCTAACGGAAGGATGGAAAAGCGAAGCCGTAACGCAAACAACGTGCTTCAAAAGAAAACGTCAATTTTGGGGCTTGCTCGGGTTATAGGCAATAATCAGAGCACATCCAATACTTACTAGGCTGGTCCAAAGGTTTCCGACGTTTTCGCTCAATCAATTCCTTACCTGAGAAGTCTCTCAGGCGTATGTCTGAACTGCGGAAACGAATACCACTGTGAGAATCTCCACCCTTCAAATAGTAGGAAGGGATGTTCCATTTTTGCAAAGTCCTTAAACCCAAGGAGCTAGGGAGCCTCAAATTTATTATGGGATCGCTTGCACACGTGCAAAACTATCGTAGTCGGCCGAAATTTCAAAAATGGATATCATATTCGTGATCAGCGCCCCAGATAACCCCCTTAGGCAAGGTTTGGGTGAAATTTTTTCTACCCCTTCTCGATCTCGACCAAGGGGCTAAGGGTCGCGAAAGTTCAATAGTACCGCTTCAAATTTACCTTCAGACTCACGGGAGCGTACACTCATGTCACGGCGAACCATCGTGATCAACTTTTTGAAAGATATCTCTGCAGCCCTATCTTCAAAAAAAATCTCCCTATATGAAACATCTTTAATTGGACGGCTCACCAGAGGAGTTTCAAGACCAATGTACTGCCGTCTACCAATACTTTAGAATATGTCGGTGACTTATACTCGCTGACCTGCCGGGATTGCAGTAGCTACCAGCCCGTCATCATTAGTGTGTCTAGTTCATTAGTACACCTTCGACGGGCAGTAGGGTACAACTGGACTTATGCAATGATCGGCTGCCCTTCTTTGATCATGTGGGACACATGCTAGATGAAATGAGATTGACTGGTCAGCCATTCTCGGCTTGTGGACTGGTGCCATCATATACTCTTTTAATTGCTTTATTTATGTCTAGTTGAAAAGGTTCATTTCCCCCCCCCCATGTAGCCAAGGGTCCTACCAAAAATCAGCAGAAAATACAAAATGTCGCTTATAGAGAGAACAGCTGATGAGAATCTCTCACTGAACACACTACTTAACATACTTATCAGCCTATGGTGGAATATGTGCATAGGGGAAGTTGGAAAGGTGAATGATACCAAAAAAGGAATAAACAGTAAAAATGCAAAATCACTCCGAGATCAACGAATCGAACATCCGACCCTCTGCCTACGATGCCTTGACACTAGCACTGAGCCGCCGAGCTGCTTTCCTCGACGATGGACCCGGACGTATTTCACCATTCCTCTTATCTCCACGTGCAACACGCACGTGCGTGTTAGATGCTGACAGCGCAATACATCCCTGGGTGTTAAGGAGCCCCTATTTCCTTGGGTGCAAGGATTTTGCAAAAATGGAACATCCCTTCCTACTAATTGAAGGGTGGAGAATCTACCTGTGGTATTCTTTTCTGCCGTTCAAAACTACGTGCGAGTACAAGCGATCCCCTAGTAAAGTATGAGGGTCCATAGCTCCTTGGGTTCAAGGACTTTGCAAAAATGGAACATCCCTTCCTACTAATTGAAGGGTGGAAAATCTCACAGTGGTATTCGTTTTCGTAGTTCAGACATACGCCTAAGAGACTTCCCTGGTTAACTGTACAGGGTGTAACAAAATGCTATAGGAAAGCTACTAGGAAGAGGATCATAGTTCATTACCCTAACCGCATATGAAGATTTGCCGAAAACTAAACGAAAAGTTTCTGTTAAAAATTCAACGCCCAGAACTTTGTGTGCATTGCGCTCTCAAAGTCGTTCACAATATTTTTAAGACTGGCGGTGGAGAGTTGTAATTTTGGATTTCTACGGTAGAGAATCGAGTTATTGTGTTGTTTTTCTAAATTCGACAGACAGCTTTGACCATTCCTTAGCTATGTATACTCTTAACCATGTTCCTGATTGATGAGGAAGGACGTAAGTACCAGAAGGAGCTGAAATTTCCGAAGCAACTTATTTCAAGCGCTTTTGAGCGTTGCCTGTACCGCCTCTTTAATACATTTCGTATGGTACCCATTGAATATTCGAATAATTGCGCGTTTTGACAGGTTTCGCATATTCGAAGCATTTCGATTCCTTGAAATTTGCGAACATTTGAGTTCGAATATACTCGCAAAGTAAGACTGTTGTAAATATTCGAATACGACTACATTCAAAAAACGCGATCCTTTGGATATCCTAATCCGAGTATTCAAATTCAAAAGGAAATATCTCCGAATAGGTTATTCGAGCACATCACAGTGCTGATCAAGAACCCGGCACCCAAATTTGAAATTTCGGCTGACTACTGTAGGTTACGCTATGCATATTTGAGTAAGGTGGGTCATTATGATAAACGTTAGCAGGTCGAAACTTGTTCCGGAGGTGTACTTTGCACTATTTTTGTAATCAGTATCCGCCTACCTAGGCGTCCTTTCAAAGTCTCATGGGAGGCCGCAACCGTTTCCTGGTGAGCCCTGCAATAGAGTTTTGCGGAATTTCGCCTTGCCGCCATTAGCGAAACGTCGATCACAGCAGCGGGAGAAAATCACGAACGATTATGGTTAAGGATAATCTAACAGCTGTTCTCGACGGCATGCCGTGAAACTCTGTTGCAAGTCTAATAGATATTAAGTACGTATTTGGCCCCCGGAAAACATCCGCAGTTTACATACTTTTTATGTACCAACCTTTTTTGAAGCCTTTCTTTTTCCTCACAGTTCTTCGTCTTGAATGCAGGAGAACATGGCGGTGAAGGCTCTGCCTATGCTCGCTACTACTGCAAAACCTATGCTGTCAGAATACGTTCTTTACGGCCGGAGCGCGAGTACGAAAACTGATCAATTTGAAGTCAACGGAAAGTGGACGCGGCCATCCCTTTCGCGCTCCCTCGTGACAAGTGTTTTGCACTAAATACGTGCCGCTTCTGAAGCTGTTTGCCCTATTCTACACGATTTCAAACAAATATTGACGCCAAGGCGCATATGCGCGAGGTTCAGCGGGAAGGATGACGGTGTAATGATCAGCACGTGTTGAGCAAATAGCCCAATTCCAAATTGGTCCGGGAGGGGCTAGGGGGCAAAATTACCTCAGTGCAGTCAGACACGTATGCCATCGCACAAAAATGCCTGGATATCCGATCATTCTCAGAATATTGCTAAGTGCTCCAGATTTCCATGGCCACATTTGTTTTCAGCGCCTGTGAAAACCAATATTAGCCAGAAGTTGATTATTTTTGCTTAAAAGTATTCAGCTCGTAGCTTTTCCAAGGAATCGATTGATCGAAAAGTCTTGGAACACTTTGCGCTAGTGCCTGTTAAATTTGTTAAAGCCCTTGCTGTTATGGGCGCTTGAGACGTGAGGATTGCTTCTTCCTCTTTCACCGTTATGAGTGGTTCAGTGGATTGCGGAAATACAAGGATAGCAGAAGAGTGGATAAATTGGCTTTATTGAGGAACGTCGTTCCTCTAAGCGTACAGGTGAACGTCTCATAAAGGAGGACACGTAGGTCCAAAGCGAGTGGTATCAGCACATAGGCAACACTGCCCACTATGGCATCCAAAGCAGGTCAGGGGGCAGTTGCTCCGCCCTCTCGACCTCCCGATGGATCTGAGGATCACCGTAGACGGTGATACTTGCCTTGCAGTATTGATCTTGTGTGGTGACGTCACGGCACATTCTCGAAGTTTCCACAAGCATCATCATCATCATCATTATCATCATCATCACCATCATTATCATCATCTTTACTATATGAGGCATGAGTCATGTTCGAAGCCCGCCGCGCTGTCCGAAGCCCGCGACGACAGCGGATGAGCCCTGCTGACGACACATTAGCTGTTGACGGAAGATATTGATCGGTTGATCGCATCTAAGGTGTTTACGGAGTCATCATTATCAACTTTATCATTATCATTACCATCATTACGAAGCCCATCGCGCTGTCCAAAGCCCGCTGCGCTGTCCGAGGCCCGCGGCGACAGCGGATGTTTACTGCCGACGGCACGTGAACTGTAGACGGCGCATGTTCACCACATCTAGGGGGTTTATCGACCAACTACCAGAGGGATGGAAATCAAAGAACAATCCATGAGGTTTCGAAAGACGTATCTGTTGGGTGTACGTTAGCGCTCCGTATGGGTTTATACACCTTTACACTTCATTTCCCCTTCATTTTCGCATTCGATCTTTACTGCAGTTTCCGCACATTACGGCTGATCCTTTTTGTTCGTTTTTGTGGGTTCTGACAGAACCTTTTGTGAAACTACAGAAGTTTTGACTTTTATGACTCTTGTGCTTAAGAGGATGTGCCGCAGACATAGCTCAACGGTTGTTAGGATTCAGAAGACTTGCCGCAGTTGTCATCCAACGTGCGTCGGGATGCAGAAGACAATTCGCAGCTGTCATTTAATGACTGTCGGGATTCAGAGGGCATGCCTCAGACGTTATCCATACATTGTCGAACATGCGTTTGCGCGACTAAGATGGCTAACGGGAAGGCTTCACAGCAGGGGAGATGCTTCGATCAGGCAGTCAACACCGATAGATATTATTGAGGTTTGCTCTCACAGCTAACTTATCAGAGTTGTAGTTGCGTGGTTGCGTTGACCGAAGGAAGCGCTCCACAGCCGAGCGAGTTTTGACCAGGAAATCAATACTGATCGATAATATCGACCATTCGCTTCCGCTTCACTGTAAGATCACTACTGCTCCGCTACGCGTTCTTGCTAACGTGTACTTCTTCGTTCAGCTCCCTAACATTAGCAACAGCGTATTATGATGGCCGACAATGTTCGGTCGGGCAGTCGGTCGTATTATTCGCTCAGAAAATCGATATCGATCGATATTATCCATCGCTTGAGTGGACCTATTGGTTCTCGCCAGATTTAATCGATTTGGGTGGGTGTTCCGTGATTATGATGGCCGACGGAAGGTCGATCAGGTAAAAGGTGTTTCGATCGGGCAGTCGATCCTATTATAGTCGCTCACACAATAAATATCGATCGATATTATCCATTCTTGAGCGGCACTGCCGGTTCTCTCCAGAATTGATCGATCTAGGTTGGTAATTCGTGATTGTGACGGCCGACGGAAGGTCGATCAGGAAATCAGCTACCATGACGAGGTTTCGCCCAGGCAATCAGTATCGACCGATATTATTGGTATTTTGAGCGTTGATATCGGTTTCCTCTCAGACCTCATATCGATCGGTATTATCGATTATTTCACCTCTTCTCTCTCAGACTCAATCGATCGGGGTGGGTGTTCCGTGATTATGATGGCCGACGGTAGGTCGACCAGGTAATCGGCCACCATGTTGGAGCTTCCATCAAGAAATCAACATCAACCGATAATATTGATTGGTCAATGTCACGGTCTGGAAGACGCTTCTTTTGATTTAATAATTGTTCACTTTGATCTCAAGAGCATACATACTTCACGCTGGATTATCAAGCTATTTTTACCTGCCCATGTCCTCCAGTATTAAGGTGTGGACCAGGGGAGATCAGCGAGGAAAGTTCGTCGGACCTACGCTCGGATCAACTACAGTTTTAACCAAGTCTTGCTCCTTTCCTCAGTTTTCCGCAGTGTTTTTACTATATTGAGGAGCCGCAATAGGTTGTGAACACAACCTTAGACGATGCAGGAATGCTGCGGACATTTCCCGAGTGCTGTACTGAGAAGTAACTGATATTCGGCAAGGCATCAATCGATCTGCAGTAGGCGTTCGTTTTAAAATGTACGATTTCGACGCTATGGATGCTTCCTTACCCAACGTTGGTTGCCGGCGAAGGCGGCGACCGGTGCTGGGTGAGGAATCATCCCTAGCTAGGTTTTCCCAGCGTGACCCGCCATACCCGAAGCCGGTAAGCCTGGTGTCGTGACTTTCGTCGCGACTCTTAAGGGACGCAGAGTCTCTGCGCCCTCATGGTCCCGCCGCGCACGCCTGTCGAATACGCAGCCTCGATTCGCTGCGACGGAGTATGAACGCGCGCGCGGGCTTCATTCTTCGCCTGCTGCCGCCGCCCCGGACGGTCGTGTCCGGTCGTCCTCTCTTCGTCATCTCGCTGGACGTCGCCGAAGCCGGAGTGTGGCGATACCACCGCAGTCCCGACGAGCGCAGAGCCGAGCTGGAGGAGGATCTACCTTGACATGGACGCCAGGAGGAGGTAACCGCAGTCGCGAGGCGAAGAGCACCGCCTCGTGGGCACACGCCCCAGGCAGGACGTCGCCGGACCCTAGCGGGCTGCTGTCGGGGATTCCCCTAGTAAGAGTAGGAGGGCAGGTTGCATGACTCGTAGTTGGGTGTGTGTTTAAAAAGTAGTCTTGTTTAGTTTAGTAAATCTGTGTATCTATTGATTCTGCGGAAGTTGCGAAGACACCGGTTGAGTCCAACATCATTTATTGATCAAACGTCATGGGAGAAAGGGAAGGCGCAGAGACGTGCGGGGAAGTTGGCGCAGAGTCGTAGTGCGCACGCGAGGCTAAAGCTCATCGCAGCATCAACCCAATGGTTCGGCTGGGGCAGCAGGGCCCTACGTAGTTGAGATCCGCGTGGCTGGAAAGGGAACAGCGTTAGCGTGCTGTAAGACCCCGCCGGTCTGCCACACACGTGGCCTCGGGTCTGGACCACCGTTACCGATGCCGGTGGCGGCCAGCCCGGAGCACGACATGGTGCATCGGACTGGGGTTGGGCGTGTGGAAACACACGTCTGGCCTTAGTGATCGGACCTTCAGCACGCTGTCGCAGTACGTTGGCCTAGGTAAACAGTGGGTGCGCGTAGTTTCTGGTGTAAGAACGTGCCAGTATTTTCGCAGTGGCTACGAAGGGAAGCACGACTAGGGTATTGTCTTTTCCACTCCGTGGCCTCCGAATCTAACCCTTGGAGCCTGTAGTGGCAGCAGCTCTCCTTGGGGACAGGCCCCGTTGGGTCTGAGTCGCTTGGTCACGCCTGCAGGAGGGGGAGCGGGAGGAAACCCTTCCGGTAACAGTCATTATTGCGGATATGAGCCAGTGGTAGGCATACTGGGCGAGGGTAACCCCCAGGCAGTGAGGAATTTTTGCCTGAAGTTCGACGCCAGCATGCATTAGCCGGCAGCAAGTAGTAAGACTGGTCATAAAGACGCGCGCGCATAGTAATTCCCACCCAGGACTTGAAGACTTCGCATCGCACACTTCGCATCGCACATTTAGCAGTTCATTGGTTTATGGCATCCTGGGTCTGAGAGTCTATTCCCGCGACAGTAAAGGCGAATGGGTCGACACCACGCGCGTCGGATAGTAAGGACGTGTCAACGCCCTCGGATATATCCCTGGCGACGCGGCTGGGAGCCGGCCCAGAGCGTTTGGCCGGACATGGGGACGGTCCGTCCGCAACTTCGACTCTTAACGGGCTGGAGCACTCTGGTCCGCAAGCGCTGTTAGGATACTGTGCAACACTTTCGTCATTTTCTACACCCCCACTTGTAAGCCTTCGCAGTCTCGTCGTTCCATTATTCATATCACTGCTTAGTTTCCATACACTCTCCCACTTCTTCGCATGTTCTCTGTTTCTTTGGTTAGTCATAGTTGGCCGATAACGATCGCTCAACGTCAATCACTTTCGAGTCGTGGGATGGCCCCTGGCCAGGGTCAGCTCGCGACAAGACCTTCCCAGACATCATTTGTTACAGATTTGGATACGACAGTTACTGCCTCCTGTCAATTTGCCCACGATGTCGACAGCATCCTCCAACAACGATATCCTCACCGAAGCCATGCAAGCGCTCGAGAACAACATCTCCGCTCCGCAGACGCCAGTGAACGAGGACAATGCGGCACAGGACTCACAGGTACAAGCGAAGCTTCAGCTTCAACCGCTTATGCAGTTGGACAAGCTTCCGCTTGAGTCATTTTCCGGAGATATCACGCAGTTTCACAGTTTCTGGAGTGCTTTCGAGTTAGCTATTCATAGTAATTCTAGTATTCCACCAACGTATAAGTTTCTCTATTTACGAGGTTTGCTTAAAGGAGATGCACGCATAGTCTTGCAGGATTTAGATCCGGACGAGTGTAGCTATTCCGACCTAGTTCAGGCGCTTAAGCGCAGGTGCGATCGTCCGCACAGGACACGAGCTAGGCTTCACATGCAGCTGAAGCAGCTGCCTAAGTCAGGACCCGCAGGATCAGAGCTCCGCGAGACGTGGTTCCGCATTACAGGGATTCTCCATGGATTACGCAAATTCGAAGACTTCCGAATGGTTCTTCCAATCCTTGATCTAGTCAAGGGCAAATTCCCTCAGGACATTCGGGACAAACTTCACGACTTGGAGTTCCAGAAGGAAGAAGACTTCGACCTTGACGCAGTCATGCGTCACCTGGACAACATCATCGCGTCAAATGAGAACTTTGAAGATTCGACCATGCTCAACGAGGACTCTGCCGTCTATGTCAGTGCACCCAGCAGGGGAGGACGAGAACGCCTTCGCCACGAAGACAAGACGCCAGCATTTGCCACTTCTGCGATTCACCGGAGCACGAGACGCCACAGTGTTACGTTAAGATCCCCTGTTCGTTCGACGAAGACGTGTTCGCACAGCAGCACTCTGCTATAGATGCTTGCGCAAAGGACACGCCGCAACGACATGCGAACGCAGATCATGCTAATACTGTAGAAACCAGCATCACGAGCTTCTGTGCGAGAATCGAGGACGCAGGAGCGCAAGATCTACTTCGCGTGACGATTCCAGGTCGCGAGAAGGTAGCTACAGTCGTTACTATCGTTATCGATCGACGTCCAGGGATCACTATCCCTCAAGAAGTCCATCTAGGAGCAGAAGACGCTCCACGAGTTCGTCATACGATCGACATCACCGTCCACGCTCGTACCACACACACGAGTATGGATCGCACAGGCGGGAAAGATCGCACTCGCCAAGGAGACGATATAGATCTCCATCCCCTCACGTCACATTCAAGTCCACCAGGGAAAGCGGCTACTATGATCGCCCCAGAAGATCATTTTCGCGTTCACCATTGCAGTACACCGGATCGAGACGGATCACGAGTTCGAACAGCTCCAACAGACGTATCTGGCACGCAGGTCACCAAGGGTACACTTCTCCGGTCAGGGCGCTAGCCTTATGCTAGCCATGGCGAAAGCGTATGTTCGCGATTCCGATCGCCTTGAAGACGTTGTATTACTTCTAGATCAGGCGCGCAAAACAGCTTTATCGCAACGCACGCAGTAACGCGTTTAGGCTTGTCCGTATCGGACCAAAGACATCGTACTTTCGTAGCCTTTGGAGGTCAAAGAGTTCCAGAGATTTCAGGACTAACGCAGGTGAGACTTGTCGACCTATTCGACGAGAAACTCACATTAAACCTTACGACTAAGGACGTTATCACTCTCTCGCAACGTCCACCCCATCTGTCGGGCGTAGACATCGAACTCATTCGACCAGAAGGCTATGATATGCCGTTGTGTCATTCCTGTGGACCAGTTTTTCCAGACATACTGGTCGGCATAGACGGCTACTGGAACGTAGTAACATCAGATCCTCCAGTAGAGTTGCCATCGGGTATGTTCTTAACCCATTCCAGGTTTGGTACTGTCGTTTCAGGCTTGCAGGATTTTCACGTGGATCGTCGCCACGACGATATCCCCGTACGCGCTCCATCGCAGAATCGCAGAACGAGGACGAAACAATTGAACGGTTATGGTCGCTCGACTCCTTTGGCATAGTCGATGAACATCATCCCGACGCAGATACGGAACTGGATCAGCGCATTCTCGACAAGTTTTATAACACCTCTCAGCTTATCGATGATTACTTGTCTGTTCAATTCCCGTGGAAAGAATCTCATCCTAAGCTTCAGGATAATAAGCAGTTAGGGTTTTGTCGTCTTGTAAGCCAGTTTAGGAAGCATACCCAGACACCGAAAGCTTGGTCGTAATACGCCAAGACGATCGAGGAACATCTTCGGGCAGGCTTCATTGAAGAAGTCCAGGAACATAGGTTCGACGATCATCGGGTCTACGACATACCCCATCAAGCGGTATACAAGGAGTCATCGTCCACCACGAAGTTACGACTCGTTTTCGAAGCCTCGTCGAAGCAGAAAGGGGCTCCGAGCCTCAACGATTGTCTCCATGAAGGACCGACTCTACTACCGGATCTCGCAGGACTTTTACTCTGATCAAGGCTTTATCGCTACTTGCTTATCGCAGATGTCGAGAAGGCTTTCTAACAAATACGTCTTCAGAAGTCCCAACGCGACGCTACAAGATTCCTGTGGCTGAAGGACACGGATAGTCCACCTTCAGCGAGTAACTTGCGCATTTTCCGGTTCACAAGGATACCATTTGGGGTTAACGCATCACCGTTCATGCATCCATCCAACTCTACCTTCGACGCAATTCCACTCAGCTGTCGAAGGAAGTAGAACGCAACACCTATGTAGACAACGTTCTTCTCGGGTCTGACACTTGCGAGCAGGCCATTAGGAAATATCGCGCAGCTAAACAACTTTTCAGGCAAATGCACATGAATCTTCGCAACTCCGACGTGGTCAATCGCGCATTCTCCGAGCAGGATTCCATCTTGAACGCTAGCCACGCCACGTTGTTGGGTATTGGTTGGAATGCACGTTTAAAACCTACACGTATAGGTGGTATCAAAGCGCACGGCGTTACGCGCATTCGCTTCCACGTACGATCCATTGGGTCTACTCACACCCTTCCTTTCTCCGTTCAAGGACTTCATCCAAGATCTGTGGGCTAAACATCAAGGTTGGGATGACCAATTGGGCCCTCAAGACATTCAAAAGTGGTCGCAATTATGCGCAACTATCCTGTCACCATTGCCAGTCATACCTAGGTACATCTTACCCAATTTCGCAGTAACATCAGCTTTCGAGCTATGCGTTTTTAGAGACGCTTTCAAACGTTTATACGCTTGCGGTGCCTACTTGCTATGTCGCACGCAGTCTGCAGTAACATCTAGACTAGTTATGGCAAAGTCGCATCTCAATGACACCAAGCCAATCACTATTCCGCGTGCAGAGCTCATGGCAGCCTTAATCGACACACGTTTAGCGCAACATCTCGTCAAGCAGCTGGACGTTAAGTTGCAGTACATCTATTTTCAGACTCACTCATTACTTTGCACTGGATCCACTCGCATAAGAGCTATAAGACTTTTGTCCGTAACCGTATGTCAGCTATCCGCAAGGCGATGTCGACGTTCGAAGAGCAAGGCATCCGGACTGTATTATGTCGCCTCGCAGGACAATCCTGTTGACTGTGCGACTCGTGGGTTATCCACGAGCGAAGCTTCCGGACACATTTGGTGGCCAGGTCCGACATTCTTGTCGGAACCCTGTTCTCGATGGCCTCACGCCAACAAAGATTTCGCAGAGACACCAACCGACTCTACGGACGACGAATATCTTCGGGCAGGCTTCATTGAAGAAGTCCAGGAACATAGGTTCGACGATCATCGGGTCTACGACATACCCCATCAAGCGGTATACAAGGAGTCATCGTCCACCACGAAGTTACGACTCGTTTTCGAAGCCTCGTCGAAGCAGAAAGGGGCTCCGAGCCTCAACGATTGTCTCCATGAAGGACCGACTCTACTACCGGATCTCGCAGGACTTTTACTCTGATCAAGGCTTTATCGCTACTTGCTTATCGCAGATGTCGAGAAGGCTTTCTAACAAATACGTCTTCAGAAGTCCCAACGCGACGCTACAAGATTCCTGTGGCTGAAGGACACGGATAGTCCACCTTCAGCGAGTAACTTGCGCATTTTCCGGTTCACAAGGATACCATTTGGGGTTAACGCATCACCGTTCATGCATCCATCCAACTCTACCTTCGACGCAATTCCACTCAGCTGTCGAAGGAAGTAGAACGCAACACCTATGTAGACAACGTTCTTCTCGGGTCTGACACTTGCGAGCAGGCCATTAGGAAATATCGCGCAGCTAAACAACTTTTCAGGCAAATGCACATGAATCTTCGCAACTCCGACGTGGTCAATCGCGCATTCTCCGAGCAGGATTCCATCTTGAACGCTAGCCACGCCACGTTGTTGGGTATTGGTTGGAATGCACGTTTAAAACCTACACGTATAGGTGGTATCAAAGCGCACGGCGTTACGCGCATTCGCTTCCACGTACGATCCATTGGGTCTACTCACACCCTTCCTTTCTCCGTTCAAGGACTTCATCCAAGATCTGTGGGCTAAACATCAAGGTTGGGATGACCAATTGGGCCCTCAAGACATTCAAAAGTGGTCGCAATTATGCGCAACTATCCTGTCACCATTGCCAGTCATACCTAGGTACATCTTACCCAATTTCGCAGTAACATCAGCTTTCGAGCTATGCGTTTTTAGAGACGCTTTCAAACGTTTATACGCTTGCGGTGCCTACTTGCTATGTCGCACGCAGTCTGCAGTAACATCTAGACTAGTTATGGCAAAGTCGCATCTCAATGACACCAAGCCAATCACTATTCCGCGTGCAGAGCTCATGGCAGCCTTAATCGACACACGTTTAGCGCAACATCTCGTCAAGCAGCTGGACGTTAAGTTGCAGTACATCTATTTTCAGACTCACTCATTACTTTGCACTGGATCCACTCGCATAAGAGCTATAAGACTTTTGTCCGTAACCGTATGTCAGCTATCCGCAAGGCGATGTCGACGTTCGAAGAGCAAGGCATCCGGACTGTATTATGTCGCCTCGCAGGACAATCCTGTTGACTGTGCGACTCGTGGGTTATCCACGAGCGAAGCTTCCGGACACATTTGGTGGCCAGGTCCGACATTCTTGTCGGAACCCTGTTCTCGATGGCCTCACGCCAACAAAGATTTCGCAGAGACACCAACCGACTCTACGGACGACGAAGAGCAGAAGGTGCACGTGAGTCTTGGTCAAACGTTTATCATTCAACGTTTATCATTCAGTCATTCCATTCGCAGTCACCAATAGGTATTCTAAACTTGTCAATATCGTAGTTTACATCTTACGATTCATACGTATTCGGTTATTCAATCACGTTTTGCTAGTCGCAAAGGGGTCTATAACAGCTCAACTACCCTTCCTGGCAGCTATATCCTCTTCGGGATTAATAACAGCATCAGAGGTCGCAGCCGCAGAAACGCTACTCGCGCTTGCGCATTATCGCGAGCAGGAACACGTTTTACAGCGGATAAATCTCGAGCGATTTAACGCACGCAGAGCCGACGACGGACTTATCTGTTGTCCGGCGCGTGTAGGACCTCGAGAAACAGGCCAATATTACTCTTGCCAGGTCATGGGCTCATGTACCTAATCACTATGCATCACCATCTGCAACGTATCACTCTGGTGTATACTCCACAATCGCAAGCTTACGCAAAACCTACTTCATTCCATCAATTCGTAGGTCAGTGGCAAAATTACTTCGCACATGCGTTACGTGTAGGAAATCCAACGCACTTCCGTATAGGTATCCAAACATGCCTAGTCTTCCAACGGAACGGATTACCCGTTCAAGACCATTTCAGGCTGTAGGCATAGACTATCTAGCTCATATACAATTTCAAAGTGCACATACCACTGTTAGTAAAGCGTGGGTTTGTCTAATTACCTGCATGTCGACAAGAGCAGTTCATTTAGAACTAATCCTCAGAAACACCGCTCAGGAGTTCTCGCTATCGTTTCGCAGGTTTTTAGCGCGCAGAGGTACACCGGACATTATCTACAGTGACAACTCTACGACGTTTCATGCCGCAGAGTCAGCGATCACAGACGTCATTTACAATCCCTCCACTTGAAAGACGGTTTCAGACCTTACCTCCAGTCATAAGATCATTTGGAAGTTCATAACTCCACTGTCACCGTGGAAGGGAGGATTCTACGAGAGAATGGTCGCACTATTCAAATCGCCATTTCGCAAGACAGTCGGCAAATCGCTGCTCTCCTTGGAAGCAGTTCAAACGACCATCGTGGAAATCGAAGCAGTCATCAACTCCAGACCGTTGACGCCCTTCAGGGAATCAGACGTGTTTGCGCATATACTCAAGCCGATAGACTTCAACTCCCCGGAAGTAAACACCCAGCTTCCACCAGTTTCGCAGCTTCCAGACGTCTCCCGTAAACTCGTCGATTGGTACAAGGACACCATCGAGATCCTGGATAGCTTCTGGGACATTTGGCATTCTGACAATCTCGCAGCTTTGCGCGAGAGACAGAAAATCCCGTATCGTCGAAAAAGATCCGCGACGAAGACGCCAAAAGAAGGAGACATTGTGCTCATGGCAGACGATAAACTGCCTAGAGGACAGTGGCCATTGGGAATCCTCATGAAGATCTGTTACGGGCAGAACAATGTCGCAAGATCAGCTACTGTCAGAACGAGCGCAGGACGACAGCTAATAAGATCTTTAGCTCATCTCTATCCGTTAGAAATATCCGCTCCAGACGTTTCGGACTCTCCTGGGTCAGATTCGTCACCAACTCCATCACCTAGGCGGGTACAACCGACACGCGCAGCTAAAACCACGCATAAGGTCGTTAAGTCAGGGTCTCTCTGACTGTTCTCTCCCAAACAGTGTTCTTTGTTCCAGGCTATACGATTCTACAGCTACTCGCTTGCATAGAGTTATTCGTGATGCGGGTCCTTAGGCGAATACCCTGAGGTACTTTAGGGTTAGGCAACATCAGCTTCTCCAACGCGCAGATACGTTTTCAACACCACTCGACACGCTTTCCAGGTACATAGGTTCCATTTTTTATGTGCAGTAATTAGGATTTGCGCAGCGTACTTTCTTCTCGTAGTTACGGTACTTATTTCGCAAAACTCGTTGCACTTTTGTGCCGGGTCACGGTTCGTTCGTTACGGTATTCTACATTATTCCACCCTGTAGTCACCCTCTCTTTCTTCTCGTGTCATTTGTTCATCTCGACTCCTCGCTTGTGTTCGTTTGCTCTTTTAATCACTATCCCCTGCACGCAGCGTCCAAATTTTGTGCAGTACACCTTTTGGATTGTCCCTCAGTCTCTTCTTTCTCTTTCTCTTCTGTTCGCCACTTCGATTCACTCATCTTCGATTTACTCATCTACGTTTCTCACATCTCTTACGTTTGATACGCAGTTACTTCACTGCGTACCTCATCATCTTTTCATTACCCTTGTATCCTCCTTTATGTCATTCCCTACTCTCGACTTGATCGCATTATCACTCACACTTTTCTCTTCACCCTTTCATCATTCATCGTCGTTTCCTTTTGTGCTTCATGTTCTCACTCATGTCGTAGGTAACTCTAATACTGCACACGTAGGTAACAAAACTGCACATGCGTAGGTTTGTTAGCTATTTTCTATCTTGTTCTCATATCATTTTCCCTCTCTCTTCTCAATCTATGTGTCTGAAAAGCGTATCGCATACACTTATCAAGGCAAAACTCTTTATTTCTTTTCCACTTCTCTTAGCTAGCCTTAAGTAGTAGTAGTTACTATCCTCTAGTATTATTAGTTTCTTTTCCCATCAATCGCAATAGACATTTCCGTAGTCGCTCTACGTAGTTACGTCCTAGGTTTTCCTTGTCTTTCTTAGGTTTCCTAACATTCATTCAATCAATCGATTTCAACATTCCACCGCAGTCTCGACCGCTAGTAGGTAGGTAGGCCTTAAGTCTATCTATTGCTGTTACGGATAATCGCGCATAGGCCTAACCAGCCACTCGAAGCTCGAGATGCAGCTGTCGACTGTTATTAAGGAGAAGACGCCTCGCGGTCAGCCAGTGGTCCAGCCAGCCTCGACTGAGACGTCAGCGCAGTTTCGTACTGCACGCCAGGCAGACGACATCACGCCGGCACCCTCGACCTCGCAGCTGCACAGCGACTCCGACGACGCCCTCGCTTCGCAGTTCGTTCGCATCCTCCAGAGGAATCCAGCAGCGGACATCCCGCTCATCAAACAACTGACGGACGAGCTCAGCCAGCTAGCAGCAGTCAAGGAACAACCGGAGGTTGAGGTACCGTTAAACGCAGTTACGATGCGCAAGCGAGACCCCACCGTAGCCGAAAGGCTTTTTGAGTTCGTAGGCGCGCTCCTAAACAGCATTTCAGCCGCGCAGACGACTTTGAGCTACAGTTAGCCGCAGTTCCGGTCCACGACAGATCTTTGCTCGCGCTGCTTCAGAAGCTAACTGTTGCGCTAAATCCTGATCACATCTTTGATTTGAAGCACCTTGGTGCGCATGATTTTGCTCAGGTGGATGCGTACATGCGCTCAGACCTTCACCGCAGTCTCCGCAGCTGTGTCACGAAGGAAGTCTATCTTCCGGAGTGGTCAGATGCAGAGCGATCGCGGTATCCGCAGTGCGCAGTATTGATTGTTGTGCAGAATTTGAAGGGCATCAAGGCGCAGTGTCATTCACTTCAGGAATTCTTAGCGCAGCTCGCAACGCTGAACTTTGGTTCTTCGCTTTTTGAGAGCATCATGACCATTCAGTCGCTGGTTTGCAACATCACAGCCAGGCAGGCCGCAGTACACAATGTTTTGGCCGCAAGCGTTTAGGCAAGACGATCAGCCACGCTTGGCGGATCAGCTCGCGCAATACGGTCTTTATTTTTCAGATATCCACGACGCACTTGCACTAGCCACAGCTACGGTTGCTGAGGCGCAACAGGCTCTTTCAAACCTTTCGCAGCAGCACTTCGAACGGCTCCTGACCATTCAGGACGACGAGGTTTTCGCAGCAACGGAGCAGGCCCCGCCGCAGACACGATCTAGCGGTGCGGGGGCCAAACGGCAGTCGCAGTCACCGACCTTCTCGGAAGAGATCGACAAGTTGGCCAGGGAAGCCGACCTGAGACCGACACCGCAGCCGCTTGGGGATATCCCTATGGACGAACCCCAGCAGGTAGTGCACGTCGTTCAGGTACCGCAGGGCTCCGCGGTTCAACAGCATTTCCTTCACACAGTTGCGGCTGAGGAAGTGGTCTCAGCCCAAGTCGCAGCGCTGGTTGTAGAGCCAGCTCAGGTTGCCGCTCAACCGTGGCTTCGATGCAAGCTGTCGCAGCTCCCTTGGTCGCAGCTCAGCCTGTCAGGATTCCGCTTCAACGCGCAATGTCGCCAGACATTGAGGACGTTCGTGATCCTAGGATCGTCTACAGGCAAAGGGAGTTCACGCCGCCGCCTACAAATACGAGCCGCAGTTCCACGAAGAACAGGAACATGCGACACCTAGCTGCTTCTTCTGCCACCGTTATCATTACTCCTCAGGTTGCCACGTAGTCATAAACTTGTCGGCTAGGCTTTACATTCACGCGCAGCGAGGTAGATGCTTCAAATGTGGCGAAGAGCACGATGAGCGCAATTGCAGGTTGAGACGCTGTTGAGTACTTGGCCGCTGCGGTATAGACTTGATGGACGATATACGCTTTATTGCCGACGACCGATAAACTGCAAACCATACCAGAGTAGCCTTTATATAGTAGTCCTTTAATCACTGCATGATAATCATCATATCATGCGACTGGTATAGACTGATATGTAACACCTCCCCTTTTTGAAGATGATAAATCAGTTTTACAATCGGATAATACGATTATCTAATTGTTACAACGATCTTAAGGACAAAAATGATATCTCTTCTGAGTTGGATCAATGTGGAGCGTCCTCGTAGGTCTTCGTGTTCGAGTCGATCGTCGTAGCTGCATGCCTTGTTGAACAGTTGGAACTCCTTCAGAAGTTTCAGCAGGCGGAGGGGAAGGTGCTTGGCTCTGGAGCTCAGGTCGCTCCAAGTCGAATGTTTCGAAAAGTGTGTCCATGTCTTCTTGGGCTTCGTTGTTGCTACCACTGTAGCGCCTTCGTAGTTGATTTGCATGTCGTATCCAAGTTTGTGTTCCACAGCGAACTTTATAGAGCACCTTTCCAATGCGATCTAATATGGAACCGTTTGTCCACTTATGTTTTCCATCTTTGTAGTCGCTGACGTAGACAGTGTCGCCTCGCTCGAAAATCTTAGGCTTAGCTCCATGCTTGGCGTTGAACTGACGTTCCATGACTTCATTTCGGCTCCCGCTGTGAGACTGGATGGGCTGAAGTAGAGACAAGGGAATCCGAAGTTTCCTTCCAACAAATAGTTCTGCTGGTGATTTGAGCTTTTCGAAGGCTGGATGTGGTGTTGAGCGGTAAGTAAGAAGGAAGGTTTGGAGATTTTGGGAGAGTGTTCCCTCTCCTTTCATCTTAAGCAAGCTCCTTTTGAAGGTATCTACGAACCTTTCTGCTTGACCGTTGGATTGTGGATGATATGGGGGAGAAAACAGGTGCTCGATTCCGTTCTCTCAGCAAAACTCTTTGAATTCTTCTGAGGTGAACTGAGTGCCATTATCTGACACGAGTATTTCGCGAGCTCCATTCCTGGCAAATGTCTGGCGCAGTAATGAGATGGTGGCGCCTGTTGTTGTGCGATCTGTATTGTATATCTCAGGCCACTTGGAAAAAGCGTCCACGATTATGAGGTAATTGGTGCCTTCAAATGGACCAACGTAGTCCACATGTATTCGTTCCCATGGCTTACTTGGCGTTGGCCAAGATGCAAGTGTGGTTTTGGTAGGGAATTTGGCGACTGATGAACATCTTGTGCATCGTTGAACCATCCTTTCGATGTCTCTGTCGAGACCTGACCAGTATACGTAACTATGAGCTAGCGCTTTCATGCGAACAATTTCGGGATGTCCAGAGTGAAGTTGTCGAAGTATACGTTGTTGAAGTGAAGTTGGTATGACAACTCGTTCAGCGAACATCAGACATCCATTTAAAATTGAAAGGGAGTCATGTCTATTGTGGAAGCACTTAAGTGTGGGATCTTGGATTGACGGTGGCCAGCGTTCTCTGGTGTACTTCATAACAAGTTGAAGTAGCTCATCTTTTTGGGTCGTTTGTTTGATATCCTCTGCTGTGACTGGTAAGGCTCGTACCAGATTTGCGAACACGTGTCTGATATCCGAGTCTACCGATATAGCTGCTATGATCTGATCCTCGTTCGCTGTTTTATGATTTGCGATGAGTCTTGATAGAGCGTCAGCTTGTCCCATATGTGTGGTGGAACGGTACTGGATAGTGAAGTCGTAAGCTAGCAGTGTTATTGCCCAACGTTGAAGTCGGCTAGCGGTATAGAGGGATACCTTTCTTTGAGCCAAATATCGCCAGAGGGGGCTTGTGGTCAGTAAGAAGTATGAATTTGCGTCCGTGAAGCATCCTGTGGAACTTTTGGACGGCAAAAATGAGTGCTAGTCCTTCTTTCTCAATCTGGCTGTAGTTCTTTTCAGCTGGGAGTAAGGAGCGTGAAGCATGAGCAATGGCTTTCTCTGATCCATCTGCATAACGATGGGAGATTACTGCTCCAATGCCATAGTTTGAGGCGTCTGCTGCAACTACGATTTCTTGGTTGGGGTCGTAGTGGGCTAAAAGCAGATCGGAGGAAAGAATTTCTTTGGCTCGTTTGAAGCTCTTATCGCATGCCTGTGTCCATTCAAATCGGCTATCCTTCTTGAGTCGGGCGTCAAGTGGAGCTCGGATAATCCTCATTTCCTTAACAAAATTTCCATAGTAACTGAGAAGTCCAAGAAACGATCGGAGTTGTGAGAGGTCTTTAGGAACCGGCATCTTTTGTATGGCTTCGATTTTACTGGGATCGGGGCGTCGACCATGCTTGTCGACAATGTAGCCGAGGTAGTCGATTCTGGTTTCAGCAAATTTACATTTGCTCAAACGTACGTGTAGACCATTTTCAACAATACGTTGGAAGAAAGCGTGAAGGTTCTGTGAGTGCTCCTCTGCAGTGCGTCCAACGACGATTACGTCGTCGAGATATGCGACCACTCCTTGAAGGCCGGCTAGGACAGTGTCCATTATTTGTTGGAATATAGCAGGTGCTGATTTGACTCCAAACGGCAATCGGTTATATTGGAAGAGACCACGGTGGATGTTAATGGTCAACAGCTCCTTGGACTGTGGGTCAACTGGGATTTGGAGATATGCGTCGGCGAATTCGATGTGGGAGAAGTAGCGGCCACCATTTAAGGTTCTGAATATATCTTCTGGAAGAGGAAGAGGGTACTGATGTAGGTCGAGGGCGTTGTTGAGGCCTGTGGAAAAATCGGCGCATACGCGAAGGGTGCCGTTGGATTTCTTGACAATTACAATAGGGGCTGCCCAGTTGGAATAGTTGACCTTTGAGATGACGCCAATTGATTGTAGTCGGTCGAGCTCCTTCTCCACCGCTTCTTGAGCTGCATAAGGTACTGGGCGTTTTGGGCGGAATACGGGTTTTGCTCCGGGTTTTAACTGCAGGGATGCTTCGGAATGTTTGTATAGGCCGAGATCAGAGCTAAATGCCTCTGGATATCGTTGCTGTAGTTCATCTGCTACGTCGCTGCTTGTCGCAACTGAAGACATGGTGATGGTGGGATCGGTTGGGCATGGGTCTGAAGTGGGCAAGGCGTCCATGATTGAGTACAATCCCATTTTCGATATCCATTCCGCTCCTAGCAGGTTGTGATGCGTGTTGGCCACATAGAACGTTCCTTCGGCTGAAACGTCCTTGAAACTGTATGTGCATTTGCGTTGGCCATGGAATCGGATTTGGTGCCCGGAAGCGCTTTGTGCGATGAGGGAGGGGGGTTCGAGTTTCGGCTTGCCCATGAGATTCCATGTCACCTTGTTGATGACGGTGACGTCTGATGCAGTGTCAACTTGAAAGTTGCTGGTGTGGGTGTCCACTTTGATTGTGGCGTAACGTCGATATCGATAGCAGTCGATATTCGAGATTTTGAAGATCGCATCTGCTCTTGTCTTCTGCCTTTGGGTAGGGGGGTTGTGGCGGGAAGGTCGTTTGGATATTAGGCGACGCTTGGCTGAGGAACAAAAGCCGTCTTTGTGTCCTGTAGTGTGGCATTGTGAGCACACGTGGTTCCGAAAGGTGCATTCTCTGACGAAGTGCATGTTACCGCAGTTCCAGCATGGTGAAGGGGGTGTCTTGTGAAGATTTTTGCGTTGAGTAGGATGAGTTTGGTTGCGGCTGTTGTTATCGTTATGATAACGTGATCTGCGAACATCATCTCGAGGCTTCCTTCTTGGGCTCGGTGGTGCATCAATCGAATGAATTGTTGGCCTGCTTTCTTCAATCATTTTGGTGTCGTGACGAAGATTTAGCAGTCGTTTGCATTCTTCGGTAAGTGTCTGAATGGTGCAGCTAGGTTCTGCTTCGATTTTGTCGAGCAGTTTCAGTCTGATAAAGGCATCCTCGGGGGCATGGAGTCCACAGACGAAGATTAAACACTTGAATTGGTTGTCGTCGCATTCCGCGAGCTTGAATTTGGCACACTCACGATTAACATGTCCGGCATATGTAGTAAAATCATCTTTTGGATTTTTGACCAGTTTCATGCAGGCGTATCGTGCGCTGAATAGTGATTGTTGCGGTCCGAACAAATCCTTGAGTGTCTTGACTGCTTGATCAAAGGATACTTCCTTTGGTGTTCGGGGAAGAATGTAGTTGGAAAATTTTTCGTAGGAGACAGCATCTAACTTGTGCAGCAAAAGTCGAACTTTTGATGGCTCATCCAGACTGCTTGCGTCCACGGTGAAAATATCCTCATGCCGGCGGTACCAAACTTCGAACGTAACGTCGGCCTCAGGGTCGTATGAGAAGGGGGTTATCCGTCCGGCGAGAGTATCGAAGTGCTTGGTGGGGTTGGCAGCCGATGTCTCCGGGGAATGGGCGACGTTGGTGATTCCTTGGATTGCGGACACAAGACTACTCAGTAGTTGCTGAAATTGCTGCTCCGAAAAAGTTGCCATCTTACCACCTGGTGGTTCTTGATCCTGATCGCCACTGTTGAGTACTTGGCCGCTGCGGTATAGACTTGATGGACGATATACGCTTTATTGCCGACGACCGATAAACTGCAAACCATACCAGAGTAGCCTTTATATAGTAGTCCTTTAATCACTGCATGATAATCATCATATCATGCGACTGGTATAGACTGATATGTAACAGGCGCAAATGTCGCGCATGCCAGAGCCTAAGGCATCACACTGCCTTCTGTAAGTACAACAATCACGTGCGCGTAGACTTTCCAGAGCAGGAGTTTTACGATAGGCTCGAGGCAGCGATGGCCGAAGCACGAGAGGTCAGGATGCGACGCAGAATAGCGCAATTTCAGGATTACTGAAGCTACGTAAGTCGCACATACCCTTTCCTTCTATACTCTCCTATCTTAGTTAGTTCGTTTCTTAGCTTTTTTTATTTCTTTTAGTTCTGTCCTTAGTTCACATCTACATTCTGCACCTGCATATCTGTTACTCTTCTTTAGTTACTTTATAGCTACCTCTTTTAGTAGTTTTTAGCTTGATCTCCTTTCCCGTATCTCTTCTTGCAGGTATTTCTTTTCGCAGATGCCGGATTTTTCTTTTCGCAGTCGCCAGGACTGCTACGTAGTTCGATTTTTCCGCAGTTGCAGCTTTTTAGTTCGCCTTAAGCAAACAACACGACTTTCATGTTCCTGGGGACGCGGTTTGGAGACCGCACTTACCTTTTGATTGGCCCTTGGGTAACGCTTTTTTGTTTCCACGTGCCTTAACCGTCCAAGGGGTTCATTCTCTGTCCATGCGAGTTCAAAAATAATCTCCCACTAGCAGTTTCGTGGTCCCATCAGAAACGCAGTATCCGCGCTCGTAGGCGAAAACAACAGGTAGGCCCATCTCTCTCGTCGACGACAACATCACCACGCCAGCTGACTTCATCTACATCAACCCGATATTCTATGTACATCTCCACCTCATCTACATCAACTCAATATTCTACAACTTCAACGCCTTCCACATCTACATCAATTCCATATTCTACGATTAGCCGGTCACGAGATAGAGCCGCAGCTACGACGCCGACGATGTCTCCACGTGTACATATGATCATTTATTCACGTAGTAGATTTGTATAACTGTTTACTTGTCTTGCATTGTATTCTAACTCGTAGGTCCCCATACATTTATCTCACAACCCCCTCGCAACCGCCCAGGTAACAACGGTCCTCGCATGTAAAGGGAAAAAGTGCTTGCGCAGTTTCGACATGGTTGACTCGGAGGACTTAGGCCCTCATTGGGAGATCTACAGTTAACTGTGCCTGTATATTGCGGGTTAGATAAGCTCCTCGCAGTAGTACCTCCGTCGAGTACGTTCGCTGTTGTCGCCGGGAGTGTCGTGACTATCGTCGCGACTCTTAAAGGACGCAGAGTCTCTGCGCCCTCATGGTCCCGCCGCGCACGCCTGTCGAATACGCAGCCCCGATTCGCTGCGACGGAGTATAAACGCGCGCGCGGACTTCATTCTTCGCCTGCTGCCGCCGCCCCGGAAGGTCGTGTCCGGTCGTCCTCTCTTCGTCATCTCGCTGGACGTTGCCGAAGCCGGAGTGTGCTGATACCACCGCAGTCCCGAGGAGCGCAGAGCCGAGCTGGAGGAGGATCTACCCTGGCATGGACGCCAAGAGAAGGTAACCGCAGGCGCGAGGCGAGGAGCATCGCCTCGTGGGCACACGCCCAGGCAGGACCTCGCCAGACCCTAGCGGGCTGCTGTCGGGGATTCCTCTAGTAAGAGTAGAAGGGCAGGTTGCTTAACTCGTAGGTGGGTGTGTGTTTAAGAAGTAGTCTTGTGTAGTTTAGTAAATCTGTGTATCTATTGATTCTGCGGAAGTTGCGAAGACACCGGTTGAGTCCAACATCATTTGTTGATCGCAACGTCATGGGAGAAAGGGAAGGCGCAGAGACGTGCGGGGAAGTTGGCGCAGAGTCGTAGTGCGCACGCGAGGCTAAAGCTCATCGCAGCATCAACCCAATGGTTCGGCTGGGGCAGCAGGGCCCTACGTAGTTGAGATCCGCGTGGCTGGAAAGGGAACAGCGTTAGCGTGCTGTAAGACCCCGCCGGTCTGCCACACACGTGGCCTCGGGTCTGGACCACCGTTACCGATGCCGGTGGCGGCCAGCCCGGGGCACGACACCTGGCGTGGCTCGCACGTCCAGCGTACGCCGCCGTCGAAGCCGGCGATGGATACTAGCTGAAGAAGCATCCCCAGCTAGGTTTCGACTACGTCCACAGCGTGGCCCGCCATACCTGAAGCTGACAGTGACAATTTCAAGGCAAATCATTGCTTACAAAGCTGAACCCCTTTGTCTGTATTTTATTATACTTGAGTTGCAATCACCATGCCAGCACGAGTATCCGACTATATGTATACATAGTATACTTATGCTTGAATGACCCATTCGATTAGATATTCGAATGATTTTTATTCGAATTTGAATAAACTCGAATATTAAAAGTTCGCGTTTTTCAAATGTATTCGAATTCGAATGTTCATAAAATTGAGTTTTTCGAGTATTTTCTATTTCAAATGCTCGAAAATTTTTGGGATTCGAAACCATTCAATTAATGAAAATTTCCCAGGAAGCTAAAATTATTCGAGCGCCTCATCGATTTTGGTCACTTCCCGAAAGCCCTTTCTATCAAAAGAGAAAACTTCCACAACGCCTTACAACGTTGAACAGCAAAAAATTTTCCACTCAGAATCGCTGCAGTGGTGAATGACCGATCGGAGACGCCTAATCGTCATCGGCAGAAAAACTATCAAATGGTTGCCTGAGGTGGGATTCATCAATAGTAAAACCCGCGGGTATGCAGGTTGTATGGAATAGATATAAGATAAGGGGTAGATGTGATTGCTTCATCGTGTGTATCCCTTCCCCTTATACCCACAGGTTTAATGTTGATAAATCCGGTCCCTGATCGATCTGTTACACGTCTTCTGATTTACATCTGCGGCAAAGCTTTTGAGTACAAATTGGACAACATCTGTAGCACGATTTCTGAATCATAACGCGCGCTGGATACTTTCAAAACATGGATAATATGGATCAATAGTGCTGATCGCAACTTCCCCCTCTTGTGAAGCCTTTCCTTCGGTCGTCATAGTCACGTGACTCCCACCCCGATCGGTTAACTCTGAGAGAAAATTATATCACCACTAGAAGAAATGCTCTACCTTACGGATACAGAATCATATTTTGAAAAAATGATGTTCATGCGCGGCCGGGAGGTGCGATTTCTCTGCAATTTTTGCGGAAATGCCTGATATATTTCTTGTAGATTTCTGAGTGCCGCCCGCATTTGCACATCTCTTAAAATTAAGCGAGTTATGATCATTTAAGTGCGGGTATCTCCAATCTGACAGCTCCTAGAAGTAAGCGAGTTATGTTCTTTTTTGTAAAATCACTCCAACTTTTTCGAGCGAAAATCGCATCCTCCAGCCGCGCATTAAGATGCCTTTTTGAAAGGCGGTTCTGTGATCGTCAGAAAGCGAATTTCCTCTTGATTTCTGATGGGCACCCGCACTTGCATAAATTTAAAAACTGAAACTGTTACGATCGGTTGAGCAAAGCACATGTATAGCACCGCCCAATCACATCGACAAACGATCGACCAGTGACCCATCCTTCTTGATCTCACCGAAAACAGCTCCAAATGAGCTACAATTTTTATTATGTATCAACCTCAGCACCAGACATTGTTTCATTCAGGAGAGGGGCTTTCAGCTTTCTCCTCATGTAGGTGGACATATATCAACCCACAAGCTCCGCCGCTGCAATCGACATTGTGTCTTGAAAATTCTTGTTAGGAAGCCGGAAACCGTGGATGTGCTAAATCCCATTTTCTACCCGTGCCAAGCCCTCCATCTTCCGGGCTACATACTTGATATTCTTATTGCCTTTTCACCGTGCTGTTAGGCAAGAAGCTCGTTAGAATGGAAGCGCTTTCATTAGATTGTACATACAATACGTTTGACGCCGGATATAATAGCTATCGCAGCTAGGCGATCCACTTCCAGTTTTTTCGATCCCCACTCAGCAGTGCGTTTGTGCACTGTTCTGTGATGACTTTGCAGATCCTTCGATCGCAGTCCCCTCTTAGAGTTCTGTCAGCTCCGGCTTTCAGGCATTGCCAAAACTGCCTGTCAAAAACGCCTCATACTTCTTATCTGCGAGAGCACTCGTGTGAAAAAAATTTTTAAAGAAGTGAGCGAAAGCATCAGCGTGTATGATTAAGGTTCCGAAGGTGGGAGCAAGTCTAGCAGCGGGTTCACCTTTATGCTCCTTCACAACATCCAGGGGCCAGATTCATCAACGACTACGACTTTAGTTTGCTGTAAGTCGCTCACGAATCTGACCCCAGATTGCCTAAGGAACTGTAGAATGAAACGCTATACATGTTTATCTAATCAGCATAGACCTAGAAGGATATCTAACTTTGCTTGTGCTGTCAGAAGTAGAGAGGAACAGGTGGGCCCCCTCTTTAGGTTTGCAAACGAAAATGAAAGTGAATCTGTAGGACCTGAAAAGGTCTGTTGAGGACATGGGTTTCACTAGTGCAGCGTCAGTGACATAATGGATCTTGCGCTTGACAACGTGTGTTAGACGTGGATCCGACAGGAAAGTTTTCAGTTTGGAAGTTGGTGTCCAAACGGATTAACCCGCATAAGAGTGCATTGTCGCATAAAAGCGTATTGTCGCATAAGAGTGCATGTCCTTGGACAGTGACTCATGCCTCTCTCGATTATATAAGCTAGACACTCTTCAAACCACATAAGACGTTGCTTAAATAATACTGGATGAATATGAACATTATAGAGAGTACTTCAACAATGATAGACATTAGAAAATAAGCTCCTAGCTTATATCTCAAAACGTTTCGACTAATAGCCAACAAACCACTATTGCACGTAGAAGCAATTGCAATTACATAGCGAAAATCACGAAGTACGAATGTAATACTGATGAGCAAAGACATAAGACTCTATAAGGTTGCCCCATTGCGGTAATGGCCGAGACCATCACGTGGACCACGTAGTTCGCACAATCCTCCTTTGTCACCGTCCCAGTTGTTTCCTCAATGGGAGAGCTCGTAATCCGGTCAGCCGTGGGGGCAGACATAACTCCAACACGAAGTTGGACGAGTTGTCGTGGTCTGATGCTTCCAACGGCTAGAAACGCTTCCTACACGGACATGCGGCACGCCTTATTTCAACGTTTCTTGGAGATGGTATATGAATGTGGTTTCAATAGGACGATCAGCGACAGTCTATACAGGAATCCTGGTCATGCGGTTGGTTTCTAGCGTCTGTATTTCCATCTACAACTTCTTCGATCAATTTTTACCCGTGATTATGGTTATACTGCGGAAGAAGGTCACCATCACCCAATCTCGGATCAATTGTCCTACTGCGGATTGTTGCCTACCACATTCTGTGGGATTTTAAGTTCCTTGCTAGAAATGGGTGTGGGAGCTTAAACACTGAGATCATTTCGTGCTCCGCGGCTAACCATGCATCACCGGGCGCACGTCCGCGTTTCAGCGCCGCGACCTCGCACGTGGTTAGCACGCGACGTCGCGTTGGAGTTAGGTCCAGGAGCCGGTCAAACATCAGGTTCGCTAGCAAGCGTTTCACACAGGCCTTAACTTGAGAGAAGTTTTCTGGACTCAACACGTAGGAGTAGGGCCACAAGAGCTTCAGCTGTAGAGATGTTTTGCCTACAATTCTCCGAAGCTCTGCGGTTTTGTGAACTCTAGCGTTGTCCGTTAGAAGCCACGTGTCATCCATGTCATGTCATACAACGCATCTTTGAAACAAGCTCCTCGACGAAGGGCAGAACTTCGGGCCGGTGCAGGTTTCATCGTCGAATGATTCCTACGTGGGTGACGCCTTCATTATTTACGGCAGAAAAGTGTCACCATTAATCCTCTGACCGTTTGCAGAGCAACGCGTTCTTTTCTTGGAGTGAGCCTGCGTCTTTCGCAAGTGAAGGTTGAATTCGCTTTCATATACGAAGATACATTCTCCCTTAGTCAGCGCCGAAAATTCCAGAGCAAATATAACTGCCGGCTTAAAGTCGCTGGTGAGCTATTTACGTGGTCAATTTCGTAATGGCCTCTTTTGAGGGCGATCTTCAATTTAATGAAGACATTGAGATCGTAGACATTGCCAGAATGGCATTCTCTTTTTCAGCCGCTGTTGTATCTGTAACAAGGTGTTCCCTGGATGTCGTTTGACAGTCTCGACAATGTAGCGCAGCACGTCAGGAGTTAGCTTTCATAAGTTTCGTCCCTCACGGCTCCCCTGGACAGCGGTATCTTCCCGCTTATAAGCACAGACACTGTCCCGTAATTTCGTTGAGATCAGCAATTTGAGCAGCCTCCCGAATGGATCTGCCTTCAACTTGCGCAAGTCTGAGGAGGATGTCCCTCCGTGATTGATTCGTTCTCACGTACCGTCAGCTGTCCGTAATGGCTTTTCGTTGGCCTGCTACAGATAACTTTTCTTGGATATAGTTGGGTGGTTATACTACGGAAGAAGATCACCATCACCCAATCTCTCGAATAAACAGGGGAGCGCGTTCGAGTCCCGGCTGGCCCTAGAGTTTTGCTCGTAACAAAATTTCGTTAAAGCAGCTTTCAACCTTAGACTCAGTCACTTGAGGCTTAAAGAAAACCACTTCGTTCGCGTGTGTGGAACACGGATTTACTGCTAGTCTCATGGAACGTGCAAGTACTCGCGTGATACGCTGCTGAAGTTCTCAGCCCTGGATAAAAAACCAACATATTCGCGCGACCAGCAACCATGAACGGACTTTGTTAAAACGAACCTTGTCGGTTGACTGCCTCGAAGAAATTCTGTTAGGTAAAGTCCGAAAGGGAAAACTAAAATAAGTCTGAACAGCAATGCATGAAACTAGCAATGCATGTTTTCTTAAACGATGCTGTTAAGTGATTGAAATGGTAGATCAATGTATGTGTGTCTCATAGCCTAATGGCGGTATTTCGGTAGCACTGTGTATTAATATTCCTAGCAAATTACTTTATGTGCAGTACTTGTAAGCCACAAATAGAAGTGAGCAAAAAGTAGTCCTCTCAGTTTTTGTATACAACTTTGTGCGAACCTATGTATTGAAACCTTTTGAAATTTTTGTGCTCTTTTATTTATAGTAAAATATTTAAATATCTAAAGGATAAAGGATAAAGGACGGCGTTACTCGATCCCTTTTGGGATGCGCCAGCGCATTCTACTTCTACGGGATGTCGTGGAGGCGACATGAATGCGTATTTGGCCATACAATGACTTGCGGTGGCCAGCCGATGAACAAGTCAGCGCTTTATCCTTCCCAGACAAGTCTGGTACCAATTCACCGACCCCGGAGGGATGGAAGGCTTGATGGGCCTGGGCGGGGAATCCGAACCAGGAACCTGGTATCGAGTGCACGCGACAGTCGCGCCTCCTCCGACTGCTCTGCACGCGCCCGTTTATAGGAACAGCAATGCCTGACCTAACGGCTGGTCCGAATAGTGAGGCCGCGCCCAAGTATTTATTTCTTGTTGTTTTTTAGGAGCCGTCGGAAAATATTAGGGGGGGGGGGCAAAAGTAATGAGACACCCCATGCCGTGTCCATATATCTCGTGGCTGGAGTTTGGTTTCGTCCTTATCGTATTTGTATGTTTGTATGCTACTTATTGAAGCCCATCTGAGAAGTTACCACTTCCACCCTTTCCAGAAGCATGCCAAAACCCCAGTCTGTCTCATGCCGAAACCCCCGTCTGACGAGTCGACCTGTCTCGCGCAAATCTCGTCCAATTCCCAACCTCGAGTAGCCTGGACTCAATATTCACGCAAGATGAAAAGTATGTCTTCTACTTTACCCTGCCAAGCAGCGAGTCTGGGTGAGGCCTCGTGACCTGTTACCGACCTTCGTTCGGCGAGATGTTCACGGCGAGAAGCACCTTCAGAGCTTTTGGGTCTGCGCCCATGGACCGGTATACTGGATGCCGTTTACCAAAAGCATGACGATGGACTCCAAGGCTATGGTAAACAAAATAGAAGAGATTGACCTGCGACTCGAACTTACTCAGTCGCAGCGCGTCAAGAAGGTCCTCCTCTTCGACAACGCCGCACCCCATCGGGAACAAGTGACCACGGATAAGCTTGCCCAGCTGGGCTACGTTCACATGGTTCACCCACCGTATTCGCTGGACATCTCTCCATGCGACTACCACTACTTCTTGGGCCTACGGCGGGACTTCCTGGTCGGAAGAGACACAAGAACCTAAGCAGTCCTCGACAACCATGTCGAGCAGTTGATCAACACCAGGCCCAAGCAGTTCTGGAAGGATGGGATCAGGAAGTTGGCGGAGCGATGGCAGCAAGTCATTGACCTTAATGGCATACACATTCCTCAGATTCGTTGACTTGTAATTGAGTTATAAAGAGATAAAGAATTTTTTCCAATTTGTCTCATTACTTTTGCCCCCCCCCCACCCCTAATGATGAACACGCGATCAGCATGGAATCGAGAGGAGGATGCGCGAGTGACACGAACCATGCAGGTGAGAGGAGGCCTCTGGAGTTCCGCGCTTCGTCGACGATAGAAGGTCAGAGACGCTGTCACATGGGCCAGGTCGTCGAAAATTAGGTGGGCCGGCCACATAATGCGCTTTGCAGACACCTGCTGGACGAGAGCTGTCACCGACTGGATTCCGCGGGATGTGAAGAGAACACCAGGACGCCCACCGACGCGTTGGTCGGACTTCTTCGTGAAAGCGCAGAACGGTTGTAACGACAGGTGATTTGTTTACTTATGAGTCGCGCATTTTTGAATCTCATGACATGTGGGGAAACCCTTAAGCTGATTGGATTGGTGACTTCGGCACCGTTTTACGATGCGGGCAGTCCTCCTTAGGTGGCGGCCTCAGTATTAATAGCACAGAGTCGGCCGACAGGCCGTTGAAGGGCTGGTACATATTATAATTGAGTTCTCCTGTCCTTTCCGTTTGGCAGCTCATTGTAATTTAAACCGGTTGTTTTAAGCATCAACTTTCTTGTGAAATTGCTTGAACACTTCCAGTTGCATCAATAACTTTTCAATGCCGTCATAATAATAGGGTCCGCCCATAATAGGGTCCGGACGTTATTACCCCTTAGATACCTCAACTGGGCGCGCCTCCCTGGAAACTCCGCCCACACGGACGAGTCACGCACTAGCACTGCGCCCGATTTCGGGTAACCAGTCGTCAGCTGTTTTGTTCGATGCAGTGGACACTGAGTACTTTCCCTTTTCATTCGTCTTCTAGCAATCAGTTGCTATTTCACGAAGGCTTTCTTGTGCTTCTGGCTACAAGAGTCCTTCTTGATAAGCAAGATCGTGCTTTGTCCTCCAATGGCTGGTCACGAAGGAACTATCTATAAATTTGTAAGTCTATATTTAAACCTCTTAAACTTTTTATAGATTTATTTTAATTATCTAGGCCTCTGCGTGTTGACTTATCTCCATTTGTGGCCCTGCTTTGTTAAATCTTGATTTTTTAAATATTCTGTGCACCGTTTCCAAAAGTGTAACAATTATTCTCGCTTGGCTTCCTCCCTGTATTTATCCGCCATATTGGTCCCTTAATCCTGTGTTGCTCCCTTGTTTTTAGATAATTGCCTGTTTGTGGTCCGCGATCGCAGTACGTCATGTGTTCTGGCATTCCGCCAGAACTGTCGGCTCACCCTCTTCATCCTTCTCCATGGGTGCTTATCTGCCACTCCATGACGAGAAGTTTGCCATAAGTGGTGTTTGGCGTGACCTCGCATGATAGAAAGAGGCCACGCCTGTGTCTGTGTCGACTAGGAAGACACATCAACATATTCTACCACTGACCACTACGGTCCTGTAATAAACCTCTTGTGTAGCCATCATACTCACAGAGGTAAGCACAAAGGAGCCATAATACTCCTAGTGCATCAGAGCGCCGTCATACGCTCATAAACCGGGACATTTCTGGTGCATCGGCTAAATCTAGCCAAGAAGTTAGCCTAGTCTAACTTGTTCTTTTCGAAGCAACTAGTTTGCTTCACACCTTGCACTTGTGCAAGAAGAGGTTGGGATTTTTCCATACCTTGGTGCTAATAAGCCCTAAATTCCGTGCCCTGCCCAACAGCAGCTGCGCAACAGGTTGGCCTAGCCAGTCCTTGGTGCTACTACAGCCCTAAATTCCGTGCCCTGCCCAACAGCAGCTGCGCAAGAGGTTGGCCTAGCCAGTCCTTGGAGCTAACTCAGCCCTAAATATCGTGCCTTCCTCTACCGCAACGGTACAAGAGGTTCGGTTAACGAAACCTTGGGCCTCTCACAGCCCTAATTTATCTGATTTTGTTCAAACAAAGTAGAATAGCCGAGGAAATGTCGCTTTTCTTCCACAAGAAAGCGATAATAGCTGGCGCAGAAACCATTAAAGAGGTTTTTGACAAATATCAAGCGTATGCACAAAGAATAGTATACCCTGATGATGACGACAAACGTCTAGAAGAGTGCACGGCTAATTTAGTGCTTCTTAGCTGTTGCTTAAGTCATATAAAATCAGCAACGATGGCTTTACAAGGCAAAATTGATAAGATGGAACGATTCTTCACTGCCATCAAGTCAAAATCAGAGCGAAATGAAATTATGCGAGAAATCGAAGCGCTAGACAGAGAAACCCAATGCTGGGGTTTGATTATAGACGCCACATCATTCGCTTTAAAGATAGTATCACACATAGCGGAAGCTGAAAGTGAGTTGCAAAAGGTACTGCTGAAGCGAACATGGCTAAAAGTGCACTCTGCTGTATCCGAACATAGCGAAGGAGATTATAGTTCCTTCCACGAAGAAAATAGCAACGCTATACCGCTAACCAAGAGTTCATGTTCGGTAAGCGTTTCAGCGGTAACGCTTCCGCTGTTTAATACGTGCTCATCAGAGTTTCTCCTAGGCAATCCTGATCGAAACAACCAACTTCCTCAATGTCTATGCCATAACAGAAACAAGCAGTTGATGAAAGTCAGTCCCACTGCGGATGCACGACGGCCATTTGGGTCATGCCTACCAGCAAATAGCAGCCCAACCTTTGCCTTGAGGTTATCGACCAATGCTGGAAAAGTCGCACTGTCAACCTGTACCTTCAGTGGAATGAGAGAACAAAACGACAGACCACAAGATACGTGTGAAAAAGCTTCTCTGACTTCAAAGAAAAACAGAATCCCTCGTCAACATGAAGTGGAATGGAAGCCAAAAAAGCGCTTCTGTCAGTACAGTATTACTTGTACGCGTATGCGCACAATTTCTCACTGTACATCGCTGTCTGCCTTTTACTACATTTTTGTCTCCAGTATAATCCTCCATTCGTCACTCCACTTCACTCAACTCTATCGTCAACCACAAGCTGAACAGACAACAAGGACGATGGACGATCAGCTCAAACCAATGGCAAAAACGAAGCCATGGGAACGACATTGGAGGCCTACTGCGGCCTTTGTGATGGCCCACAGCAAGTTTAGCTAATTTTGTCACGTATGTACAAGCTAGTGATTAGCTCCTTGTATGCTACTATAATATTACCATACCTTCCCCTTTATATGTGCGCTGTTCGTCTCATTTTCTTTCCTTTTGTTGCCCCGGAGTGTTCTGGCATTCCGCCAGAACTGTCGGCTCACCCTCTTCATCCTTCTCCATGGGTGCTTATCTGCCACTCCATGACGAGAAGTTTGCCATAAGTGGTGTTTGGCGTGACCTCGCATGATAGAAAGAGGCCACGCCTGTGTCTGTGTCGACTAGGAAGACACATCAACATATTCTACCACTGACCACTACGGTCCTGTAATAAACCTCTTGTGTAGCCATCATACTCACAGAGGTAAGCACAAAGGAGCCATAATACTCCTAGTGCATCAGAGCGCCGTCATACGCTCATAAACCGGGACATCATGACCTCCCGTGCTTCTCGCACTTTTTAGGGTCGTTCGCACCTACAGCTGCTGCCCTGAGGTGTTGATTTAGGCGGTTTCTGGCGGACGTTCTAGGTGTAAAATATTAGAGATCAAAGCACTGAGCATCAAAGCATAAAAGGAGAAACCTAAGGCGGATGTAAAGTTTATCTGGAAAATAAGTAACTTCAGCGCTAATCAAAGATGAGGAGGTACATACACATTTCGCTTCCAACCTGAATTCCGACACCGTTACTTCTGCTCCTTCTACAAATGGTATCGTTAATGAAGTCAAGATTTTCTTAAATTTCAAACAGTGCACCAAGTAGGTTCTATTCTACTAAGAGAGAGCAACGCTTTTCCTACATTAAAGGTTTGATAGCGTGGTACCCTAGTAAAAGACGTCTCGTCGCGATGTTCGGTGCCCGTTTTCACGTGCTTTGATCGCTCGAACTATGGACTGTGGTGTCATATATAGTTGGTTACTCTCCTTTCAAAAGGTATCCTACGGTACAACTGTCCTCCGCTCTTTCGGTAGGCGGCGCATGTGGCTTACCCGTGTTAAAATAGCACCCACCTTGGAGTTCCCTCCCTTACCCATTTTTGAGCGTGAAACCGAAATAGATCTTATACCGCAGTCTTCCTTATAGAAATTGATCAACATGCATTTCTTTAGCATATTCGCAAAATCAGGGGTGCGGTAGACGCCATGAAGTTTTCGTTCATCAATATGCAGCTAAAATTTACGCTCTGAATAAATAAATAAAACTAGGAGAATTTTTAAGAAGCATGTGTTAACCGCCTGGTAAAGCACTACCACTTATTTAACAAATAACAGCTGATTGGTGATGGTTTCTATGGAGTTCTCAAGGATATTTATTCTTGCACAGCTTTATCCTTGCGCGACCACGAAATGGCGCAGCCCTGATCTAACAGCACATGTTGGTTTCTTGAAGTCTTTCAGGTTTGTTTATCGTAACGCATAAAGGAATCCAAAGTAGGGTTAGGAGAACATCAAGGCATCTATTAAAATGAGTTAAGAGTGAAATAGAAACTGGTTGTTTATTTCCATGTGTGAATTATTGTGCTCTAAATGGGTTCGGGAGACAAGACCTTCTTGCTAGGGTACCACGCTTTCAAACTGTTACCGTAAGAACAATCATTGCGGGAGCAGTACGTCTCTGATTCATCGCAGGAATCATGTCTACTCCAGTGTAAGCAATAATGGAGCTACAGAACTGCTGAGAGGAGAGGTTTCGTACTATTTGAGTCTCAAATAGTGTCACCTAAGAATAGTCGTTGCTAGACCATCATGACGTTTGGGGTTAGTGCAGGAGCCATGGCAACTTTATACCTTATAAGAAGATAGTCATTGAAATTTATGGGATAGCGCACAGCTTCTTTTCCCTTGCTGCACATTTTTCTACTGGAGAAAACGCGTTATTTTACTTGCGCTACCGCAATCATTCATAGTTTCAAGAGCCTTGCCAATATGCTCTATTCTTCAGAAATGCAATGCGAGGTCTCACTACTAGACGTTCCTAGGGTGTCATGGTTTCAAACAGCTACCGTAACAACAATCGTTGCGAGACCACCATGTCTTCGAATCAGTGCAGGCACCATGCCAACTACGCGCTAATCTATAATGGAGGCACGGAACGACGGAATGAAAAGGTTTCATACTGTTTGATAAGGTTTGCATGGAACATTCTGAACATTCTGGAGAGAATTACTATTTGACGGCTCTATATTGCTGGCCGGTAGGGGTGTTCACGTTATACAATCAAAATTCACTGTGATATGTTCGACGGTACGTTAGGTTGAACAGATCATCATAATACTCAGCTGCCAGAATATGTCCGAATTCCTTGACCCACAGGGGCGAAACAAGGTCAAATGACTATCCAGGGGATAGATTTGCCTCCAATCAGTGAATATAAATAACTGAATCAGTTTTCATGCCCTTCAGGCATTCTAACTTATCGGCCTTTGAAGGTGATTACTAGTCATAATCACCTAGAATGTCTACTAGATCGCTGAGCATCGTGAAGCTAAGATGTTCAAGCAATATATGTACTACAAATATATGATTAAACCTCGTATTACATCCTGAAGATTAGGACACATTCCCTACGGTGAACTGGGGTAGGCCATTTATGATGTAATTGATCATGCATGTGCCTTCCTAACAAGGCGAATATCCACTGAAAGCATGGTGACTCCCACCCCCCCCCCCCGACTCTATTTGCCTCCAGGTCTCACCATATATGTATGTGTAATGAACATATTGGTTGAACATCGCAGGTTTAGAATACTCATGAAACTTGTGAAATTGCGGTTGTTCGAGGTGATTACATATTACTAGCAATCTCTCACAACAACATCCAAGCAGAAACAGGAGAGAAACTATTGATCGGTTAACATCAAACTGGATCGCAAGATTCTGCTCGGATTCAGAAGACGCTCCACAAATATCGTACGTATGTACAGGTTCACAAGACCTGTCGCACACGTCATTCAGTGTGTTTTGGGATTCTGAAAACGTGTCACAGACGTTGTTGTTAGGGTTCAGAAGACGTGCCACGGATGCCGTACAACGTGAATAAATTCAGAAGACGTGTTACAGACCCCATCGATGTATTGGTATTCAGAAGAGGTGTCAAAGGCTTAGAAGAAGAAACGTGTGTGTGTGTTGCTGAAAACTGTTACAAGGAAGTGGGGATTTGTGGTAGCATTCTTTTAAGCGCAATTTTTAACACACGTTTGGCTTTTTTGTCACAAAATCTTTAAAATATTTTTATACATGGCCTACCCATCTTCTTTCAAACCCGTCCTATTCAATTCCAGTGCAAAAGGATATATTAGGGGTGCCAAAAGTAATGAGACAAAATGAAATTTTTTTTTTATCTCTCTATAACTCAATTACAACTCAACGATGCTAAGGAGTGTATTTGCCATTAAGGGCAAGGACCTTGCTGCCATCGCTCAGCCAACATCCTGATCCCATCCTTCCAGAACTGTTTGAGCCTGGTGTTGATCAACAGCTCGATATGGTTGTCAAGGACTGCTTGGGTTCTTGTGTCCCTTCCGACTAGGAAGTCCTGTAGCTCAAGTTGTAGTGGTAATTGCATGGAGAGATGTCCAGCGAATACGGTAGGGGAGGCATGTGAATGTAGCGCAGCTGCCCAAGCTTATCCGTGGTTACTTGTTCCCGATGGGGTGCGGCGTTGTCGAAGAGGAGAACCTTCTTGAAGCGCTGCGAATGATTAAAAGCGAGTCGCGGCCCATCTCTTCTATTTCGTTTACCATGGCCTTGGAGTTCATCGTAGTGCTTTGGCAAACAGCCTCCGGTAAACCGATCCATGAGCGCAGACTCAAAAGCTCCAAAGATGCTTCTCGCCGTGAACATCTCGCCGAACGAAGGTCGGTAACAATTCACCAGGCCTCACCTAGACTCGCTGCTTGGCAGGATTAAGGTAGAAGACGTACTTCTCATCCTGCGTGAATATTGAGCCCAGGCTGCTCGGGGTTGGGAATTGGGGGAGATTTGCGCGACACAGGTCGACTCGTCAGACTGGGGTTTCGGCATGAGACAGGCTGGGGTTTTTAGCATGCTTCTGGAAAGGGCGGAAGTCGTAACTTCTCAGATGGGCTTCAGTAAGTAGCATACAAACATACAAAAACAACAAGTACGAATCCAGACTCCAGCCACGAGATATATGGACACGGCATGGGGTGTCTCATTACTTTTGCCCCCCCCCCCCTAATAGACGCGTATGGCGCGGTCGGAGGAGATTCCGGCTCTCGCGTGCACCCGATAGCACTTTCCGCCCTGGGCAAACAAGTTCCATCCCTACGGGGCTGGTGGATTAGTACCAGGCTTGTCTGGGAAGAATAAGGCAATGACTTGCTCATCGGCTGGCCACCGCAAGTAATTGTATGGCCAAATACGCATTGAAATCGCCTCCACGATCCCCCATAGAAGTAGAATGCGTGACGCATCCGGAAAGAATTTGTTAACGCCGTCCTTTATCCTTTCTTAACAGGGTTGAGCACGTAAGCGGTAGCATATAGGATAACCTATCATATTCTAGCGATATTTGGGCGGCTTAAAAAAATCGGCGACTGCTGAAGTTCATAAACAAATAGCTGAAAAATTATATGGGAAGACTCCGTACCGTAGCAGGTGCTATCATTATATTTGAATTTGTTCTGTTCACTTACGAATTGAATAAGGTGGCCAGTTATCTGACTAGGTGAGGCCTACGGTGGTGCTCCAAGGGCTACATAGAGGTGCGATGTAAGTGCGACGTATGTCCAACTAGGTTAATTGCTCGCATCCGTCACCCAGTGTGCAGGAAATGATAACTTCCCTATTGGGGTCTTCGACGCCAGAAAAATAAAGGCTGCAGGAAAATGGCTTTTTTCGTAGTTTCGTCTAATAATCACTAGCAGACACTACTAGTTTTCTAGGCTGACAAACCAAAGGATTGATAGAGCGGAACATTCTGGCCACCTAAAATAGTTCCAGTTGGAATTCTCCCGTGTCAGGCAAGGCATTAAGAAAAAGTTCACTGTGATCTATTCAGGAGGCGTGCAATTTTGTTTTCGAAGGAACTGAAATAAGGAGTTTTCGCTTTAGCTTTACATTAAAATATCCTCACAAAGAGGTTCTTCAGTCCAGATGAGGGTTGAATTTGCGCATCTTTGCGGACAAGGAACTTATACTGAATCTCCGTTGTGGCGAAACAAAACTCGGCAGGAATTTCGGACAAGGAATCTCTGTTGGAGCGAAACTCCACAGAACTTCGTAGTGTTGTAACCTTCGAACAGGGACCGCGACCATCTTCGGGGAAAATCTGTCGTTGAATCACTGAAAAGTCGGTAGGACTTTCGTGCAATTACCTATTCCATGGAACGTTGCACATTGTTATTGATGAAATTAATTCCCGACAGATAACAAGTCAGTTGTGAAGTATATGTTTTCGGTGACCCCTAACTGCTCTACTTTTCCTCGATCTTGAATACTGTGTGATCCCCTTCTAGAGCAAATCGTGCACTACCAAGAAATGTACAATACATCTCTTCAGCATTTGCAATTCTTCGGATTTCGTACATCCTGACCGTCTGCCCCATAATCACGTCGCAGCCGAGCGCCCCCCCCCCCCCACCCTCCTTTGCCGCGTAAACTCGTCCGACCTGATCAGCTGGCCGCGCCCTCTTGATAGGTCGGGGTATCTAACGTAGCGCACCCATAATAATAGTTGCTCGTTTTCCTTATATCGAACGTCTGGTTCCACCCAACCGGACACCGACAACCAGCAGCCGATTCGAGTTTTCTTCCTTTTTTCAGCGTAGCCGTGTCGTAATAGATGTTATCGACCAGGTTTGGATGCTACCAGTCAGATGTTTATCGCCGCCGTCGTGCTGCATCCAGCCGCATCTCGTATCACTCGAACATAGCCTCCTGCATGCTGAATAGCGCAATTTGGCTGCCTGATTTATTTTCAACCGTGTTTGGCGAAATTTGTTTCTGTTGTTTTCACTGTTTTTCACATTTTTTTCAGTATCGCGTTGTAAAGGTCTTGCAGCAGGGCATAATACCAGTGCTTTACCTTCAACGACACAGAAGCTTGTTGATGCTATATATTGTATCCTTGTTAGTCCTCGATCTCCACCACTTTCATTTTTGCGGGCCTTCTCCCCTACGAGGCGAGCTAACAAGTACTGCTGCTCTTCGACAGCCACCAGAAACTGATTACCAAGTTTAAATAGCCTTAAAGGAGTAGCTTTGACACGTTGACGGCGGCGCGATTTCCGCGCTTCTGGCGCATGGAACCAACCGATTTTTTTGCAACGTTGCGAGTTTTTTGTTAATTGATGCCAGTACTTGTCGAGAAGCACAACAAGTTAGAACCGAAATTTGTTTTCGTGGACCACGCTTTTTACAACAATGTCTAGCCATGAGGTACACAACACAAAGCAGTTCCTTCTAAACATCTGAATCCGACTAGAATGTAAATACAGGATTCTAACGTGACATCGTGTCATTCGGTACCACGCACCCGGAAAGGTGTGACACGACATCGTGTCACAGAGTTGTCAACGTGGTAGAGAGGATTCAAATTAGAATACAGTATAGTTGTGCGCGAATGACCTATTCAAATAGGTATTAGTACAAATAGGAATGATTTCTATTCGAATCTGAATACAGTCCCCTCTCGATATAACGCGTTTAGAGGGACCGGAGAAAATCCGCGTTATAACGGGAATCGCGTCCTAACCGAAGCTGACTCTTTTTGTAGTTTTTTAATGAACAGATTTATCTCAAATCGCATTAAAATCGACTAAATATGATTACAGCTGACCATGAAGAGAGTGCGAAGGCATAAAACAACTTTAAATTATTAATGAAGCTCTGTCCTCAAGGACACTTGAATGATTAGTAAAGCTCTCTCCTCAAGGACACTCTCGGTTATATGTATAGGTACTACAAATGTGTGAGGAATAAGGAGTACCACGTATGTTAGACATGGTCAACAATAAAAATATGTACTACACTGACGTTGCAAGATCTTTTGCTGCGACTAAAACTCTCGTGCCAGGTGAGACTCGAGCCCTTTGCTTTCCTGAAAGGATGTTAGCCCACTATACTACCAGCGCTTTTAGGTTGTGCGCCTCATTCGCGATATCCTCGCTGGCTTATCAACACTGTACCATGATATGAGAATGCCGAGTGCGATCAAACAGCGCTCCTGCTGTAATCGTACCCGGAAAGCAGAGGGTGCAGACACAAGTCCCGCATGGCACGAGAGTTCTGATCGCAACAAAATTTCCTCCAACAGCATATAGCCTCTATACCAGCTGCTCTAAGCTGTAAACAAATCAGTAGGACATTGCTTTGGATAATCTGAGTGTCACACACATCTCTCGTTCCTGATAGAGTAGGTCTCCCAACACACGGTAAGTTTTAACGACTAACGGGAGTCTTCCATGGTGCTCGACATATTGCTGACTGTGAACTCTTTTGTGGGCCGCGCACGCACGAAAAACCTTGATGTGCATTCAATACATTGTTGCAAGGGTGCCACTAATCACTATGAACGAGGCAACATAATGGTAGGTCTGACCTCAAGCAGTGTTGTGGTGCATTTGGCTCGTCCACATTTGCTCTGTGGTACTCCAAGACGGTGGTGAATGTAGCGTGCCAAGAAGCCTTGACGATAAAGCTCAATGATTTAAGAACGGTGGCAGGAACGTTTCACTATTTTGAAAAACGACTTATTGTTATGTTTGACTGAGGTAAGCATAAACTAATTGACTCAATAGAAACAATAAGAGCACGAAAAGAAGCAGACGCTCCGAATAAAAGGTCAAATTGTTTGCGCGTGTGCTGTCGCCATAATTTTGACGCACCCTGTATTAACTGAAATCCGTTGTACAATTTTTTGGCGCCTTCGAACCTTGACTTTGATTTGCGGGCGCCAATTGACGGACTTGTCCGTCAATTGGCGACCGCAAATCAAAGTTAAATTGGCTCCACTACATCCCGTAGAGGTAGAATACATGGCACACCCTAGAAAGTGATTGATTGAAGCTTCATTTATCTTTTAACCTTTATGGAAAGCTCTTGTCCAATGGCGTAAATCTTTGCAATTACAACTGGCTGAATAGGACAAGGCTCACTCACAATTTTAAATTCCAGAAAAATTATAGTCGGTCCTTACGAGAAGGTCGACCAACGGTGTCAGAACTTAAAGCCTTCTGGGATGCGCCACGCACTCTATTTCCGCTTTATTATTGTTCTCAACTCCCATGCGCCCAAAAATTTAAACTAAAAAAGAATAATAAAGAAATTTTAGGTTATGCAAAAAAATTGAATTGAAATGGAAACAAAACCAATATGATTGCACAAAGCATTGGTAATATTGTGCAATAAAATAAATAAAAAGGAGAAGAATGTCAAAATACGTCAGAGCTCGACCGTGGACCACATCACCTCTACGGTGTTTGGTTGGATCAATAACACACCGCAACATCAGAAGTGTGGGGACTCCGGTTAGGCGATTTACAGCGTCTTTAGACGTCGCGACAGGTCACAAGGGCAGGCAACGGGACTGACTCCGTACCTAATTCGAGTCCCGACAGGGGCTGTTGGGCGTTTGATTAGTGATAACCCTTGTGCAAATGAACACAAAATTGAAATTGAACCACCGTTTGAGTTAGATTTAACTGGTGAATGCACTCGTGAAAAATTTTCTATTTTTGAAAAAAATCAATTTCTCTCAATTCACATTTGAAGTGAGTTTGCTTTTTCGCGGGACGCGCCACGCATTCCGTTATACTTCAACGGGCATTCCAGAAAAAAAAATAAAAACAAGGCTGATAAAATTCTAGTTGGTACTTACGAGAAGGTCGACGATCGGCATTAGAAATTAAAGCTTTCTGAGATGCGCCGTGCACTCTATTCCCGCATTATTCAGCTCCTTACCCCATGCGCCCAAAAATAGCAATAAAAATAATTTAAAATAGAAAGCCTATGTAAAATTTAATTGAAATAGGAATAAAACGAATGAGACTGCACAAAGCATTGGTAAAAATGTGCACTAAAATAAATAAGACAGAAAGGACAGTTAAGATTTGGCTAACTCGACCCTGGAGCGCGCCACCTCTACGGTGTTTGGTAGGATCAATAATACTCCGCGACAGCAGAAGTGTGAAGACTCTGGTTAGGCGGTTTACGGCGTCCTCAGATGGCGCGAGGGGTCACGAGAGCAGACGAGAGGAATGACTCCGGAACAAATCTGGGTCCCGATTACGGCTACTGCGCATTTGACTCGCGATAATCCTTGTACAAATAAACTCAAAATGGAAACTGAGCCACCGTTCGAGTCAGAATTAGTTGGTGAATGCACTCGTGAGTAATTTTCTCATTTTTGAAAATTTTTTCAATTTCACTCAATTCACATTTGGAGTGAGTTTGCTTTGTAACTGAGTGACTGAAATGTCTTCTAGCTTGGTCGGAATCCCACCTGTGGAAGTCTATAAGGAGTTTTCATTGACCTCCAAATCGTTATGCTTCTTCCTTCAAAGAAATGCTTCTGTAGTCGCTTTCACCATGAGAAAAGTGCGCGGGTAACCACAAAGAAGTGCCATGTTGGCAACTTTGCCAGCGCATAATCACTACAGATTTAACCTGCAAAGGTTCTAACTCCGCGGCTTGATTTCAACCATTGCGTTCAGCGGGACAGACGAATATAAGAGGACACGAACTTGATACTCCAAAGTTAAAGCCCTTCAAAGTGGAGACATTTTCTAAAATTAATGGCACTTAAACAATCAGATCCTCCGAAAAATTATATCATTGTGATCGCGACGAGCTAGATAATGCAGAGAACTATGCGTTACTATTATAAAGTAGAAAACAGGCTATAATAGGCCGAATCTTTTCCTTCATTAGCTATTTAGGAGCTGTGGGTGTAATTATCTCCTGCGAGGGCAGGGGTCAGCCGCGCCAGGCAGAAATTAGGTCACTGAACTATTTTTCACGTGCTCGCTAGGCGATTTGTAGCTCATCGGGAAGAGAGCTCGGTGCTGATCACGAATATTTGCTTCAATTTACAATGCGCTCAATTTGAAGAGTGCTACAGGAAAGCGGCGGAAAAGGCCGTTTTTTTTTTCGCTTTTTCCGCCCAATGACCAAAAGTTAAGGCGCCCAATGACCAAAAGTTAAGGTTATTGCAGTAGATGACATCTTTGTAATCCCACTAAACAGAAAGCAATATCTTCGACGGCTGAGGACCCTCCTTTGGCTGTGGCTCAGGCTGCTCACCGTTGTCAACCCAGTGTCTGCTCCTCTTGATGTTGACGTACGGCATCTCCTGCGATGATGGACTTCAGCCAACTATCTGTGCGCTTGTACGGGAGCAAGTTGAGTGGCCACCTCAGCACGGTCGCGTTCGGTGAGGCCATGGGAGCCCACTGTGCCAAGTTGTGCACTTTACCCAATTGATGTAGGTGCCTGGCGATGGTGACATAGTGCACACCCAACTCCTGCTCAAGTCCACGAGTAGTCCGTCGTGGGTTCGATTCCATCAGCTGTCGCAATCGGTCGTTGTCGACATCACGTCCTAATCTGAACGAGCCTTGAAGGTTAACCTCACCTTTGCGAAAGCGTGCTAACATTCTTGTGCAGTGCGATCGGATGCTGTGCTCTCCCCAAATGCAGCATTGATGCGACGACGGGAACGGCTGCTAATTGTGCTACAAACTTTGTAGTCATACAATAAGAGACCTCGGATAGCTCCTTTCAAAGCTCCATTTTTCTGGAGGGAGTTGCGCGAGAGTGAGTAGATAGCAATAATAGTAAACTTAAACATACCTGATCTCTTTACGTGAACAAAAGATAGGTTGCTATAAGGTAGCGTTAACGAGAAAAAAGCACATTCAAAACATGGCTGGAACTTTAGTAACAATCTAATGCACTTCAAGGTGCGACCGGCCGGCGAAAAATGGCACTGTCGCGAAAGGATTAAGTCTAGTGAGGTTAGAATCATTTGAGCTGAGAAGTCAAAAACAGCGGGAATTTTTGTTCCATCCTAAAAATAAACATCAGTGCCCAGCGAACCAAGCTTATCGCACTCAGAATGGCGGTTGATTATACACCTTCCTCAGAAAGAGGCAAATCTTCTCATCCACAATTTGGCTCTACAATGTGTCTCAAATAAATAGGATTTATGTAAAGTACCTTTACAAAGTTGCCCAGAAGTAGAGTGCGCCTTCCGTTTCGAAGGAATTTCTGAATGGCGTCGACCGTGGTCCTTAATGTGACCTACATAACCTGCCACCGAAGGTCTCCCCCCAAAGAATACGTAGGGCAACGATGTCATGGACAGCTATGTAGCGACAAGTGCACTCGATGTCCTACTCAACCATCCAAGACGCTTAGACGGTGGGCGCACATTCGTGACTTGCACGAGCGGCACCGAAGTATGTACTACGCCAGAACACACGTTTGCACAATGACCGTTCGGCCAACGTCGCCTTGTCTCGTTGACGACAGACCAGCCTTCGTTTTCTGCCCTTGGCCTTGACGGGAATTCAGCAGACAACAGCGACCGTAGCACATCGGCTATTCTGTGTTGACCCTTGTCAGAGCAGGTAAGGTTTATGCCCTTTGCAACCACTTCTGCCCCTTTGCAGGTGTTTTCACCACCTATATAAGCCGCTGTGAATCGTCACGTCATTGATCACCACTGCACGATGATGCACAGCTTCTTATCTAAATCGGAGGGCCACACGCACAGTTCGTGAGACAAGTGACCACAAAACGATCTCTGCCACTTTCTGATTCTGCGTCCCGCATTTCCCCACTGTGTTTCTCAGCTCGACTAAATGAGAACGTCAGCGTTGTGGTTTGTCGCCAGCTACTTCCGGAGAAGTGATTCCGGTCTGGAGACGCACAAGCGCTCAGCCGTGGCGTGCGAGCGTTGCGTTTTCTCTCAAGTGACGCACCCTTGCACATGAGCGGCTGATTGATATGGCAGTCTGTCTCCCTGAGTCCTGCTCTTCTCTGCAGATCTCCGGAAATGCCAAGCGTAGAAGTCGTACAGTGTGGCTTCTCCTCGCTAACCACACATGCGGCGCGCACGCGACGTGTTTGCTGTGTTTTAGTCCCTTGTCAGAGAGTTCCAGTTCTAAGCCGGTCTGCGGCTGCGCCTTGCGCGCCAATCCCTTCGGTCTCTCGCTGGTGCATATCTTCAGACACTCCGCGCTGCTTCGGACTTGCTGTGTATACTGGCTCGCTACTGTTTACTTACTGAACGCGCTGCTCTAAACCCATCCATGCCAACATCCACACCTCAGCACCATCTCGCGTGGAAACGCAACGGTATCAATTCAAAGACGTTTCCAAAACTCAGATATACATGCGTCGTTTGACTGCTCACGTGTATATTAGGTATGGTTGAATACGTTGAATCTCTGCTGCTAATTTAGCACCGACTTTTCTTCATTTCTGCAGCTCACTAACGGAGATTCCATGTGTAGAAGGATGCAAAACTCTCGGCAACGGGCGACGCTCGTGATGCTCATAAGCAGCGTGCTTACCTACACTTACACGATTAATGAAAATTTTGAATAGAAACCACAGAATCCCAGTTGCTCTGTAGAAAACCTGACTAGGAAAACTGCTTAACATCTGTTAACAAACAGTAACTGTGACATCGTCACATGTTTCAATAACACTTTACATGCTTGCTTGCCGCTCTAGCTAATCTTGATCTGCTTTCATTCTCTTAGGTCGTGATTAGAATGTTCTCAAGTACCCCACATCTTGCCAGGCAACTGGCTTTACGGCTACTTTTTTGCTGCGTGACAGTAGTGGCTACGGTTCCGTGTAGTGTTCGAATATGGATATTGTTAAAAGGGTGGTTAGATTCTTGTAGATTTTTAAATAACGATCCCAAGACAAAAGAAGGCGAAAACCTTTTGCATATACAAAAAGGAGGCTCGATGGTCGAACATTTTATTAAAAACACGCAACAGAAACAGTGACTAAAAAGGAATAGAATGGGGTGATGCGAACGATGATGTGAAACAAGGATGCTGGTGCTCCCGTCCTAGCGACGTAGAAGGTAGACGGTGGTATGACTCGTAACTGTTGACCAAGGCGTCGTCGACTAAGTGATTCGATAGGCGAAGACTCCTTCACGGCTTAGATGACGAGCGACACGATGACGATGTGACTGTGGTTCGAGGACGCGATGAGAGTACGACCGAATAGCTAACGGTAACTGAAGTTGACACGATGCGCACGCGCGACCTAAATAGAAGACAAGCTATACTTTGGAAGAACGCGTGTACGCCTACGCGGCTGACGGCTCCCTAGAAGGTTCTGGACTTCCCGCGCACCCGCGGCGCACCGCAGCACGCAATGCAGACGTCGCGCAGGAGCCCTGCGGCTCGGCTGCGCTAAGACAACTGCCAATTCCTAACTGGGCATCAAAACCATTCCTACAGAAAAGCAACTGCACTGTTTAGAACCAAAGGCTCAGCGGAAGACTCTAATTGTTCCACAGCTCTTAACTCCAGCACATCTGCTTCTACTATGCTGTATTTCTTACTTCGTTTTGTAATACGATAAAATAATAATAATAATAATAATAATAATAATAATAATCTCGAAGTCGCATAGGTTTCTCGACCAGTAGATGCTAGCGAATATGACCGGCCCACCTAGTTTGCAACGACCTGACCCAGGCAACGGAACCCCTAACCCTCGAGGGTCGGTGGAGCTTGGAACTTGAGAAGAGTTTTTCACTTGCCAGAATCGTGTCAGTTAAGCATCGTCTTCTATATTCCTCGCTCCGTGACGCTGACCGCGTGTTTATCGTGCTCTTGTAGGGCCCAGGTTTCCGAGAACTCCGTTAGTGCACGACGATTATTGGTGTCGAGTAGGCGGACACGTAACCCGAAGTTCTTCGCCTTCTTCACTACTCGTCAACGCTCTTGAAAGCTCTTCAGGCCATTTATTCTTTCTGCCCAGTTTCGCAGAAGTTGCTAGCCAGTGGCGACTTGGATACACGTATGTAGCTGGAACACTCGGAGATGACTGATCGTTCAGCAAGAATGCAGCATCAGAAGCTTGTCCGTTTCTCACGAACGTCGTCTTCGTAAGACTCAGCTGTTGTCTAACGTTCCGACATTCGCGATCGATCCTGCCAGCATTCGGTCCTGTTGGCTACTGATCGGTGTTGTGAGCCCGATGTCGTCAGCGAAGCAAAGACGGATCACCAGCTGTCGAGATCGACCATGACTTTTTATCCGTAGCCCAGCTAATGCTTCGTTTGAGTCTCCTCAATGCAGCATTTCTGTTTCGGACGTTTTTTTCTTTTTATCTTATCCTTCCGTATTTTTCTACGCACACAACACTATATCGTGGAATAAGGTGCTTAATCTGGACGGCCTGGCTTCGAATGAGATCTAATTGTGAGGCTACAAAACTATGAATGGACTAGTTGGTCGGGAAAGCAACGACTTCTCCAAACCCTTGCGTCGTCGACTACCCACTTGTTGCTTTTCCCTACCCTTATCTGTTATTCCTCTTTCCCACTCACTCGCCATGTTGCGGTTCTTCACCGGTACAATTTGCTTCTGAACGCTTCTTTTACAATTTTTCAACCAAATAAACTTTGTTTATCACATACGTGCCTGCCTAACAAAACAAATGTTTAAGGTGTTCCACATCCTTCCTTTCTTGTACTTTGCCTATCGACTGGCTGTCACAAGTTAGATCTTGGGTAAAAACACACCCCCTTGTGCACGGTCTACAGAGAAAACCGTGACAACCCATGACAACGGTGGAAGACGCCTGAGAGAAAATGCCCGAGTAAACGAGTCAAGCGCGATCACATATCGAACAACTGAGGACGGCAAACCCCATCAACGAGAGTAGGAATAGGTAGGACACTGCATGGAAAACCGTTCACTCGGAGGCGCTTAACCGGGTTCACCGTTAATCTAACAATTAACTTCTGCAACGTTTCATTCGAATTCAAGCTCTAATAAGAGTCGGTTCGAGAAGAATTTTCATGCACGAAAAGTATTCGACTTTCACAAGGGCGCTCGACAGATTTGTAGCAAGTCCTGTGTCGTAGACTCATTTGAATGACAACTAAAACGCTTGCATCAGCGCTATTTCAAGGTTTTTGCTCAAAGATTTTATTATAGCAACCAACCATCTGCTCTCATTTTTAAATTCTTCATGCAGCTATGTGGAAATATCTAAAGCAAGTGCACCGACAGCCTGTCGGCCTGTCCTGAACTTGCGCGCTTCTGGCGATCTTGCAGAATCATTTACAAGCCAAGGTTGTAGGCCAAGGTTGTAAGCCAGGGTCACTTAAGGGTAGCTGCTCCACTTGTGCAGTTTTCCTCCTCAGTAGTAGTACAAAGTAACTTTTTTGTAGGCATAATTTTGTTCGAACTTTGCGCTACCTTCTGTAGGACTAGCTCAATATTTTGAACCCATGACAAATGTATGAAGCCGTATATTAATACAGCCCTCAACCCCACTTTCCTCATACGCGCCACGTCAAGGCGATTCAGCGAGGCCTATGGCTTGTGTTCATCGGCGTATTCGCTCCTCAGGTTGATCGACAATACTTCTGATGCCTACAGCACTGCAGCCTTTCACTTCTCTCTAACGGCAAAATGACTGCAGGCAGCTTCGCCCCTCGTCCTCATACGGTCAACATTATCCAAAAATTGACATTCTCGCTAGGTTCTGAGCGCCTCACTGATTTCGCTCGCTTTTCTCTTAGAACGGAGGGCTCCTACCAACCATTCCTCATACCGTGTCGAACGGCAACATTTTCCCACGCGGAATCGCTGCAGTGTTGGGGGACCGATCGGGGATGCCTAATCGTTACCACAGACACGCAATCAAAACGAAGGTCAGTTTCGAGCTCAAATCATTAACACAGACCGTTTTTCGTCATCCACCCGACCGAAAACTTCCAGCTAGAAGTATATACCGGTTAGATTAGCCAGACACCGGAGTTCCTTACCTTTCTGTGCTCTCCTCCGCGTCAGTGGAAACCATGTTTATGCGAATGTTTCACGACCATGTGCAATCCCGGAGCGGGCACTGGCCCGCCAAGAGAAGTCTGAATGTCATCGCTAATTGCGGCGAGCTATGCCGCAAGTCTGTGGCTACGTCTACCGACTAGCCGCCAGCGCGACGACATTCGTGTGTATAGGGCAGATGAGAGGTGAGGAAGAAAACTACAATTTAAGAGGAATCCTTGAAATCTAGAATTCTGCTCTCATTAGATCTCCTTGCCGTCCTACTACTTCAACCCGTTCCATTGTCTTCACTAACCATCTTTAGGATGACTTTCAGATATGCTTTCTTATAATAGATTGAAAACCGGATTCACATTAATTTTTGTCCATAGGTTTCCTCCATTAGTTTGAATCCATTTTCAGAAAATATTTCCAAGTAGACACATTGGCCCCTGTTGTTCGCTCGATGCCTTCTTTAGCTTCCCGTCCTATTTCCTTGCCTATGATCAATTAGTCTAGCCGTTCTCCCTAGACTCAAAAGCTAGTCATTACCTTTTCTGGCGAAAAGAAACCTAATGTAGCTAAATATATAACTGGAAAGAACCCAGTGAGAGCTTCAAGCAAAGTACGAATAAGAAGTCGTCACGTACGCAGCGTCGGCTTCCGCACATGCGACAGTGCTCAGTGGCGCCGACCGACTAACCCGGGTGCGTAGCGTTCGTATCGGCTGGTTGTAGGCGCTGCGGCCGCGCGCCCAGGTGCCCATACCTGCGGCGTCGTTCCCTTGCTCGCCGTCTCCGCTCACGCTGTGACACCCGTCGCGCGCGCGGCGGATAACGACCCGACGGAGGCCGTCGGCGGCCTCCGTCGGGCCGTTGTCCGCCGCGCGCGCGACGGGTGTCACAGCGTGAGCGGAGACGGCGAGCAAGGGGACGACGCCGCAGGTATGGCCACTGGGCGCGCGGCCGCGGCCAGTGGCCATACCTGCGGCGGCTACAACCAGCCGATACGAACACCCCCCTCCCGACTAACCCACCTTGCACGATGCCTTCGGCGCGTCTTCTGAATCTCATTACACCTTGCACGACGTCTGCCGCACGTCTTTTGATTGATACGTCTTTTGACACACAGAAGACGTCTGAGTATTTTCCGATGTTTTTGTGCCCCCTAACTTCGACAACGTCGCTGATTGATGGGTGTTGGCGCGTTGTTGTATGAAGAGTATGGAAACACGGCCCTCAAAATATCTTTAAAAATTCCTATATTAAGAGAAACGTCAATAAAAGAAGCACAACAAGCATTTACTGTACATGCGATGTTCGAAGGGAAATAGCACACAAAATGCAAAGATAAGTTGAAACGTCTATGTTTAAATCCGGTTTTAGTGAATAAAGAAATCATTGGTCAAAAACAACGCTCTCACCGGAATGACCCCGGCAAAATTTAGTACCAAATTTTTAAGGATAATTTACAAAACTGTAAATTTTCCTTATTTGTGAATTTGAGCGTCCTTGAAACGCAAATACCTTGCCGGCAGATATCGCTTCAAGTGGAGTTCGTGCGACTCAACAAAAAAAGCTCAAAAAGTTTGAATGACTTCCAAATCCAAATCAAGACACTGTGTCGGAAAACAAATCAAACTGATTAGGCCCCAGTGATGTGTTTGCTTTCGAATTTTACGCATTTCAAACTGAGTTCTGAGAAGAAATGCTTGTGGCATTTCTTTGCAGGTTTTTTTTTTACATGGAACACGGCTGATGGTGACAACGAGTTTACCGATGGGGCCTAGCCTACAATAATGGGCGAAGAGATGAACAAAGGATAAAGGGTAAAAAGCGGCGTTACTCAATGACTTTTACTCAATGCCTTTCGCCATGCATTGCACTTCTGCGGGATTCATGGAGCCGATTTGAATGCGTGCTTGATTTGGCCTTACAATGACTTGCGGTGGCCAGCCGATGGATAAGTCAGCGCTTTATCCCTCACAGACAAGTATTGGACCAATTCACCGACCTCTGAGGGGTGGAAGGCTTGGTTGGCCTGGGCGGGAAATTCGAACCAGGAACCTGGCATCGCAGCCGGCACCTCTTCCGACTGCGCTGCACGCGCGCTGCGGAAAGATGAGGAGAGAATAATGTGGTTTTCCTCGTATTCCAGAAGGCTTCTCTATCACGGTAATTCCATTAAGACTGCTAGCGAATCTAAATACCGCTTACTGAGCGGCTGGTACTACCCGATTCTCCTTATTTGCCGCTCATTTCTCTCTTGGATGGGCGCATTTTCTCCTTTGGTTGTGGGTATTTTGTCCCCACTTGCGGACATATTCTCGCACCGAAGCGAACGTGGCGCGGTTCGGGCATTTTCTCTCGCAATCCTCGTACAATGAGCTGGGCCAGGCTCAAGCTTGAGGTTCGAGAATTGAAGCGAGTCGTAGTGTGACGCCGCTTGGGGGGGGGGGGGGGGGGAGGGGAGGGGGAGGGGGAGTCGTACTCTCTTGGTCTTCATAGGTTGCTTTTTCCATGGGATGTTTCGACAGTGTGGACACCAGGGGTGTGCGTAATGTGCGTAATTACGATTTACGATTTACGATTTTACGATTTACGGCTATTTTGGCAAAAATTTTTACGATTTACGACATTTTGGGTCGTATATCGGAAATTTTCGTAAATGTGAACTTTGATCAACAACCAACTGGCGTCCAAATTTATGTGTACCAGGTTATAAAGATGTGCCTAATTTAATGACACTCCTCTTATAGTGCATTCCCACTTCCATTCAGAATTGTTTTTTGATGTTCTAATGTGTTACTGTGGTAGAAGACACCGTCCTATGCACAGGCTTCACTAGACCAGCTTATTTCTCCGCTTAACTATAATAACTTTTCGACTTCTCTAACATTATGAAGGCTGTCGCTTGGAAGCACACTAGTTTAGAGGAGAAACAAGTGCAGTAAACATTAAAAGTAATCGCCTGTCTAGGATACTGGACTCCTCCGTTTCCGGCCGAGAGCTAGCAAGGTGCGTTGCATTCCTACAGTCAAAGGTCGTTCCATTCCGCCCTCAGAGGGACAGTTTCACAGAGGAAGGGAGACGAGTATTATTTGATCCACGTTCTGTTTGGTAACAACGCCTAGTCAATTTATTTATAATAGATTAATGTAATGTCTACCTAGTAGAATTGACGTAAATCTGCGATCGAGTATCGTTTATGATTTGAAGCGGGGTCTAGAAAGTTGCTGCACCCATGTGGAAAGGATAAGACACCGATGTTTCTATCGGTTTGCTATGCACTTCATGGGAGAGCAAACTGGTTTACAAAGTGTGGTTCAAGAGAAAATTTCAAGAAAGGGTTGAAATGGCTCTGTCACCTCTTTGTCCCTTTTCAGTGGAGATTATTGCATCTACCATATCTAATTCATTAGCGGAGGAAGGCTGCAGACCATCGGAGAGCAAACGTTCGTTACAGAACTGGTGAAGAGTAGCCCGAGCGTGTGCAGAGAATTACTAAATAGTACGCCAAATTTTTAAGTCTTTAAATTCGGGAAGTATAAGCAGATTTGCGTAGGAAGCCTAGGCAGGTTTAGGTCACCGCAATGGCTAAGATTGTAGATCGATGGTTCAGAACTTGAGAGCACTTCTAAAGTTAAGAAACGTCTTTTTTGCAATTTCTCTACAATTAACAGAGCTTCTCAGTTCGAGTATCGCGCTGCAGTTATTGCTTGGTACCCTCTCTTTAAGCAATGGATGTGTAACTACCCTCCTGCAGCGGTCTATATATACCATTTTCACTTGCTGCGCTTAAAATGGACTCATGCAAGTTCAAACTGAACCTGTTTCAACTTCATCCGCGTTCTTCCCAACTTAAAACCGAAATAGGATTACCTTCAAACCAAGCTAGACAGCTTCTAAATCGAAATTTTCTCGTTCATGGAATCAAACTAAAGATGCCTCAAGAAAGTTATACGTTACCTTTCCATTTTAAAGGGATTCCTAAAGTTGTCCAAGAAATGTGATCATACTGTTTCGGCCAAAAGTTCTTTATCCGCCTGCCATGGGAATGTTTCAAGACTTATTTCGAAATGATGAAAAGCGGAGATCTATAAATGCGACACACGATGGGATTGCGCCGTGCATTCACTCAGAAAGCAAGGCTCAATCCCATCGTACGACTCAGTTTACTACACGCGCAGTTGCTGTTTTCGCCGCATTGTCAGCAGTAAAGTGATTTTTTAATTCTAAGTTTTTTGTTTCTGCTTAATTCTAGATTAATATGTACGCAAGCTAAGAAATTGATAGCAAGCTAGGAATTGAATGAATACTCAAACGATGCAGGCTTTTTCTTGGAATACCATACATATGCTAAAGTTACGTTTTTGAATCAGCAGTTTTCTCCACTTTCTTGAAGCGTGTAAAGTTCGATTTGAAAAGTGTCTTTCTAGCAAGAAGGCGTGAAAGAGGAAAGTAGTTTGGCAGGAAAACTGTTCAGATTGAGCTGAAAATAACACGGCAATTAGGTAAATATTGAATCACACCTGATTAACATTAGTAGAAGAGGCCTCTGGGATTTTAGTTGTACTGCACTACAGATCAGGTGACTCTTACGATTCACGGTTTACGATTTACGATTTACGAAATTTCAAATTTCATTTACGTACACCCTGGTAGACACTCACGCGCAGCTTCGCTTGCTGGACTTTGAGTATGGAATTGAATATTAAAGAGTTTTAAATGCTGATTGATCTACACTTTAAAATAAAGATCTTCTGCCGACGAATTTCGAACCAACAAGACGTGTCAGATTTTTATTGGATGTCGTGGACACGACAGGTTTCTACCTGAAGCACCGACATACAATACCGCTCAAATTCTTTGCAAATAAGACGCTTTGTGGCGGATTAATCCGTCGCAAAGCGTCTTATTTGCAAAGAATTTGAGCGGTATTGTATGCGTCCTAAGTTGCACGTGTTAATTGCTATGGAACTTAAGTGTTTTCCCTAAAAGATTTCTTTGAAGCGCTCTTCAAATCGCTAACGGAATTTCAAACGAAGGATGGATTTCTCGCAGAAACAATTTTCTCCCTTCTAAAGGAAACAACATGAGAAAATGAAATTGCACCCTACAAGATTTCAAGCTCTGCTTGACACACAGCGAACCATGTATTCTGAAACGATATCTTTTATCATAAGCGAATTAGCATCATTTGGTGAAAAAATCGATAGCCCTAACCACATAACGTGTTACAGTTAGAACCTGTTTCCTATAGAATCTACATTTCTTTAAGTTTTCAATGCTCTATGAATTTCTGGAGGCTCCAAAAAATCTCCGAGTTATGGCAGTTTACGTGCAGCAACTGCGTTCTCTGATATCACCAATTGCTTGCGAAGGATGGACTTCTCGCCGAAATAATTTTCTACCTTCTGAAGGAAACAGCGTCAGAGAGTAAACCTGTACTGTACTTGACTATTCTTAAAAATTATTTATTAAATTAATTATTTTGAATTTAAATTCAAGCCTTGCGTATCATACAGTAAAAAACCAGCTTCTCCGTAGCAAACTTTGACATGATTAAGGAGCTTGTTTTCAAAATTCTTGTTGTTCATGAAAATAAAATTATTTTCTACCTGAAGCAGTCCACCTATACAGTTAAATGTTTGCCACAAAAAAATTCAAGTCCTGTTCAACGCACATTTTAAAAAACTTGCTTGCACCGACGTCTCTGGAGCCACAAAACTGGATGATCACAGAAATGCTCAAAACTCGATATGTTCTTTGAAAACAGCTTCTTGAGAACTAGAGGAAAAATGCTTTCTTACCATACATAAATCAATTTTCAAAAAAAGAGGTCTGGCTGGGAGCTTCGATTTCTGGTCGATTGCTGCCGAGAGAAATCGAGCCCTCCCCGCTCCGTATGAATACCTATTTTTTCCTATGTTCTTCCTATATTCTAAGAAAGCCTCAGGTAGATGATAATTTTATTTTCATGAAAAACGATAATTTTGAAAACAATCTCCCCAATCATGTCGAAGATCGCTGCAGAGAAGCCCGGTTTTTACTGTATAACAATCAGGACCTAGAAGACTACATGGCACAATTTCACATTCTGATGTTGTTGCCAAAAGATGGGAGAAAATTATGTATTTCCGTGACAAGTCCATCCCACACTAGTGCTTCCATCGTTGACATCACTGGCGCAGCAAATCCAAGCTGGGAGAGCCTGCTGCGTTCCAACCTTACAAGCCTTGCTAGTTGTGCGTGGCCTGCACTGCGCACAACTCGGCTCCGGACAATTGCATTTTACCATTCCTGAGTAGGCGAAGCGGCGAGCCGGACTGAGGCGGAGGCGCCTCAGTCCGCGCACGCCACTTCGGCTGCTCAGAGATTTCACTCTAGTAATTTCCTGGTCAGAGCTGTAGGAGACACTTGGTGAGATGGTGTTTACTTTTCGAGAAGTATAGATACAGCGTATGCCGCACACACACATTTTCCACGACTAGTTCGTATATCCTTAAAAGATTTGATCGCCCAACCTGCACTAGAGCAGTGCCGTACCTCTAGATGCTTTTTCGCCTGCCAACCAAACCTAACCAATGCACTTGCAGCTGCTGTTCTTTTACTGCTCCACGTTTTTCCATATTGCCGTAATTGTCGCATGAGAATTGGTGTTGTTCTAACTGAGAGTTGCAGCCAGCCAGCGATCGCAACCTTTCTGAATGCAAACTCGTTTTAAGAATTCGTCTTACTTACAACTCCTATAGGTCCATTTGTTAAGTAGAACTGTTCTTTTTGCCGCTGAAGACACGTTCCTTCTACTGAGTTCTATTATGCTCATCAGCCTGGTCAGTGTCCGTTTGAAATGTGAAACATTTTCCCCTCTCCTTCTCAAGCAAGTGTGTAGAGCATGTAAACATCTGAAGCTATTTTCTCGACGTACTTAGTGGCTGCTTATTTTTTTACATGATTTTGCGTCAGAAAAAAATGATGTATTTTCGATTGATACCAGCAGAGGCATCGCTCTAGCGCCTTTGTCCCGCTCAATTCTATTAACCCATACCCCTCGGATACCCTTTTTCGAGAGATTTGTCAGCAAGTGAACGGTTAACACCATAGTTTTTGAATTCATTAATAGCTTAGCTTGGACCTGCTGAAGGCTGCTTGAAGGTGGTCCAAAGTAGCGGCAGTTGCCTTGCCACAAGTCTGCCACTGTCGAGTTTTTTAAGGTCGTCCTGAAATCTTTCTTCAATCAATCTTCCAGAAGTGGCAGAAAAAGAGGCTGCATACGAAATCTCTTATGAATACACACGATTATGCAATAGAACCTCACTCCCATTCGGACCATGTTCATGCTCAACTTCGCACCGTACTCACTACATAGTGTCGCTACAATAAGTGTTAGAGGTTTTTCGCTAACAGCGACACTCAATCTCTGATGTACGCCTTCCCTCATGTTCATGCAGCTAGGCACCAATCACGTAGGGTGTGACGCAGAACGCCTTCCAGAAGCGGCATACAAATTTGCCAGATCCTGAGCACAAAACTGAGTTTTGTTTTCGCAACAGAAAACGTCTGAAATATCGAGCCGGTAAGAAAAATCTACATAACGCACTGCGTTCCATTCTAACTGCTAAGGGCCTTCCTGCACGCAGACGTAACCAACTCAACTATATAGGGTATCCCAAATTACAGAACTGAAGAGAGAACAGGAAAATGCAGAATGTTGAATGGGGAACCTTACGTCTCCTAAATAACCGTCATAATGGCACGCCTATTGCCGTCGCAGTAGTCAATGGATAATTCAGAGATTTGACTTCGAGACGTACTTGCGGCGACAGCATCACTAAAATGTGTGGACGTACCGGTGTTCTGAGGGCTTTCGAAAAGTGAAGCCATGGGCACACCTGACCAGGTGAACATCATCTAAGAGGTGTCGGCATTGAGAGGCATGCAATTTAGGGCGAAGAGGCCGAAAGGTGCGATAGTTCTTGTTCGTGAATGAGAGACTCTAATCTATAGGTCGGGCAACCTGATCATCGCGAAGTGCTCGTGCTAGGAAGCTTCTCGCGCTTTGTCGACAACAAGAGCTCCAAACTCCTAACGACGCAGCGATGTATTGCATTTATTTTCAAAGCGCATTGCATCAAAAGAGCTGCGAATTCTGATCAGTTTTATGACGTCCTCATTCGTTGTGCTCTCCTAGTTCTCGAAGCCCACAATCACGCTAGCTCCTTGACTCCTTTTCTGTTGTCACCGGGGCAGCACCCGTGGACCTGCTTCGCTTCACGTATATATATATATATAGGGTGCGCCAAAATTATGGCGACAAGGTATTCAATTCGCCCAAAGAGAAAATACGGTACTTTCGAGAAACCAGCAATGCGATAATGTTTATCAGTCTATTGTAAACTATACGCAACATTCTGATTCGAAGATATCTCCATCGGCGTCGATACAGACTTTGAGGCCCTTCGGGAAGTCATCGACGGCGGCACGCAAGTAAGGCGCGTTGAGCTCATCCCACGCCTTTCTTCAAAGGATCCACGGGGCGGTGAGGTTTCCCGCAGGCTTTGGCTTCCAGAGCTGGCCAGACCGTGTAATCCATCGGATTCAAATCTGGAGAGTTGGCTGGTCACTCGTGGAAGCTGACGAAGTGCGGAAAGTTGCCTTTGCACCAGTCTTGCAGCATTCTTCCTCTGTGAGCTGGAGCTCCGTCCTGTTTGAAGGTCCAGGAAGGTGCACGTAGGTCTTCTTGTAGGCCTTAAGTCCCAGTTTACGGAAGATTCTTCTCAATGACGTCTCCATGATGTCCATTTTTCCGACAACCGGCGGACCTAGCGCGCCGGCTTCCTGCGTTTGCGTTCACGTACCTTGCTAATGTTGCCCGTAGTTGTCACAGATACGTGTCTTTCCCGTCCGGATCTATCATCCTTGGTCCCAGGTCTTCTTAGCGTCTGATGGACCTATTCATAATATCTTAATGAACTCCAAGAGGTGGTGAATGTCGCGTGCCGAGAAATCTTGACGGTAAAGCTCAATGATTTAAGAACGGTGGCACGAACATTTCACTATCTTGAAAAACGATTTATTGTCATGCTTGACTAAGATAAGCATGAACTAATTGACTCAATAAAAACAATAAGAGCACGAGAAAAAAACAGACGCTCCGAATAAAATGTCAAATTGTTTGCGCATGTGCTGTCGCCATAATTTAGGCGCACCCTGTATTTGTATATATATTTATTACATAAGTAGTCACTTATGTGGAGAGAATCCTAGACAACCAACACTGAACAACAAGCAGAACAATACCAGAAAATTGGTAAGGTAAGAAAACTTAATGTAAATCCAGCTAATATTAATCAACAACAACATAACGTGGAGAATATGAAAAAATAAACAGATAAGCAGACCATCAGGGAAGTCGGCCATGATATCACGGACTGGCATTTTCGAGAACGTGTTTTTTGAAGGAGTTGTAGCCCATCGCGCTAATGCCCTTCCTGGTTAATTTTTCAAAGATTGGTAGGGTCCTATTGGCAAAGAAGTAGCGCCGGCAGTTAGGCTTGGCAACCTTTACCCCGAGTTTCCTAGTCCCTCCTCTGGTAGAAGAAGCCCTCACAGAAAAGAGATCCTCCGGCGTGATGCCACATTTGCCAGAAAGAATTTTATGGAGCAGTAGTAGATCGTTGACTTTCCTCCTAGACGACAATTTGGGAAGACCTAAATTTTGATTTCTTTCACTACTAGGGGGGGGGGGGGATCTGATCGTAAACAAAACCAAGAATTCTGATCATCAGCTTCCTGGTAAACCTGTTCTGTCCTTTTTCCAGCTTTTCGATACTTTTACGTTTGTATGGGGAAAACACCGGAGTGCCATATTCCAAAAGAGGTCTTACATACGTCTTGTAAGCCCAAATTAGGATAGCAGGATTTGATGTTGACAAGGCTTTGAACAGTTTGAGTACCATCGCTGTTGCCTTGTTAGCAATCAGCTCACAGTGCTTGTCAAAGCAAAGATTCTTGGTTACTACAAAACCTAAATCGGTAATCTTGTGAACACTATCAATCAATGATCCATCAACGTGATAGGAGTAATTGGGGTTATTGATTCCCAAATGGAGTACCTTAGTATTCTCCTTACAGAGCGGCAAACTCCAATCTAAACTCCATGCATTAACGCATCTATCGAATTCTGCAAGAATTTAGCATCGTTGGCACGTGTAGTTACGATGATAACTTCATACCGTGAAGTTATCATCGTCGTCACGCCCTCTGTCATCGTGTGACTGTTATATCTGCGTCATCGAATGTATTTTTGCAACAATACTTTCGCACATTAGCAAATGCTTTTCGCAGTTGTCTTCAGTGCAGTTTCTTGGCTGCTAAGACTTTGAAAAAGGATTTGTCGGACTGGACTTCAACATCACTCTATAATTGACGACATCATCTTCTTCCCAATACTCAATACCGCCACCATTGAGCGGTAGGTCACTGTATTACGACTTAGGGTTGTTAATAATTTTTCCCTCACTTGAATAAAACAACGAATCCCAATGTTTTTATCCGCGCTCATAAGATATATGTTCGGCCAATTCTCGAGTGTGGCGCCACCGTGTTCAACCCTTATAAGCAAAAACACGTAAATTTGTTGGAAGCAGTGCAAAACAACTTCATTCGTAAACTAATGAACAGATGTCATGGCACAAATTACCTTTCCATACCAAGCGGTGTGGACAGAGCCAGTTTATTTGGACTGCTTACTTTAAAGGCGAGAAGAGTCAGAAATGATCTACTTATGATGCGCAAAATTCTTACAAGAAAAATGCACACTGATCCTCATGAATTCTTTGTGTTTGCTTCTGCTAGAGCCAGAGGTTGGGGATTGAGGTTCGCTGACTCGGTAGCAAAAAGCCAGATCAGGTTAAAATTCTTTTCACATAGGACCATAAGTGTGTTCTTCCAATGCTAAAAGAAAATGCACTGGACATACCAACGATGAGGTTCAGATGCTATCTTAACCAACGGTTGAAGCGTGCGCTCATATGAGACCGGCAGTCATGTTTCTTTCTCCTTCTTTCTCCTTATTTTCTTTTTGTTTCATTTCATTGTCTATTACCCCAACGGTTTCTACCAGTTGTCGTCGTATATCCGCTATCGTATTTGTAGTTTTTCAGAATATTTACCAGTTTTATCGTCTACGTGTGGCTCGTCCGCGTCCTCAAAAAAAAAAATTGGCATCGCACCAGTCCTAGCTGTTCAGTCACATCTGTTCTTCTCCAACTTTTCAGCGCCGCCACTATTCTCTATCCAGTGTCCAGTCCCGCGCAGCATCAATTCTACGCTCCTTGGACTGCTGGCTACGGAACATGGCGATTTTGCCTTGTTCCTTCAGCAAGAAGACCTCATGAACAAAGAACTGCCACTTAAATTCTTCAACATTCAGTAGCGCGAACATTTTGCATTGTGAAACATCCTGCCACTTTCAGTTTGCCAACACTTTGCTGTGGAGAAATTTGGCAGGGAAGGACCTCAGGCGTATGTCTGAACGACGGAAATTATTACCACTACAAGATTCTCTCTCCTTCATGTAGTAGAAAACTAGGTTTCATTTTTCAGAATAAGGGTTTTAGAGTATAGATTTTTCTAGAGATTTCTGCCAAAAAATTGATCACGATGTTTCGCCGTAACGATTGGTACGCTCTCCTGATTATGTGATTATATCATGGGTAAATCTGAAGCGGCATCATTGCACTTCCATGACGCCAGAGGTCGAGAAGAGGTCGAAATAATTTCACTCAAACTTTGCCTAGGGGTTATCTGGGCTGCTGATCACGAATATGATATCCGTTTTTAAAGTTTTAGCCGACTACAGTAGTTTAGCACGTGTGCACACGCTGACAGTGCGACCTCATAGTAAACTTCGAGAGCGCCTAGCTCCTAGGCTTCAAAGACTAAGCAAAAATGAAACCTACTTTTCTATTAATTGAAGCGTGTCGATTCTTATACTCGTATTCATTTTTACCGTTCAGACCTGAGCCCCTTCCCTGGTTAGCACGAGGAGCTCGACATTGGTATTCAACGCCACCATTCTGATACCCTTCCCATCACTGACGCAACCTGATGTCCACCTTACATGGTGCTCCAGAAAATTGTTATCGCTGCTTGAATGATCATAAAGTTCTTGCCACTTTGGTTGTAGCGATCTTTATCATTATCTTTAAATCTGGAGACGTAGAACATGCCCGCGCATCTCAAAACAAAACACAAATGTCCTCGAAGGTTCACTTGAAGCCATCCCCAATTTGTTTTCCTTTAAGCCAAAGTTCACACCCATTTCTCTAGCTCAAAAGTGCGTTGAAGCGACGAGACTGGCCTTTTTCAAACTGGATTTTCCGTCTTCCAGAAAACATCGCGTACAATATGAACACATTTAAGTGCGTGCCCCTTTCCTCAACGCGAGAAGGATACGCATAAGCCTGCAGAAAGGTGGAGCAGAAAAGTGGTTAGAAAAGGCGAGTAAAAAGAAAATTAAATTGGACAGAGTCCCAAAACACGAGTGCCGCATTCCACACTGATGTCTAGCTTATCTTCGAGCGCGGAGAGGTTACGGTTTTTGTGGCATAATTCGCCGCAACAAAGCGCCGAATACGCAGTCGTCGGGCTTCGGTGAAATAGGCCACGCCGCTATCAATGTGGTATTTTTCTCCCGTGATGCTCTAGCACTTGTTCCCTGAAGTAGACGCCAAGGTCCGTTCGTGCTTTGTAGCTGTTTATGGTGGCGTTTGGCGTCGACCTTCGGCGAGTGATTCTCATAACATGAGCGCACATCCAATTATGCCAAGCATAGCGATGACGTCTGCAGTCGCTCGTCATGGAGCTCTCGACGGCAGCGCCAGACGGGTGTTCACTTGCTTCTCATAACCCCTTCCTCTCAGAGCATCTTACGCTCATGGCGCACAAATCTGCAAGCCGACGCTTGTTGCTAAGGAATTGGGCAAGCCCTGTGGAGCACTTGAAAGCCATCACAGGCTTACCAGTCTTGGAAAGTAGTATTGAATACGCATTTAAGTGTACACATACACCCAGATTACCGCCAGCAATGTTTGTGAGAAACTAATCAACGAAACCTTTTCAACTTTGTTCAGACAGCGAAGTGCCCTAAATTAGCAAAGCTCCACCTCTATATGTAGTGATTTTTCTGGCAAGCCTTCTTCAAAATCTCTGTGTATAGCTCCAAAAAGCACGCATGCGACGGAGTTTACCTTCAATGCTGTTGTTTTCATAAGTAATCGCATGAACCTCCAGCCTGGCTTGCTTTTGCTAGAGAGGACTTCGGGAACCCAGCGAACCCAGCTTTGTCCAAAGATTCCTTTTCCCAGATCTACTACCTAGTTTGCGTTCATAGAGGATGTTTGGACGAGGGAGTATTTTCCATTCTTAAAGACCGTTATGGATTTCATCATTTAATGAAGGTTCTTTAAGGGGTATAGTTAAGCCTAAAACGGGAGAGTTTTGTTGTTCAGGTCACGGACAAAATTAACAACGAAGACACCTTGCAGTGCTTCGTATCCTGTCTGGAAACAGACGCTACTTTTGCTTCAGCCTGACATACTAGGAAGGTCAGAGTAGCTCGTGGTGCGAAGAAGTCAAAGTTGGATTGGTAAGTCGTAGACTGCATACCCTGCCATATCATCCTCCCAAAAAAACAGATCTGAGCTCATTCGTCAAAGTCTTTCGTTATGTCCAAAGTACCTCCATCAAGGGAATGCGCTTCGACGAAAGAGATACTGCACACGGCATAGGATTAAAGCACGTGTAGACAATATGGATTTATATGAAAGCGTGACTTCTTGTGCAGAAATTCCTAAGTGCAGGAATTGCCCCAGACGAATCTCGTTTCGACCAGATGTCAAGTTCTACCGCTTGTTGAAGGGCCAAAAACATGTAGAGCACCAGCGTACAGTAGTAATGTGCAGCAGGTATGTAGTTTATTTATTTTTTAATCCTTATGATTGGATGCTGTTGATGAATACATATCCAGAGATATTAGAATACAGGGTGGCCCATAAGTCCTGCAACAAAATTAGGAGACCTTATTGGTTGTCTTTTTCCAATTGCAAAAAAACCGCATACCAACTGTTATGTAGCATATACTTAGTGCTATACTTCTAGAAAGTATCATGGTTGTAGCTGCTCTTATTACAAAGTAATGCGCTCTCACGTAAAACTGCCGAAAACTCTTCTCTGGCCCGTAGTGGGGCGCTTCCGTTCCGATGTGACTAAATTTCGGAAGATTGGTTGTTGAACAAGCAATATGATCGTATTGTGTAGGGCAGTGCAAACGCTTCTCAAGAGTGAACATTGGATGAACGGATCTGAACTACAGTAGAAGAACGCTATTAATTTTCTGATCATACAGGATGCAGCAACCAGCTGGAACAAATGCAATATTCAGCCGTGTGCGTAATCTATTACTAAGCAATATGCTGTTTCTAGAAAACGACAAGGAAAGCTCTACAAGTCCACAAGTGAGGTTAAGACTCAGCTATGAGGAGAAGAGAGTAGAGGGAAAAATTTGTAAGCGCAGTTGGAGGGCGTCGTTCGAAATGCGTATTCAGCCTCTGCCTCATTTGATGAAAAATTTCTCAATGTTGAGCGATCCCAGAAAGGTCAAAATAATAGTGCGTTTAATGCTACCTTTGCGGGAACCTGATGATATAAAAACAACGGCCACGCATGGCAAGTTTTGTCATACACGATTTTCCAAAATGTCTCCCCGCACTCCACAGGTTTTTGTGTAAAAATAGTGAAAATCAATAAAAATGTTCGTTTGATAGGAACGAAAACTTAACACCATATATTGGAGTCTCAATCGCGCTGTTTAGAAGCAAGATGCACATTCTGGTAAAGCAAGTCTTCTAACAGCAAAAGAAAAGGACGTGGTAGCGGTTCTCAGTCCATCTAAAATATTGCACCTGCGAAAGACTAGCTGTGAAATTCCTAAATCTTTAGATTTTCAATCTTTGTTTATTAACCATCTTAAAGAAAATGTCCTGCTCTATAAAGCATGGTAAAACTATTGTTCAATATCTTCTTTGGAACGAATAAGAAGTAAAACTCCGTAAGAGGGGCTGCGACGTGAGCTGCAAAGCAACCCACACGATCTGAAGGCTCTTATCAATCCAGGAGTGGTGCCTTATGAATAATACAGCTTCACCATAATCTACAAACCATGGGCAAACAAGGTTTAAAAATGTACCAAATTTAGTACATTCTTAGCCTTTTTATACGCCTATGTTTTTGTTGCAGGACTTATGGGCCACCCTGTATATGCATATATATACATAGTACAATAAGTAGTATAATAGTGTGTAGTAGTATGTCGAAATAGAGAATATCGATGTAGTAGTATGTTGTTTAGGATAGAACAATATGCAAAAAGACCATATAGACGGTTGAAGTGCTGTAAAATATTTCATTAAAAGTAAGCAAAAAGATGAGAGATTCCAGGTAAAAAAACCTTCCACGTCATCTGTCTGTAAAGGATAATGAGATAGTGCTTCACGCTGTCTTTTCGGGAGGAAAAAGTAGAAATACACTGAAAAGATGCAAGCATTAATGAGTCTCTGTTTTCTTTAAAGTACTGAGCAGGCTTAGCGATAAAGAAGTCCGGCAATGCCAAAAGTAGCCTAACTTTGATTTACAGAACGCCTAGATCTCGCATTTGTAGAGCAGAAATCAGATTTATTTTTTCAGCCCTGCTTTAGAAACAGAACTATTCGGCGATTCTATTACGTAAGATGGCAACATCTGTATCCACCTTGCAGATATACAGAGGTACATATACGATAATCGATGTACCGCGACTCTTTCTAGTTAGGTAGATTATGATACGGTAGTAGACTGACCTAAGATTGACTGACTTGAGTGTGGGCCAGTTTCCATGATCCCATTTACGTGACCCTAATTACTTCAACTGGAAGTGCGTAGCAAACAAATACGGTTCGAATTGGGGTGATTAAGTTTTATGCTTTGTTTTGTAAGCAAATGCGTTTGCGGCACTTGAACCTGCGAACGCGAAATAGCCTCGATGTCAGGTGACGTGAGCATTTTGCGTGCGCATTACCAGCGAACTCGATAGACTGGGTATTACTCGAGCGGCACATGAATCCACAAGTTGTTCGGACGTCGCGGTCCACGTCGGGGAGTGAGCACGAGCTATAGTTCCTGCGATCTGCAATACACCTCACCTCAACCCTTCCCTTCACTCTTTCACCGCCGTGGACGGCCAAATCATGACCAGGCTTGCGCATTTGAGTGCGAATACTGACTGACCCATGCAGTCACGGACTACTACCATCACGAGCTCACGTTAAAAGGCAACGGGTCGTGTCCCAGTGAACGACTCTCTGTTAACCGATGGATGGTCCGAGAGGTGTCGTGAAGCTGCACTTCGATGGAGCACGGTGAGTCCGCTTAGCGGGAGAGCCCCAGTCTCCTCACGCAGGTCGCACGAGTTCCGCCCACTCCCGTTTGTGGGTCGTGCCCGCGCCTCGCCCGACGCTCCCTTCCCGTCGCGGCGTCGTCAGGGCGCGCCTTCGGAGCAGAAGGCGGCTGTCGCGCCGCGCCGCCCCACGCGCGACGGGCGCGCGTCAGCCCAGGGAGGTCGCAGCCCACGTGAGGGAGCGAGCATGAGGTGTGCCGCGCCGGCGCTCCTGTCGCCCTTCGCCCGCGTTCTCCATGTTCTTCATGGATATCGATCAATGTAATAAGGCGGCTGGTTGAGTCGGCCTGACAACCAGCTGCTGCGCGGGGTCACCGCGTTCGCTTTTCCTGCCCCTCGCGTTGCGAGGACTTCTGACGTCCTTGGCTGTGCTTGCAGTCCATCGTCGTTTTTGATAGCTTGATGTGAGTCATGATCTCGGACCACCTTTGCCTGTCAATGTATGATTTCGTTGCAACGCCGTCCGTCATCGACTCGCTTTCCTGATAAGGAGGTGCTCGACGGCCGTCTTCCTTTCTTCCCATTACCGTGCACGAACGAATTCTGCTATTTTCAGTGCGACTCACTCTCGCCATTCAAATGCTTCTTCCTTAGGAGGCGTTACGCTGTTTAATTCCGTACAATTCATTTCTACTTCTTCACCCTACTATTCGTCTAGTCTTCCACTATTCTTTCCTATAAGAATCGCTCTAAGGCACACTTCGATGCCGGAAGTTGAGAGATATGGCGGTGATTCGCGTGTCTTGAACCTCAACAACGGATCCGGAAAAGCTTTATCCATCCATTCCGGTAAGTTGAGCTTAGCAGGTCGGTACTGTCGTCGTCGTCTCATTTTTACTATTTCACCTACTAATATCGTCGGCGAATCAATTCCTCGTCCCGATTACGCTGCATTCATCGTCGTGAAGGTGTACTGTCCCTCCATAGGTGCACTGCACACGTTATCAAATCTCACGAACACGTTTGGCACAGAAAGGGTCGGGGGGGGGGGGGGGGGGGGTCACATCCTAAAAAGTGCCACCAACAAAAAACAAAGAGACAAGGCACGCTGTTAGTAAAGAAAAGGTACAAACAATGCTATAGCATGTTATGTGCTGACGCGGAGGAGAGCACAGATTTGGGCAGGGGAAAGGACTCCAGAGAGGGTGTGGCTCGAGTGACGCGCCCGGGTTAAAATTGCCTACATCCTGGATTTCCTTTCCTTGCCTAATTCGGAAGCAGATAAAACACGGATATGTAATCGAGGGAAGGAGATAAGACTGTATTTGCATTCGCTGTATGTAGCTACTCGCCGCGGCAGGCTATGGTAACTTTCAAGATTCGAACCAGTGCTGCTCCTCTCGTCACCCCAAAGTTGTATGGAAAGCAGGAGGAGAGCACAGAGCAGAGCTATAGCATTGTTTGTACCTTTTATTTACTATCAGTGTGTCTTGTGTCTTTGTTTTTGTGTTGGTGGCACTTTTTAGGAGGTGACCCCCCGCCGCCGACCCTATTTGCGCCCAAAGCTTTATGATTTGAACCAGTGCTGCTCCTCTCGTCACCTCAAAGTTGTATGTGATGCGTAAGCTTTAAGATGTTTAAGGTTTCCTTATCTCTTGATAGAAGCACATTGCTCCGAAGCTGATTACATTCTGGGCCGGTGGCGCAAATAGGGTCGGGGGGGGGGGGGTCAACATGGCCTGCCGCGGCGGGTAGCTACATACAGCGAATGTAAATACAGTCTTATCTCCTTGTTTCGATTACATATCCGTGTTTTATCTGCTTCCGAATTGGGCAAGGGAGGAAACTCCAGAATCTAGGCAATTTTAACACGGGCGCGTCACTCGAGCCACACCCTGGAGTCCCTTCCCTGCCCAAATCTGTGCTCTTCTCCGCGTCAGCAGAGGACAGCACAGAACAGAGCTATACCATTGTTTGTACCTATTCTTTACTATCAGTGTGTTTTGTCGCTTTGTTTTTGCGTTGGTGACATTTTTTAGGAGGTGACCCCCCCCCCCCCGACCCTATTTGCGCCGGGCCGGATTCATCAACGACTAACCCATGGGTATAGGGGTAGAGATACCCACGATGAAGCCTGCGTCTCTGACCCTTACCCCTTATCTCTACGTGACTCTTATCTCTCCTCTTATATCCCGCATACCCATGGGTTTAATTGTTGATGAATCCGGCCCGTGGTGGAAATTTTCTAGGAAATATTTGAATCGTGACGGGAATCGGCGCTTGATAGTTGTGGGGATCATCATAGCATACTGTGGCGCTCAGACACGGAACATTGCTCCATTCAGCGAATGTGAATGCACTTTATCTCTTCTTTTCCATGACACATCCACCTTTTGTTTGTTTCCGCGCTGGAAAGAGATGTAACTCCAGGATGTAGGCAGTCTTAACGGGTGCGTCAGTCGACCGACGACACTATGCTGTAGCTGCGTTCTGTGCTCAGAACACAGCTACAGCTTTGTTTTTGTGTTCTTTACTATCAATGTGTTTCGCTTCTTTTTTCGTGTTGCTGACGCTTCTTATAAGGTGATCCCCCTCCCCGAAACTATCATAGCGCCCGGGAAGCTGGTACATGTAGTGTTATCACTGAATCACCCCTCTGGTTATGGTAGGGGCTTGTTTGGACGGAATCATATAGTGCAGTGGTGTGAAAAGGTATTCAACATAATAACATCTCGTCCCCACCTCCCCCTTAGCTTTGAGGTTTCAATGTATAGCCTACGGTAGGATAGAATATTTCACTTTCTCGTTGGCGATCCAGCCCCGCATCAGGGTTGCGTTAGAATAGTAAATTCTGGTAAGAGATTGCACCTTCCATCCCACAATGATCTTCTTCACTATTTTGCAGCTGTTTCAACATGCTTCCAGATTCATGCGCCGATAGCGTTCTGAACTATTCGGAATTAGAAGATGATGAACCGCCTCTTGATCAGAAGCACTTAAATCTTGTCCACGAGGAGCTGGAAAAACTCAATATCGCCACCGATGTCATAAACAAGCTCGAAGTTCAACTCGATGGAGCCCGAGCATGCTTCAGGTGGTGTTTTTCTTCCTCTTCAGTTGTGCGAATTAATCGCTTTCACTTGATTCTGAGCGAGTTTCCGATCCTGGCGTTGGGGTTCAGACTTTGTTTGTTGACCTAGGCGCTCTCGGCGCTCTCCCGCAGCTGGTCCGCTGCTGCTGACCACCATGCTGCTAACACCATCGCCAAGCGAGGAGAGAGCAAGCATGTTTGTTTGCAGTTGAAACCGACGAAGAACGTCCCAAACATGAGGCGCGTAGACCGAACGGGATGGAAAACATGTTCGCGTGAATCATTGCCGTTGATGTATGCTCGCCTGACAAATCCACCACGGATGCTCCGTAAACGGAAGTCGATTCGATGGTCTTTACTTCTCAAGTTCCGGCCACCACTCGGCTCAAATCTGTGACTGTTTTGATAGCAGGGGCATACCTTATGTCTACGGCAGGGAGCATCTCATGTCAGGGTATCTATTCAGTAGGAAATCGGATTGTATATGAGTAGTTTTGGTTGAATTTTTACGCCGTTTCCTCACTACAAACCGTCGTAACTGATGCTTTACAGAGTTAAAATGTGCCATATTACATAGATGAGAGTTACAGACTTCACCTGCAGTTACAAACGTCCGGCTGTCTACAACTCATTTAACTCTCTTGTCACTATGAAAAATTCTAAAAAGTTGCCTTGCTTTCTCAATTACGGGATACATTTCTATTGGTGATCGAATGTGGCCGATTATGTTGAGACCGTGAGAAACTGTTGTATTGCTTTAGTGCAACGATCTCAGTCATACTATCGAATTCGGCTACATTGCACCACCGCATTACACGGCCTGTCGTAAGTTTGGGTGTGTGGTGCACCACACACCACACACCGTCGTCTCATTTTCCCTCACGCCTCATCACTCATTTGTTTATTTGGTTACGAAATGAGCTTAAATGAATGGAAACGGCGCTACACACATTACTTGTGTTAGGAATTCGACTTCCTAAGAGGGTGCTAGTGTCGAATTGAACCTAGGGGAATGAGATGAAGCCACACAAACATTACTTGTGTTAGGAATCCGACTTCCTAAGAGGGTGCTAGTGTGGAATTGAACCTAGGCGAATGAGATGAAGCCACACAAACATTACTCATTACAAACAAACATTATATTACAAACAGGTCGAAAAGGAGATATGTGAATGACGAGGAAGTTTTGGGGCAAGCCGAGAGAATTCTTTCGACTGACCACAACCTTCAAACACCCAAAGCAACAGCGTTCATAATACCTAATTCGATTGGCCATTGAGGAGGAGCAGACGACTTTTCTTTGCCTACGAAATAGATAACTTCAGAACTCCAAAGATCGAGGAAAAAATAATATTTTTTTAATTTATTAATATTTATTATTTATTATATTCTTATTTTAATTAATTAATTAACTATATTTATGTTTGATTTTTTTTTCGACCCCTCTTCGACTTTTGGAGAGAAAGTATAACAGTACCAATCTGTCTTCTTCATCCTCAACCAACCATATTGCTAGTGATTTCACGAACCACTGTACATATTTTGCAGGCAACGTATTCAGAAAGCTAACACGTGACGTCATCAATAAACCTGCATGTCCAAAATCTGTGCTGCACAATACAGCTGGATTCAGCCTTCTGCTAAACAAAGATCCTTTCCTATAATGTGTGTTAGAGGTTGAACTACCACGTCACCACCACGAGTATGTAGAGAACATTTCGAGTCATTTCCGAATCAAACTCCAGCCGAACAAGTTCTATTGTTCCACACTAGCACCCTCTTAGGAAGTCGAATTCCTAACACAAGTAATGTTTCTTTGGCTTCATCTCATTCCCCTAGGTTCAATTCGACACTAGCACCCTCTTAGGAAGTCGAATTCCTAACACAAGTAATGTGTGTAGCGCCGTTTTCATTCATTTAAGCTCATTTCGTAACCAAATGAACAAATGAGTGATGAGGCGTGAGGGAAAATGAGACAACGGTGTGTGGTGTGTGGCGCACCACACACTGCACCACACACCCAAATTTACGACAGGCCGTGTAATGCGGTGGTGCAATGTAGCCGAATTTCATACTATCATGCCACGGCCATCCTAGATTGAAGTACACCACTTTGTAAAATGACATTCCTACATTGCCGTAGACCCATTCTGATGTAGGAATCAACTGCTATGCTTGTTTTAGGGGATGTGTTTCAAGCGTGGTTGTGTTTAGGGAAATTCAAGCTTGCTGGTCTGAGAAGCTCAAGGAGCTGTCGAAGAAGTACAGCTCAGCGATCGCTAAAGCCCGTCCGTACTACGAAGCCAAGATACAAGTGAGTCTGGTTGAAGTCTTGATTCTTGATTGTGCGGCGTTTTCGTGCTCGCCCTCTGATTATCACAGTGCTGTTCCCGATGGCACGTAAAAACACCCCCGCGTGCAATCGATTGGGTCAGGCCTTCGCGATGGAGCGCGCGCACCGAGCAGTGCAGTGGAGCCGACGACGCGGCATAGTCCACTGGCTTAGCAGCTTCGATGGAACTGTAAACGATTACAACACTTGGTGCAGTATTTATGAGCGCACGGCAGTACTACTGAAGACTGAATAACCCGCGCAACGTGCGAGCAGCGTATAACGCGTAGTATCATGTAGTATGTGATGTAATTTACTTTGATAATGTACATGCCCATGTACATTGATACAAGTGATGTAATTTAATTTGATCTTTCTGAAGCATTCGATAGGATCGACCATTCTAAACTTATGCAAAACCCTGAACATCTGAAGTTCCACCCCGTTAGTGTGTAAATGGATACAGAATTAACTTTCAGAACGTAGTGTTCAAGTCAACATAGGAGCTACTTTTTTAGTCTGTAAGCTAGTGAAGAGCAGAGTTCCCCAGGGAGGGGTCCTTTTTTCAGTTCTCTTCGCTATATACGTAGCTGAGCTGACGTTAATTCTTGAGGAAAGCGGCGTTCTTGTAAGCAGGCAAATGATATCAAGATCTATAGAAAATTGAAAGCGGAGAGAATACATCGTGCACTGGAAAAGTTTTATGAGCGGTCAAATCTGGAGGTTACCTTTTGCTTCCAAGAAAAATGCACACATGAGATTGAGAGGGTCGGAGTGCTCTGCTGGTTAAGCGTTGCAGTTCACGTACCTTATCTTTTGATGTCTTGGAATAGGCGATAAACAACATTTAGTGCACGCATATAAAACATATGTAAGACCAGTAGTGGAGAGCGGAGACCCTAACCCTAAAGCCAAAATGATGAAGTCAACGCAAACTACCATGTTTCATCCCTTGAAGCCTTCCATTTGATAACCGTGGAACTCCAACCTTTGACATTATCACCAAGGGCATGTGGATTTTTTCAGCTTTCATTAAGATTAATTCTGAGCAGGGGTAACTGTTTAAATCAGGCATTTTGGTCCAAACCCATATAATAACGTCGAAATTGATGCGATTCTTCTAAAAAACGTGGATTTCAAGAGGTCTGTATGAGGAAAACTGAGTGTGTGACGCATACACTCAGCAAGCAACTGCATTTACAACCACGAATCGTAAGAGCAGTTCCAAAGTGCATTTGTTTAGCATCTACCGTGCCTCAGTTCCGTAACAGGTCTTGCAAAGTGCTTTTCCTTAGCGTTTACTGTGAAACACGGCGGTCGTGAATGTAATTTCGAATTACGCTAAGTCGGCACTGTTTTCCATAATGTAAACTCCTATTCTCCTCGAAGCTGCTAAGCCAGTGGACTATGCCGCGTGATCGGCTCCACTGCACGGTGCGCCGGCGCGCCCCATCGCGAGAGGCTGACCCAATCGATTGCGATTACATGTGAACTGGTCCCCGAAAAGTTCCGTCACGCGCGAGCAGCGAGAGTCAGACGAGCAGAGTGAGTCTCCAGATTGGGCTAGGGAAGGGACTCCGGGGTGTGGCGAACAGGGAGGCGTGGAGTGCACAAGACGACACGACGAAAAACCGCGCGCCGCCTCGGCACTATGCCAAGCGGACCAGTTCTCCGGCAACGATCGATTGCACGTGGGGGTGTTTTTACGTGCCATCGCTGTTCCCTCCTACGTTACTATTTCGGGCGTTGTCAGACATGCTGCGTTTTGCAGTGAATTCCTTCGAGTTTGCACCAATATGGTGTTTAGCCTTTTTGCGTCTTTCATTCTGGCCGTGATATTTGTGGAATCATATTTGCATAGGCTGCCGATCGGTTTTCGGTCATAACTGAAGCTCGTGATGTTGCAGATAGAATGCGTTGGGGTGCAAATCGAGTCGTGGGGGATATTTGACACTCACATAAAAATCATGGTAGAAATTAGAAAAACCCAATGTATAACCATGCGAACCTCCTTATGTCCTTTAGTTCTGACAATCGGTCGAACGAGTGACTAAAACAGCATTCCTAGATGAGGGGAGACTAGTTATATGTTGGGTGAAAGAAAATACGAATTGTTTTATGGAAACGAATAAAATGCTATACATCTCGAGAGGATCTAGAATTCTAGCATCAGACCTGCTCTAGAAGAGAATTATAGCTTTGTAATGACGCCCTGAGCGTATTTCGAATGCCGCCGTTCTTGCACGTTCTTCTGAGTTCTTCCTTTTAACGATATCTATGCTATTTGTACAAATTGTTCAGTACTAATACTGCTGATGTTCTTAAGCATTTCTTCACTACTGTACAGGGTGTTCCAAAATGACGTGATGAAGGTTTGACGTTTTCCCGAGCAAATGTATTTATCTGCAGCATGGCGGCAATAACGCCATTTCTTTGTGCGTATCTTTCTGTCCGTGTTATAAATTTTCAAGTTATATTTTGCGCCAGTTGCAATTTTTCTCAAGATGTCAAACCATCGCACTGCGACTTTGGAGCTCCATCGTCAAGGAAAGCAGCAATGCGACATCGTTAACCTGCTCAGTCGACTGCTTCCTCAGAAACTCGTTGATATAAGGAGCTTGGCCATGAAAGTGGTCGTCTAGCACAAGGAAGAAATCACACTGTGAATACGCTAAGATCCGGAGTAGCATCAAGAAGCGAAAATCCTAAATCCGAGAGGCTCTTGAGAAAAATCGCCTGTGATGTCGATGTCAGTCTCACATCGATGCATCGAAGAGCTAAAAAGAAGCGCGGACTAAAGCCCTACAAGTTCCATAAAGTCCATCACCTGACCGACAAAAATAAGCACGAACGGTTTCATTGATACCAACAGCTCAAATTACGGGCCGCAGGTCGTGGGTGGGAGCGAGCCCTTTCCACGGAGGAACCTTTTCCCCGTGGAGTAGGTTCACAACTCCCAAACCGGCAGTATCTGACTGGAGAGGCTCCAGCCACCTATGCCATCGCCAATCATTGTCAAAATCCGCAGACGCTCATGGTTTGGGGAGGAATCTATAGCTACGGAAGGACCCCCTGGTTTTGTGGACGAAGAAGTAAAAAGTAAATGAAGATGTGTACCCGCAGGACATCTTCGAGGCTTTTCTGGTTCCAGTAGCATTTCAGCAATGCGCAGTGGACGTTTCAACAAGACTCAATCCCTGATACAGGGCGAAAAGCACGCAAGCATTGTAAGGCCAGTTTTTCGGACTTCATCATGTCTGCGGAAATGCCACCGCTCCGAAGCCCAGAATCTCTGCGTCGGGAGTGAGGACGACTATCTCCAGATGACCTACCGCCCATCGCCAAAGACTTCACCAAGCGTTTTGACTACTGTATCCACACCAAAGGGGGCCACCTTGAATGTGGTCAAATGTAGGGTTGCCTAGTGTCTGTGTTGTTGCTATTTGTGTATTAATATGCAAACTTGCTAGACGTTTCATAGTTATAATTAAAAAACCTTCATCACCTTATTTTGGAACACCCTGTAAAACGTTGGTTAACAATAAGCCAACTTAGCAGAACATACCACCAAACTTGCTACGAAACTGCTCCTGGGTGGAGAACTTGTCTGCTCAAATTTGACGAATTACTTTCGAACGCGTACCAGATGGGAAGAAGTGGTGCTGTAAGTGGGTTACAGAAATTCGTCCCTAGCGACTCTTGCTCTCATGTTATCGCGCCTCATCGCAGACAAACCCGTAGTAATTGGACTATCTGATTTTGCGGTGTTTTATGACTATAGGAGAAAAAATTATACGAATATGCACAAGTTACGTTGCTTGCCAAGGGGTTTTCTCCTGCAATAGTTTTTTTTTTTCTTAAATTTCCGTGGTGTACAGGTTAACCGTGATGCCTTGTGATCTGCTTTAGCAGCAGCAACTGTCCATCACTTGTATTTGGTTGCTTTTTCGGTGAACGTCATTGATGGAGAAGACAGGGGTTTCAGACAGCGTCGTTATTGCCGGTGGTCGTCGTCCATGTTCTACGAAAACCCCTGGGGAACAGCAGCGCTTGCCGGGGGCGAGGGGACCGGTGCTTGTTCGGCATCCTCATCCGCATCGTCTCGTCCAGTTCGCGTTGTGCTCCTGGTGCTCGTTTGGGTAGCTTCTTTGAAACGAGGCGTCGCCGGAGTCATCATCCCCGACGCGCAGGAGACCAGCTGTTTGTTCCGGTTTGGTCAAACATGGCGCCGATCTCGTCGGATTATGCGATCAGTACCAGTTCAAGCGGTGGTAAAGCGGATAAAGCGTTTCACTGCCGATTTCGTGGTGCAACACCGAATCGCAATCGAACACTCATGGCACTTTGAATAATTCAAGGTCTTCCAGTATGAGCTGGCCGACGTCGTGAGTCTTGTTCCGGCTTATGTTTCAACGCTCTTCAATTTCTACCGACCTCTACAGGGTTTTGGAAAGGGTACCTTCATGAACGAGATGAAAGCGCTAGATGGCGCTGTGGATTAATTTCGGAAGGTACCTGAAGAAGTTGTAACCGTTCAGAAAGCTACGTGAAGCATCGATTTTTTCTACCGTAAGCAGTTCGTGAGAAAAATAGAGACGACATTCACATAAAATCTACAAGTGGCCGACCGACGTTAAAGACGGTTACAGCGATTAACACCACAGCCCTAGCAGCTAGACGTTGACGTGTGTGTATGAGCTCCATGTCCTTTCCGAGAATTCGAGAAAAATCTACTTTCCAAGTCTTCTTTTTGCGAATTCTGTGTAATCCAATATTTCACGTTAACTTTCAAAATAGTCTGGTGGAACACTTGCTCCTTTTGTTGTCGAGAAGGTTGTGAAGTTGGCCTTCAACCCTGTCGTTTTTCACATCTTTTGCGCTTGCGTAACTGTTGTTGGAATGAAAAGCAGGTTGGGAGGGCTGGTTCCTCGCGAATACGAGCAGGATGGAAATCGTCATCAAGCAATGATAGTGAGCAACTCAAATACTGCGGGAAAGTCTCCACTCGGGGGCAGGTTGTATTCACGAATTGGTAATGATTTAAGGGTGGGAAGTGCGCGTCAAAAATAGTGCGGGATATGCCTATTCATATCCCGCGACATGCAACTGGCTACAGCAAGCAGTGCAGTTCCATTGGGACAGATTCTATTGTTGGCGATTTGATGAAAGTGCGGGGAAGCGAACACCACAGATGCGAAACGAATTCCAGGAGCGGAAACTGCGTGATGACTCACAGCGGGCAGCGATTCGTTTCGAGCGGGCCACGTCTCTACTAGCTGTCGCTAAACAGCAGGTAGCCTTCACTCAGGATAGCCTGAATCGACAGGTTGCTGTTCACCCTGAATGCCTTGAAGTGAGCTTCCATTTCTTTATGTTTTTTTTTCACTGGCGAGGTCGTCGTCGGCTTTGCACTGTGTGGATCCTCCGACACTATTTTGTGTAGGTGTATGATCGACAGCTATCCCTGTACACTTTTATGCGTATGAAGAGGGCTAAATCTCTGTTTAGTGTGGTAGTCCAAGGCATCTCCGTCGGTCCAAGGAAACAGTTGCTCTTTACTTTTTACTATTATTCTATGGGGACACAAGGGCCCCGACATTCTTAACTGCGTGTTTTGCACTTAACACGTTTCGCGCGACCTTGCAGCGTCATTAAACTATAAGAAGCCATTTTTGTAAAACTTAAAATATACTGCGTACTTGTGCGGCATTTCCATTCTTTCTCTATGTTCAACATAGAGTTCTTCTCCAAACCTTCCAGTAATGCCATTGATTTGTGAAACCCGTCTTCTAAATTTGTACGCTTGGTACATGACTTCTGAAGCAGGTCATGCAATAGAGTACAGTTTTAAGGATCAAATGGTAGCACTTCAGGTCGTGAGTATGAATTGTTGTGATTCGACACAGTGTTTTTGGAAGCCCACAATTTTTTTTAGAATACTGGCTTGACCAATGAATAACTAATGAATATTTTAGAGAAAGAGGGGTACATATTTCTACTTTCTGAACTGAAAAGCGATATGTGCTACTTCTTGTTTATTTAAAGTGGATCACTTATTGTTCTCCTTCTTCCATCTTGTTGTCCAAGAAGCAGCGCAAGACATTTGAAATGAAGACTGGACAGAAAATGTCTCTGTATCATTGGTCACGTTCTTCTGTGTGAATTCCAGCCAGCACTGGTCCAGATAGATTCAACCCCAACTGCTCTCAAACTGCGAATGCTTATTTACGAGGGCAAATTCAATGACATCGCTCGTGATAGAGATCAAATAAGGAACCGGCTGGTGTATGCCGCAGTTTCTAAGTAATAATAATCACAATAAGTAATAACAATCATTATTTTCGGACAAACGTCATCTTTCGTTGTGTGCATGAAATTGCTAACTTGTGAGAGGGTGCGCGGTGTTCATATTCGTATTCTCCTCAACGCTAACACCTTCGGAAACTATTTCACCAAAAGTAAAAGAGTACACTCCTTCACTGGCCTTACCCGGCACTTAACCGCTACCAGCGGTGCATGCTGCCTGTGCACAAAAGCTCCTTTGTGGTAATTTCCTGTGTTGACATTAAGTACCGTATGTTACGGAGCGGGTTTAGGTGCTAAATCATCATATACAGCGTGTCAATGAGGCGGAGGAAGAGCGGTCAATAAGCGGTGATGAGCACCGAGCCATATCAGAACGGCTGATGGCGTTGGGTGATCAGATTCGCAAAATGGAAAAGGATCAACGGTGCGTATTTAATCTGCTTATCGTTCCCCCGACCTGAATTGCTGATCGAGAAGCGGTCGTGTTAAGGATGGGTTTAGGTCGTCTATAAAGAAGTCACGAACGTATTTCGACCAACGCCTAGAGTTTACTCGCGTATTGGAACGTCAGAAAGAGCTGATACTACGACTAGAGGCTGAGGTGAGAATGCACATTGTTCCGTTTCCTTCATCAGTGTTTCTTGATTTAGTACATAATCTGTCCAGAAGGCGTAGAAGCTGACGTAGGTCAAACCGAAATACATGCTGCAGGCTTTGAGTGTGAAGTTATTGTTTGTAGCAGCATATTCGGCTGATTGCACACGTGTTGATTCTAACCTGGTAGGCCACAATTGGGAGTTAACCCAGTGTCGAGCCACGCTAGGGGATACGGTCATACACGCTGTGGTCTCCGGATGGTATTCTTAGTTTTATCCAATACTGAAGTCGTGGCGAAGCGAACCTTCGACATAACTTTAGGAAAATCCGCTGTCCAGCGTGGACCTACAGTGCGTTTCAAAAGTATGTAGCCACATTAAATTCAAAATGTTTACCCTTCGGCTTTGTTTCTACGAACCGGCGTTTGTCGCATTCAATTCCTCGTAGTCGGAAATACCTATGTTGCTTTTTACAGGAAAAAGCCTGATCTCTAGCAAAAATAGATCGTTTTTGAAATTTTTTGTTTGTTTCAAAAGTTTGTAGCCACTCTCAAAAAATACGATTTTTATTAAAAATTAATAGTCAATTGGACCACCGTTATTTCTTATTACATCAAATACCCTGCTGCGCGTGCTACTAACAAGTTTCTAGATCACTTCGTCACCGATGTTGTCCCAGGCAGTCAAAATAGCGGTTTTCAGCTCCCCAACATTGTTGAACTGCCTGTTATTCAAGTAGACCTGCCGGACAAAGATACCTCACATGTTCTCCATTGAGTTGCAGTCAGATGAGCAAGCTGGCCATTCCATTACTCGGAGTCGATTACGTTGGAGCCAGTGTGTGGTCGATTTGGACACATGAAGTGCAGCGCTGTCCTGCTGCAGAACACGTGTCTGCCGTTTTCTCCCCGTGAGGAAGGGCAACAGGCTGGACTCCAGTACGGCTTGATACCCTAGACTGTCCATACGACATGATGGGAATCTGAGCTTCAGCTTCCCCCTACTGCAGAAGCCCGCCCATGTCGCCAGAGACCCGCCTCCGAAGTTCCGTCGAGAAAAGGTGTTGGGAGCCTGTCGTAGATCTCTCCATTAATACCGGTAACCATCGGGACCATCCAGATTAAATTTTTTGTCGTCACCGAAGCTGACCTGAAGCAATAAGCGTGTGAAATTCATGACGTCGACGAAACCAGAAAGCTACATTTTCCCATTGCGTGCCATGTTTTTGCGGGCAAACTCCAGTCGCGCCTGCTTGTGGAAGTTCGTGAGATGAGGTGCCTTCTGCATGGTCTGTCTTCAGATGTGTTCGTTTGATCGAATACAACGCCATATCATTGTTCTTGATGCAGATAGACCCGTCTCAGCGCGAACTTGGTTGACGCTCCATGTGGAGTTCGACACCATGCGGCTGATTCGGCGACGATTCTGGCTCGAAATCACACGCGGACGACCCGGTACAGGTGCAGACCAATAACCATTGGGATTCCGAAGGAAGTGGTCGACACATCTTGCGAACGTCCGAGCTGACGAGCAATGGCGCGGTTTGTCAAGCCAACATCCTTGAGCGCTCGGATCTGAGCTTGTTCCTCGATAATCAGGACACGTCCACGGACTGGCATAGTGGTTAATTTTGAAGAACAGGTCAAGCTGGCTGTTTATGACAAGAACTTTCCGCCAAAAAGAGCGCAACATTTGAATAGGAGTGTAAAAATGCCCGATATTCTGGAGTGGCTACATACTTTTGAAACGAACAAAAAATTCAAAAACGCCTAGTTTTTGCCGGAGATCAAGCTTTTTTTCTGGAAAGAGCAATCTAGCTATTTTCGTCTACGGGGAATCCAATGCTGGTAACGCCAGTTCGTAGAAACGAACGCGAAACGTGAAATTATCAAGTTCAAGGTGGCTACCTACTTTTGAAACGCACTGTAGCATAACCTTTGCCCAACCATTGTTGGTGTTCTCTGAAAATATGCATAATCCAGCTCAAGGCCTAGCTAAAAATTCTCTGAACACAGAGTGATCTGCCTGGTCGCCAGAACTGCTGTGCGTCAGCTCTTCCGACAGGAGCGTACTCGCAGGTCGTCGTTTACCAAGGAAGAGTATCACCGACGAGGTTTTGTCGGATTCTCTGTTGGTCACACGTAGACGCGCCGTCACAATCCGTTTGCGTCGTGCGTAGGAAAGTGTTATATGCATTAGGAGTATGCATTGGGCCTATGTTATACTTCAGCGACGCGTCGCCGAGAGCTCCGCAGGGGGTGTTATACTTCCATCGCCGACGTCATCCAAGGGTGGCAGAAAACGCGCTCCGATGGAGTATTTTGATTGTGGGTTGGTTCCTCGTTCCCGGCACTGCCATCATCCCTACCGGACCTCGAATTACGAAATCGAGAAGTGCAAAAGACGCTTATAACTGCAGACTGTTTTGCCAAAGTGCTGGTGAATATATTCTTTCATGCCACCATTAAAGTCATGATGTTAATGTCACCAGAGGCCCTAATAAACCACCTGTTCAAATCGACGTTCTCCGAGTTAGGGGCAAACTCAGTACTTGAAGAAGGCTAAGGACTTGCTGTTGCTGTTGCCTAACAATTTCGAGAAGGTTAAACATTTGAGCATCACATCTCTTATCGATAATACGCTTTGAATTGTCTCCTGTATGGGAGGATCTGTGGTTCCACGCGCTTCCCAGCTAGGGATGTCAGAAGTTTGGACTATATGTTTTTAGCCGGTGATAAAGCCTAGCTTTATCGCTTGTCATCTTCTATGAGTGACTGTGTTTATGCTGATTTATCGAAGAGGGTGTCAGCGGCAGGGAAATGGTGAAGATGCGAGTGTGCACTTCCTCACCACTTTCAAAACATCTTCTGAAGCACTCTCGTCGGCATCAGCAAGCCCTTGCTGTGTTCACTCGGACTGTATTAGATACGTTTTCCCGCCATCACCTGGGTGTTTCGCCGTCGTGCAGTAAATTCGCTGTGAGCTGGGGAACAGTACCCCATCCGCCACATTCTCCTGACATAAACACTTCAGTTGACCACTTGTTTTGCTCCCTAAAGGCTTTATTGGCTAAGACAAGTTACACAAAATTTGAATACATAAGTCGGGCCTGTCGCAGACTTCGACTCCCGGTCTCCTCAGTCGCTCCGATGCTAAAAATGCGCCTCGATGCTCTCCTGTCGACAACGTTGCCGACGCCGCCACAGAACCTGTCGACGACGCGTCGCCGAAGTACAACATAGGCCTTAGGAAAGAAGACCCGTGCACATGCGAAGACTCCAGGATGTAGTCCCCTATCACACCTGTGTCAAAATTGGCCACGCTCTGGAGTTCCTTTCTATTCGTTCTGCGCTCTCCTCAGCGTCAGCGCCAGTTTTTCGCACACGCCCTATAAGAACCGCATTAGATTCACTTCTATGTATGTCACATGTTGGACACTATTCTCAGCTGTGTTCGACACATGCAAGAATATAAGGTAAACGCAGCGCTGATTATCCAGGAACCTCATTGTGGACGTACCCATTGCAGACATCAAGTTCTTTTCCTTTATATCTAGGGATCGCGCTGGAACCCGTTACTTTTCACAAGCTGCTTCATCTTTTCAGTGAACTCGGCCTGTTCAGTGGTTATAAGTGTCACCATCTACGCGTTCACCTGGTGTTTCTTCTGATGAATTCAGATTCTATTGTTGCCATCTCTTACCTTTTAGAACTACCTGGTCATAACGGCCCTTTTCACCGTTCCATGACTCTTGCGTGTACGGTTGGAAGCCTTTCGGAATTTCTGTTTTAGAGGCCCTAGTTTGGTCTCCGGAACTATCCGTGCCAATAGTTCGACTAACCAATTTTTCTCCCGTCGAATTTCTGCGTGTTGGAGGAGCACTACACATCTGGAGATGAATTTGCCTCACGAGCTGTAGATGGAGAAGGCCAGAGGCATCAGATGATTAAGGAACAGTGATGCAGCTTGGTAGGAGATCTCACATGAGTTTGATGGAGGGAAACAGTGCAATCAGGAAAAAATTACAAACGGAATCGCGACGAGAATGTCTGCACAAGTTTACAGAGAGGGTGTTGCACGACACCATAAATGTGGTTGTTCATTGTAGTCTATCGTATTATATAAATCCTAACCTTATATATATATATATATATATATATATATATATATATATACAGGGTGGCTGAAAAGTTCGGGCAATTTTTTGCGGCGCTACTTTTGGCCTTGAAATTGAGGTTTTTTGTTATTTCTGTTGTTTCCGTTGTATTCCTCGCGCAATTTTGATCTAGAATCTGTTGCTCCAGTTTTCTCGTTTTCAGTTGTGCTTGCGTTATGTCTCGTGAAAGTGAGCGTATCACCGTCGTCGAGCTGCACAAGACGGGAATGAGGACCGCGGACATAGTTCGAACAACCGGCTTCAAACAAAGGACCGTCTACAAGATTGTAAGACGCTACAAGGAGACTGGCGGGACCTCGGACCGTCCCCGCAGCGGCCGTCCCACCACTGCGACAACACCGGAGAACATCAACAAGGTTCGTTGTCGCATTAGCCGGAATTCTGAGGTATCGATGAACAAGATGGCTACGGATCTCGGGATCAGTAGGGAACGAGTCCAGCATATTGCCAGGAGGAAGCTGGGATTACGCAGCTACAAAGTAGCTCGTATTCACTTCCTCAACGACGCGATGAAAGCTGAGAGGTTGAGGAAATGCAGGCGAATGCGTCAGCTGGTCGGCGATGGTCGCTTGTCGAAGGTGCTGTTCACCGAAGAGAAGATCTTCACGGTCCAGCCGGTTCACAACCATCAGAATCGCCGGCAGCTGCTTAAGAAGGGTCAGCAGAAGACGTCGGCCGCAAGGACCATCAGCCGCCGCCATTTTCCAGCCTCGGTGATGGTGTGGGCTGGAATATGCGCTACCGGAAAGACGCCGCTGGTCTTCATGGAGCAGAACGTCAAAATTAACGCTGCCAGCTACCAGCAATATGTCCTCCGCGACGTACTGGAGCCGTGGGCGACGAGCCATTTTGGCGAAACCGGAT
>OX377206.1:34856118-34899400 GCA_947396885.1 Heligmosomoides polygyrus polygyrus
CTGTCCGTCCGTCGCAACTTACGTTCGTCTGCCTTGGATCTGGCCAGGGAAGGGTCCAAAGCGTATGTATGAACGGAGAGAGCGAGTCATATAGGAGCCTTCCATTAGTGTGTCAAAATGTGTTTCTTTTTTTACCAAGTTGTTAAAACCAAGGATTAGGGGTCCTTGAACTTACTATGGAGTAGAGGCGGCAGCGGTCAGCAGCGCTCTCCTATGGGCTCGCGATGCCCGTCGTGGCAAGCGATTCGGGGCGCAGTGAATAGGAGCGCTGTTTTTTTTCTGTGAGGGAGGTCGGGTTCGGTCCTCCTGCGCTGCGGTATTTTTGCATTCAACTAACTGGTTGAGATTTGAGGGGTCCTGACGCCTGCATAATTTTCAGGCGTTTCTGCTCATTTTTTCCCTCTGTACGCTGTGGACAGTAACGTTTTGCGACTTGTTTATTACTGACCGGTTTTTGACCAAAAAGCAATGAGGACGAAGTATTCAACATTATGATGTGTGAATGTTCAACACCGGTGATGCAGCGGCACAAAGTGCATGAAACAGAATCACTGGTCACAATACCGACAGCATATAAAAGCTTGTAGGGAAACAGGCTCTTCACAGCTTGTTTCCAACACGGATCACTACATGGATCAATGACATCGGGAAAAACCCTCCTGCTCGGATTTTCGAAGAGACCAGGATGTGACGTCGCATAACCAGCTTTGAACCAGGCGTAAGCCACCAGCTTTTTGGTTTTCCACTACTTCTAGTCGTCGTCGTCAACTTCAGGTTGACGTGCTTCAAGGTCCCATCCGTTCGGACAGTCTGATTTCTTCCCTCGAAAGCTCCTTGTCTACCGGTAGACCAACTTCAGCGTGAGCAGGTGGATCACCACTCCAACATCGGCGACATCGCCGGTGTTAGATTTAAGAAAACCTTCAGCGGACCTGTGATTTCCAGATGACAGACAAAGATGATCGGTGACTGTTTAGGTCAATTCGCAGTATCAACAAACCTCGTTTCACATTTTAACCACCTCTGACGTCATATCTTCGTCTCTATGAAAGTCCGAGCAGGATAGTTTTTCCCGAAGTCATTAGTCCACGTAGGGGAACAAGCTGTGAAAAGCCTGTAGCTTGACTAGTCCTGCTTCATGCACTTTGTGTCTGTCTATCACTGATGGTGACCGTTCACACATCATAATGTTGGATACCATTCCCTTTGCCTTTTGGTTTAAAACCGATCAGAGATAAACAAGTCGCAAGGAAGTTACTCTCCACAGCATGCAGTTGGAAAAATGCGCAGAAAACACCTGAAACTTGTGTAGACGTCAGGACCACTGAAATCTCAACCTGTCAGTTGAAATGCAAAAATATCGCAACGCAGGAAAACCGAACCCCCCGCCTCCCTCGCTTTAAGCAACGAATCTATCCACTGCGTTCGCGAGCCCACAAGTGAGCGCTCCTGGGCGCTGCCGCTGCATCTCCACAGTAACGTCAAGTACATTCTACTCCCTGGGTTTAGCGAATTGGCAAAAAAGAAACACATTTTTATACTGAGAGGTGGAGATTTTTCCTATATCCTCTCCTCATTCATACATACGCTTCAGACCTCTTCCTTGTTAGGTGTACTGTCGAGCAACTGTAGCGGTTCTCATCAAGCTGTGGAATTACGATTATTATCCAGACTTTATTTGGTGGCGTTTCGGCATAGACGGCTTCTTCATTGCATGGAAAAGAAGAGAAACGTCGGAAGAATTACACCCCTTCAACTTTTTCCACGGTGCAGTTAGGTTGTTCTTACGTATCCTTCCTCGTTCCCGGTATTTCCGTATTACAAAAAAGAGAAATTGTCAATTGCACAATGAAATGGTCTTTGGACAAACAATTTCCACTTGTCTTCTCCAAGCAGTGAAGAAAGCGGTTATGCCGAAACAACCGAGTAGAGTTGCAGAAATATTGCTTTGTGGAATAGTGTTCGCCTAGCGACTTGACAGTACTTGACTTGACAGTATTGCTGCTATTCCTGAATGATATGCTTGGTAGCATTTCACCGACTCTAAAGAAGTGGTTTTGGCTGGCTCGTGCGCAAGCCGACCTCGAGGTCTGTTCGGAGAGCACGGAAGAAACGATTCGTCCTTCTGACGGCGCCTGAAAATCCCACAGAACCTCTTTTCTGTAGATACTGCACCATCTTTCGAAAGTCACCATTAAAATGTTTAGAAATAGCTTCTAACTTAACAGCACTCTTCCTGTCCCGCTGTTGAAATTAGAGCAATCTAAAAGCAGTTTTATTTTTCTATTTTGTTCATATTCGTTTCTCCGTTATTCGGCCGTTTTTTTTTTGCAAAATTTACATAATCCATTATCCGGGCTTCAAAATTTCGTTATACGCTCATTCCTGATGTCCTTACTGGATGCAATGTCGTTCTCGCAGTTGTTCTTTCAATTTTCGGAATCTTGTTGGCATCTGTTTCTCAAACAATTTTTTACCTGTTTTTACTTCATCCTGTTCTGCATTTTCTTAGCAGTTGTTCTCGAAACTGTTCTCTTGTTCCTAATCAGATGTGGGGTCGTCATCCTCTCAAAATATCCCTTTAATTTCCTTTCTTCTTTTTTTGGTGTCAAGGCTCTACCAATTCGTTCCTGCTTGCGGCTTCAGATGTACATCAATTACTAAAAACACGTGTTTGAGTGGAGTACTGGGACATGCTTGGTGTGTCCAAAACGCGGTCTAAACATGGTGGGAGCGTTTTAAGTCGGCTTAGTGCCGAGTGTGCGTCTGCTGAGTTCTTCCCGAATGCGAGCCTTTGTTTGTTGTGTCAGGCGGATGCCGATCGATGCGATAACACTGATAGCACTCGGTGGCGGCATGGGTCGCCGTCTGGCTGAGGGGATTCACCGCGTCAGTGTGCTTCGCTAGCTAGTCGGGTCGCTCGAGATGGTAAAGCTTTTGTTCGCCGCCCAGAAGGCAAGCGGAGAAGGGAGGTGTGTGTGTGCCCCCACGTGTCCATGCCGGAAGAGTAGGAATGCGAAGGAGAGCGAGGTTCTCCTGACCTGACGCGTTTGAGCGCGGGGATAATTTCGATTTTTGTTGCTTGGTCCCCCATTAAAGGTGCTTATGGGAAGCAGTAGTCTCCGCCTGCACCTGTCTTCGGAAGCCGAACTTTCGTTTGTGGACGGGGTATCCCACCATATATAATAGAGGAGGGTTTTTTGTCTCAACGTGACCGTGGGAAACTTCGTAAACTCCGCGGGCTCGATGGTTTAATCACCCAAGTTTGAGGCAGGTTCTTGACTTCTCTCTCCGAAGGGGAGCGCCGGGAGGTGAGCAATCGCCGCTGCCGAGGAGGACACGTGCGGCGTTGCGAAATAGGCCGGCGCCGCGGCTCTGCCCGCGCACGTGTTGGGTGGCTACTGCTTCGAACTCACCTGCTTGAAGGCTCCTGTCCTTGCTACCGGTCAATTAGTGCTTGCAATTAGGTGCTGCTACAGTTGTGTTACCGCAGGGTACGACTCTGCCGCCTGTGTGCATGGCCGAGGTCACTGCTCATTCCTGTTCTTGCTACTTTCTCTGTGTTCCGGCATAACCTTCTGATGTGTGCGAGCTTCCGCCTTCACTTTTCTGAGAACAGCTCCTGCTGTGTTAATCCATACTGCCGCTCTTCGTTACTGCCTTTGCCACCGTTTCACTTTGTTTCTCTTCGAGAGTCTTAAGTTGATGTCAGTGTTGTGGTGAGAATCTGCGGCCCTATTCTAGTGCTCCTCGCTGTACACGTTAGAGTATGCCCCTTGGTAGGAAGGCACATGTATGCCCATTCACAGCAGAAGTGAACTAACTTGGTTCACCTTAGGGCTAGAACCCACCAGTGCTGCTGATATTTTGAATTTCATACGACACAAAACGATGGGTTGGGCGTTCCTACATCGTGGCCCTCCCGCCCCAGCGTATTTGATTCCCACTGCTAGTTGTACCACTTATATCTACTCGTGTGCTTCTTAAAGGGACTGACAACCACTTAACACGATGAGCCCTGTCCAACGGAGCCGTTTTGCGCCTGATTCTGTAGGCTGTAAGTAAGATTCTCCCATTTTAAGTTGGTTGGATTGAGCCCACCAGTTTCTCCAGCCCACATAAACTTCCTACTTTCTACACCCTTCCAAGCCGTCGGATTTTTATTCGATTGATAGCAGAAGTTGAACAACAAACACAACGGTGAGGAACATACATATCCCACCTTTGTGGTTAAGTGGCTTTTACACTATCAGTCGATTAAAAGCTGCGTGAGCTTTTCGAGGGCATGGTGCGATCTCGTCTTTTATTGCGCTATATGCTTGCTCATTAGCTAGGCTGTGAGTAAGATTCTCCCATTCGAAGTTCGTTGTGTCGAGCGCATGCAACAGTTTCTCCCACCCACTCATGATTGCTATTTATCGCTTGGGCCCCCTTCTAAGACGTTGCGATATTTATTGATAGCGTAAGTTTAACAACAAATAGAACAGTGAGGAACACACATATCCCCACTTTGGTGGATCACTTTGGTGAGTGCATGGCGCGATCTCATCTTTCAATGCGCTATATGTTTGCTTCTTAGCTGCGGGCTGTAAGATTCTCCCATTCGAAGTTATTTCGGCTGAGCGATTTTTATTCGATTGATAGCAGTAGTTGAACAACAAATACAACAGGAGCAGAGGAGCACACATATCCCCACTTTGGTGGTTTAAGTAAGAGGCATTCACACTATCAATCAAATAACCAGTAGTGCTATCGGTTTTCTCTCAGACCTAACCGATTGGAGTTGCCTGATTATGTCGGCCGACGGGAGCGTTCCGCAGTAGATTGGGCGTTTTGATCAGGCAATCGATATCGATCGATATTATCGATCATTTGAGTGGTGCTATCGGTTTTTTCTCAACCACGATTTCTATCTGACACATAGGAGGTAGGGAAATCAGAGACAGAAAATCTCACAAATCTCATAAAGGAGGGAGGCTTAAGTCACTGTCTGTAGTGGTTCGTCAACAGCGAAAACCAAGTTCCCGTCCCACCCCCAGTTTTCGACTACACCAGGCTCTCGGAATAATTCTTCCCGTACGTTCCCTCAAAATTAGTGGCTAATGAAGTCACCTCCGGAATTCGCCACACCTAGCGGCTCGAAGCACGACGACTGGACAGAAGTGTCAGACATTCCTTTAGGCTTGACAAGCTGCAATAGGCTGTGAATTCAACGCTAGATGAAGAAGGAGTGCTGAGAACATTCTTCTGTGTGCTATGTTATACTGAGTGAGTGGTACCAAGCTAGGAATCAGTCTGGAGTAGGCGTAAGTCTCAACGTGCTCGACGCTGGGTGAGGAAGCATCCGTAGCTGGGTTTGGGCTAAGTAAGCTAGGTTTGGGCTACGTCCCTAGCGTGGCCCGCCATACCCGACGCCGGCGGAGCCGGCCAGCCCGGCGTGGCCCGCGGATGCGATGCCGGCGAAGCCGGCTAGCCTGGCGTGGCCCGCACACTCCAGCGTCGGCGCCGGCGGAGCCGGCGACCGACGCTGGTATGAAATGCTCTCAGATCACTGCTCTTTGTATATGTTTCCTCCATCATTCGAATTTTCTAATAACTTCGCAGATTTTTTGATGGGGTGAGAGGTGATCTCGAGGAAGATATCGTAAGGCATAACTTCCGGCTTAGAGTTCTTGGCAATCATCTGTCGGAAACAACGCGCTTATAATTGTCCTCATCGTCGTGAGGACGTATTTTTATACAAATTACGTACTAAATTGGAACTTTTGATTCCACACTCTTCTAAACAAGCTTGACGATTTTGAAATGAAGCTGTTTCTTACAATTCAAAACGAGCTTCTTCCACGTTAAAATAGAAAGTCTCTAAGACGGTCAGGATAATTTTTTGTTCAAGGAAAATTTAAAGTCTTTGAAAATTCAGCTGTCCCTCAAATGAGCACACTGTTTGACATTTTATAAAGCTTTTGTTTTGTGTGGAAAAATAATCATTTGAACTTGTTTTAGAGCGCATGGAAAAACAACAAAAAACGTGATAAGTCAAACTCTAGCTTACGGTTCCGTGATCTTTTCGAAAAGCGCTTCAAAAAAATCTTTGTACACTATAAAGAAATTCATTTAAATCTTGTAAATCTTGAGCTGCACCTAGATTACCTTTACCATTTACCAGTGTTTTATAAAGTAGGGTTTCAGAGCAAACTGTCGCGACTTAGGTAAAAAAAGGTGTCGTGCCGTGATATTCTGCAAAAATCGGCAAAAAAGAATCCGCCATGATTGATTCGAGAACTGTCGGTAGAGCATCTTTTTTTGCTGTAGAGCAGCCAGTATTCAGAACTTTGCAGGGTTCAATTCCATGATCATAACGTTTTTCCTTCTGCGAAGAAAGCTGCGCGCGAATCTCCACAGTGTTGAAGACCCACCTGTAAATAACTTGGTAGGTGATAAAGTGGTAACAATTGATTCCCATGCTTGACCCTGGTTAGGGGAGTGTGATCGGATGCACGTGTACAGCAGACAGCAAAATTACCCACGCTTTATTTTTTCTAAATATTTCTGAGCCTTTCTGAATCTAGCTCAAATTGAAGCATATCTTGGAAACGAGCGTTGTCGAAAAATGAATTAGTTAGTGTTAAGCGGCAGGGAAAATGGAGGCTTTATATTTATGTCAGTTCAGGGAAGGCCTTAAGGCTGACTAAATTCTTTCAAGTTGCATCTTATTGTGAAAGCTTGCAGAGCGAACATCTTCATCTTGTAATGACAGTAATCTTTTTCTCTGTCGTAAACAGCTTAATGTCGTCTACATCTTGTTACTATCAGCCATCGTGCGTTGAGAATCAATGTGTGGCGCACTCCGTTTCTCGTAAGCCCGTAATGTACGCACAACAGTTTCGCTGTAGTATTTGGCTAACGTATAGAACAAACGGTTTTGTTTTACTTTGCAAGAATAGCGTTAGGAATCAGTGAAGACAAAGAGCAGAGCACTTCGGCTGGAAGCATCGGAATTCGTCTTTGAAGCAGTTCGTATGGTTGGGGTGCGTTATTTGTGGAGCAGGATGTCACACTTGTGTGTTCCATGCGTACGTCAATGGCTTTGTCTTGCCACAGGGCTACCAAAGGCATCGTGCCGCTTCGGTGCGAAACGGGTTTCGTAGGAATCACTGTCTTCACTAGTGCGGCCAAGTCAATGTCTTGATATGAACGAACGTGAAGGAAACACAAGGGAACGAGCTGTAAAGGCGTCAGTCGCTCAGATGGAGTAGTTGAGGGAACAGGCGTTTTCAGGATCGGAAAGAGAATCGAAAATCTCCCATATCACAGAATGACAAGTTGTTGTAGACGCGGAGAAGTTTGTGGCTGATAAAGAGGAATAGACCTAGGGTTGTTGGTGTTATGGTCATCTGACGTGTTTAACGGCCATCTTGAAAGTATTACTTGAAAGTTATGAAACCGTTACGTTTCGAAACTTTCACAACTTCCGACATTTTATGCTTTTACGCTTTCAAAAGTGGACCCGTAAAGGAAAAAAAATGATGTCCTGCAAAATTAGTAGGGGACGGTGAACCTCATGCTGATACTGTTCATTAATGAGTTTTTCTAAGTCGGACAACGATTCCGATACACTGAAAAGGAGTTGTTACCAATCTGACGTATTTGGCTATTATTTTTAATGCATAGTTAGCAGTTTACCTGTCCCGGTGTGAGAGGAAACTGCATCTTTAAACGGTAAAGGCTGTGGGCTCTGTAAGCGAGCGGCACTGATATAGTACTAGGAAGGCAAAATTAATCCCTGCAGCTCTTTCTCTTCTAAGAAAATCTGCCACTTCAAATGATGTTCATAGTCTTGACTTAGCGATATTTCAACTTATATTCGGAATATATGTGACCCTTGTAGATGGTATTTCAAAAGATCTAAGAAATTTGAACGAGACTAATTAATACTGCCCAGAGCTACTGGGAGGAAACCAGAACATGCACATTTTTCGCACAATTGAAACAATATGTGTAAGTGCTTCGTCAACCTGTAGCATAGCCAGCCCGCGATCGTCGCCGGCTTCGTAAGTCCATATTCGTTCTCAGAAAAGAATCAGTTCTGTGTTCATGTAGCCGTGCGCCGAAACTTGGCACTATCTCCAACGCGAGGCAAACGTAGATAGGAATTGGAAGCCACGTTCGTACTTTTGGTTTTCTCATGGTGGATGAAGACATTTCTGGAGTCATTTGACGCACTATTCCACTTCGCAAATGCGTCTCCTATTTACGTAGTGTAGAGAAAGGTGGTGCGTTTTTTGGTCCGTGTTCAGCAACGTTCTAGGAATTATCTAGGGTGGTGTAAGGGTTCCGGAGCGCGTGCAGCAGCTGCGCAAACAACATGCACAGCCTTTCTGGCAACGACTTGCTCTTTCTGGCAACGGTCGATGCTGACGTCGGAGTTACATTAACCAGCTTTAAGAAGTGACAATCACTGCCAGTCCCTGACCCCCTCCTCCACCCTTACGACGGAAGTCGTGTTGAACAATTTAAGGTTGTCCACTTCAAGAAGCATGTGACTGTTGAGAAAGGCGAAATTTAACAGCGTGCTATGTACTTTCCTTATATGAGTTGGAGATACCGCCATCTATTTCCGCCTAATCAGCCGGCAGAAGCCGGTCTCGTGCATTCCAAGAGTAGATTCTATGTTCGGTCTGAAAAACCTCCCACATCTCGGTGGTGACGAAACTGGTACCAACCTTGTTCTTCAGGCATGTAGAAAGACGCGGTCTTGGATGCTGACCGGTTACCACAAGTCGTACGGCAAACTAGGTTGATCAGGTAAACAACAAGGGATGGGTGAGGTACTTATTCGTACTCATCGGAGATTTATGTAGGGTTAGCGCCGCTATTTCCCCTTCTTTTACTTACTTACTTCGATACTTTGATGGTCTTTTTGTCGGCTGGAGGTTTTCTTAGCGGGGACCACAACTCTTCCAGACCGCTCGATCTCTGGCTGCTTGCATCCAGTGAGGCAGACTCCGCTCTCGGAAAGATCTTGAGAATGAGTCTGCCCATCGGGTTGGCGGTGGTCCCAGTGGTCTCTTATGGTCTCTCGGGAGCCCTTCTGTGACACGTAGACTCCATCTATCGTCCTTTCGTCAAAGCAGGTGTCCGGCCCAGCGATATTTGGACTTCTTCATGTACTGCAGCGGGTCTGCTAATTGCGACTTGGAGATCAGCAGAAATGCCGTCCGGTCCGAGAGCAGTTCCTGGCTTCATCCTTCTGATGGCATGAGCAACTTCTGATTCCAGAATGGGAGGTACTTCCTCAGCTGGTGGCATCAAGCATTTGGGGACAGTGCTGGAAGAACGAAACAGATCTGTGTAGAATTCTTGAACGATGGTCTCCATCGCTCTTCGAGACGGTTGCGTTGTTCCATTCTTATCCAACTTGACCGACATTATTGCCTTCTGATCGCAGAGATTTCGTTTGCAGCGCTTTATGCTTGGACCTTTCCCAGCGGCTTCTAACAGCTTCAATCTTCTATAGGCTTGAATGGACTCCTTCACTGCAATTCGACAGGCCTTCGAGATGGTGACTCTTTCCAGATGGGAAGCATTAGGATCCAGTTTGACAGCTCTTCTTTGCTCCAAGAGCTTAATCGCATTTGCGTTAAGTCTTGAAGCAGACGGTGATGTGGCTTCGCAAGAGCTGCTAGCACATTTCAACAGTCCTTTGGAGAGAAGCTCGTAGTCTTCCGATGGATCTTCAAGAAGATTCCAATCATACGACTTTATTGCATATTCCAACTCCTCAGACTTGAATGTGGGGATCCTCACCGGTGCCGGTTTATGAGTGTCACGCTTGAACATCCTCTTTTTGAGAGTCAGCTTCGCTCGGACAAGGCGGTGATCCGAGCCGGTGTCAAATGAAGGCAGCACGGAGTCGTCGAACAGACTCCAGCGTCTGTTTGTAAGAACATGGTCGATCTCCGATCGTGTTTCTCCATTTGGGCTTTCCCAGGTCCATCGTCGGTTCGAAGGCTTCTTAAACATAGAATTTCCATGGTAGAGACGGCACGCGGATAGGAATTCTATCAGGCGCTCTCCGTTTTCGTTCCTTGAGGAAGTTCCATGTGGTCCTAGCCTCCATTCGTCGTGATCATTCGTACCGACGGTAGCGTTAAAGTCCCCAACGACAACTTTGTAGTAGCTCTTCTCATCGTTGACAGTCCTTTCGAATAGCTTGTAGAATTCCTCCTTTTCTTCGTCTGTGGCCGCAGATGTTGGAGCATATCCATTTATGATGGAGATGGTTCCTTGATCTTTGGTTTCCAGACGAAGAACAGCTACTCGCGGACTGATGGTCTTGTAAGAGTCTACTAGATGGTGCACTGTCGAATTGACGAGAAATCCAACTCCGCCAATATTCTTTCTGTCCACCTTTGCTCCGATAATGAGAAGCTCGTTGTGGTCGGTCCTTCTTATGGTTTCCGTTTTGCCTTTCGTTTCCTGCAAGGCGATAACGTCGTACTTGATGTTGCGGCTTCTGTAAAGCAGTGTCCGAAGATCCTGCTCAGATGCGATAGAACGACAGTTATAAGTGCAGACGAATAGGCAGTTTCCGTGTCGTGGTGGGAGAGAGTTTCCGGTAGTGCGATTCCAATGACGTCCTGATAGCTTGACTCCGAGATTAGATGGCCCCTCGCCTGAGGTGGATGCAATCGACGTCGTAGAAGTCCATATCCGGCGCGCGGAGGACTGGGGCACGCGTTTAGTTGTTTGAGCCATGGCGGTGGTCTGGTTACTCACATGTTCCTGGCCAGGGATACGCGAGAGCCGCCCATACACGACGAAGCATCGTTTTCTGCGTGACCATTTGTGCCGTTAGCCATCATTAAGTGATGTTCACCCCTTCACCGCGATGAGGTGGCACATGAAGAGGAAGTCTTTGATACATGATCCGAATTCGTATACTCGTTACACTTTTCAGTTTTAATCTTGCTTTGAGGATCTTTTATCTTCCTTAATCCCTTCTTCTTCTTTTTCCTCTCCATTTCCATTCCTCGCATTCATTCTTCTTGCGGCAGCACCCCCTAACAAAACACCTACTCACACTGAAGAATTTCACATGGGAGATTGCGTGGCTTGGCGTCAAAGAATTTAATTTACTCTGGTATAATTCTACCCCTATCTCAACTTGGGAAGAGGCAACTTCCAGGAGCAGTGGTTGAATTCTTTCCTGTTTAGCCGATTGAGGGTGAGAGGTGGACGTATGACTCAGTGGAAGCTGTTGCGGTGTCCAATTGGAAGGTGCCGATTACAATAATGATGCGGATTGGAGCCAAATCCTTGCAGTTTTTATAAGAACTGCGAAGTAGTAGCGCTGTCGAAAGAGGCGCCGGCTTTCACTTGCACCCGATGCCAGGTTCTTGGTTCAGGCTACCCAGCCAGGTCAACCAAGCCTTCCATCCCCCGGGGTTGGTGAATTAATAACCGACTTGCCTGGGAAGGGTAAGACGCTAACTTGCCCATCGACCGGCGATCGGAATTCGTTGTATGGGCCAAGTGCGCACTATTGATTAGCGCCGTCCTTCACCGTTTATCCATTAAAAGGATAAAGGATAAAGGACGGCGTTAGTCAATCCCTTCTGGGATGCGCCAGCGCATTCTACTTCTACGGGTTGTCGTGGGGGCGTGTTGAATGCGTATTTGGCCATACAATGACTTGCGGTGGCCAGCCGATGTACAAGTCAGTGCTTTATCCTTCCCAGACAAGTCTGGTACCAATTCACCGACCCCGGCGGGATGGAAGGCTTGGTTGGCCTGGGCGGGAAATCCGAACCAGAAACCTTGTATCGGGTGCACGCGGCAGTGGCGCCTCCTCCGACCGCGCTACACGCTTTCCGATGTATATCCATTATACATCGGAGATTTAGGAGCGGAGTGGAGGACCATTCTCGCTTTGCCTTGTTGACCCTCTGCATACACGCAGAGTCTGGGAGTCACAGACGTCGAGCTCTAGTGTGCTGGAAATAGCACCGGCGCCCAAGCTCTGGTGGTGCGGTTGATAGGGAAACAGCGTGATGGGAGGGAGAAATTTGTGGTTCGACTTTTCGATGAGGCAGAGTTGTTGCACTGCCTGAAAGATTCGCCACCATCAATCAAAGCTCTGTTTAAAATCGCAACGAAAAGGGTCGCCAGAAAGGAAACCAGATTCATTGGTACTTCTTTTGCCACGCCAGAGGTGGAAATGTTTTTGGCCTGACATAGACTAGATAGGTTATTTAAGGAACTGATCACTAATATGTGGTTCGTTTTCAAAAACTCGATCGATTACAGTATGTTGCCAGAGGCATGGGTGAGTAAAAATAGTAAGGTGGGAATCAACACCAAGAAACGGACATCTTAGGCGAAGTTCGTGCGAAACCGATTATTATGACCCCACCACCGTTACGCATCCATACCTACCGTATTCGCGCGAAATTTTAAAAACGAACTCCATATACGTGTAAATTACATATCCAGGCTATGTAATAGAGGGCGAAAATACATTTTCACCTTTGGAGATATCAGAGTACAATAGTACCCGTAAACCCAGTTTCCTTTCTGACGCTCATTTTCGTTGAGATTTTTCACAGAGCTTTTATTGATCGTGGCCGATCCTTGTTAGGAAGTGCAAAACTCGTGTCTATGTACAGGAGTCTATGTACTCGAGCTCTCCCTCTGTGTTTGGAAGACCAAGGCAGGAGTCAACATGGCAAACTGAAGGTGGTCCGCAACTCCGTCCCCAGATGTCTGTTGCAGATAAGGAATACGTATTTGGAGTCAGCGTTCGAGGCTGCATCTTGCGGCATGCTTCTCATCTTAAAATTCCACTGCGACCTGGTATCACCCCGTGTGAGTTTTGTAGTGGGTAGCTTTTTAAAGCGTGAATTCAACAAGACGTAAGTGGTTGGATGTCCCGATTTCCTATTTGAGGCCACTTTATATCAATTACCCTGTGATCGTTGTTTTCAGCAACAACTCACAAAACGTAGAAAACGAGCTGATGTGTATAGAAATAGAATCTTGGAATAATCCGTACACATCACTTTATCATTAAGGTTCGACAAAAGAAGTGTGATTATACAACGTCACTACGGAATTTGGAACGAATTTCAGATTCAATACATGAGCAGAGAAGTATCGGAGGAGGTGGGAGCTCACTTGATGAAACTGATTCGAGATAACGATGAAGATTTTCAGGGTCGGCTCGAGATCCTCCAGCAAATCCACCGCCTTACCAGCCGACTGCGCCACCGCCTTATGAGGACGATGATGGCAGATACACAATCAGTCACGAGACGGTTGGCCATTTATAATAGAGTTCTCTTGTGCAGGATTCATAAGTTATCAGGGGATTTATTTCTGTTTGTACAAGAACATACACGGGCAATCGCCTGCCAAGAAATTGGGTGGAGCAGCATAGCGTAGATAAGAGTTTTATTTCATATGGTGGCGTTCCTGTTAATTCTATAATCGATTCCAACTCCTGCGACTAAGGCGAGGGTTAGGAATGAGTATGGAAGCATTTAGACCAGATATAGTGAGTTGTTTGATACTGGAGAATCTACACACTGGGGCGCGACAGTGTGTAGTGTGATCCTCGTGTTTTAGCAAAACACTTTTGTAGAGAACTGACAAATATTGGATACTGTAAACGGCAAGAAAATCACTCTTGAAAATGTTGAAGCTCGCTGCAGGAGTGCCCCACCAGTCCACAAGAAGGCATTGTTCAGAATTCCGCTCACAAACTTCGCCATATATTAGAGCGAGCTACGCCCTAATTATGTTAGCACTAAAAGTTCTCCCAAGCTTGCCTCGATCAACAAAGAAACGTGCATATGCTGAAAAACGTCTTCTACTCTGCTCCATGAGGAAGCTATCGTTAATAAAGAGATTTCATGTGAGATAGTCTAGGAGCGTTCCATCAGCTCTTCGCCTTTCATTGTTTTTTCCCCCTTTAAACTGGCTTTGAAAAAAACAAACAATAGGCACTAATCCAATGTTAATCAGAAGAAGGCCATTTTGAGAGCGTGGATCAGTTTGTAGCCCGTCGATGTGAATAATTTGATCAGCAATGTACCAGGCAACGTTTAAGAGGTTAGCGAAGGGTTTGAGAGATATGCTAATAATGTTATGTTTATTACAAATAATTATCAAGACAAGGTGGTCTTTTACAGGTGGCCCATGTTTATGACGATCAGAATAGGTTGTTTCAAGAGTGTAAAAAGTGTAGAAAATGCTTGGTGTCTGAATTTCCTCAAAATACGTATACTGGGGTTCTTCTGTACAACATTAGTCATAGTTCTAACGAGAGGTATGGGAAGCTTAAAAGAAGTTTGGTTCTGACAGGTGGATTTATATTATGGCAGACCCTCTACAATTGTGTGCTTCTGGTTGCTACCTCCCGTCCATCCTGTCAAGCTGAAAGCGGCTGCGTGGCACTTCATTGGTCTTACGGAGCAGCAACGATGACCTTTCCTGGTGGACAGATCATGTTAGTGGGATTTATACTCCTTTCGCGGAGCGCTGCGACTTCCGCGCCGCCGCGCCAAAATCGCTCAGCCGCCGGTTATCGCGGCGCGATTCGCTGAAAACCCCAAAATTTCGTTAAGTGAGGTGTTTTAGGCCTCGTGCATACTTCCCATCGTCGCGATGGCATCGCGGCGATGAGTTTTGCAGAGCGATTCGAAGGGATGTGGAGTTCTCAATGATCGTCGCTCTGCAAGGGGCGCAACGGCAATCTGCCCAGGACCAACGCTAAACACCGCGCGCGGCGCGAAAAGAATGCCATGTCGGTGAGGGCAATCGCTCGGAAAAAATCGATGCATATGATTTGCGTGGCCGGCCAATCGCTCCCGTCGCGAAGTATGAACACAAACACAGCTGTGGGCAGCGCGTGAGGAGGTAAACACGCCTGTTGGGGGCGTGGCTTTAGGAAATACACCCGCTGTTCTGATTTTTGTTTTGCATCTCAAGGGTTTCGGAAGGCGGTCGTTAGACTCTCGGTGAAGGCTAAGGGGTTGGGGCGGGAGAGCCGGGGGAGGGGGGGGGGGGATGAGAGGAAGATCGCATGCCCACGGCGAGGGGCGTAACCATATCTTGTATTTTCTGACCGTTTCCTGCAATTGTGCTCACATTTCTGGGTCCACTGCAAGGGACAACTGGAGCAGCAATACCGCGCCCAATCCACTGCGCTCAATCGCATCGCGCCGACTTCAAGAGCGACGCGATCCGACGCTGAGTGGCATGATTAGTCGCGATGTTTTCACGCGATCCACTCCGGCCGGGTGGTGTCGACGCGGAACGGCGCGACCGAACAATTTAGGGATCGTTTAGGCCTATGTCATACCTTCGCTCACCCCGAGCGAAGGCGACGAACAGAGCGATGAGCGAAGTCTCTTCGCTAGCGTGAAGCTAGCGAATAGGCGCGCAGTTAATAGCGTTGTGTGCAGCTGCGTCGTAGCATCGCTACCGATGCTGCCCGATGCTCTGCTCAGCTCAGCGACGCGGTCGCATCGGTAGCGATGCCGTATCGCTCGAAAGTATGACACCCCGCTAGCGAGGCTTCGCTAGCGGTGGATCGGACAACTGCTACAGGCGTCTGTCCCTCCACAACGTCTGATACCGTCCCTTCCCCAATTATGTTAGTTGTCCATCGCCTTCGCTAGCGAAGAGCGATGGTATGACATAGGCCTTAGGGTGCGCGCGACGCGCGACGCGATGCATGTGTAGTGGCCAAATTGATCAAGCAACGCGATTGGTCAATGCGGCCACTACACATGGCATAGCGCCGCGCGTCGCGCGCACACTAAACGACCCCTTAGCCTCTATGCATGGTATCGCGTAGCGCAACGATGGAAATATAAACGTGGCCTAAGGTGCTATGTCGCCATCGTCGTCCGCTTCTTCGTTAGCAGCAACTGAGAGCGCCCTAAAGATTTCATTAAATCGAAAAAAAAAATAGAATTTCATAGTACTACTGGGGACGGTTTGAAGTGGATCACGCCCCTCAGCGGAGCGGCGTTGCAGTGCGTGGCACTGCAGAATGTTGCCGGGAACTGCGGTTGCACTCGCGGCACGTGGCGGAATGCGGCATCGTGACGACTCGTCCGCTGCGCAGCTCCAGTGGGGGCGTCGGTCACGATAGGATCGAAATGAAGGGTAGTGGTGCACTTTATTGCCGCCTTTCAGGTGCGAGAAAAAACTTGATGGTGAGAGTTCGTTTAAGTGCTTAAGTACTGGAAAGGGGAGAACAGGGTTAGCTTGAAGTAGTGGGAGCGGGCTTCTTACAGAGTTTGCGGGCAATAGTCTGTTCCGGCGTTCTCCTCGTTAGTTGGAGAGCTGCCCGCTGCACCGGAAACGTACCTGTATTTCGTTGCAAGTCTTTTTATGCGTGAACGCTTCTGTGCCAAACTTGTTTGTAAGGTGTGTTAGTTGCTACGCGCTAACGGTGGATCTGGTGGAGAATTTTTATGTAATACCTTAGTTTTTTTTCGTTTTGCACCTAGATTAATGTCTGGAAAGAGCAGGTCTGAAGAGGCGCATGGTTCTATAACTAACAGATCTAGGTCCTTAGACCACTTTTAGGCCTCCGAAAGCGAGGAACATCTCGAAAAATTAAGCCGCTCTATACTAGTGACTACCGCTTACAGCAGTTCGGTATAGAAAAAAAAACATACGCATTAAGGAAAGTGGCGAGCTTTTGCGTACATGAGGACAATTCTATACTATTTCGCGTATTTTCTCTCTTCATCTTTTTGTGACAGTCATAATACGCTGTTTGGATGCTTTGCGGTACACGAGGAGCACCATCCACACATACTAGGTTGTCCTGAAAGTTCTCAGCGTTTTGAGTGCTTCATTTGAGCTACCATAATTTTCTCAAATTTCATCGGACTTAGTCGAAATAAGCACCGTTTGAATCAGTACGCTTTTGCCAACGGGCCACCATTCGACTTATTCCATCAGCGAAGAAATTAGGTGGTCGAGATTCGATAACAGCCACGAAAGTTGTTTTATCACGGTCCTGATTCCTGAAGGGTTTACCTGCGAGAAAGCTCTGAAAGTATTTGAAAAGGTAATAGTCGGTTGGTGAGAGGTTTGGAGAATATGGCGGGTGAGGCAGAACTTCAACCTTTAATTCATTCAATGTTCGAATAGTGATTTGTGAAACGTGTGGGCGGGCGTCATCGTGCAAAAGAATCAAGCCTTTTCCGTTGACCAATGCTGGCTGAAGTTGATGCAATTTACAATGCGTTACGCCGATTTCCTTACAGTAGGACTCTGCTGTGATCATCTGGCCTGGAGCCAAAAAGTTGTAATGAATCACACCAGCCGCCGATCATCACGCAGTAACCATTACCTTTTTTTGGTGGAGGTTCGCCTTTGGAAAATGCCTAGGGGTTCGTCGGCGCCCATCCACTGTCCAGAACGTCTCCTCTTATCGTACAGAATCCACTTTTCATCACAAGTGATGATTCTATTCAAAAACGGGTCAGTTTTGTTGCGTAAGAGTAGGGAAGAACAGATCTCTAAACGTGACAATATTTGCCGCTCACCCAACTCGTGGGGCACCCACTTTTCGAGCTTTTTCACATTTCCAAGGTGTTTCGAAGCATCCACAACAGCAGTTTTACTGGCGCGTAGCTTTCTCGATCCCGCGAACTGTTTGGGAGCGTTCAGGTTCCACCAATTCCTTCAACTCGTCGTCCAGGATTGCTCTAGGTCGAGAGGGGGGGGGGGGTCACCCTCGACAGTGAAATCTCCGAGCCGAAATTTGCTGAACCACTGGCGCACATTGCTTTCTCCAACATTATCAGGCCCGCAGACTTGATTGATTTGTCGAGCTGTCTCGGCTGCGGATTGTCCCAATTTGAAGTTAAAATAAAATATCGTTCGGAACGTCTCCTTCGACATACTTCAATAAGGCCTTCAAGAACAGAATATAAAACAACGTAGGAACATGAATTATTTAGTCAGAGCGAAAAATTATGTACAGAAAGTAGGACTAATGAGCAATGCAAGTTGAATTTTTACTTAGTAATAGACGAATCGCTCAGAACTTTCCGGACAACCTACTAGAATTACCTGGAGTGCACCTCCGCCCGATCCGCCGTATGCGCTCCGTGCTCCTCATATCTCTTGGTTTATTAAACTTAAATGTGTTTCATCAAACACGATCTCAGTTTTCCGTGGTGCTGTCCGGGTTCAGTTAGTGTTTTTCAGGACGAGGTGATCGATCCGGTGCTCTGCTTGATGAGCGCGAATGATTGCGTCGACTGGCCTCACCGGTCCGGAGGGCTTGGCTCAGGCGTCATTCTCCTCGCTCAACAGCTTATTGGTGGAGGAAGCGATAAACGAGAGGCGGAGATGCTCTCTAATTCTCCTCAGTGAGTTCGCGAACGTCAGTTTATGGCTTGGCTCTGCAGCACAGGTTGAAGAGTGTAGAGTTACGGGGATGAAATGGATGAATTAGTCTGGGGAACCAGGCGGTCATTGCTGAGTCAGCGGAATTTGAAGAGCTCCATTCGACTATAACTAACAGTCGGCAGGAGACTCTGATTTGAAGTGCTCTGCAACTAGGCCTTATCTAGGCTCAGATCAGTTTCACAAGATGCAAGCTTGGCGTGGAGATGTCTTCACTCAAGGCCAACAAGAAGCCCGATTAGCTGGTCGCGGGCGTAAACGAGCGCTACTCCATTAAGGGTAGCAGCACCAGCAGTCCACGTTCAGCGGTTCTCGAGTGTGTGGATCGGTAGTTACACGAAGTGGAAACCAGCAAGTTGGAGTTTGCTCGTGTGTGAGTTCAACGTGGCCCAAATGACGCCTGTGGCTGGCTGCATTTCTGAACATACGATTGGAACATGTGGCCTTTAGAATGAGACTTTTTGTCATAAACTAACCCTAAATCTTGTCACAATCGAAACAATCGTCCATTTCTTCGATTAGGTGATCCAAGCAACTCTCGAAATAAGCCTTTTCTCTGAATAGGTGAACCGGAGGGCTCAAAAATAGCCGACCAGGGACAGCAGAAGAGCTTCAGGCAATTACAAGAGCACTAGACTCTGCGACTGTAGCAACACACAATGCAGGCCTTCGCACTTGCCGCAGCAACAGCCTGGTCAGTTTTGCCCCACACCTGTTGATTCGCATGGTGTACGATCTGATTGTGCGATATCACTCTGCGAAGCAGGCAAGTGCAAAGCACACCTTGAGCTTTTATGGTAAGATTTGCTTGGGTAGTGGTGTTCTTGTGTTGTAGAAGAATCCAAACAGTATATCAGCTGGATGTTCAAATTCGAACAATTTCTGAATAGAAGTTTTCTGCGAGGTTCGATTTTGAGTATTATTTGAATAACAGCGATTCTCGATTAGTCGAGAAAATCCATAAGTGTTCGAAGACGTTGTAACTCAGCTATACTGCTTGGTGCGCATAGTCACTGGAAGAGGCGGCGTCAAGACACGAGGAAAACAGATTCAACAGCCAAGCTGGAACGGGAAATCTTTAAAGAAGCAGAAGAGGAAGAGAAAGAAGATGGAGAAAAGGATATGATTATGATGATGAATGAGAATAGAAGACGGTAGAAACCATGACCACATCATAGATACTTGTCCACCGAAAGGCCGTCGTAAATCATTGCGTTGGTGAAATATCGGAGATGTAGGATGTTGGCGTATGGCAAAAAGAGGTGTTCATCAACCTGCACCTTTCCCCTTATATCCTTCTATATATGAAGTCTTAATAGCTAAGTGTGCGGTGATTAAAAATGGATCTGCAAGGTGCGATTTGCAAGTTCAATGAAGAAACATAATAGCTTCAGACTGAATTCGTCGTCTTCGTCTGACGTCAGCTATCGAACGTTGCCGCAGGGTATTCCAAACTCACCTAGCGATTCCGAGGTTTCATCGTTGGCCAGCGTTCGAACGTCTGGTCTAGGGTTTACTGACGACGAAGCACTGTCCGGGATGCTTCGAAGCCACTCCACGTTGATACAGGTGCGCTCTTTTCAACAGGTTGCGGGCTGCATGTCTGAACTCACGAAACCTCGCGGCTAGCACTGCCGCAGGCGAGGCGAGTCGTCGTTCACACAACGCTTCTAACAAGGGAAGGGTCTGAAGCGTACAGCTGAATACCAAAAGCGAATCTACAGGATGAGTCTTTACCAGTGTAAAAGTGTGCCTTTTTTGAGAAGCAGTTAAACGGAAGGTGTTACCAATGGCTTCAGCGACGCGGTAGATAGCACTCCCTCCTTCCTTCTCAGAGGGACACCAGGGTTCAGTTCCGTTTTGGGTGTTCGCTGCCCGGATCATATTTGAGAGTTGGAGTTTTATGGATTTTGAAGCATTTGCCATGCTTTGTTGCCAAGTATGCGCTACGAGCCTCCTTACAAGGAAAGGTTCCAAACTCATGGTAAGCTTTTGCTATACTATTTTGACAGCATATAAGGCCCTGTGATTTGAGTCCAGAACCACAGTCAACTTTGCTTTGCTGAACGCTTTTTCAAAGGTCTGAAAAAGAGGTGTGAAGACGTGTGCGCAACACTCGTCAACCTCTAAGGCACTTCATGAGATCCATGAGATGTGCCTCGGCGGCGCAGTTGGTAGGAGTGCCACCTCGTAGGAGCACACCGGCGGGCTTTTCAGTTCGAGTCCGAGTGCTACCAATATTTCGCACGTTTTAGTTTGTTATTATTACGCTTTCTCATGACCACAGGAGGCAATTTTAGACCATCAATGCTTACAACAAACCAAGACTGGCTATTTGCGCCTTCATATGTTATAGGTTTTGAACTATTCATATCTGCACCATATAATTTCTCTGGGAATAAAAAGTCTTATATATTATACAAGTTCTCCGTCACGCCTATCTGCGTGCCTCGCAATTGCGCGCTTCGCGCGATGTTGCAGTATCACTAAGCTAAGGACAATCACATCGAGCTAGCTGCTCTGCTTATGCAGCTTTTTTCCTACCTAGGAGTACAAAAGGCTCGTAGTACGTACAGTGATAGTATGACAGGGCGACCTATTGGTTCATCACTACTGGTCCTCCCTTATGGAAACGGTCCCCTATTACTGGCACTGGTCCCCCTCAATGATCCACCCATAGTGGACGACGTCTTCGGCACGTCTACCTGAATGCCCAAACACGTTGAGCGACGTCTTTGGCACGTCTTCTGAGTACCATGCACGTCATGCGACGTATTCCGCACGTCTTCCGAATCCCCTGACATGTAGAAGACGTCTGGTTATTTTCCGCTATTTTCGCGCCACGTAATTTGATCAGTATCGATTGACGGTGATCGATACTGCAAAAGCGAACTTCAGATCCGTGTTCAGCGACCTCGCCCCATAGCCGAAGTTCCCAGGCAGGGAGAAGACGTCTGGGTATTTTTTGCTATTTTCGCATCGTAATTTTCCCCCGAAATTTCCCCCTATTTTATAATTTCTGCGGCGGCGCCAATCGATAGTATGACTCGTCGCTTAGCGCGTTATTATAGAGTATGAAAATTAAAAGTCTTATATTTATTATTTCTCTTTTAGTCAATGGTAGAAAACGATGAAACAAGTAAAACACAAGCGCTTATCACACCAGAAGCATTTTACAAAAGCCAGTGAGGCAAGGAATGACCACTCCTTCGTTGAACGCGTAATCTGTGTGTGTAGAGAAGAGTCCTGGGTGAACATCAATGTAACCAGTGCCATCCACGCGTATGGCCGGCAGCAGAGTCTTGCGGGTGCCGCGGACCCGCCATGATAACGGCGAGTGGTGCGCGGCCGCGAGGATCACTGTACGCAAGTACTGCGTACTTCTGCCGGCAGAAACGAAAAAATGCTGAAAGGATTTCGGCGGCATCGGTTAGGAATTTCTTCTGACACATCTGAAAAGCGAGCTTTTTTGGTTTCTAAATTGTGCTGGGATTCTTGAGGTGGTCATTTATTTCCTTACGAGAGGTTCAGCTACGTTTTCTGGTCTGTGTTCCATCCGCTCCAGCAGTTTGGTGCCCTCGCTCGCCACAAATTCGCACACCGCTATTCATTCTACCATATTTTTTCTACTATTATATTCTACTACCAGCGTCGGTTGCGGGCTTCGCCCGCACCCGACTCTGGCCGGGCGGGCCACGCCAGGCTAGCCGGCCTCGCCGGCGTCGTGTGTGGTGAGCCATGTGGGGTCAGAAACCCAACCCAACCTCGAGCCCGCTAGGGTCCCCACAACCCAGCGTCGGTTGCGGGCTTCGCCCGGACCCGACTCTGGCCGGGCGGGCCACGCCAGGCTAGCCGGCTTCGCCGGCGTCGTGTGTGGTGAGCCATGTGGGGTCAGAAACCCAACCCAACCTCGAGCCCGCTAGGGTCCCTACAACCCAGCGTCGGTTGCGGGCTTCGCCCGCACCCGACTCTGGCCGGGCGGGCCACGCCAGGCTAGCCGGCTTCGCCGGCGTCGTGTGTGGTGAGCCATGTGGGGTCAGAAACCCAAGGAAAATTGAACGGAAGAAATGCCATATGCGATACAAAATAATAGTAAAAATGTGCAAAAAAGAGCAGCCGGTTGTCATACTGCACAGTGGAAAAGGATTCAATTTATTATGGAGTCGTAGCTTCCCCGGTAGTGGGGTAGTGGTAAAAGTATGGCGGCAAACATAGAGGTAAATTGAAACAAAAAACGGCTTATGTGAGGCAAAATAGTAAAAAAACAATACAGAACGGAGCAACCCGTTGTCATACTGAACAGTGGAAGAGGATTCAATTTCTGTTGTAGCAGCAACGCTGGTAGTGGGGTAGTGGTAAAAGTATGGCAGCAAAAATAGTGGAAGGTTGCACCACACAGGAGAGCTGGGAAGGAACACTGAGGTGTGACCACTGGACACGTATTGGGAAGAGACCTCTTTCGAAATCACCCTACGTCAGGCAGTCGATGGTAGTCGATGGTAAACAACAGTGGTGGTTGGGAAGAGACCTCTTTCGAAATCACCTTACGTCAGGCAGTCGACGGGAGTCGATGGTAAACAACATTGGTGGGCAACTGTCAAGCGTCTTCGTTTGGACAACTGGCAACCGCACCGCAAACTTGGGTGATTAAACCGGCTAGCTAGCCAGTGTACGAATTGCGGGTGGCTAACATCGGACAAAAAACCCTTGCTCTTTTATATATGGGGGATTATATTTCCCGATCGACCTCAGAAAAGGGCTTCCTTAACATACAAAAAAGCAGAATTGTAGTTTGTTCTCGGAAAGGCGAAGTTCTGCTACCTTTATGATTCATGTCTAGAAGCCCTATAACAGACCTCAGTTCTTAGTACAGCTTAACAATGGAATCACTAGAATATGCTGCTCCGAAGCGGTATCAATCTACAATCGATACTGAACGAATTTATTGTTGTATTCTTCCACTATATCTTCTAATATTAGTTTTGTGTTATGCTGCTTTCTATTGAGTACCTCTTAGCTTTAACTATTTTTCTTATTGACTTAAGAGTGTGTGACCTTTTTTGTTATAACACCGGGAAGGTGTTATAACTAAAAAGGTTCGTCTGAAGATAGGTGGCGAAATTTTCTTTATTATCGGTTCTTTTGCAGGTTATACATACATATCAAGCTCTCCTATAAGACCACGCCCTCTGGCGGGTCTCACCCGCAGCTCCTGGCGCTGCGGTTGAGAGCCGCCGTGAAGTGCGTCAGCCCTCGCGGACCTTTGCGTGCGGCGGCTTCGCGACAACTCGTCCGCGCTTCAGCTTCCACCCAGTGGCAGCGTGGGTTCCACTGCGGCGGGAGCGATATGGACGACTTCTCGGAGTGCTGTCGCGAGACTGTAGAGGCCCTATGACAGACGCGGCCGAAACACCGGAGCGCAGAGCTGTCGGTAGGTCTGGCTTATAATCTGCAATCAAAAGAAAAGTCACGGGTGGTACCCTTTTTGTGTAACATTTTATTCCAGTTACCCATTTGCGCAACCGCAATCTCTCCTTGTCGGAGAAGTGAAATCCGTTGTAAAGGTGGAAAGCACAATACCGCTCCTTTCTTTTGGTTCCTGGGCGGAATAGACGGAAAAAACCGCCGTTTTCGCCGCTTTTCCATAACTCCCTTCAAAGTGCATCGATCAGAAAATAATTGCCACCATTCGAATCCACTCTGGATGATCTATCCAATGATGGTAGCATTCAATGGTTTTTAAAAAAGTTGATTCGGTGACCTATAAAGTCTTGACGACGGCGGCCTCCCTTCGCCGCTCGAGATAATTGCCCCCATAGGGAATATCTACCTAGCTGGTCAGAATAAGCACCTTTAAGTAAATTTCTCGTCTTCTGCCTGTGCTGCGATCTAAATGGTGCACCTTCTCATAGCTGGTGAAAAATTGTGATCATTTTGATCTTCTTCTTTGTTAAATTTTCATCATCTGAGCCGCCAGATTTTTGGAAATCCGATTTCAAGGGCTCCTACTTGGTCTCGGCTTCGTCCATGAAAGTTCAGCAATCAACTGAGCTAAGGAAAATCCGCAAGATACCTTAGAGAAAGCGATAACAATAAAGCGGTTCGAAAACTATCAGCTGCGAAAGTCACCTACAGGGTCAATTGTTGATGGGAAATGTGATTTTTGCCAAATCAAGAGGACGACAGAAGTCTCGCCTTCAGGAAGACGGACCGCAAAATGAGAAGTTCACGGTAATGCTGTCACCATCCACCTGTGGTCTTCTTGGCTTGGTAGTGGATTGTAACACATATAAACAAGCGGCCAAACCTCACGGCCTCAACCTTAGGCATCAAGGGAGTCACGAGGGAGCCAGTAGAGGTCGCCGCACTGGTAGAGCGGCGGTCGCCCTAATCGTGGATCGGAAAGGACTCCACAGTCAGGCGAGCAATCACAGAGTTCCAGAAAATGGCTAAAGTAATGGAAAAGTTTAGAAACTAACATTATTCGGCTCAGAATTTACTGGGAAAATCGTTGGTTGAGAAGGTTTTCCATTCTGAGCAACTTTTTTAGCCGAAATTGTACTGGAGCCATTTAACTGTGAGGCTTGACTGCTTGCTTACATGTGTTACAATCCACTACCAAGCCAAGAAGACCACAGGTGGATGGTGACAGCACTACTGTGAAGCTCTCATTTTGCGGTCCGCTCTTCTGAAGGCGAGACTTCTGCCGTCTTCTTGATTTGGCAAAAATCCCATCAACAATTCACCCTGTACATGACTTTCGCAGCTGATAGTTTTCTAACCGCTTTATTGTTATCGCTTTCTCTAAGCTATCTTGCGGATTATCCATAGCGAAGCTGATTACTGAACTTTCATGGACGAAGCCGAGACCAAGTGGGAGCCCTTGAAATCGGACGCTTTTCAAAAATTTGGCGGCTCACGTGGGGAAAATTTAACAAAGAAGAAGATCAAAATGGTCTAAATTTTTTACCAGCTTTGAGAAGGTACGCCATTCAGATCGCACCACAGACAGAAGACGAGAAAATTACTTGAAGGTGCTTATTCTGACCAGTTAGGTAGATATTCCCTGTGGGGGCAATTATCTCAAGCGGCGAAGAGAGGCCGCCACCGTGAAGACTGCATAGGTCACGGAATCAACTTTTTTAAGGACCACCGAATGCTACCTACATCATTATTTTTAATTACCCAATTTTGAGATGCCTTCAAATAGTCAGAGAAGACACGCTATCTCAAACAAAACAAGAAAGCTGCCTGGCAAAGACATCGACCAGATACATGAAGAGCTGAAGCCGACAAAGGCAGCTAAATTGCTCAACGAAGAGATTGATTTGGATCTGCCTGGAGGTGGCCAGTTCTACTGTATTGAGTGCGAGCGGTATTTTGTGGACGAAAAAACACGACAGGTTCACCGGAAGACGAAGATGCACAAGAATCGAATTCGTACCCTGAAGGAAGTTCCATACTCCATAAAAGAGGCAGAGGCAGCTGCTGGACGTGGAACATACAGACACGTCACTCTCAAATCTAAAATCGGTAGTGAGACTGTAAGTGTCATGCAATTGGAATACGTCAAGGATTGACCTTTATGAGGTGTGCATTCGTCTTGTTGACAATTTGTGCAGTATTTTATCACTATACATGTAGAGACTAATAGCGTACCTTCAAGTGTTATCTTCCATGCTTTCACCGTGTAATGACCTGTCTTGGTTTTATGTACTACTTGTTTGATAAGCTTGTAGCCCTTTGCTAGGTTAGACAGCTTAGCTTCCAGTTATAGGCAAGTGCACTGAGAACCGAAAAATGGGCAGAAGTCTACGACTCATGTTTTGGTAGAAAGTAAAAATTGGTCAATATAAGGTGTAAAACCGAGAGACAATGCCTAGGCCGTTGCTCCAAGTGGTCAGCACAGTTTAATTACAAGGCCTGAAAACGTTATTCGTTTTTGATTGTTGTTCTTGTTTTTGTTGACGATATTCCGCTTATTGGACCAAAAGCTGAATAAAGAATCATTGGATAGATCATCCAGAGTGGACTCGAATGTTTGCAATTATTTTCTGATCGAAGCACTTTGAAGGGAGTTAGGAAAAGCGGCGGAAACGGCGGTTTTTTCCGTCTATTCGGCCCAAAAACCCAAAGACAGAAGCGGTATTGTAGTCGGCCGACAACACGTTCAGGTGAGAATGACATCTCTAGTGCACCGATACTTATGTACCGATATGGCCTGGGTTCATAATATTCAACCGTAAGATAAGCGTATTTGTGGGCAATTACAGTATCATTGGTGATACGGTATGATATGGTGGTGGTACAGATATGAATAGTTGAAAAACTAGCACATATGAAGGCTCAAGTAGACGGCCTTGGTTTGTTATAAGAATTGATGGTCTAAAATTGACTCCTGTGAGCATGAGAAAGCGTAACAACTACAAACTAATACGTGCAAAAATATTGGCGGCAGTCGGACTCGAACTGAAAAACCCGCCGGTGTGCTCGTATGTGGTGAATCTCCTATCATCTGCGCGGCCGAGGCTCATCTCATGGAGGTTGATGAGTGTTGCGCATACGTCTTCACACCTCATTCAGTTCTTTAAAAAAGCGTTCAGCAAAAACTGACTGTGCTTTTGGACTCCGATCACGGGGCCCTACATCCTATCATAATGGTATCGCAAAAGCTCACTATGAGTTGGGAACCTTTCCTTGTTAGATCTCGTTTTCTCACGTGGTTGATGACATAAAAGCCACCTTGTTCGGGGTTTTCCAACGAACCAAGATGCGCATCTGTAATTCGGGGTTTTCCAACGAACCAAGATGCGCATCTGTAACCTGTAACAGCCATATTACGATGACACCGCTCCTCGGCTTGTTCGTAAAACGATTTCACTTCCTCATCCTTTGTCCCGACCCTAGATTTTGTATAGAGAAGGTGGACATGGTGAAGGCAAGAGTCAGAGTACATTTGTTTATTTGTTAAATGCACTCCAGATGCGCTAAAACGTCCTGTAACACTATGAAAACGACCAGAGAGTCTCCAAAACCGAAAGGAAATAGGAAGATTATCGAACTAATAGAACATTCAGAACAACTACTAAAACCGCTGCAACGAGAGACATGTTGCATGCCGTCTGTGTTTCCGCTAGAAAAAACGGAACCCAGCTGTATAATTATTAGTGTCCAGAATTATCTGCAGAAATACAATTTGTTCAAAATAACAAAATTTTTTGTCAACATTTTATTAATCAACCAAATAATTTCCATCAACGTCGACTACCCTCCGCCAACGTTCCACAAGACTTCGAATTTCTCTAGCATAGAAGTTCGGCGACTTAGAGGCGAAAAAAGCTCGGAGGTAATTTTCGAAGTGGTCACGATCTTAATAATGCTTTCCTTCCAGACGATGCTGAAGTGATCGAAAAAGGTGGTGATCACTTGAGGCCTGATCCGGGCTGTACGGTGTACGCGGCGGAACTTACCATCCGAGTTCCAGAATTTTCTGAGAAGTCGTCTTCGCGATGTGTGGGCGCGCGTTATCGTGCAGCAAGCGAACTTTGTCGAGCCTGGACTGTTCCTTGCGCATCTTGTCCGCCAATCTCTGCAGTTGTGTAGTCGGATGTTGCGTATGCTATAATCAAACGGTTAAGGTTCGACTCCTCAGACTCTTCTACTGACCTTACCAACAACAAAAAAAAAAGATCTGTCGGTACAACGTCCTGGGAAGTTTTTGAAATGTATGCAATGCAACTCGGGAGGTTGAGAGGGAGGATGTTATTAGAGCCTCACGTATAAGCTGCACCGCAACATATTCTATATTCAATGAGTAGCACTTGTAAATGTCGTACTGGTTACAAAGTGTCCGAGTTCGAGATGAGAAAGGAACATAAAAAGAACAGTTTCAGTAGCAGTACATGCTGACGCTATACTATGTTTTTTCTTTGGCGGAGTGTCCCTTATAAGCGAAGAAACATACAGCGGTAGAGGTGATTGGGAACACTGTACAAAATCTATTGTTGCTTAAAACCTAAAGAAGGTTTGGGAGCGTGCTTGCTTAAGATGTGGAAGGAAAGAACAGAACAGAAAGAATAAAGGCAGAAACTATGGCTAAAGACTGAAACACTCTGCCAGTTGTCTCTATTTAAACGAAGTTAAGGACAATGGAGACGCGAACGTGAGTACTGCAGCAAAGAGCTACTAGCAACTACGGATAGAACGCCACTTTCTATTCAAACTGTTCGCTTTTGATCGTGCGGCAGCAGGGGTTTTTATGTCGGAAGGTACATTGAGATTCTCCACTTCACTTCACTGGGTCAGCTTCTGTGTTTCTCCTGTCACCCGGAAATCTAAATGGAAAATCATCTTGAATGGCCATGTTGAGTGCAGGACTAGCTCTAAACATTGCCTCCTAGATAATGTGTTGAGAAGCAAGATTTCAACTATACGGAGTAGACCGTTCTGGAGCACACGTGCGCTGCAGCGGCGTGCATCGCATCTGAAGGACTCTGGTTAGGGCGGAAGACGTTTTGAAGAATGGCGATATATTTTGTAATAGCATGGTATCAACAAACTGCGGGTATAAAGTCGCTGCAAAATTTTTGTTTGTGGCATTTTGTCCTGGAGGAGGTTGTGCCTGTATTTTTGGCACAACCTGTATAATAGTAGTGACAGTGGCGGCCACTCATTTTTTACGCACTTTGTGCATGTGCGTAAGTGGTGTGGAAGTTGAGTACGTCATTATGCTAAGGCATTTTCGCGTTTTAGAGGATAATGAAGAGTCACTAATAAACAACTCACGGAAATTCGTGTTCGGAAACTTACTGCATTGCAAACGCTGCAAAGAATGTATAGAACCAAACACTCTAATATCAGCCCAAATACTGGAAATGAGAAACCACTGCAACCGACGCGATTTGAACCTCTGACATCCCTTTCACAAGCTGAGCCCACGTGTTAACCGCTGCGCCGCTTAATCCACTGTCAGTGCTTTCATAGTATTGTTTGAGGACCCCCTTATTCGTCTGATTTACCGACTCAGCAAAAACGAAACACACTAAAAGAAGGGTAGATAATCTTCCTACGTAACTAGTTTCCGACTTCGTACTTGCTTCAGACTCTTTCCTTGTAAGTCTGCTGTAAACTAAAATTTCTACTCTAGCAGATGTCGTGGCCCTCAATCTTGCACCATGGAAAAAGATCTATTCATTTTCCCATCACCCATTTATCGTCAAAATTACCGTTTTCTCTCTAAGGATGTATCTGAAGGCTGCCGAGTATCCGCCGAACAGATACAGTCGCCGCGGATTTCCAAAAGCTCAGCTCCCACCCCGCTTCCCCCCCCCCCCTCCCTACCTCTATTATCATGCATCTATATCAGTGTATTTATTCCCTTCTTTCAGGAGATCGAGTGTGCCACTGATAGACTGGATAATATCCTCCGTCGCAGCGTAAGCGACGCGGAGCGTGAAGGTGGCCACGAGAGTAGTGCTGTAGGCTGAGCTGCTCCAATCCTCGTCTTTCCATAGCTGGAATCCCTACTACTTAGTGAACGATCGCGGACTTTTCGGTGCATTCCGAATCTCTTAAATAATTGTTTTTGTGCTAGTGTTCGGGGCTGTGGTCCCTGCGTCTCACTTTTCCTGAAAGTTTTGTATTGATGTATATAGGTGTGTTTAAGTGATGTTTGGTGCCAAACGCGGGTATCGAACGATGTGTACGTCAAAATAGTTGTTTTTCAGACCATCTGTATCCCTGACTCTAAAATTCGTCTCTGAGGATCATGTCATTATCGAGTAATCTCAGGGGACTTGCGCGTCTCTTCCGCTGCGCTCCTTTTCAGCAGCCCACACTTGTTGCCTTGCCAGCTAGAAATGTATGACTCGTTGAAATATTGCCAGAACCATCAAGTTCAAATCCTCCAGTGCTATTTAAGCAAACTTCTGTTTCTCTACGATGCTGCTTTGTTTACGAAATTGCTGAGTGAAACATCAAGTTGTTACTAGAAGTTTTTTCAGCTAGGTGAGGCTCTTGTTTGCTGGATCTGATGATCCCGGCGAGGTCTGCAACCGGGATTTCTCTTCTACGCTTACGCCACTTTTTCGCTTCTAAAATTTAGAAGTCTCTTTGTCGTGATCGGTATTTCTTATTGAACGATTAGTGCCTCGAGTTTGCCCAGAATTTATGATATGAATGCAAACGATGAATATGTGATGTGTGATTCTTTCGTGTTGTTGACGCGCGCTTAGGTGGTTGCTAGGTTGCAGCAGGTAAAGGTTGTATTCGAAATATGAGGAGCGAAGAATTAGCATGTGCTCGTAGCCACTCAACCTCCTGTGATTCCAATCTTGTCATAGGTGGTTTTCCCACGTGTCTTTGCGAGAATGGGAGTGACACTAACTAGCCCCAAATGGTGTCTAGAAATCTTCACCAAGAGAGTACGAGGGTGATCCAGTCGTTCGCTGCAGGCATCTTCCATGAAGGCTCAACTCGCAGCTGCAAGGGAACAGCAGTCTTCGGGAAACCAAAAAACGTGCAGCTCATCTCTACGAATAGCAACAACACCTACAGTGCCATTCGATCTTTAGGCGGAGAAGGCGCGTAATGCTCTAAAGGATTTGCTGTTTCCAGTGCCATCAATTTTAGAAAATTTCCTTACTTTAGAGAGCTCTGTTTGTGGAATATCGAGTTTTTGGATGCTTACTCTTGTTGATTCGGTTAAGAACGTTAGGGTGAATCGAGCTGTATTGGAAGAATCTTTATATTGAAATTCTCAGCACCTACATGCTACCGATTTTGCCCACATGACATTTGTTTGCAGCAGTTTGCGCGCTTTCCCAGACATGACCACCAAGCGATTTCCTTGAAAAATGAAAGTAAGAAATTGCTAGGCCTATGAAACGTGTCACAAGCTTCCACAAATTTCTGTTGTTCAAACAGAAATCAAGCTTGCTGCCAGGCTCACTTGTTCCAAAATGAAAAAAATACCTACGAGTGCATTCAACACTAAAATCTGACCTGAACGGTAGTTGAACCTTGTTTTCTCATTTATTTAAACCATTGTATCTCTGGAGAAACGGCTAAGCGTACGGAACAGGTCGGAGGTTGATTCTGGAAGGTAGGTCCACTCGTTGTCCCTGTCCCGTCTCTGAAGACTTTTCGGAAGACTTCTCGGAAAACGGCGGAAAATGCGTTCTTTTGAGCTTTTCCCTCCCTAGAGATCAAATTGTGCGGCCGGTAATGTATCACACGTATATTAAGCGACCACTACATTGGAAATCACTGAAATTTTAGTTACTTTGTCTCAATTGATAGAAGAAGTGAAAGACCTGCTCTTTCCAATTATTTGTTTCCCGGAAGAACCTGAATTAAGGGAGTAAAGGTTGGCGTTACTCAATCCCCTTTGGGATGCGTCACGCACAGCACTTTTGCGGGATGTCATGGAGGCGATTTGAATGCGTGCTTGGTTTGGCCTTATAATGACTTGCGGTGGCCAGCCGATGAACAAGCCTATCTTTCCCAGACAAGTCTGATACCAATTCACTGACCCTAGAGGGATGGAAGGCTTGGTTGACCCGGGCGGGAAATCCGAACCAAGAACCTGGTATCGGGTGCATGCGCCAGCCGGCACCTCTTCCGACAGCGCTGCACGCGCCCTGCGGAGAGATGAGGAGAGAATAATGTGGTTTTCCTCGTATTCCAGAAAGATTCTCTATCGCGGTAATTCCATTAAGACTGCTTACTTACTTAGTACTTAGTTCCTCCCGTGCTGTTGAGCGCATAGGGCGACGAACTCTTTCCACCGCTGCCTGTCTTGGGCTATTTCTTCACACTCCTGCCTAGAAATATTCATAACTTCCAAGTCATTCAAAAACGTGCGACGCCACGTGTTTTTTGGGCGGCCTCTGGTTCGCTTTCCTGGCGGTGTCCATTGCATGGCTGATCTTGATAGGCGGTGCGCCGGCATTCGAAGAATGTGCCCGGCAAGGCGGAGTCGCCGTTGCACCACGGTTTCGTAGAGGTTGCTCGAGCGGCAGCGTTGTAGTACTTCTTCGTTCGTCAAGCGGTCTGTATAGCGTATCCTCATTATTTGTCGTAGACATTTGCAGTGGAACGCGTTGATCCGTCTGATGATGCTAGCTGACATCATCCATGTTTCACTAGCGTACACTGCAGTGGGGACGACTATCGAAGAATACAAACGCAGCTTGACGCTATTTGAAATTGAAGACGACGTCCACAGTGGCTTAAGCCTCCGGAACACTGCCGTTGCCTTCACAATCCTGCATCGAACGTCAGCTTCAGTATCTCCGTTACTGGTGATCATGCTTCCCAAGTAGGTGAAGTTATCCACTACTTCCAAGCGATCCTGTCCTACGTAGATGCCGTCTCCCGAGGTCATTTTCCTGCGTGCATGACCTTTGACTTTTCGGGACTAATTCGGAGGCCGATTTTGCTTGCTTCCTGGCTAAGGCATTCCGCGATTCTTTGAAGAGTATCGTTGTCCTCAGCGAATATGGCAGTGTCGTCGGCAAAGTCCAGGTCCATAAGGCGACCGCTAGACCAAGGGATACCCCCTTTTACTTCGGCTGTCGTTCTTCTCCGTACGTAGTCGAGTGCGATATTGAAGAGCAACGGTGAGAGAACACATCCCTGTCTGACTCCTGTGGTGACTTCGAAGAATCTTGTATTTCCGAGAGTTGTCTTCACGCAGCACGAGGAGTTGTGGTATAGGCTTCTAAACACCTTGACGAAGGCCGCAGGGACTCCATAGAGACTAAGTATTTTCCACAGTGACTCTCGGTGGACACTGTCAAATGCTTTCTTGAAATCGACGAAGTTTATGTAGAGCGGGTAGCGATACTCCATGCACTGCTCGATGATGTTGCGTAGCGTAAAGATCTGGTCGCAACACGATCTTCCGTTTCTGAATCCAGCTTGCTCCTCCCGCAGTCGATCATCAACTGCATCTCGAAGCCTTCTTAACAATACGGTGCAGAATACTTTGCCTGGCACTGACAACAGGGTGATACCTCTCCAGTTCCCGCAATCCGATAAGCTTCCTTTCTTCGGCAGTTTGACTACTAAGCCTTTTTTCCAATCCTCTGGCACTTCGTGTTGATGCCAGCAGCTATTGAAGAGTGTCGTCAATTGTTCCGCTACCGGTGCGGCTCCAGCTTTTAACATCTCCGCTGCAATTTCGTCGAGGCCAAGGGCTTTTCCGTTTTTGAGACCTCGTATTGCTGTCTTTGTTTCCTCTACCATTATGTAGCCGGTATTGACGTTTAGCTCTCCCGGGCGTTTTCATCATCGAACGTAGGCGTTGCGGATGGCTGGGGCTGGTTGTACACTTCACGGAAGTGTTCAACCCAGCTTTCGATTTGTTCAGCTTCGCTGACCAGTAGATTGCCACTTTTGTCCTTTATAGGGACGCATGTGTTGAGCCTTGTTCCCGTCAGCTCCGATACAATTCGATACAGTGTTCTGGAATCACCACGACTAGCCGCTGTTTGTGCCTCTGTTTCCTTCTGAGCGATCCAAGCTTTCTTATCGCGGCGACACGACGCTTTTACCTGTAGATCGAGTTCCGAACAAATTTCGTCCGCTTCCCTTGATTCGTCAGGCGTCTTGGCGCATTCTTTTCTTTGCTTGACTCGCTTCCTCTCATCTATCAGCTCCAGGTTTCTTCTCGAATCCATTGCTCCTTTCGCTTGCCTCGTTTGCGTCCGATGGTCGCTTCAGCACTTTCACATAGCGCGGTCTTGACGGCTTCCCAGTGTTCTTCAATGCTTTCGCATTTGTCAAGCATGCTGAAACGGTTTTGTAGTTCAACGCGGTAGTTCCTCGCGGTTGTATTGCTCTTGAACTTTTCGACGTCGTATGGTCGTCTGACAACCGGCCTTTTTTGCAGCTTCAGCTTCAGCTTCAACGTAGCCCTAACAAGATAGTGGTCTGTGCCTACATCCGCACCTCTGTACGCACGTGCATCGTTGACTGATGTCCTTCATTTGCGGCTGATGCAGATGTGGTCAATTTCGTTTGTCGTCGTGCCGTTTGGCGATCTCCAAGTTTTCTTGTGGATGCCTCGGTGGAAGAACAATGTATTCGCGATGCATAGATCGTTGAAATCGCAGAATGACACGAGCCTTTCTCCGTTGTTGCTTAGGCGGTCCGACGATGCGAATGCTCCGACAGATTTTTCCACGCCTTTTCGATCGCCTCCCAGCTGCGCGTTGAAGTCGCCTAGAACAAGGTTGAGGTCCCGTCGTGGCATTTCGTCAATGACATCTTGTAGCCGTTCGTAGAAATCGTCCTTCTCGTCGTCGGTTGTGTCTTCCGTTGGAGCATACGCCTGTATCATTGCGACTCTGGTATGCCTCGTTCGAAAGCGCGCAGTGATGATTCTGTCGTTTACTGGCTCCCAACTAACGAGAGAATTTGAAGCTCGTTTGCTAAGGACGATTCCTACTCCTCTTTCATGCCTTTCTGGACCAGAGAACAGGATAGTTTTGCCATCACTGTTCAACTGAGTGGTTGAGATTTGAGAGGACTTTGACGTCTACATAATTCGCTGGCGTTTTTTGCACATTTTCCAGTTGTATGTGCTCTTCGAGCACAGAACCCAGCTGCGGAGTTCCCCTGAGCGACGAAGGCAGTTTCCACACGACCAGCTCGTATGGCAGACAACAGTCCCTTCCCTAGCCTGGTCCTGCGCTCGAAGATTATACGGTCCCTGAATGCCCGATGAGGGCGCACGCTTCTGATTGGAGCGTAAATTATTTGCTCGTGGGTGTGATGCCTGAAGGAGCAAAGACAGGTTATTATGTTGGATCGCAGACTTCGTAGAAATCGAACGTTCGGATGCGAATGTTTCGAGCATTCAAATTTGAGCATTTGAACACGAGTGTTTCGAGCACTCGAATTCGAATACATTCGAAAATCGTGATTTTTTGAGAATTCGGATTCGAATACATTCGAAAATCGCCATTTTTCAAGCATTCGAATTCGAGTACATTCGGAAATTGCGTTTTTTCCGAGCATTCAAATTCGAATACACTCGAAAATCGCGTTTTTTCGAACGTTCGAATACGAATATTCGAATTCGAATAGCATTATTCGAATTCAAATGTTCGAATATTCATTCGGGCTCAACTATAGATACCATATCCCCGAAGCTCTTCAGCGCCACCCTCGAAAACGTCATGTGCGAACTAGAATGGGAAGACAAGAGAGTGAAGATCGACGCCAGCAACTGTATCATCTTGGCTTACTGACGACATCGTGCTGGCCGACTTTGATAGTGTATGTGGGAACATTGGGCTGCAGCTGAATCTTACGAAGACGATGTTCATTAGGAACGAGCAAGTTTTTGATGCGCCATTCTCGCTCTACAGAACAAACCTCTGCGAATGCTCCAGCTACGTGTATCTGGGTTGCAGAGTCAACATGACCAACACCTACCACCAGAGCTGGGCAGGAGGAAACAAGCGGCTTGGGGAGGTTTTAAGAGCGCCGAAGAAGTCGTGAAGAAGATGAAGAACGTTCGACTCTGTGCCCACCTATTTGACTCCACTGCTCTTCCTTCCTTAACATACGCTGCAGAGACCTAGGCTATACGAAAGCAGGATGAACACGCGATCGGCGTTGCGCGGAATCGGGAGAAGACGATGCTCTAGCGACTCATTCACGCAGTTGAGAGAGAAGATCTCCAGAGTTCCGAGCTTCGTTAAGAGACGTTGTTACATGGGCCAATTTGTCGAAAATTAGGTGCCTGCTACGTAATGCGCTTCGCAGACACCCGCTGGACGAGAGCCCTCACCTACTGGATTCCGCGGAATGTCAAAAGAACACTAGGACGCCCACCGACGCGTTGGTCGGACTTCTTTGTGAAAGCCCTGAACGAATGATGTGACTCTCTTTGTATCCCTCGAGCGAAGACGATCCATTAGAGCACTCTGCAACAAATGGAGACGCTGCTGTCGCCCGGTCGAGCAACTCGATGGTCAACGGGTCGACAGGTAATACAGGTGAACATGGTCGAGAGGGAGGAAAATGCAACGTAGCAGCTAAAGAAGAAGAATCACTGAGAATGAAACAATTCGTTGCTGCTATTATAGATTTATGGGGACTAGGGTGATTAAATAGCAAATAAGGGCCATTAGCTGAGCAAAACCATTGCAGGAGAGCAGACGTGAACGACGAACAACAGTCGTTTATTTAGATGGCTAAGGATGTTGGGTTTTAACGTACCGGCGTTGCTAACCACTTCATGATACCTGAGAGTGAACAAAGCGCACATCAGTTGGTGTCACATTTCCTCACCCACGAGCAGCGGGCGATACCCGCGAGTGGTGGAGGTCCATTTCTCAGGACGAATCGTGTGAAAGTACTCTTCTAATTTGCAGTTTTACGTAGAGAAAGGAGATTTTGGTTTAGCTAAATCGTACTGATCAGTGCCTACCTATCGTTCGCTGTTAAAAACGGGTAAAAAAGGTACAGACGAGTTCTGGGAGAAAAACGCGTAAAAAAGGTACGGACAAGTTCTGGGAGACATTAGGAACTCGGCTGGTGGCAAAGTAATTGGAGGAAACTCCTGGTTTCAGCACTTGTCCTCCGCCGTGCGCGACGCTGAATGTGACAATGACGTGAAATAGTTTCGAACCGACAAGAACAACTCGATCTCTACTTGAGAGGCTGATAACTGCAAGGTACGGATCAGTGTACTGCTCGGAAGACCGTGTGAAAACCCATCCGTAGTTGTTTTTTAACGTACGCCTGGTGAGGAATCTTAAAATCAGAAGGGCCTATTTGTAACCAGTGTTTCAAGCTCTTTCTCATGGCATAGCTCTGTTCTTTGAGAAGTGTAAGGCATTTCTTGTCGAAGCAGACAGCAAGCTCGACAATGTTGAAAACGGCCGACAAATGCTTTGACGATGAACGTTGCATATGGGCAACAGATAATCCGAGCTCGAAGCTGCATCATATTATTTATTTATTTATTCTATACGTCAATAAGACTTGCACTAAATTCGAGGAAAAAGAAGCAGAAACAACCATGTGCAGAAAAATAGAATGAAGAAGAAAGCGCTAGCAAAGAAACGATAGTAAAAAAGTGGTAGTGACAACTCTTCAGTAACCAAATAGAAAATATTGTACGTTAGAGACTCACCCACGTAGGCCCTGGTGGCATGTAATTTTAAGACGGGCTATGATAATCAGGAAAAGATATCACTGCGTGCCAACGAGGTTGTTTGTCCTCGCCAGATATGACGCCCTTGTGGTAGTTGCCGGAACTTCGGCACATGGGTACGCTGGCCGCCCCATGGGACCGACAACTAGGGCAAACCACCTGTGGCACGCGAAGCAAAAATTGTGAAGTAGTTTTAGATAAAGGAGGACGTATTACTAAAAGTACAGCCTGGGATGAAACCTAGGGACCTACATGAATGAGTGACAAAAAAGCATATAAGAAAAGAAAGCTGAAGAGAAGTCGCCGCCCGCACTACAGAAGAAAGGTTATACATAAAACTAATAATCTCGTCAGCAACGAAAAACCATAGGCACGCTCAAGATCACAGAAGAGCAGGAACCATAAGATGGCTAAGCGGTTAAAGGTCACAAGCAGCGAGAAAGCATCATCGAGAGTCGGAATTCCCTAACACCTGCAAAACGTTGATTTTTCCAGGCGTTTCTTAAAAATACGGCTGTTTACAGAGTTCAAAACCTCAACCGGCAAACGTCTAAACCATCTTGCCACCCGAAAGAAAAGGCAATAACTGCGTGTAATTCTTCTTTTGAATCGCCACCCGAAAGAAAAGGCAATAACTGCGTGTAATTCTTCTTTTGAATCGGGAGGTAGTGAAGGTTGAATGAACCAACTCTTAAACCACAAGGTCTAGAAATCCAGTACTTGCTGGCCCGGAGTTTCAACTCTCCACGAAGTAATTTAAAGCGAAACGTCAAATCAAAAATAATCCTTCTGTTCAACAAAGATCTTAATCCTAGCAGTTTCAGACGTTCATCGTAAATGGGTAGATCCCCGAAGAAACTCCTTGATGCAGTCGAAAATAAACAAGTCTAGTGAAGGTTTTCTGAACCATTTCGAGTTTAGTTATGTGTTTTCTGGCCATCGGGCTCCATATCTGAGAGCAGTGCTCTAAATGAGGAAGGACGTATACGCTTTGTACAATTTAACGAGAATCTTGGGGTTGTTACTGTACACATTACGGAAAATGGAGTAGAAGGCAGCGTAGGCTTTCTGCGTAGCTTTTTCAAAGTGGTGTGAAAAATCAAGCTTGGAGTCTACGATTGCACCAAGGTCTTTCACTGCCTCACAGTTGCTTAACGGCACATCACCGATGGTGTAACGACCGGCTTGCCCTTCCCCCATGTAAGGCACGGAGCACTTTTCCGGATTAATTGCCAAGTTGAATTTCGACGTCCAGTGGCATATGTTCGTCAAAGCAATGTTTAAAGCTGAACATGTTTCATTACAACCTTCTCGGCCGCAAAAACCATATAACTTGATGTCATCAGCATAAGCTTGAAACTTGACATTAACAGACCTCGTCATGGCATCAAAAACATCGGCCGTGTACAAGAGGAAGAGAAGAGGTAACAATACTCCACATTGAGACACTCCACTAGTGCACATACTCTTATCAGAATAATCAACCCGTACTCGAACAATCATAAGTTTGTTCTACAAATAAGAAGCAAACCAGTTTAGAAGGTTTCCACTGACACCCAAGCAACGCAGTTTATTGAGCAATTTCGAATGAGAAACTTTGTCGAAGGCTTTAGACAAGTCTATATAAATAACATCTATCATTTTGCCTTGGTTTAGAGCTAACCTCCAATCAAACAAGCTGTCTGCAAGATTCGTAGCAGTTGAAAGCCCAGGAACAAAACCATGTTGCCTATGTGGAATAGCATGAACTCTTTCCAACCGAGCAAAAATTTCTCTCTGATAATTTTTTCCATAAATTTAATTAATTTTAAATTAAAATTAAATAATTAAATTAAATTAAATTAAATTAAATTGGGGTAGGTGTTATGCTGACAGGACGAAACTTAGAGACAGACTGAGGAGCTTCAACTTTTGGAATGTCACTATTGCGTGTTTCCATGCCCGCGGAATCTCTCCTAGCATCACAGAAATGTTGAAGATCATCGCGAGAGGTTTAGATAACACACGAGCGCATTTCCTGAAAATAATAGGAGGAATTCCGTCAGACGGTTTAGTAGGAGAAGGTTTCAAATTCCTAAGAACTTTGTAAACGTCATCAGGATGAATGAAAACGCTGGTAAAGGCGCACACTGCTTCTGCACCATCTCTGCCAACATATAGACTTCCAGGCGCTGCAGAGGAATCGTCATCAGAGAAAACGCCGGGGAAAAAACTGCTCAAAGCGACTGCTTTCATCTTGTCGCAAGAGCACATTTTACCGTTGATGACGGTAAAGGCTGGAAGAGCTCCGGTCGATTTGAGCTTGCTACGTACTAATCGATGAAGTTGATTCATCGATGTTTTCCTGGCTAGTTTCCACTCATGAATAGCCCAAATTTTTTCAGGTGGTAATCAATATTGGCACAAACATTTTTGTAGGAAGAACTATTTAAAGGATTTGCTGTTCTTCGAAATAGTCGCTCTTTCTGAGCCAGTAAATTAAAAATGTGTCAGTTTCCCAGTAAATCACTCCTCTGATATTCCATCAAACAGTCAAGAGAATCTTCCTTTCGTGAACATTGGGCTTGAGATCAGGCTTAGGGTTCTCTCCTTTTTGTATGCATTGTTTTTTCTTCCGAAGTTGGCACACAGAACCCACGACTCTTCGCCTGTCACAATCCGCGGCAGAAACGATCTTCTTCCGTATCTGGACAGAAGAGAAGCAGCGATGGAGAGCCGTTTACCTTTCTGAGTGTCTGTCAGGGCATGTGGAATCCAAGCTCCAAATTTCCATGCAAAAGCCAAGATTCTTCAGATGGATTCCCACTATCCCATGAGACACTTCCAGCTTCTCTGCCAGTTGGCGTGTCGTCCGCCTACTATCGGCGCGAACGAGATGGAGTAATTCAGTGTCGTCCAATTCAGTTGCTTCCTGACCTTGCTTTGTCCTTGAGCAAAAAATCTCCCTTTAAAATCTTTCCGAACCACTCATAACAGGTGCGATGAGTAATAGATCCCAAGCCACATATATAGTTAATTTGGTGGGGTGCCTGAAGTGCTGTAGATCCTTTAATGAATTTATGAAGACTGAAGAATGGCCCTGAGGTAGATCTGACATTGATTCCGGAAGATTGGATAGATAACGAAGTACAAGAAGGGTATTGACCTATGTCCGTGTGCGAACGGTAGACAAGTGTGATAGGATTACGAAATAGCTATCAATATTGGCTAGCGCGTTTACAAGGAGAACGGTAAAAATTTTTTCGATGTGTGAAGAGACTTTTTTTCTAATATATATGGATCTCACGATCTGCCTCGCGGTATGGCTAAGTAATGTCTAATTCCCTGTTTCGTATCCTCCTCTAATCAACACCTCCTATGCAGCAACTTCTTCTTCTTCTTCTTCTTCAGCGTCTGTCCCGCTTCGTAGCGGGGTCCGCTATTCTGGTGTCATGACGCCACCTTTCCCGATCCAGCGCTAGATCAGGGTGGACGCCAGCCGCTTTCAAGTCCGTATGTAACGTATCAGCCCAGCGCTGCTTCGGGCGCCCTCTAGGCCGCTTTCCTACCACCTCGAACTTAAGGCCTATCTTGCGGACGCTATCTTCCTTTCCACGCAGAACGTGGCCGTACCATCGTAAGCGAGCTTCGCGCATCTTGTCAGTTATCGGCGCGACACCGAACTTCTGCCGATTAGCATCGTTTCGGATGCGGTCCATGCGCGTGACTCCTGCCGTCCAGCGCAGCATCTTCGTCTCCATGACGCTGAGGCGCGCTTCAACTTCCTTGGTCGCAGGCCAACACTCAGCGCCGTACATCGCTACTGGCCGAATGACTGCCCTGTAGCAGGGTCAAGCTTGAGGTTCGGGAATCGAGGGGGGGGGTCGTACTGCGGCCTCGTCTGGAGGGGGGGGGGGTCGTACTCTCACGGTTTTGGCAGAGGACTCTCTCCAAATTCAGGTTTTTAGATGATGTTTGCATCTATTAATAAGTTGTTTTTTCCAGGTGTGACTACGACAATGCGGAGATAATACAAGCATTTGCGTTCCCTGGAGTTAAAAAATAGGATTGAATATCAAAAAATTTTTTAATGCCGATTACTGTGCAGTGAAAAATAAAGATTTCCTATCTGCAGATTTATGGTCAATGAGAGATTTTCATTTTTTCAGATTTTCCCAGGACGTCATGGACATGGTAGTTTTCTGCCTGATGAGCGACATCTACTTCCAGAATTGCACTCTATAAAATTTCAAGTGTTAACTACTGAGGACGACCTGAGTGCTTTCCCTACAAGATTTTTGAAGCGCTCTTCGAGTCGATGACGGAATGGCAACCGAAGGACGGACTTGCTTGAAAAGTAATTTCTCTCCTGCAGGAAACAGCATCAGAAGATGAAATCGCACCCTATAAAATTTTAAGCCCGTTGGACACACAGTGATAAAACTATGTTTCTGAAACGATATTCTATATGATCAGTCGTCTCGATTTACCGAAAAAATGTCGACACACTAATCACATGGAACACGTTACTTTTAGAACCTGCCTTTTAAAGCATAGAAAACACATCTACTAAAGCTTTATGAATTTTCTAGGAGCCCCAAAAAATCTCCGTTTTACGGCAGTTTAATGCGGCCACTGCGTTCTCTGACATGACCAATCGCAATTGAAATATGGATGGACTCCTCGCTGGAAATTTTTTTTCTGCCTTCTGAAGGACAGGACGACAGAGAGTGGAATCGCATCATATAAAATTTTAAGTCATGCTTAACATACAATAAAAACTATGCTTCTCCGCTGCGATGAAGATATGACGAGGATGGATCGCATACAAAATTCTCATTTTTCATGAAAATATTATTTTTTAGCCGAAGCGGATCACCCATACGGATAAAATCTAGCCACAAGAATCTAGAAGCTTTGATCAATTCACTGTGAAAAAATTGTGATTTTCTGGATAGAACAGGTTGAATCGACCTCTGGTCGACCTTGCACCAACGTCAATGGAGCATAAAATTGAACGTTCACAAAAAGGTTCATAACTCGGTAAGTTTTTCGAATTTTGAAAATTCTTTTAGTTTTTCATAAAGTAGATAAAACGTCCTTTCTCATGGTGTAGAAATCGTTTTCCAGGAAAGGAGTCGTCACGCTTGGCTGCTGGTTCGATTTTTGAACGAAAAAAATTGAAGTGGCTTCACAAAAATATTCATAAGTTGACCAATTCTTCGAAGTTTCAAAATCCCGCTAGCTTTTCAGAAACTAGAGGAAGAGCCCTTTCTTGCTATGTAAGAATTAATGTCCAAAAATTCGGTCTTCATGCGCGGCAGAGGAGGTTCAATTTCGGTTCCACGTCGCGAAAATACGTACCGAAAATCGAACCCCCCCCCCCGCTCCGCATGAAGACCCCTTTCTTGGAAAACAGTTCTTAACGGTTAGAGAGCACATTTGCTCTATTTTTTGATGAGTGAGCGGGATTTTTGATTTTCGAAAAAATAGCCGAGATATGATCAATTTTCGGAAGTCGTGAACTGAATCTCGGACCGACCTTTTACCGCCGACATCGGAGTGATCTCACAAAAATATTCATAACTCAGCAAGTTTTCCGAAATTCAAAAATCCCGCTAGCTTTTCTGAAAGTGCATGAAATACGCTTTCTTACCATGTAAAGATCGATTTCCAAAAAAGGGATCT
>OX377206.1:34899600-35026260 GCA_947396885.1 Heligmosomoides polygyrus polygyrus
AACTGAATCTCGGACCGACCTTTTACCGCCGACATCGGAGTGATCTCACAAAAATATTCATAACTCAGCAAGTTTTCCGAAATTCAAAAATCCCGCTAGCTTTTCTGAAACATGAAATACGCTTTCTTACCATGTAAAGATCGATTTCCAAAAAAGGGATCTTCATGCGGGGCGGGGGGGGGGGGTTCGATTTCTGGTCGATTTTCGGCAAAAATCGACCAGAAATCGAACCTCCCCGCCCCGCATGAAGATCCCTTTTTTGCTAAACATGTTTGTAACCGTAAAGACGCGCTGTTTATCTACTTTTCAAAAAGCTAGCGAGATTTTTGAATTTCTAAAAAATAACCGAGTTATGAATATTTTTGTGAAATCACTCCGATCACGCCGGTGAAGATTCAGTTCACGACTTCCGAAAATTGATAATATCTCGGCTATTTTTTCGAAAACCAAAAATCCCGCTCACTCATCAAAAAATAGAGCAAATGTGCTCTCTAACCGTTAAGAACCGTTTTCCAAGAAAGGGGTCTTCATGCGGGGCGGGGGGGGGGTTCGATTTTCGGTACGTATTTTCGCGACGTGGAACCGAAATTGAACCTCCTCTGCCGCGCATGAAGACCGAATTTTTGGACATTAATTCTTACATAGCAAGAAAGGGCTCTTCCTCTAGTTTCTGAAAAGCTAGCGGGATTTTGAAACTTCGAAGAATTGGTCAACTTATGAATATTTTTGTGAAGCCACTTCAATTTTTTTCGTTCAAAAATCGAACCAGCAGCCAAGCGTGACGACTCCTTTCCTGGAAAACGATTTCTACACCATGAGAAAGGACGTTTTATCTACTTTATGAAAAACTAAAAGAATTTTCAAAATTCGAAAAACTTACCGAGTTATGAACCTTTTTGTGAACGTTCAATTTTATGCTCCATTGACGTTGGTGCAAGGTCGACCAGAGGTCGATTCAACCTGTTCTATCCAGAAAATCACAATTTTTTCACAGTGAATTGATCAAAGCTTCTAGATTCTTGTGGCTAGATTTTATCCGTATGGGTGATCCGCTTCGGCTAAAAAATAATATTTTCATGAAAAATGAGAATTTTGTATGCGATCCATCCTCGTCATATCTTCATCGCAGCGGAGAAGCATAGTTTTTATTGTATGTTAAGCATGACTTAAAATTTTATATGATGCGATTCCACTCTCTGTCGTCCTGTCCTTCAGAAGGCAGAAAAAAAATTTCCAGCGAGGAGTCCATCCATATTTCAATTGCGATTGGTCATGTCAGAGAACGCAGTGGCCGCATTAAACTGCCGTAAAACGGAGATTTTTTGGGGCTCCTGGAAAATTCATAAAGCTTTAGTAGATGTGTTTTCTATGTTTTAAAAGGCAGGTTCTAAAAGTAACGTGTTCCATGTGATTAGTGTGTCGATATCTTTTCGGTAAATCGAGACGTCTGATCATATAGAATATCGTTTCAGAAACATAGTTTTATCACTGTGTGTCCAACGGGCTTAAAATTTTATAGGGTGCGATTTCATCTTCTGATGCTGTTTCCTGCAGGAGAGAAATTACTTTTCAAGCAAGTCCGTCCTTCGGTTGCCATTCCGTCATCGACTCGAAGAGCGCTTCAAAAATCTTGTAGGGAAAGCACTTAGGTCGTCCTCAGTAGTTAACACTTGAAATTTTATAGAGTGCAATTCTGGAAGTAGATGTCGCTCATCAGGCAGAAAACTACCATGTCCATGACGTCCTGGGAAAATCTGAAAAAATGAAAATCTCTCATTGACCATAAATCTGCAGATAGGAAATCTTTATTTTTCACTGCACAGTAATCGGCATTAAAATTTTTTTTGATATTCAATACTATTTTCATATAATTATATTCAATAAATCAATGAGATCATCTGTGGAGGAAGCTGCGAGCGAATTTCCACGTGCTAGTCGTAAGCGTCGAAATCACATCTGGAAAGATGAACCTATTAAAGGGTACAAAAATTACATTAAAAAATTGAAAAAAAATCAACGGAGATAAGAAATAAAACGAAGAAAAACGAACCTGAAGAATAGGTGGGGGGGTCGTACCAAATCCGTTCCCGAAGGGGGGGTCGTAAACTTTCGGCAAAAATCGAACCCCACGCTTGACCCTGCCCTGTAGATCTTTGACTTAAAGCGCTCCGGTATCTTCCTATCGCAGAGCACCCCAGTCAACGAGCGCCACTTGGACCAAGCTGCACTCACGCGTGAATTCACTTCGACCATCAGTTTGCCGTCAGACGCCACTGCTGATCCCAGGTACTTAAAGACCGCAGTGCGTGGAAGCTCGATGCCGTTAACCTTGATGGAGCTGGACTCGGTAACGTCCGTCGTTAAATACTCGGTCTTCTTCACGTTCAATCTGAGTCCAAACTGCTCCAAGCGATCACACCAAGCTTGCATCTCTCGCTCGAGTTCACCTTTATCTTCGCTAGCGAGCATTACGTCATCAGCATAATGCAACGTCCAGGGGACGGGCTTCTGAAGATCTCGTGTGATGGCATCTATGACAACAAAAAGGAGTGGGGAAAGCGCAGAACCCTGGTATACCCCGACAGAGATGGGGAATTCCATCGAGGTTCCACCTGCAGCTTGAACTCGACTCTTTGGACAAGAGTAGAGAATTTGCACCCACTCTATGAGCTCTTCTCGGTACGCGGTCAAAGGCCTTCTCCAAGTCGAGGAAGGCGATATGCACTGCCTTCTGTTTCTCGCGATGCTTCTCTATCAGGAGGCGGGCGGCGTGTATGGCATCAATGGTGCCACAGCCAGCCACGAAGCCGCACTGATTGCTGGAAAGCTGGACGATGTCCCGAATTCGTCCATCGACAATTCGCTCAAAGATCTTCATGCTGTGCGAAAGCAAGCGAATCGGACGGTAATTGGAGCAGTCTGCAGGACTGCTCTTCTTCTTCCAAATCGGAATCGTCGTACTTTGGCGCCAACTCTCAGGCACTTTTTTCTCCGCCACAACCTGATTAAAGAACTTCGCCAACCACTCAGCAGGGTACCAAAACTTCGACTTCCACAGTTCTGCTGCCACGTCGTCGGGCCCAGTCGCTTTGCCTGGCCTCATCTTCTTCAAAGCCGCTTCAACTTCTCCACGGTGATCTTCTGAACTGGGCCGTGGGTTGGAGCCGTTGAGGGGATGGCTGGATGAGGAAATTCTACTGAAGAGATTTCCTCAAAGTAATCGCGCCATCGCTTCAATGCCTTCTTGCGGTCCATAAGAAGACGGCCGTTCTCATCATTGATGCCGAAGAACTTCTCGATGTCCTCGGTCTGGCGATGGCGATTCTTTGCGAGTCGGTACAGATACCGCTCGCCATCGCGTGACTCGAGCTTCTCGTTGACATCTCCATAATGAGTGGCTTTTGCAACAGCCACGGCCTTCTTTGCAGCTTTCTTCGCTTCTTGGTACTTCCGCCAGTTATCGGCTGTCTTCTCGCCGAGAAACACGTGATATAGTGTCTTCTTCTCTCGAACTTTGGCTTTCACGTCATCTGTCCACAGCCAGGCCTGCTTGTCGACCTTCCGTCGTCCAGGCTTCGTGATGCCGAGCTCCGACCGTGCAGCGTGACGAATCGCGTCGGTGGCCTTCTCCCAAGTTTCGTCGACAGTTGTCACTGTCGGTAACCGCGCGCGAGAAATCACAGCTGCTTCCTTCTCTTTCATTCGCCACCACTTGATTCTTGGTGCACCGCATCGCTCGACCTGCTTCAGCCTCGGAGGGGCGATCTTTAAAGTACAGATCAGCGGTCGATGCTGTGGGGCGACCGTCTCATACGGCACGACCTTCGCGTCTGTGACAAGACTTCGGTCTCGATCCTTCACAAGGACAAAGTCTATCTGAGTCCTGGTGTTCCCGCTGTAGAACGAGATGAGGTGGGAATCGCGTTTGCGAAATACGGTGTTCACTATGGTGAGGTTGTGCGATTCCGCATATTCAAGGATACGCTCACCATCTGCGTTACGCGATCCGTAACCGAACCCACCATGACAGCCGTACCCGTCTTTCGTCGCGCCGACGTGCCCGTTGAGGTCACCAGCGACTATGATGACATCTTTCGACGGTACCTCTGCTGTCTTCTCATCAAGCAGGCTCCAAAACTCTACCTTGGCTTGATCCGAGCAGCCATTCTGCGGAGCATACGCAGAGAAGAAGTGATAGAGTCGCTCCTTCGCGGCGACAACGATCTTCATCAATCGATCGTCAAAGCGCTCGACGCTTACAATCGAGTCACGAAATCGTTCGTAGACGATAATTCCGACACCACTGGTGGTCCTGGGACTTCCACATAGAACGGCCTTGAAGCCACGTCCTATGCCCTTGACTTGCGGCAGGACCACCTCGTCTCCTGCACCGCACAGAAATCAACTCTTCTACGCTCCAGTGCTTCAACCAACTCGCACGAGCGGCCCGTGAACGTACCCACATTCAGCGTTGCCACGCGGGTCCTGCTTACGTTACGGGACTTTCGGACTAGCTCAGTTGCCCCCCGATGCCGTCCTCGCATCAGGGACCCTCGCATACTTCTCACACTCGCCGGGCTCTGCGAGTGCGCGTCCGCTCCCGCGGACGCCGTAGCACTATCTCGAAACACTTGAGCTGTCATACACCATGTGATGTGACATGGGTCTTCGTAGGCCGGCCTGTCATAAGGGCCTGTCGCCTGCAATCGAGTGTCCGTGTTCGGCTTAACTCGCAGAGTGAGTAGTTTCCAGTGGCACCACGTGGAGGAACGGACATCGCCACCACCTCCTATGCAGCAACATTTTCATAAAAGGTAAAGGATAAAGAGCTTCATTAATTTTAGCATGCGCCATGCGTTCTACTTCAACGGGATATCGTGGAGACCATTTGAGTGTGTATTCGACCCTTACTACGGTTTACGGTGGCGATGTGATGAATTAATGTTCTATCATACACAGGGAAGTCTAACCAATTCATCACCCCCCGAGGGATGGAAGGTGGCTCAGTTGGCCCGACCGACGCGCCAATCTTCAACCCCTGATACGGTATGCATGCGACAATCTGCGTCATCTCCGTTTGCACAAAAGACGCCTCCAAAACAAGAAATAAATAGAAATAGAAATAAATTCTAATTTGGAAATAAATAGCATTGCTGAAAATAAAACTTTAGCATTCAGATGCTAGCCAGCTGGACATTCCAGGAAAAAATAAAGAACGTGCACTCGGGAACAAAATATTGAAAACAATGAAAAATCAAGGAATATGATGCCGATGCTAAAGAAACCATCATTATTCGATTCTCTGCTCGCTGATGTTCTATTGCTTCGTAGCAACGGCGCATTTCCGCTGGGCCTCACACCATGGTGCGAGGAAGGAAGGTCGGTGACCCAACGAGAGGCGTCGGGCTCAGGTCGAGTGGCGGTCTCAGACTCGACTGAGCTCGCTTCAGATCCCAGTAAAATGTCAAAATATCGATCACTTCGGATCAAGATAAGAATATATCGTTGGAAAGCTCCTAGTTGGAGAAAGATATTTGCCGCATTAATTTTTTGAAAAAGGGTGACGCAAAGGAGTAAATGCGCAAAAACTAAACCCTTAAAATTTTTTGCGAAAAGTGTGCACTTGGGAGAGCCCTTCAACATGACCCGAAACAACTCGTTTTGTCCTATCGCCATTGTGACGAGCCCCTGCAAGCCTACTGTGGATCAGTGGAAGCCGGGCTTTCTACCTCTTACCACAAAGTGGTTTTAGTCGCTTCGAAAGTGAAGAAAATGCAACCAGCAGACGAAACCCTGACATGGAGTGGATTTGAGGTGGCGAATTACACCTGTTCTTCTAATATGCAAGCTCATGGCTTAGTCACAGTTCAAAGGAGCATTACTTCTACCAACTTTGTGGAATTTATTCCAGTAAGGCACATTGCTAACCGAGAATCATGTGACTAAAGTCGCTAAAAAGTGCTCCTGAACTAGCTGAGATGTGTTTTCAGCTTTCTAGGGATCTTAGGACACGACCTGCTCACTTCTAAAACAGATGCAAGAAGGAGTTCAGGTTACGTTTCTTTGAAAAAGTACAAAACCCCGAGTAGTATTGTAGTACTGGTTTAGTGCTCCCAAGGAGCGGGAATAGGCAAGTGAAAACCTTCGGCGCAAACCAAATACTTTCATAGGTTATTCATGTTGGTTTTCCGAAGGCAGCCTTTCCTTTCCTTGGGTTTCGAACCGTGTTGTCATTCTGTGGTTGGACTCCGCAGGCAAAGTAAGGTCCTGCTCGGAGCCCCAACTTCGAACCTTTTGAAGGAACTACACTCCGGACTACTGACAGTCGTCTGGGAATGTTTAGGCTTACTACGGGTCTTCTGCCTAGTGTTGAGTCTTGCGAAATCGTTGGAAAGACGTCTGTTGGGTGCTGACCACGATCAGTAGAATCTGTGGAATGCAGTAGAATCTTCCACCAGACTGCCCCCAAAGCAAAAAGGTCCTCAGGAGGTAATTATCTCGAGGGAGCAGGGAGAGGCCGTAAACCGACCGTACTCCTTGGGCCAGTACAGTAACCATCAGTTTACACGATTTTCATCTAAAAATTAGACGTCTAGTTTGCACATCATCGGATAGGAAATCCGATCACCATTACGAATATGACCTTCTTTTCAAAAATGGTTGCTTTTGAAGCAAGTTATTATAAAGCGGCGCTTTCTCGCCCAAAACGGCGCAAAAAACGCAGTTTTGCGCCGAATGGACAAAAGATAGGGCTGGTATTGTATGATGAGGCAAAATAACGCAAATGCGCCACACAGCAGAACTGGGAAGGAACAATGAGGTATGACCCACAGACGCGTCTTGCGAAACCTCGTTATATGGGTGTTCCTTGCTCTTGGCATATAGCCAAAAACAATAGAGACGTCTTTCGAGACCTCGTCATATGGGTGCCACCACCCGTCTGGCAGTGAGACGTCGATGCTAAACAACAGTATTGAACAATTGCCAAATATCCCTCAAACTTACAGAAAGAAGTACACAAAGTCCAATGGGCTAACTTCAGACCAAAAACCCTTCCTCTTTTATACATAGGGCGATTTGGTGGTCACTAATTACTCCCCCTCAGTAGAACTCGTCCCCATTACTACTGCTCCCCCTCAATGATCTTCCTTAGCGGACGACATGTTCAGCACGTCTTCTGAACCCCAAGGGACGTCGTACAACGTCTTCGGCACGCCTTCTGAATCCCCAGGCACGTGGGCGACATGTTCGGCACGTCTTCTGTAATTTGTTCTATATCGGTTGATGGCAATCGACACTTCAAAACCAAACTTCACTGCTCTCGCTTGCACGCAGTCTTCGCGAAGACACCCACTCTTTGTAGCTAATCAAGTCGATCGCATACAAAGAATCAGTCATCAAATCCAGCATCTTGGAATATTAATCGAGCTCAATTACATCGAATCGAAACATATCTCTACCGATGTTGCAACACGACCAACCTCTCGAGAACAATTTGAGTTGAGACTGAGTGTAATAGACCCAAAGTAGTTCGCTAAGCCTGAACACGAATGGCCTATAGAATCAACCCCGAAAGAAATTGTTGACAAATACATTGAGCACATCGTTGAGGAAAGCCCAGTGTCGAGTTGCACTGCCTCCCGCCATTCACCGACTTATACATCCGGGGGGCTCATAGATCTCTCTCGATTCCGACACTACTTAAAAACCCTCAGTGTCCTAACCCGCGGCATGAAAATACTTGCATCTTGGATATCCAAAGTGAACACACACTAGGACAAAGGCCTTCGCACAGTAACTATGCAACGATTCTCTACAGAAGAAGAAATTAAGGCCGATAAGATCAAACTCAGAGAAGCCATTCTAATCTGTCTATAGACAAACCACATTGATATCTCTACACTTCAGTTGAAACACAAGGATAAGAGCCTTTCCGTGACGAAAATCACCTGATCAATTTAAGGTCTCGCCTTACTAACTCCTCATTCCTGCACGACACCAAAGAGCCTATGCATATTCTAAAGGAATCCGATCTGCTGAGACTTATAGTGTCTGAGATACATGAAATGAATATGCACTGTGGACGAAAACACACCCTGTCACTCCTAAGAATGCGGTTCTGGACACCCAAGCCGTCTTAGAAAATTCGAAAAATTCTAAGCACTTGCAAAAGAGAGGGGGTTTGCCTTTCGCGCAACCGGTAATGGCTCCTCTACCAAAAGACCGCGCCGTGGTATGCAAGCCGTTTCAACACGTAGGTTGTGACTACAGTGGACCGTTCACAACTTGAACGATGACAAGGTTTACACAGCACTGTACACCTGCTTGACGGTCCGTGCTGTTCAGCTTGAACTTGTGGACAGCCTATCAGCATCGGCATTGCGTGGCAGCTTCTTTCGATACATCAGCCATCGAGGAGTATCCACAATAATGCGATAAGACTATCGAACGAATTTACTTTTTGGTTCAAAGGTAAGTGACAGTCTTTTTGGGAAAGATGCAGGATCGGGGAATTCCGTTTTGTCCTATTCAGCATCTAACAATATCAAATGGGCGTCAATCCTCCAGAAGCTCCTTGGAAGGCAGGAGTGTGGCCACGACTTGTAGAGACAGTCGAAAAGTGCCTCAGGAAGATCATTGGTCGAAAGAAACTCTTGCATCAAAAGCTATCAACAACACTGCAATGCACAAAAGCCGTAATCAATGCATGGACGTTAACCAAAGTTGTTCCAAACGATCTAACAACAACCAATCGATCGAACGATTATTTGCTTCTCCCCAGAGCGGAGATGAAGATGAACAGAAGGATCCAAAATACGAAAAGGCGACAATCAATAAAAAATTAATAAAATGTAATAAAAGGATCTGATGGCTTAGTTCGCACGGCCAAGATCCTAGAGGGAAACACATGCCTTCGTTCCATATCAAACTGATCCCGCTGGAGATTCAATGATCAAAAATCAGCAGCGAGACAGTTAAGGAAGGCAGTGACATAGAGCGTACCGCACAACCCCTTCGTCGTGTGCCACTTCCAAGCAAGGCAAAGTAGAACGTCAGGCAGACAACGCTAATGAAGAAGATTAGCGTGACGAACGAACACAAACAACGTCAGCATCTCCACCAAAACGCTACTTTATCTACTGCTCTTTCCTTTCCTGGCCACCGTGGGCCGTGCTGATCCTGCAATGTGTAAAGACGGAACCGCTACTAAACCCGGTATCAGAATTCTAAACGCTCTGCTTCAACAATGCATGTCAGAACATGACGGGAAATAAAAGGCCGTCCTTCATCCTTCTACCATCTGTTCATGACGAAAACATCAATGTCACAGTCTCTGGTCACTTTAATGATGCAACTCTCCTTCATAAAGAAATCTGCAGAAGGCAATTGTTCTGTTACGACAAACCCTCTTCACATTAGCTCTCCTGGGCAATCCACACTGCTCACCACTCGGAGCCATTCTGACAGCACGTTTAATCTGAACAATTGTATTGCTGCTCATAACATCCATTGTTCTTACTGGGAAGAAATTAATCAAAAAGAGATCTTTCCAAGAGAAGATAACATATAACGGCATCACAACGGTGCATTTCACACTGGATACTTTTAAACCGTCCACATTTGTAACAGTTGCTACCCTTGTTGTGTTGCTCTTTGCAGCAGGTGTAAGCTCTCGCCAACACGAGCACATGCGAAGGAACACGGAGCTCATTTGTAATGACACAAATTTTGCACATTCAAATATGAGCATGAGTTCCACTTCAGCAAACTCAATAAAGAGGCACGATTTGTAATCTCAAAATTACATTTGAGCGAACAAGGCAAGTCAGCAACAAACAGACCCCATTTTATACAAGAGACACGTACCCATGTGTACTATGAAAAACATTGCCATTTTATGGGCTGCTGCATATGGGATAAGTGCGCAAACGTGGGCGTTAATGAAACCATCCCAGAACTAGCAGAAGCAGGAAAATATACTGGCTATACTATGTGTAGCTTCCTGTGCGGTGGAATAGCATGCGACTGCCTTCCAGTATTGTCTCTACCGGCGTGCTTGTTTTACTGCATTGCACAGATTCCTCGCAGCGAAAAAGTGCCACACATTTTTAAGTGCTCCTCGTGAAACCTCAGACCATACATTAGCTTGGAGTTTTCTCCTTCCAACGGCATCTGGAAAGTTACTGCAGAGCTACAACCCCATATGCAAGCTAATATTAATGGATGGAACATGAAAAACGTAAAACAGAGTTCTTATCCACTTCAGGAACAACGATTTGCTGGTATGTGATCTCCGTTCCTCCACGTAGTGCCACGGAAACTGCTCACTTTATGAGCTGAGCCAAACACGGACACTTCACTTCAGGCGACAGGCCCATTTGCCAGCCCGGCCTACGATGACCCATCACAGATTGTTTGATGTGTCATGATTGTCGTGATAGTGCTACGGCGTCCGCGGGAGCCGACGCGCACTCGCAAATTCCGGCGAGTGTGAGAAGTATGCAAGGGTCCCTGGAGCGAGGACGGCATCGGGGGGCAACTGAGGTAGTCCGGAAGTCCCGTAACGTAAGCAGGACCCGCGAAGCAACGCCGAATGTGGGTACGTTGACGGGCTGCTCGTGCGAGTTGGTTGAAGCACTGGAGCGTAGAAGAGTTGATTTCTGTGCGGTGCAGGAGACGAGGTGGTCCTGCCGCAAGTCAAGGGACATAGGACGTGGCTTCAAGGCCGTTCTATGTGGAAGTCCCAGGACGACCAGTGGAGTTGGAATCATCATCTCCGAACGATTTCGTGACTCGATTGTAGGCGTCGAACGCTTTGACGATCTATTGATGAAGATCGTTGTCGCCGCTAAGGAGCGACTCTATCACTTCTTCTCTGCGTATGCTCCGCAGACTGCCTGCTCCGATCAAGCCAAGGAAGAATTTTGGAGCCTGCTTGATGAGAAGACAGCAGAAGTACCGACGAAAGATGTCATCATAGTTGCTGGTGACCTAAATGGGCACGTAGGTGCCACGAAAGTCGAGTACAGTTGTCATGATGGTTTCGGATACGGGTTGCGTAACGCCGATGGTGAGCGTATTCTTGAAAATGGGGAATCGCATAACCTCACCAATGTGAACGCCGTCTTCCGAATACGCGACTCCCATCTCATCTCATACTAAAGTGGGAGCTCCAAGTTTCAGATAGACTTTGTCCTCGTGGAGGATTGCGACCGAAGCATTGTTACAGACGCGAAGATCATGTTGTATGAGACGGTCGCCCCACAAAATCTATCTTCACCTTAAGATCACTCCTTCGAGGGTGCAGCAGGTTGAGCGATGAGGTGCTGCAAGAATCTAGTGGTGGCGAATGAGAAAGAAGGAAGCAGCTGTGATTTCTCGCGTACAATTGTAGACAGTCACGACTGTCGATGAAGCTTGGAAGAGAGCTGCCGACGCAATATGCCAAGCTGCAAGGTTGGAGCTCAGCACTGCAAAGCCTGGACGACGCAGAATCAACAAGTAGGCTTGCTGTGGACGGACGATGTGAAAGCGAAGGTTCGGGAGAAGAAGTCGCTGTATTATGTGTCTCGGCGACAAAACAGCCGACAACTGGCAGAAGTATCAGAACGTGAAGAAGGCTGCAAAAAAGCCGTGACTGTTGCGAAAGCCACTCATTATGGTGATGTCAACGAAAAGCTTGAGTCGCGTTATGGTGAGCGGTGTTTACACCGACTTTGTAAGAATCGCCGTCTCCAGACCGAGGACATCGAGAAGTTTTTCGGCATCAATGATGAGGACGGCCATCTTCCGACAGGCGGCAAAAGGCGTCGAAGCGATGGCGCGACTATTTTGAGGAAATTTCAACCACGGAATTTACTCACCCTGCTATCCCTTCTGTGGCTTCTGTCCACGACCCCGTTCAGAAGATCACCGTGGAGGGAACAGAAGCGGCTCTGGGGAAGATGAAGCCCGACAAGGCGACAGGGCTGGATGATCTGGCACCCGATTTATGGAAATCAAAGCTCTGGTATCCTGCTGAGTGGTTGGCTAAGCTCTTCAACCAAGTGGTAAAGGAAAAAAGTGCCGGAGCGCTGACACAACAGTACGACGATTTCGATTTGGAAGAAGAAGGGCAGTCCTGCAGACTGCTCCAATTACCGTCCGATTCGCTTGCTTTCGCACACCATGAGGATCTTTGAGCGAGTCCTCGATAGACGAATTCGTGAAATCGTCAAACTCTTCAGTGCGGTATTGCGTTTGGTTGTGGGATCATTGATGCTATACACGCCGTCCACCTACTGGTGAAGAAGCATCGCGAGAAACAGAGGCCGGTGCATATAGCCTTTCTCGACCTGGAGAAGGCCATCGATCGCGTACCGCGTGAGGTTATATGGTACGCCTTGTGACAACATAACGTACCTGAGGAACTCATAGAGTGAGTGCGGATGCTCTACTCTTGCCCAAAGGGTAGAGTGCAACATGAACATCGATGGAGTTTTCCATTTCTGTTAGGGTGCACCAAGGTTCCGCGCTTTCCCCGCTGCTCTTTTTTGTCGTCATGGATGCCATTACGCGAGATCTTCAGAAGCCAGTCCCTTGAACGTCGCTATGAGCTGGCGATGTAATGCTCGCCAATCATAGGGCCTCACCTCAGTCTGACAGCATCCAACACAATTGTGTCGGATACTGAGGAAGCATAAGGTTTCACCAGAAAGCAAATGGAGCTTTCTAAGCTTGTGACAGATGCTCCCTGTTCCCTTCACGTACGCGCGGTAACGGATTGCTACAGTTGCCCCGAAGCACAGTTAGCAACGGCGTACTGTTTTCCGGCAAAGCGCAAAAAGTAGTGCTGGAGTGCAATCGTTTCAAATACACTACTCAAGTGGCATTGAAACCACATCCTTGACACTAGAATACAACATGGCCCTCATAGGAAAAGTATGCTCGTTCCCCTGTGGAGGAAAGAACTCAAAAGTAACCCTCACAGTTACACTTCTATATCACAACTCCATCCCTGATGAGGAAATCTTCTTAATCAGCCAAATTTTAGATAAACCCACCGGATGGACAAGCTTTTTTTATACGGCTTACGTCTCGGCGTAACCACCTTTTTTAAAGCCTGGAAAAGACAAAAAGAGTTTAAGAAATTACTCGTCCGAGAATCACTCCAAGCTGCAGGAGTCTCGAAAGTTAATGAAAAAATGAAACGAATAGAAAGTAAGGCAACCCGACTGACCTTAGGGAAACAGCCGAAAGGCTGATTGGTTACCCTCGGGTGGAGAACGACTGGATGAATGAGCTCTCCCTTTGGTTGGCCTTCCGCCTCTCCATCAGAGGGTGACCAACCAGCCTTTTGGCTGTTTCCATAAGGTCAGTTGGATGAGCTTCTCAACTCCTGGTATGCGACCCCTCTGTCCTCTTTACAAATTGGAACTCTACAATAGCTATATTTTCAACGGTTGCTAGGACTAGTAGTATACCGATTCGGTCCAGCTGCCGTAATTGCAGCATTAAAACTGGTGACTACGATTGACGAGTTACCCCTACAGTTGCTTTTCGCATTCATTCGGGCGCAATGGTAATCATTTGCCAAACAACGCTGTCATTGCGGCAGTGACATTTGGTCTTTCGCTTTTGCTCTTCGTTGCTTGCGCACGACCCAAGCTTCGAAACACATAAGGAAAACACTTCACGCCCCTTGTACCGTTTTCCATTTAGTCTAAACAGAACTCCTCCCTTGCTTATCGAAACATCTGATGCGTTCTGATAGCGCGCCGAAACACGATGACGCACCTACGACAGGTCTTGCGTTAGCGCTGTATTCCGACACCTTCGAAGTTTCCACTCCCCTAACATTGAACCTCATCCAACCCTCCATCATTGATCTACAAGCCAAGTTAGCGGCACTCGACAGCAAAGTGGACACTTTAAACACTTATACCACCTCTCGATAGCCGTGCATATTCAGCGAAGGCGACATTGTGACGGTCACAGTTCATCTACCTGCACTGCCTGTTCGGATACTATCGCTCGTTCGCAGCGCCTACGAGTTCTCAACAAATGCATTTCCTATCTAGCCGCGGAAGTGTCGCATCTGCGGAGGACATCATCATGCAATCCTATGTAGCGAAAGAAGCGAAAGAATCTCAGAAGCGCCACAGAGCTGAGTAAAGATTGTGTTCTTTGTTTCAGGGTTTACTATACATTGCCATCATTGATGCCTACATTATTCCTGTGTGCTTTCTTAACTTCCCTCATGTTTGTCTCTCCAAATATCTTGCATCTTTACTGTCAGTTGGTATTTTCATGCATATTTGGTTCTATACTTCATTGTAATACGTTACACTCTGTATTATGTAGAACACACATAAGCTCAAAATGTTCCTCAAAATATTCGCTTTGTATGTTTCTTAGCACATTGTAAACGCGGATCTACCATTCACACCTCATGCACACGCCCTCCTCACGAGTCATTCACATCCACTAGGTAGCCCCTAAACGGTCGGTGAGGATCATTCTATCACTTGCCTTTTTCGGCAATTTTAGCCTCGTGCAGACTCTAATTACGCAGCAAACACGTCTGCCACCAACAAAATCGATGATAGAGGCAGGCCTGGCCTCCTAGCCTTTGTGGGTCATTCGGCCACGGAGGGCAACAAAAATAATCAAAAAGTGAATATTATTCCGCGTCATGACTCCTCGTACCAACCGCTGCACTCATATACTTGTTCACTACTAACTTGTTAATCTGATTTGATAATCGCATGTATATCATTGCTATGCATTACTCATTATTACAAGGTTCCTTTAGAAGTTTTGCGGGCGGTAGTGTCGTGACAAGCACCAGCTGCCGCTATTTTCTCATGAGTTTCTCACCTGCGAGGCCTTAGAAAATAGTGCATTCACGGTTCACCTACAGTGTCTTCTTTGCTGAACGCGGAAAGCACACGACGTCGTCTTTGTATTATAGAAGGACTGCCCTCACGGTCTCAGTCATGTTGAGTTCCTCCACTCTGGTAGCGCTCTTTTAGTTGAACAATTACGTATAAACGGATTATTAAATAATTCATTGTCAGAGGCAACGGAAGCCCACTCAGTGTTTCTTAGGTGTTCAACTAACAACGACTACATCATATAAATAAGCCATACATTGTTCCTTGGAAGCCGACTAATGTTGTGAACATATTATAGAGCCGAACTGTTGTCGGAGGGTAGCCGGTTGTATTGCAATAAGCCTCGGTGAGTGCTTGTTGTTAGCACTTCTTTCGATAGCTCGTCCACTTCAATTTGAAGGTATGCATCAGAGAAGTCCATGGTGAAGTATTGTTCTCCATTGCTCATCGAAAATGTCTCCTCTGGATGTGATGATGTTTTCCCTTTTTTCCTGTTTAATCCTCAGTGATACGTTTTATTTCTTTACAACGACGATCGGCGCGGCCCAGTCGGAATAGTTTACTTTCGAGATTACGCCGCTTGATTCAAGTCGGTCGAACTCGTTTTCTACTGATGGTAGAGCTGCGTATGGCACCGGAAGTTGTGAACAAAAAGCTGGAATTGCTTCCGGTTTGAGCCGTATAGGAGCTTTAGATGGCTTGTAGAGCCTGAGGTCGTTCCTCTTACTTCAGGCTATGTTGCTTATAGCTCCCGGCAACGTTCTCGTGCTTTAGGTTGGCGATGCTGATGCTGATCGCTGCTGGGTTTCCTGGGTCACTGCAGGGAGGAGAGTCCATGATGCTGTAGATAAACAATTTTGAGATTGATTCCACTCCCAATAGGTATGATCGAATATTGCTGGCGTAGCACTTTCCCTGAACAGATGCGGCGTTGAAGCTGTACGTTCACTGCCGTTGTCCAATGAAATGGATGCGATCTTCGGATTTACAGGAGCGACGAACGACGGAGGTTGAAGTTCAGGCTTACTCACGAGTTCTGGCGTCTTTTTGTTGAAGATCGTGAATCCGAAGCGCTGTCGACTTGAAGTTGATTGATTGACAACCTACTGCTATAGCAGTGATAGTGGCGAAGCGACGATACTGAGCGCTATTGATGTTGGACATTGTGAAGATCAAGTCGTGGTTGGCCTTACTGAGGATGAAGATCGAGACTGCTTTCTGGCGGATCCGCAGAATCTGTCTTTGTGACCAGTAATGTGACAATTGGAGCATCTATCTTTACGGTTGGTGCAGTAGGAAACGAAGTGCATGGCCCCCGAGAGCCAGGATCGCGTAGGAGCGAGCCCTGGCAAGCGCCTGAAATCGATGTCGCTTTTTGTTGGCTGCTTGCTGTTGCACGACTGATGAGGGCTGCTGCAGGTAACTTAGTATCTGATGCGCATGTGATCATTTTACTGCTTGTACAGTTGTAGATCCATCCTCGATCATTTTCCTGTCCTGCTTCAGATTTAAAAACTGCTTGCATTCCTCCGTGAGTGTCTGAATCGGGACGGTTTCAATTTTTTTCAAGCAGCTTGAACGGGATAAGTGCATCGTCGCTTGACTGGAGACCACATATGTATAAGACACTTGAACTGCTTGTCGTTGCAATCAGCTAGCTTGAAGTTTTTGCATGTCCGGCATAAGTGGTGAAGTCGTCGTTAGCGTCCTTGGCTAGTGGCTAGATTCACATAGGCATAGCGTGCACTGAATAACGACTGTTGTGGTCCGAAGAGGTCCACGTGGGTAGATACGGCTTTATTGTAAGTCACGTCTCCTGGTGGTCTTCAGCAGAATATAGCTGGAGTACTTCTTGCATGACAATGCATCCAGCATGAAGTGGAAGTCGCGCGCGTGCAATTTCGTCAAGTATCTGCGCTTCCACTTCGAGGATGTCCTCGTGCCGACGGTACCATGCTTCGAAAGTTAACTGGGCTTCGAGGTCGTATGAGCATTGTGGTGTTCGTAGGCCGAAGTGGTGCGCTGGCACGACTGTTTACGATGACGACTGCTATGATTGCTGTTGCGGGGCACTTCGAACTATGTCAGTAAGACCCGACAGGAGCTGTTGCAACTTCTGGTTCGTCATTGTAGGCATTGTTGCTAGGAGGATGTGTTAGCGTCGAGGTCGGGGTTATAGATTGAGCAGCAGGAACTAGCAGGAGTTAGAAGTCGCCGTAGGACCGGTGTGGGCGGTGATGGCTTGTGAAGTACAATATAACGAAGCCTCTCAGGTCCTACACAAAAAGCACCTTCCTGGGGGAGGCGGCTCGCTATGGTAGCTGATGCGTTGGCGGTGACTACTGTGGCTGCGGTCCGTGGAGTGCTAATCGCACATTTATGTCTGTGGTGTGGTGTAGCGGGAGCTGAACGGTCGGTATTCGAACTTTATTCAGCAGAAGAAAAAACGAATCTCCAAACACACGATTTAAGAACCTTCTCTAGGATGCAAATAAGTGATGCGATAATCAAGACTAGTCGCGAAGCGAAGCTATTCCCATGCAACGCCTCCCCGTTCTAGAGAAAAAGAATCACATAGAATCGAAGGTAGGACGTCTGATGTGGATGCATGTTCAATCGTCGCGTTGGTTGTCGTGCGTGAGCTGATCGGCGTGGATGATCCTAGTCCGCTGTGGATTGTGCAAGCTGAAAAGCGTGTTCTTCCGAAGAGAGGGGCGTAGGCTGGAGTGACGACGGCAGTGTTGGAAGCAATTTTTCTGTTCCATCACTGCAGCTAACGGCGAAGTTTCCGCCACTCAGGGCGTGCTGCTCTTGTGTGTCCATCATCACAGTACTAAACGCATGTGACGGTTTGGTAACCAATATTTACAGTTCTCATTTATTTTCATTGAATTGCCTCTCGTTGTGACCGAGTGTGTCTCGCTCATAACTCTCCTGTTCGCAGTGTTAAGCCTTTCCTAGAACGGGAACAATTTTCAGTTTGTTGGCTAAATTACTTTTCCTGCCTTCAGATTCTTTCTTGCTTGCTCATAAAATATCAGTATACTAAAAAGCTCTTGTATTAAATCAAGTTGACATTTGTATACAGCTGATTGTGCTTAACCAATGATATTGTTTGAAAAACTGCTCACTATTTATTGCGTGAATTACTGTATGTACAAAGTTTCTATGACCTTCCAGGGTGGTACAGTTTCGATTGCTGCCAGCACCAGAGCGAGAGAAGTTCATCTGAATTTCGGAGTGCTCACCAGGATCGATTCCCTGCACCAATTTAGTAGACACCAGTGGATGTGTCTGCGGCAAAGCTTGTAATAATGGTTTCATTACGTTGGTTTTTGCAGGGCACAACACAATAGCTTACACCGACAATAACGCAGAGGCAGAGCTACAAATATCTCTGATAGTAGCCAGTGGGACCGACTACCTCTGGTCATAAAAGCGGATACCGCACCTAGAGTGGACTACTTGATCGTAATCTCTATTACCTACCTGCTGTACCGAACGTCAAGTTTTATCATTCATTTCCGTTTGCTCTGTATTATAATACTATCCTCTCATACGTCTAAATGTAGACCCAGGTTGGGTATTCACAACAACCATATCGATGAGCTTCGCTAGGCGATGAGTGCTGGCTGTGAACAGTCTTCATTTTATTTTCGGCCTCAACGACGACGATTGCTGTTCGATTCCAGCTGGCGCCATGAGTTGCGTGGCTTCGCCGGGTTGTGCGATGTAAGCGCCCGCGTGAGGGTGCTTGAAGTGCTGAGAAATCCGAAGCAAACACGAGCAAATCGGAAATCGCAGTAGTCGCCGCATAGTTACGTTCCCGTCGCTTCTTCCTGATCGCTTCTGTTTCCATCTTTGTACAGAGACTACAATCAATTAACGCCTCCTGATGGGTTGAGGAAATGGACGAATCATCATTTCCCAGTGTTCGCTTAGGTTTCTTGAATCCGTTGACAACTTTCTCCTCGCGTTTTATAGTGGATTGTACGCAGAGGTAGTCGTACTTGTTTCGCTATCTGAAGTTAGAGACCGACACAGTTGACCTTAAAGCGAAGCTTGCGGAAAACGTTCCCGGCTGTAATTGGCCCTGCGAAGGAGAACGTTTGCACAGATTCCTTCGCAGTTTTTAAACTGAACCAATGTTGTGTTGTATAGAAAATGTGGCTGCACTCCTATCTGCTCCCGAAAGGTGCTCTTTCTCCCAGCAACTATCAAGTGCAAGGGTGTTGCGCACCTAACAGTCCCTCTCGCCCTAGCGCGTACCCGACTTTTAAAACCTCATAAAATTATCAATACCTTAAAATTCCAATCAGGTTGCCCATACTTTTGAAGAATTCAAATGGTGATTTCTTTCTCTGTGGCACTTGATTTATACAGTTCTGCAAATTCGCAATATGACCCTATCGCTCATTCTTGCTTATGCATTCCCTTCTTTTCAAAAGGCCACCTTACTGGAAAATATCAGAGTTTTCGATGTTGAATTAATCCTGTTTAGCGGTTCAGGATTCAAATGTTTGCTGAAAACCGGTGAACATGGAGACTGGCAATGTGATCTAAACCTAGATGCCGTGCAGTTGCTTGTTTGTGACAAATTAAAAAGATACACAACAATTTCAATGTTGAATTGACGACCTCGAACCCAGAAACATGGACTTCGCCCCAGGCACAGCGCAGAGAGGTCACATTCTTCAACTGTCAGAAAAACGCTGATTGTCGTTGTACTGTGTACCTCAATTCTCTAAATTTAAATACGATCTGTTTCAAAAATCTTACTATACCTCGCAGATCACGTACAGTCGCTCATAGACAAATGTCTGACAATATTATATTTCGAAAAAATTGGGCGCATCCCGCAATCTCATTTGTTGTTTTTTATCAGTAGCACTGCAATAATAATAAAAATAATTGCACTGCAGTGTCTGAAACAAGATTAGCTCCGGTTATAGTAACTCATTGTAATTTTACTGCCAAGAAACGGACTAGGAGCTTAGATTTGACATGTGGCTGTATCAGTTGCATTCCACCTTCTAGCTGTTTTTCAGTCAAAGATCATCGAATTTAGGTGCATGCGCATAGAACACCTAGGAAAAGTCTCTGTGATTGCCATGAAAAAGCTTAAATGGAGCTTGTCCTATAGCGCACCAATATAAATATGGCCCATGGTATGGACCTCATTTCCTTTTAACGGTTTGTGTTGAAGTTTCTGAGCTAAGCTTTAACCTTTCATCGATGCGAAAATTACTCACAATGTTCTCGACAGAGCTTCTCAGCACTTCAGCTAAACTAAGGGATCTAACCAGTGAACGCCTACAGCTTCCCATGGAACCTTGTACAGAGACCTATGCCATATGAGTGAGCATGAAACGCTGACTACAAACATGTAGGCCTGGTTTGCTATCTGAATCTCCTAAGCGAGATTCTGGCCGGTCAAACGCCGCGTTTATTCTGGGTAGCAGCTGCGGCGGCGGTGCAGTGGTAGCGTTCCCGCTTTGAAGTAACGGGGTCTTCGGTTCGATTTCGGCAACGATGTGGCGTTTGCATTTTGCGATTTATTGTGAATGGAACCCTTTACCCTCATGTTCAACACATTTTTGAACAAACGCTTGGTAACCACTGTCATCTAGGTTTTTCGAACTGTTTGGAGGCAGGTGGTCACAAATTTTTATGTCCATGTAAAGCAAGTCAAAAGGGTATGCCGAATTCGTCATCAGCACCCCCAGATAACTCCCTAAGCCGAAATATGAGCGAAATTTTTCCAGCTCGGAGTTCGTAGAGCAGGTGCTTTCGATTTTCGACCAGCCGAGCCGTTTCAGGGTGAAAATGTGATGTAGGTATGAATGTGACCAACTTTATTTTTTACATGGATGAAAATAAAAATGTACTAACCAACTGGCACGGACAGCTACCGATGTACAACCGTCTTCACCAATGACGTAATGAAAAACTGTGTGAAATGCACCGCACGAAACCCGCTCTAGGCGGAAGGCGGTTTAAAGTGCTGTTGATAGTGGTCCAGGTCCGAAGTACCAATTTACACGAAGCTTCGTAAATGGCCGTTATCTGAGGTGCTGACCACGAATCTGGCACTGCTTTTGACTGATGTTGGAAATCAACACTTGTGGCCTTTCTACCTTCAATGAGCTCGAAAAACCTAGACGGGAGCTGTTTCCAAGCATTGGTTTAAAAATGTGCTAGATATGAGGATAAAGGATCCCACAGACGGAAATTCGCAAACCAAAGATCACTGTAAGCCGAAAATTGAACAGACGACCCCAATGCTTCGAAGCGAGAGGGCTACCACTGCAGTTGCAGTCAGACTAAGCGCGCTCGAATATGAAATCGGCAACGCGAACTTTGACAGAGCAGGGCTCGCGCAGGACATCCATTTAGCAAATTTTGTCTGTATATTTGTAATCAAAGTTTCAGGCTGTTTGGCTTACGTGTTTAGCTTACGCCGCTGTCCGATGTTCCATGGGAACCTGAAGGCAATCTCTGGTAAGATCTCTTCTTGTGAATCTACAGACATCCTGCCGCTAGACTTATCGGCTGCTGCAAACATTGCCGATAGTTTTCTTCTATCTTTGCCGCAAACATTGCGAAATCGCCGGTGTTGCGCCAATGAGCTCTTTGTAGTGCTATCCTCGTCTCGGCTCGACTGATCTTCTCGCGATCTTTCTCGGTTTCGATTGCTTTCTGTACATTATCTCATAATAAGAGTGATGTGATGCGCAGCTGGGTAGTATCTTACAATTAACTCGCGTCTGATCAAACGGTCTTTTCCCTCGTCATTTGGTACACGTTCTTGGGAAAAACGAGCCGACGAAGCGTTGTTAATGGAGCTCGTCCGCACTGATGTAATGAACAGCGCAGGTGTTGATGGGACGGGCAGGCTGCGAACGAAGCGATTTTTTACTCCGGGATGAGCGGTTGTCCACTGAGAACCAACTGTCGATATCTCCCCCTAGCCACTGAACAAGTAGTTTTCAAATGGCCGAGGGTCAGCCTCTGTACATTGGTCTCTGCTCGTTGGCTTTGAAATAGTGGCCTTGCTGTTACTGCTAATCAAGCGTCTGTTTTCTCTGTAAGGACAAGAAGAAGTTCTATGTTCTCACAAGAGCCTTGTTCTGTTTCGTCCACTGTTTCACAACCGAATTCTCGCTTTCACACTCATTTCCTTTTATAAATAGCAACAAAGCACTTTCTAAAATTGCTAAGAGTTCTTTTACACTGCGAGACTGCAGAAATCGTATCGGCTTATTTTATAATTACAGTTCTGCAAATTGTTCAATTATCCGCCATATTTTATTGTGGGACGTGGTGGCGCAGTCGGAGGAGGCGCCAATTGCCGTCAGCACCCCAAACAGAGATTCCCAGTTCTGTTCTCCCGCTCAGGCCAGTCTAGCCTTCCATCCCTCCATCTTCATTGAATTGCTACAGGACTTTTCTGATAAGGATTAAACACGGACTTGTTCATTGGCTAGTCAGCGCAAGTCATTGTATAGGCAGTATACGCCTTCAAATTATCTCCACGACACCTTTTAGATGTGGAATGCGTGGCGCAGTCCAAAGAGGGACTGATTAACGTCGTCCTCTCACCTTTATAAGTAATAGTATGTAGAGTTGACTACAATAATAAATTTAAAAAATATATAAAATAGCGTATAACGGATTTTATTTATTTATTTATTTATTTATTATTATTATTATTCAATGTTATTTATTATTATTTATTAATTATAATCAACTATCAATTTGTTTATTTATTTATTTACAGTCAATTCTTTATTTTTTATTATTATGCGATCGGGCCGAAAGTTTTCGCCGTTTTAGTGCTTCAAACACTCTGCCTATAGTGCCTTTGTTTAAATATTTCACTACACTACTTGATACACATAATTACATAAGGCGCCGCGTAAAAATTAAAGAATATAAATCAGTTTTTTGGAGCCAAAGACTCGACTTTCCTGTCTTACCGTTCTATGGCTTAAAAAAGGATATTCTATTAAATAGCCTCCTTTCATAAGGACATGAAAGAGGCTCTGCACTCACGAATCTAATGCTTCGTCAGATGCGGGTGCCCACGGCGGCCACGGACTTCATACTTTGGTGAGAAAGCGAAATAAAAGTTTCACCTACTAGTATTATAAAGGTTGCCTCATTGTCAATATAGATACGAGAAATTATCTTCGAAAATTATGGGAAGGAATTAGCAAATTATGGAACCACCATGAAGCTTCTAGATCGCTATGAATGAATCATTTCGGTGTTTGTATAGTGTATGTATTATATATTTATTTATTTATTTATTTATTCATGAAGGAACGCAGGAGGCAAATCATTAGACTACAGCAGAACATGTTGTTATGGATATGAATCTGAGGGTGAAGGATGCAAATCTTTTGAAAATGTACCCTGCTCCGGTTAGTAAAGTTTTCTTACCCATCTGAGCGCCAAGTCCAGTAACTACGTTTCATTCGTACAGGAATTCTAGGAAATTTGAGGGTGTACAAGAGGATGTCAAAAACGTTTTTTGACATCAGATCGATGTTGTCAAAAACATCGACCTGATGTCAAACATTTCGTTAGCAGAGATATGCCAAATGCAATAGATCTCGCTTCAATGGGAAAGGGTACATCTGAGCGAAGTTATAATCATTTGAATTTCGAGGCCAAAGCGGCGGAAATATTCGGACCAGCTTAAAATTTATTTATGCATACTTATTCGCTCTGTTTTTTTTAAATTCAACTTTTCCTCTAACAACATCGCATTGCAGAGGAGCTTTCTCTATCTTCTTATCAACGGAGAAGATCCAAAATGAGAAGACGTGGAGATCGAGCACTTTCTTTTTCAGAACTTCAAAAGTGATTTCACAGTTGCTCTGCTGCCTCGTTTGTCTTCTTCAGGTTTTCTAATTACCTGATGTGCGAAGCAGGCATATCCAGTAGGTACCGTCGCGGTGCGTTATCCCGTGCGTGCTTCTTGTGCAAACGATTTACGCAAAAACTACGTCGGTGCAATATTTGCTTTCGGCACTCGTCCTGATCGACGTTACTGTGAAAAAAAAGCGTAGTTGATAGATCAGATTGAAGAACTGGTATGAGGAGTGCAAGGAGCTTCTAACTAGATTTGAATTTGTACTCATTCACCCTTACTGCAGGGCGAGGGCCCGTATTCTATCATAATCTTCCTGCGTAGTTCAAGCTCGACTCGTCATCCGTAATCGGCGGCCTCTTCTGTAGGTTTATGTTTGGCAAAATGAAGAAAGCTGATTGAGCACGATTTATTGAGGAGCCGGTGTCAATTCTTGGTTTTATTTCATCATTTCCTACGCTTCAAATGTGTTACGTGAACGAACTGAATCGAATTTTGAACAGCTGAAAAACATTTTGAATGACTAATATCAGCTAAACTGTGCAATTCCTACATTCAATAGCGTTTGCACAAAAATCGCTTTTCAGTGGGATTAGAAGGATGGCAGTGGGCGTACATTTGTATGTCAACGATTAGGTCTGTACGCATGACGACGTGCCATCTCCACTCTGTAAATGCTGCCCAGCTTGTGTATCCGGTCAGTGATTAGATAGTTGCAATACAGAGTATAGTTCCACTCTCGAAATTTTTTCGAATATTCAAATGCTCACAAATTTCGAATATTTGAATTGGAGTATATTCGAGAAAGGCGGTTTTTTCTGAATGTTCGATTTCGAATACATTCAAAAATCTCGATTTTTCAATTTTCGAATTCGAATATTCAAACTCGAGTGAACGTCATTTGAATGCCTATTCGAACAAGTGATTCGAGCACAACTACATATAATGCAGGGCCAGAGGTGCTCCTCCCATGTGACGTCGTTTCTAGTGAAAAAACGTCGAATGATTAGCAGTTTCCGTTGCTACAATGGAGAAGGAATATTCCTCGATCGCTGTCCTATGAGATGCTCAGATGTATAACACTTTCACAGATAATAATTCCGCATGCGATTTTCTTAATACTTCACATGTGGCTGCTAGCGCGGATGCCCTCAAATTGACGCTGAAAGCGGTTCAGTTTAAATGCAGGTCTGGGGTCCCTATCAGCTCTCTGCAATATTGGTACAGTTTCTGATCAACGAGATTTGTACCCTTGCAGCACAGCCTACAACGCCATTTTCGAAAGTGTTGCAGATAATGATGTTCAGATGCTGGCTAGCTTGCATTCGTTTTGCAGAACAACTCATAGGTTGCAGGCGAGATGTTAGATTGAGAATGCCCGCAGCTACCGGTGTTCTGAATATTCCTCTAAATCATACAGAGCAGAGAGAGAGCAGCTTACAACTGCTGATATACGCTGAATGATAGTACACTTGGGGTGAATAGTCCAGAAGCAAGTTCATCATGTAAGCCTTGTGCTGCCTGCTTGACTGCTCCAGAAAGCCAACCCTCAGCGTAGCAATGTCTGAGCCTGTGTGGATCTGCAATCTGCTCCCTCATGCTCTTCAGCTGCGGTGATAATGGCTACAGGAGGTGAAAACGGTGCCACACCCAAGTATTAGGTCGCCGCATATGAAATGGCCGATTTTGACTGAGATGTTTGACAGATCATAACTTTGCTTGAATGCAATATAATTAATCGAAATAAGCGCCGTTACAGTTGTACACTTTTCCCAACGCGAGTAGCCTAGAAATTCCATCTTTACAAATAAAAATCGGAACTACGAGTATTAATATAACAAAGGAACTCATTTTCGACATCATCTTGGTCGCTGAATTTTTTAACCTTCACGTGACGATCTAAATCCTTGAAAAAGTGATAATCGGTAGGATATAGATCTGGTGAATGGGCAGGAGGTGGCAGAGTTTCGTATCCCAATTCATCCAGTTTTTGCACAAAAAATTTTGAAACCTGCCGACGCGGGTTGACATGCTGTAGGATTGGGCCTCTTCGATTGACCAAAGCCGGCTGTTTCTCAGCCAACTTCTGGTGCATCACTTCGACTTCGACACCGTACTTCTCCGCTGTGATAGTCTCTCCAGTCTTTGAGAATTGTAATGGACTATACCAGTCATTGTCCAGTCATTGTCCACGGTCACCATGGTCTAATTTGGATGGGGACTTAGTTTCGGCATCTCCTTGGGACACTCATTTTTGTCCAGCCATTGTGCATGTCCACCCCACGGTCACTATGGTCTTCTTTGTATGGAGATTTGGCTTCGGCATCTCGTTGGGACTCTCATTCTTCTCAGCCATTGTGCAAAGAGACGACGATTATCATAAAGGATCCATTTTTCGACACATTTCATGATCCTGTCCAAAAGGGCTTCCTTGGATTGCGCAGCAAACAAATCTCATGTGTCGTGGCGCTTCAGCATCTGCCTGGCGGTCAGCTCGTGCGGAATCCATTTATCCAATTTCTTTACTTTTCCGATCGCACTTAAGTGGCGACTGTTAGTGCTGCCATCATCGTCAAAGTGCTGTGCCAGCTCTCTCACAGTTTGACACCAATTCGCTTCTATCAAGGCTTTGAGTTAGTGGAGAGTCGTTGGATACACCGCCCTCAGAAAGGGGCGGGGCGAAGGGTGCGCCGAGGACAAGATGTCCAGGTCCCTGCCTTCACGTGGAGGCATCGCATTTCTAATCACTTCCCCTGGCCCTGCATCTCTATCCTGAACTGATTTCGTTCTTGAGACAAGAGTCAGAATCTTGTTTACCATATTTGGAGGAAAAGAGTTTTCAGCTGCAGCACCGAGGCTTTCTTCAGGTCCCGCCAATGTAGAACTGACCGGAATTCCCATAGTCCCTAGTTGAGCCAAAAATTTAAAGAATTGTGGTGAAAATTGAAAGAATCTAGAGAGAAGAGCGACGCTCTCCTTTCCTTAACTGCCTCCATAACCGAACCGACTGGAAAATGACTTCAGAGTTCCCGAGATGCGCTTCCCAATCGTCCCCTATCAGTTGTTAGGTTTTTGGACGATGTCACGCCAATTAACGACGGTTTCGAGCGCAGCAAACTTGTCCAAATAGGGCGGCGCGGGCAGGGCGGGAGTGGGCGGCGGGCAGCACAGTGTACCGAACGACTGCCACCGCTTTGAGTTGGTAGTCGTTAAGGAGTGATGGCGGCCTACCTCGATCTTCATCTTCGAGACTTTCATCTCCAGGTGGAAATTTCGAACCAGTGGACCAAACCAGACAGACAGACTGTTTTATTTTCTCTCCAGAGGTCGAAGAGGGGTCGAAAACGTAAATATATTAATTAATTAATAAAAAATATAACTATAAATAATAAATAAATAATAACAAAAGATAATAAGCAAAAATAAAATTAAAAACAATAAATTAATGAAGAACACCAGGACGCCCACCAACGCGTTGGTCGGACTTCTTCGTGAAAGCCCTGAACGACCGCTATGACGCTCTTCGTGTCCCTCGAGCAAGGAGGATCCATTGGAGCACTCTGGCACGCTACAGGGACGAATGGAGACGCTGCTGGCGCCTGCTCGAGCAAGTCGATGATCAACGGGACGACAGGTGATACAGGTGAAATTAATGAATAAATGAATAAATATAAAAATAAATCTCTTTTATCCCATTTTTTCATTTTCTCATCGATTTTTGGAGTAGTGAAGTACAGCTGACAATCCCACCGTCAATGCCTACCGAAGACGGTCAAGACAAAAAATGTTATCTATTTTTTAAGCAAAGAAAAGCCGCCTGCTCTCCTCAATGGTCAATCGTACTATGAATTACATATGAACGCTGTTGCTTTAGTTTTTTTGTTCTTATATCTTCCAGAGGGGGAAATCGACGGTTTCTGCCATGCTTAGAGGTTCACTTTTCCCGGGAAGAGGTTCACGTCAGTTTCTATGAAGGAAAGGTCAAAATACCGAGTAAAATATTTGTCTGTGAGAGCTGCTTCTGATTACTTGAAGTTGTGCAAAAGAGCTACCATTCCTGACAACCTTTTATCCTTTAAAGTCATGTTAGACCGCTGGCTTAGCGTGACTTAATTCTCATTCTCATAACTCTGTTTTCATATCTTACCTGTCTGTTTTAAGTTTCTATGTTACCTAATGCATTTTCTATCAACTCATGCGTTTATTTCACATGACTAGTTTATGTAATAAATAAATCAACAAATGTATATAATATCGTAACATCCAGGTTAAAATAAGGTTACAATGTCAGTGTGGTACAATACTGTGGTCAAAATACACTTTACGTCGACAGATTGGATCGAGCAAGCCCAGCAATGCAGGAGCACACCCGATTGCGCCATTTTCGGCCGGGCCGGATTTCGGATATCCGATTCGAATACAACCGGATAATCGAGTGAATAGGGACACGCAACCTCTTAAAAACAGAACGCATCAGTAACTAAGCGTTTATTTTATTGGCCAGTAGAAGTCACGAGTGCGCAAAGCAGCTTGTAGTGTGTCACTTTGAATTAAGTGGTTATATGCTGTGGTAGGAAGGGTGGCGATGTCCGTTCCTCCACGTGGTGCCACTGGAAACTGCCCGCTCTGCGAGCTAAGCCGAGCACGGACATTCGATTGCAGGCGACAGGCCCTTGTGACAGGCCGGCCTACGAACACCCATGTCACATCACATGGTTCACGACATTGCAAGTTTTTCGTGATAGTGCTACGGCGTCCGCGGGAGCCGACGCGCACTCGCAGAGCCCGGCGAGTGTGAGAAGTATGCGAGGGTCCCTGATGCGAGGACGGCATCGGGGGGCAACTGAGCTAGTCCGAAAGTCCCGTAACGTAAACAGGACCCGCGTGGCAACGCTGAATGTGGGTACGTTGACGGGCCGCTCGTGCGAGTTGGTTGAAGCACTGGAGCGTAGAAGAGTTGATTTCTGTGCGGTGCAGGAGACGAGGTGGTCCTGCCGCAAGTCAAGGGACATAGGACGTGGCTTCAAGGCCGTTCTATGTGGAAGTCCCAGGACCACCAGTGGTGTCGGAATAATCGTCTACGAACGATTTCGTGACTCGATTGTAAGCGTCGAGCGCTTTGACGATCGATTGATGAAGATCGTTGTCGCCGCTAAGGAGCGACTCTATCACTTCTTCTCTGCGTATGCTCCGCAGACTGGCTGCTCCGATCAAGCCAAGGATGAGTTTTGGAACCTGCTGGATGATAAGACAGCAGAGGTACCGTCGAAAGATGTCATCATAGTCGCTGGTGACCTTAATGGGCACGTAGGTGCTACGAAAGACGAGTACAGCTGTCATGGTGGTTTCGGATACGGATCACGTAACGCCGATGGTGAGCGCATTCTTGAGTATGCGGAATAACATAGTCTCACCATAGTGAACACCGTCTTCCGAAAACGCGACTCCCACCTCATCTCATATTATAGTGGGAGCTCCAAGTCTCAGATAGACTTTGTGCTTGTGAAGGATCGTGACCGGAGTCTTGTCACAGACGCGAAGATCGTGCCGTATGAGACGGTCGCCCCACAGCACCGACCGCTGATCTGCACTCTGAAGATTGTCCCTCCGAGGCTGAAGCAGGTCGAGCGATGCGGTGCTGCAAGAATCAAGTGGTGGCGAATGAGAGAGAAGGAAGCAGCTGTGATTTCTCGCGTGCGATTACCGACAGTCACGACTGTCGACGAAACTTGGAAGAAAACGACCGACGCGATTCGTCAAGCTGCACAGTCGGAACTCGGCATTACGAAGCCTGGGCGACGGAAGGTCGACAAGCAGGCATGGCTGTGTACAGATGACGTGAAAGCAAAAGTGCGAGAGAAGAAGTCGCTTTATCACGTGTTTCTCGGCGAAAAGACGGCCGAAAACTGGCGGAAGTACCAAGAAGCGAGGAAAGCTGCAAAGAAGGCCGTGGCTGTTGCAAAAGCTACTCATTATGGAGATGTCAACGAGAAGCTCGAGTCACGCGATGGCGAGCGGTATCTGTACCGGCTTGCTAAGAATCGCCATCGGCAGACCGAGGATATTGAGAAGTTTTTCGGCATCAATGATGAGAATGGCCATCTTCTCCCACCGCAAGAAGGCATTGAAGCGGTGGCGCGACTACTTTGAGGAAATCTCTACAGTAGAATTTCCTCATCCAGCCATCCCTTTCACGGCTCCAACCCACGGCCCCGTTCAGAAGATCACCGTGGAGGAGATTGAAGCGGCTTTGAAGAAGATGAGGCCAGGCAAAGCGACTGGGCCCGATGACGTGGCAGCTGATTTATGGAAGTCCAAGTATTGGTACCCTGCTGAGTGGTTGGCGAAGTTCTTTAACCAGGTAGTCAAGGAGAAGAAAGTACCGGAGTGTTGACACAACTGTACGACGATTCCGATTTGGAAGAAGAAGGGCAGTCTTCATACTGCTCCAATTAGCTTCCGATTCACTTGCGTTCGCACAGCATGAAGATCTTTGAGCGAATTGTTGATGGACGAATTCGGGACATCGTCCAGCTTTCCAGCAATCAGTGCGGCTTCGTGGCTGGCTGTGGCACCGTTGATGCCATGCATGTCGCCCGCCTTCTGATAGAGAAGCATCGCGAGAAACAGAAGCCAGTGCATATAGCCTTTCTCGACTTGGAGAATGCGTTTGACCGCGTATCGCGTGAAGTGATATGGTACGCCCTGCGGCAACATGGAGTTCCTGTAGAGCTCATCATAGAGTGGGTGCGGATGCTCGGGGGGGGGGGCAGTCGTTCGGTACACCGTGCTGCCCGCCGCCCACTTCCCGCCCTGCCCGCGCCGCCGTATCTGGGCAAGTTTGCTGCGCGCGAAACCGTCATTAATTGGTGTGAAGCCGTACAAAAGCCTAACAGCTGGTAGGCGACTATTGCGGAGCGCATCTAAGGGAACTCTGAATTCATTTTCCAGTCGGTTCGGTTATGGAGGCAGTTGAGGGAAGAAGAACGTCGCTTTTCTCTCTAGATTCTTTCAATTTTCAACTAGAGGCTATGGGTGATTTCGGTCAAGAGCTATACATTGAAGGCTTATTCGTAATTGTACGCAAAACCGGCTCACCACCTCTCTTTCCAAGGATCAGACAGTTTCTCTTGTGTTATAGAAGTTTCTAGTGGTCGAGTTGTTGTCATGACATATCTCGCTAAGATGTTGCTGTACTTGTCGGAAAACGCGAACGGCGCCTTAGTACTGAGCAATGTGGCGGAACCTGAAGAAAGCCTTGGCGCTGCAGCTGAAAACTGGGGGCAGTCGTTCGGTATACTGTGCTGCCCGCCGCCCACTTCCCGCCCTGCCAGCGCCGCCCTATTTGGACAAGTTTGCTGCGCGCTAAACCGTGTTAATTATGTGACGTCGTCCAAAAACCTAACAACTGATAGGAGACGATTGGGAAGCGCATCTCGGGGAAATCTGAAGCCATTTTCCAGTCGGTTTGGTTATGGAGGCAGCTGAGGAAAGGAGAAAGTCGCTCTTCTCTCTAAATTCTTTCAATTTTCGCCTCAACTAGAAACTATGGGTGATTCTGGTCAGGAGTTCTATATTGAAGGCTTATCCGTAATTGTGCGCAAAACCGGCTCACAGTCCTCTCTTTCCAAGGACCAGACAGTTCTCCTTGTATTAAAGAGCTTTCTAGTGGATGATCGCGTTGTTGTCATGACATATCTCGCTAACATTTTGCTGCACTTGTCGGAAAATGCGGAAATTAGTACTGAGCAATGTGGCGGGACCTGAAGAAAGCCTTGGCGCTGCAGCTGAAAAATCTTTTCCTCCAAATATGGTGAACAAGATTCTGACTCTTGTCTCAAGAACGAAATCAGTTCAGGATAGAGCTGCAAGCCAAGGGAAGTGATTAGAAATGCGATGCTCCATGTGATGGCAGGAACCGGGACATCTTGTCCTTGGCGCGTTTTCGCCGCGCCCCATTCTGAGGGCCATGTATCCAACGACTCTCCTCCAGCTCTCACGGACATCGGTTTTCAAGTAGCTAGGATAGCAATAACGTCTGACGGCGGTCTGATGGTTGAAGTGAACTCACGCGTAAGTGCAGCTTGGTCCAAATGACGTTCGCTGACTGCTCTACGATAGGAAAATACCAGAGCACATGAAGTCGAAGATTTACAGATCAGTTGTGCGGCTAGTAGCGATGCACGGCGCTGAGTGTTGGCCTGCGACCGAGGAAGTTCAAACGCGCATCAGCGTCAGGAGACGAAGATGCTGGGCTGGACGGCTGGAGTCACCCGCATGGACCGCATCCGAAACGATGCCATTCGGCAGAAGTTCGGTGTCGCGCCGATAGCGGACAAGATGCGCGAAGCCCGCCTGCGATGGTACGGTCACGTTCTGCGTGGAAAAGAAGACAGCGTCCGTAAGATAGGCCTTGAATTGGAAGTGTCTGGAAAACGGCCTAGAGGGCGTCTGAAGCAGTGCTGGGCTGATACGTTACATGTGGACTTGAAAGTAACTGATGTCTACCCTGATCTAGCGCTGGATCGGGAGAGGTGGCGTCATGATACCAGAATAGCGGACCTCGCTACAAGAGAGACAAACTCTGCAGAAGAAGAAGAAGATGAAGAAATGCTGCATTGTAGGTGAAGAACAAGGAGAGCGTTGAGGCACAATGCCATCTGTCTTTCTCTCAGATTACAAATGTTCTCCTTCCGAAACTTAGTTCCTATTCTGTTACAAATCAGCCTTCTTCGCAAATTTCTCACACACTTGTATTCTGTATTACTTTGTATACTTGACTCCGAGTAAACCATCTAAGACCCAACATAACGAAAGCAGCTGAAGAAAACGATGTGCGGAAATTTTGAAAGTGTTCCCAGAAAATAGAAAATAGAAAAGTTTGAAATTATCGCTTTAGCTATCTATTGTATCTAAAGATGCATTTTTATTCAACAACCAACACTTCTATACCATTTCACGTCAAACTGGACACTTATCGGCGTAAGCTGGATAGGTTTGAAATCAAACTGAACACCGCCCAAATAACAACAATGGAGTAGAAAAAAACTGAAGCAGATCCTTTTTTTCTGAACAGTCATAATCCACTTCCCCAATTAATTGAGTGAAGTGCTTGAAAATTTATGAATTTTTTATTTTCGCGCTAAAAATAATGCATCAAATATTATTTTAGCGTGCAGTAAAGCAGCAGGTGTATGAAAAGAGGAGATCACACCGTGTCCTCGTCTGGGTTAGTACGATTTTTTTCAATTGATAGTGTAAATGCTGCTTACTTGGAACTGCAATAAGGATATCTGTATTTCCTGCAAATGTTTTTGTTGTACCATTTGCAAGTGCTTAACTACACGTAAATAAAATTTTTGTTAACAATAATAGGAACGTAGAAATGCTTCACCAGTGCATGGGGTCATGTATTCCTTAATGGCTGTTGGATACAAAAGCTTCATGACCAGTTAAACAACGAGAACATTCTTTTGGGACAATCTGTATTTATGAACTAGTTTCATAGCGCTAACTATCGTAAGGCTTTTATTATGATCGAGACTGTTGCACAAGCTGGAGACGCATCATACCCAATTGATAAAAACGTGATATCTGCAACGTTGATCACTACTAGCACCTACACCATCAATCAAACGAATCAAGCGAGTGCACGGCGCGATTTTCAGTGGAGGCCATACGCAAACAGCTTTTTTCGAGTTTGGAATAGCGTAAGAACATTTTTCTCTTTATAGGCTACAACGTTATGATACAGAATAAATTCTGGTGATCGAGTACCTATGATGAAATTTCTATACCATGCTATTTTCCGTTTTCTGACCAATTTCGGCCATTTTCCCAGAAAACAGAAAAAGTTTCCAGAATGACCAGAAAACAGAAAACAGAAATGCCGCCCACCCCTGTTGTAGAGTCCCTCCTCAGGGATCTGCCAAGGTTTGGAGTACCGTTAGTTTATGTGATCTATGATCTTCCACGTTGTGGGGTACATACACCAGGTTCCATTGCAAAAGCCTGACCTGCGGTGCACGGGTGTTTCTACGTACCATGCCAAATTCTATTTTACAGTAAGCGAAGATCAAGATTTGCCAGTAGCGGCTTCCTGTAAATAATACTGACCAATCAAACTCGTGATTTTCCACAAAGTACCACGTCATCTGCTCTGTCTAACTGCTCTTCGATCGCATTCATCACCTGCACCGGTCGGCACCTCCAACCCACGCCCCTCCTTCCAGCTGCTTACAACGAGTTTGCTCGATTTCCGGCACTCAGAACAACTAGCGATGGGAGTACCAGCTGACTTCTGACTCATGGTCAGCAGCCGTCAGTAACTCCTCGCTTCCTCCGACGCTCGTTAACTTCTGCTCAACACATTCGTTCCTCCAGAAGATGCTTGGCAACCCAGGAACGCTTCCAACACAGAACGTAATGATGGGCTCCGAGCTTTATAAGAGCTTTGAACTCATCTCACGATATTTTTGAAGGCATCACCTTTTACCATTACACACCTCGTCGATTAATGCTTTCATCTGGGGGAGCGAGGCGAGCCGAATCTGCGAAAACACAGCGACGGCTGCGTTTTTTAGTAATCTCCAACATCTCTCTTCTTGAAATCTCGGCGTCGTAAGTTGTTAGTGTATCTTGTGCCAGACGAAGGCTCGAGGTGGATCTTTAATTCGCAGGACCTCACGTTTCGATTTCACATTGTTTCACTTCTCATTTTCACAAGAAATCCAGTGTGGAACAATCGAAATGAGCGCTTTCTGTAATGAATGGCTTTCTGCCGTTTATATCTCATTGTGAGCTGTAGAACGAGAAATATGTGACACTGGTGTACAAAGTGTTCCATTTGATCCACTGGTCGGCTAGCGCGAGCGGACACCAGTCCTCACGGTGGATTCAGTTGGTGAGTTCTTCTCTCCCACTTGCACCCTATTGGGTTCGTAGGGTTATTTGGTCGAGTGGAGAGCAAATTAAAGCTTATGCACCAACTTCAGGCCTCTAAGGACGACGTGAAATCGGAACGTCAGGCAATAAAGATCCACCTCAAAACCTCGTATTGGAAAGATGTACTGGCAAACAGCTTCCTCGTTTATTATCTAGAACTGTGCGACTCACAACGTGTTTATTGTACAGAAAATGATGGATATTGATCGACTGATCGATACCGTTTACTGTTCGGTGGCAAACCCATTCGACTGATTGCTGTAGTAACAAGCCTCTTCCACTCTCCTCCGCCCTGCGACATACATATACTCAGACGTGTTCCCGAATAGGGGATGCCTTTTGTGGCATGAACTTTTTGAATCCGGACACTTCTGCACGTCGCCTACGCCTATGACAAATTCTCTAAACCCGGACGCTCCCTTCACGTCGTATGTGAGGCGTCCTCTGAATCCGGACGCTCACTCCACGACGTCTGTGATACGCCCTCTGAATCCGGATGCTCCTTGCACGACGACTTTTTCATGCCCTCTGAATTCGGAAGCACACTCCATGACGTCTTTGATATTTACTTACTTTAATACTTTGATGGTCCTTTTGTCGGCAGGAGGTCTTCTCAGCGGAGACCACAACTCTTCCAGACCGCTCGATCTCTGGCTGCTTGCATCCAGGCAAACTCCGCTCTCTGAAAGACCTTGAGAATGAGTCTGCCCATCGCGTTGGCGGTCGTCCCAGTGGGCTCTTATGGCCTCTCGGGAGCCATTGTGTGACACGGAGGCTCCATCTATCGTCCTTTCGTCGAAGCAGGTATCCGGCCCAGCAATATTTGGACTTCTTCATGTACTGCAGCGGATCTGGTAATTGCGACTTCTCCCTTATCTCCGAGCTTCGCAGGCCTTCTTGCCACTGCTGACGAAGGCTTGCCCTCAAAAGACATCTCTCCAGTTCACGATGCATAGTCTGCATTGCTCTGGCGATTGTCTTGTTGTCGGGCCAGGTTTTCGTCGCGTAACACATCGCAGGCAGTAAGGAGGCGTTGAATATCGAGGCCTTGAGGCCGGCATCCTTGACCTGATCGGTGACTTCGCGAATCGAACTGAAGGCTGCCCATGCTGCGCGTCTCGTGCGGGCAATTTCAGGAGCGAGGTCGCTATCCGTCTCTTCCCAGATAGACGTAGGAGTCTACACATGATGTAGAGCGACTCCATTTAGCCTTCTGAGTCCCGTGTCACACCACTGTTTGACCATAAATTGCGTTTTGGACATATTCATGTCCAATCCAATCTTCATACCTGCCACATTGAGCTCGTTCAGCATTCCCTTGACTTCTGCCGTGTTGGTAGAGATGAGAACAATATCGTCGGCGAAGCGAATGTTGCTGATTCGTTTACCGTCGACAAGGTAGCTTTTATCGTCCCAGTTCAAGTCCTTCATGGCATCCTGGAGTGCCGCTGTGAATAGCTTGGGAGAAATTGTGTCTTACTGCCGTACTCATATTCCGATAGGAATTTTAAGCTTTCGGTCGAACAACTGGATGGTGGTCGATGTGTTCGAGAAGCATTTGTCGAGAAGTCGGATGTAGGGCGATGGTATACCGGCATGCACAAGCGTGTTCAGAATGGGGATGATTTCCACTGAGTCGAAAGCTTTTCGATAATCCACGAAGACAAGAACAAGTGAGATGTGGTATTCGCGGCTCTTTTCGACGAGTTGTGAGACAGTCTGAATATGGTTCATGCAGGAGAAATCTTTGCGAAACCCTGCTTGCTCCACTGGCTGATACTCATCCAAACAACGCTCCATACGATTAAGCAGTATCTTGGTGAAGATCTTGTGGACAACCGAGAGAAGACTGATGGGTCGATAGTTGTTGATAACCTCCTGCTGACCTTTTTTGAAGATTAAAACTGTTTTCGACTCCTTCCATGAGTCCGGAATCCTACCAAGTCGAAGGTAGTGGTTGAAGTGTTTGGCAAGAAGTGAGCAGAGGGCACTGCCACCCGCATAGAAGGAGATCAGCTGAAATGCCGTCAGGTCCTGGAGCAATGCCTGGCTTCATCTTTCTGATGGCATCAGCAACTTCTGATTCCAGTATAGGAGGTACTTCCTCAGCTTGTGGCATCAAGCATTTCGGGCAGTGATGGAAGAACGAAACAGATCTGTGTAGAATCCATGAACGATGGCTTTCATCGCTCTTCGAGACGGTTGCGTTGTTCCATCCTTACCCACAAGGGCTGACATTATTGCCTTCTGGTCGCAGAGATTTCGTTTGCAGCGCTTTATGCTTGGACCTTTCCCAGCGGCTTCTAACACCTTCAATCTTCTGTAGGCTTGAATGGACTCCTTTACTGCAATTTGACAGGCCTTCGAGATGGTGACTCTTTCCAGATGGGAAGCATTAGGATCCAGTTTGACAGCTCTTCTTTGCTCTAAGAGTTTAATCGCGTTAAGTCTTGAAACAGACGGTGATTTTGCGTTAAGTCTTGAAGCAGACGGTGATGTGACTTCGCAAGAGCTGCTAGCACATTTCAGCAGTCCATTGGAGAGAAGCTCGTAGTCTTCCGATGAATCTTCAAGAAGATTCCAATTATACGACTTTATTGCATATTCCAACTCCTCAGACTTGAATGTGGGGATCCTCACCGGTGCCAATTTATGAGTGTCACGGTTGACCATCCTCTTTTTGAGAGTCAGCTTCGCACGGACAAGATGGTGATCCGAGCCGGTGTCAAATGAAGGCAGCACGGAGACGTCGAACAGACCCCAGCGTCTGTTTGTAAGAACATGGTCGATCTCCGATCGTGTTTCTCCATTTGGGCTTTTCCAGGTCCATCGTCGGTTTCAAGGCTCCTTAAACATAGAATTCCCATGGTAGAGACGGCACGCGGATAGGAATTCTATCAGGCGCTCTCCGTTTTCGTTCCTTAAGGATGTTCCATGTGGTCCTAGCCTCCATTCATCGTTATCATTCGTACCGACGATAGCGTTAAAGTCCTCAACGACAACTTTGTAGTAGCTCTTCTCATCGTTGACAGTCCTTTCGAACAGCTTGTAGAATTCCTCCTTTTCTTCGTCTGTGGCCGCAGATGTTGGAGCGTATCCATTTATGATAGAGATGGTTTCTTGATCGTTGGTTTCCAGACGAAGAATAGCTACTCGCGGACTGATGATCTAGTAACAGTCTACTAGGTGGTGCACTGTCGAATTGACGAGAAATCCAACTCCACCAATATTCTTTCTGTCCAGCTTTGCTCCGATAATGAGAAGCTCGTTGTGGTCGGTCCTCCTTATGTTTTCCGTTCTGCCTTTCTTTTCTTGCGGGGCGATAACGTCGTATTTGATGTTGCGGCTTCTGTAAAGCAGTGTCCGAAGATCCTGCTCAGATGCGATCGTGCGACAGTTATAAGTGCAGACGAATAGGCAGTTTCCGTGTCGCGGTGGGAGGGAGTTTCCGGCAGTCCGATTCCAATGACGTCCTGATAGTTTAACTCCGAGATTGGATGGCCCCTCGCCGGAGGGGGATGCAATCGACGCCGTAGAAGTCCACCTCCGGCGCGCGTAGGACTGGGGCGCGGGTTTAGTTGTTTGAGCCATGGAGGTGGTCTGGTTGCTCACACGTTCCTGGCCAGGAATACAAGAAAGCCGTCCATACACGGCAAAGCGTCGCGTACTGCGTGAGCGTTTGTGCCGTTAGCAATCACTAAAGTGATGTTCACCCCTTCACCGCGATGAGGTGGCCCATGAAGAGGAAGTCTTTGATACGTGATCCGAATTCGTATACTCGTTACACTTTTCAGTTTTAATCTTGCTTTCAGGATCTTGAAGGCAAATACTAGATCGATGAATATTTGACGGCAGAGTGTCAAGCCTTAATGAGTTTAACCATTGAAACAATTTGGGAGGATGCTCAGGATTGGGGAAACATCTTTTTGATAGGGTCCTTCTTCTGAGGAGTCAATATTTTGGTAAAAGTCTGTCGGACGTTTTCAATACTACACAGAATTCATGTGTTATTGACGAACATTCATGGCGGTCGTTTATAAACGTGTATTCTAAAGTAAGAACAACATGTGCCTCATATACATAGGTAAATCAAAATCCGAGAACTGCGGCATGCAGTATTCCTGCATCATTTAAATTTAACAACAGCAACATAGAGGATTTGCCTTGCAGGCGGTCAGTTTTTCTGAGTGACTAAATTTATTATAAATTTCGTAAATTTTGCCATCGACGTGAATTTGAACCTCGACAGCGGGGATGGGTGTTTACACAACCAGGGATATCATGAGTGTAAGTGAGAAACAGAAGAGGAATAATTACACTCTGTTCAACGCTACTAGGTCATGGACACTGATCCTAGAATGAGGTTATCCCCCATCCGACTTTCGGTGGGACTGGGGAAAGAGTAGAGGGTTGGCCTACCCGTTTTGTTGTTCGTTATCCGGCGATTTTTGGCCGAACATCACCTATCGTCCCGTTTATCATCGACTTGTTCGAGCTGGTGCCAGCAGCATCTCCATTCGTCGCTGTCGCATGCCAAAGTGCTCCAATGGCCCTTTCTCGCTCGAGGGACACGAAGACCGTCATATCTTTCGTTCAGGGCTTCCATGAAGTAGTCTGACCAACGCAGTTATTGGCGTTCTTGAGCTGCCTTGGCATCCCGCGGCATCCAATAGGTCCCCGTCCAGCGAGGATCTATGTACGAAGCGCATTACGTGGCCGGCCCACCTTTTGACCCGACCTGGCCCATGCTACATCGTCTCTCATCTTGAAGAAGCTCAGAACTCCGGTGGTCTTCTCTCTCTCACTTGCGTGAGTCGTCTCACTCCGGGCATTGTCCTCTCGATTCCACGCTGCGCGACGCAGATCGCATGTTCATCCTGCTTTCATATAGCCCTGGTCTCTGAAGCGTACGTTAATGCAGGAAGAACAGTGGAGTCGAATAGGTGGGCACGGAGTCGGACGTTCTTCGTCTTCTTCACGATTCTTCGACGCACTTGAAAGCTCCGAAGCTTCGTTTCCTCCGCTCAGCTCTGGCACTAGGTCGTTCGCTATGGCGACTTCGCTCCAGATACACGTTGCCGGAGCATTCGGAGATGTTCGTTCCGTTGAGCAAGAATGGGGCATCAGAAACTTGTCCGTTCCTCATGAACATCGTCTTCGTTAGATTCAGCTGCAGTCCAACGTTCCCACATACACGATCGAAGTCGGCCAGCATTCGCTCCGCCTGGCCGATGCTCGGTGTTATGAGCACGATGTCGTCAGCGAAGCGAAGACGGTGCGATTGCCGGCCGTCGATCTTCACTCCCATGTCTCCCCATTCTATTATTAATCGTCCATGACGTTTTCGAGGGTGGCACTGAAGAGCTTCGTGGATATGGTATCTCCTTGCTGAACCCTTCTCTTCACATTGATGGCGACGTCGTTGTAGAATGGGAAGGTCTTGTTCGTGAGTATAGTTGTTTTGAATAAGAGTTTTGAATAACTGAATATATTCGAATAGCGACAATTTTCGAATATTCGAAATTTGAATACATTCGAAAATCGCGTTTTTTCGAGCCATTCGAAAAGCACGTTTTCTCGAGCTTCGAATTGGAACACATTCGAAAATTGCGTTTTTTCAAGCACTCGAATTCGAATACATTCGAAAATCGCGTTTTTTTGGAACGTTCGAATATGAATATTCGATTTCGAATAGAATTATCTGAACACCGCTTCAGTCTCGACAGAATCGAATTCCTGCTTCAATTCTATGGACGTAAGGCGTAACAGCAGCTTCTGCTCTCGCGACACTTCGACGAGCTTCGTAATGGTGTTTATATGGTCGATCGTGCTGAATCCTCTCCGAATTCCTGCTTGTTCGCATGGCTGTCCTTCGTCCAGCGTTCTGCTGATCGTATTCAGAATGACTCGTGTGAACAATTTATAGACTGCGGACATCTGGCAGACAGTGCGATTGTTGCCAATGTAATGCGCGTCTCCAAAAAGGTTCTGCTGGTCTGGAGATGGATGGAACCTTGCAGTCCGACATGTAGCGTGGAAAAAGCCGCTCCCGGGTGTTGATGAGCGTTGGCGGGAGGTTCTTCAGGTGTTCGGGTCTGATCCTGTCGGGACCGGGTGCTGTCTGGTTCCTTATCGACGAGGTGGCGTGTAGGATCTCAGAAGGGAGGACAGAAGGAACGACGAACCCTCCTGCTGAAGATGTCGTGGGGGTGGGGGGGGGGCAAGAGCACTTGGCTATTGAAGAGATCGGAGTAGATGTCGTTGATGACCTTCTTCATGATCCTTCTGGAAGGGTGACGGTTTTATCAGAGCGTCGGAGAGCGGCCATATTGAATCTGGCGAATTTCGGCGGTTGCGCTCTTCCCTCTTTAAGATTCTCCTTTATCGCTGCTCTGAATAGTTTTGTAAACTCGGAAACCAGTTGCCCTTGCTGGTAGTTGCCTTCCGTTCGTGTTGTCCATCGTTGGTGTATCAACTCGAGAGTTTAGAGAGTCAGACGTCTGTTGGTGCTTCGGTTCCCTCTGCACAATCGCGGAGATGGTGCACGAACCGGTCGTATTCTTCGCCGATGTTGTGCATGACGGCATCTTCCCAAAGGCCAGCAAGAGAAGTGCACATGTCCCAGTTGTTCTAGGACTCCTCTTCTGGAGCTTTACGTACTTCTCTCCTTGATGCGAAAAGTGGGACCTCGGGCGAAGGAGGTGGTGGTCCGATCCCGTGTAGAATTTGGAGACGACGGAGATGTCGGTCAGTCAATACTTGCGGTCGATCCTTGTGGGACTGGTCACCGGGGAATTTCCAGGTCCATCCTAGGGCGGAAGGCCACTTGAGCTGCGAGTTTCTATGGATAGGCTTGGTCGACCGGGTCCATTTTGCACCGACGTCATTGAAGCGACAAAACTGGGCATTCGTAAAAACGATCGCAACTCGGCAACGTTTTGTGTTAAAAAAAAAACTTGTCACTTTTTAAAAATTGGAGGAAAAATGCTTTCCTACCTACCTACCACAATCCTAATCACTGAAAGCCCTGAACGATGACGCCCTTCATGTTCCTCAAGCGAGAGGGATCCATTGGAGCACTCTGGCACGCGAAAGGGACGAATGGAGAACCGTTGGCGCCAGCTCGATCAACTCGATGATCAAGGCGACGACAGGTGATAGAGGTGATGTCCATACTCCAAGGCGATCTGAAAAATCTCTCATACTAAATAAGGATGCCCTAAGAGCTGTCGCTCGTCGCAGTGTCAGAAATTACTGGCAGAGGACAGGTGCGAGGAGCCAGTATAAAATAGGTACACGAAACAAAAAGAAATTATCCAGGCGTCTCCAGCGAGCGCCGGAATTCAGGAGACAGTATCACAAATCGACCAGGCAATCGCTGTCGATCGATCTTTTTAACGGCGTTCTCTCACAATAACCGACCGGGGTGGGTGCCATGAGATTATGAATACGAAAAGGCTTCAAAGCAAGGGTAATTTTTGATCAAGCAATCACTATTGATCAATATTATCGATGTTTTGAATGTATCCAGCACGCGTAGTGATTCGGAAATCGTGCTACAGATGTTGTCCAACGCGCGTTTGTATTCAGAAGCCCTGCCGCAGAGATAAATCAGAAGATGTGTAACAGGTCGATCAGTCAATCATTTTATAGTCTTTTTTTTCTGTCGATGACGATTAGTCGTCTCCGATCGGTCATTCACCGCTGCAGTGAATCTGTGTGGGAAAATTTTTGCCGTTCATCATTGTAAGGCGTTGAGGAAGTTCTCCCTTTTGACAGAAAGGGTTTTCGGGAACTGACTAGAGTCCATGAGGTGATCAGTATCCCGGCACCGAGCTATTATCGCACCAGGGCGATTCATAGACAGAACCGCTTTGGAGATTCTAGTTACTCGAAAAACCTAACAAGCCTTTTCAAAATACACCGTTGCACAAATTTTCGTGGGGCATTCGAACGACACCTTTCGAATACTCGAATAGTTTTGGCTTTCTGGGAAGTGTTGTGTACTCGAACGGTTTCGAATACCGAAAATTTTCGAGCATTCAAAATCGAGTTTGTATATCTGAAAAACGCGATTTTTCTGAGTATTCGAATTCGAATACATTCGAAAAACGCGATTTTTCGAATATTCAAATTCGAATGAAAAACCATTTGAATACCTATTCGAATGGGTTATTGGAGCATAAGTATAGTTTTCGTCCACTTGATAGGTTCGATCCTATATGCATTATGCACGGCGCACTCTCTGAGCATTCCTGGCATGACAGAGCACTGGCAAAGTACGCCATGCTTGAGATACTCAAGGACGCATGTCCTGGGAAATAAGCTGCTGCAATCGCGGCGAAATCACAGTGCTCTTGTAAGGTTGTATGCAGGTTTCTGTAGATCTCGAAGAGACGAATCGGATGATGTCAGCCTTTTTTGGAATGGTGCGATTGGTGCCAACCTGAAGGAGTTATGAGCATGCGGCGGTTTACGACGGATTTTTCCGTCGCAAACCGCCTTCTTGACTGCGCGACGTGAGCGATATTGTAGCAGTGCGTCCATAATGTTGAGGATTAATCTTATTTTTACGCAGGGTATTCTGCTTCTGACCTTCTAGATGTCATAACTTCAGTGTGTGTTTTGCCTACACAATATGTAGTATGCAGTGGCTAGCCGATGAAAAGCCGGAGTTTTATCCCCCATCCCAATCAATTTGATATTCGACTGCCTTGGATCTTGAGAATATTGCCGAACAACAGCGGCGGTTCTGGTGAAGCGTCGGAACGAAAGGTGGTTATGTAGACGTTATCCGACTGATGTTTCGGCACAACGGCGTCTTCATAGCGTGGAAAGAAAAGAGGCGTCGAAGGAATTGCTCATCCAAGGACCAATCTATTTTGAAGTTTTGAACAGTTTCAATTGAAGAAGGAGCTTTGCGGCTGGCGAGTAAAGCAATTCTACCGAACCTGTGGAAACAGAGGAAAAGAGTGGCAATTTACAATCAGGTGAGGGCAAATGTGAGTGAATAAGAGGTGAGTTAATCTCACACCTCTCTCTCCATTGGTGGCTTATCAGCCTTTCAACTGATTCCACACAGTCAGTCAGGTTCTTTTACGCATCTTCCGCCCCATTGTTCCCCACTCTTTTTAAATTGCAAGAAAAACTGCAAACTCTAAGTTGTACCATGAAATGGTCTTTGGAAGAATAATTGCTCAAGGTCCCCTTGTCTTTTCAAGGCAGTGAAGAAGATGGTTATGCTGAATGATCGGCCGAGTAGAGTTGCAAAAATATTGCGTTCTATTACAAGATAGTCTTCGCCTAACGTCTTGACTGACTTGTTACTATTTCTCCATGACGAGTAATTCACCGACCCTAGAAAAGTAGCTTCTCTTGCATTGAGCGCAAATCGACGTCGACATCGGCTTGGAGAGCGCAGAGGAAGCGATTCCTCCTACTTACTGATCCAGAAAATCCCTACGCACATGTATCTATCGCTCAGAAGCGAATGGATCTAATTCTTCAGAGAACCTGTAGAATGGAGCAATGCAGCGAAAGCTCGCCGATAAAGAATACTGGAGCCTCAATTGTGCCAATTACATCCAATTACATCGTATCTTCAGAGAACCTCTAATTCTTAGTTCATGGAGTTCTCAAAGTAGTCTTCCATGGTTCACCTTACCGAAGGCGTTCGATAAACCCAAATACACAACGTCAACTGAGTTTCCACAGCTTATTGCTAAGCTCCAGTCTAAATGGCAATAATAGTGTTGTGCTACAGTGGAAGCACCCGTTGTGAAGCCATTGTTCTACCGTGCTGCCCAGTATCGGTCATTTTATGCTCCCCAACAGTCTAGCTGAGGAGGATCATCAATAACTCAGCTTCAAACTGCTGAAAATTGATCTATGAATATTTGATCGATCTCCTGCACTGCGTTGATTCACATGAACAGTTCGATCAGCTATTTCGCTGATGTTTTATTCATGTTTTGCGGTGACGTTTCCTTGAAAGGCGGAAGTATTCGAGTATTATCCCAGAAGACTTTTTTGTGCACATGTCAGGGAGCAATAACGTGACTAACACATGACATAAAGTGTTTGAGTGACTGCAGATACTATCTTCCTAGACAAAAACGGCCAACATCACGAAAAATATCGTGTCAGATTCCGTTATCCCTTCGGCATCCAGCAGAAACCGTCCGAAACTTTCAATTTGTTGTAGCTTTGAGTGCTGATTTTCCACGCATCACCAAAGTGCAACAGTAAAGTGCGTGTGATAAGAAGATTGTCTTCGAGATTCGCAGTCATCAAATATTTATTTTTGCCGACACCCTCAAGACGAAATGGATAGTGAACGGCTTCTGTCATCATGCATGAGGAGAAACTAAGATGCTTTCCAGTTGCTTGGTAGATTTTCTAGGTAATAAACCTGCGTTTAGCCCGCAATTTAGTACTTCTTTGGCGTTTTAGAGGATGCTTATAATTCTTTTGATATCATATTTGAATTGTACCGATTAGTTTCCTCATTAGTAAATGACAATGGAGCTAAAGCTCGTGTCTGGTTCCAATGACTTTGTTTGATTGGGACCTTGACTACAAGTAAAGAGGTCAATGATAACTACAGTTTTTAAAGTTTTTTTTTACATGAGAGACCAAACTAAAATTATTTTAAACATTTCGAACAATCGAGCAAGCGAATAAGTTGTTGTAGTTTAAATTCTCGCTTGAATTCGAACAATGTTAGAACAATGCTCCGTCATTATGCTCGAATTCGAATTAGCAATGTTCGAACAATGCTTCCTGCCTATGTTCGATCTCGAATTCGAATGATTCTTTCTGCCGATGCTCAACCTCGAGCAATATTCAAACAATGCATCGTTTCGGTTTTCGAATTAGAATAATGTCCAAACAACAGCGCTTTACATTTCGCAGTAATCGAGCGAAAAACTAATCGAAATTGCTGGAACAGGGGGGGGGGGGCGTGAATGTAGGGGGTAAGGCTGTGCGCAAATCAATGCGGGTTTTCGACCTCGAACCTTAGCGCTTTAGCTTGGATTAGAGCATAATTGTACACTGTTACAAAGCAGGTTTTGTTCGCTTTCTTACTGTGAGATTCGTTTTTGATAAAGTCTACTTCACGGCAGATTTTGTAGGCTATAAATGGACGTGTCAAAACAGCAATTTCGGCAAATTTACTTCTATAAGTTCAAGTTCGGTTGTACTGCGGCGGAAACAACTCGAAACATTATGACTTGACAATCGCGTGAAAGGCACATGACGCGCGAGTTTGTTGATTGTACAATTTGACGGATTCTGTGGAGTGATGAAGCCACATTCAAGCTGAATGAAAAGGTTAATCGGCATAATTACAGCTACTGGGCGAAGGAAAAGGTTAAAAGAAGCACAGCACAGGTTAATCTGGCCAACTAGTAACAAGATTGCAACAAGCATTCAGCCCATGCACAACCAATCGAGTCTGAAATGTAAGGTTTCAGGCGGGGCATGGCGCAATCTTGACTATTTGCACACCAAAGAAATCTCGATACCTTGCGTTTTCGTATGAGTCACAATCATCTTCAAAGGCTTCACCAGCAGCAAGGTTAGAACCTTTCAAACAGTACTTACATTTTTTTCAGGATACCCTGCATTTTTCGCAAGTCGTAGTGTGTTTTAAGTTTTCAACCTTAAAATAAGCGCAAATCAATCGACACGTCCACTTTGTGAAGAAATTATAACAAGTATTCAAGCGAAACACAGTCAATGGAGTGTAAAATGGAAAATTTCAGACGAGTGCATGACGCATTCCATGTCTCTCATATGTCAGAAAATTTCTATTTTCTTAAGCTTTCATGTGAGTGCTTAACTTCTTTAGTGCCTTTACTGTGAGCAAAGTTATCAGCTTTCGAACAGTGTATACATTTTTTTGAGACACCCTGTATACAATAACTTGCGGTGTAATGTAAACTTGCTGTAATAACTGTAGGACAAATAGGAATGAATGGTAACACTTAACATGCTTAGGCGAATGCACAAATTCTACACTCTAGCCGCGGTGCACCCCTTTAAGCTAGAGGTTATCGCTGGCCAGTTTATCATGCTTTTAGGTTCCTGCTCTAGGAATACCGTATGTAAAGCACTGGGAATTATTGTTTGTGTTGTGCTCCTGAAGTAATAAAATAATAATTCAAGATATTCCATGTGCGGCTGTCCTCGAATCTCGCCATGTCTTTGAACTTTGAAGTATGGAAGATAGTCGTAGAGTTGTCGTGTCAAGATTGATATCGAACCTTTATTGGGCCAACGTTCCGGTATAACCGCCTCCTTCAGCGCCTGGAAAGGACAAGGGGAGTTAGAGTCCAGGAGTCATTTCAAGTTTCAGCCATCACAGAAGCTAAAGGGGGAAGGAACGAGTCGCCGTTCGGATGCAGGCGAATGTGGGTGAATGAGGTCCTCCCCTTTAGGGCCCCAAACTGCTATGCAAGTACTGCTGTGAAGGGACTCATGCCCACTGTGATTGTTCTTTTCAATCAAACTTTCCTTTTTCCAACCCGGTATTTTCAGCTACAGCGATTTTTGACTTCCGCTCCTAATTTTTCTTTCAACAAAATCTTCCAACAGTGTGCCAAAGATCCGTTTTCTATTCATTATGTAGGAACGTCTTCCTTGATAGAGTAGGCTAATATTATAGTTCTATAAGCACCGGCTTTTGCAACAGAAGGAGCGCCTAAAAATGGTTGGCCTGGGATGTTTATAAGTGAAGCCTTCTCTCCGTTTTTGTTCTCTTCTCTTACCTCTCCTCCCTCTCGCACTAATTTCGGATACTTAGTGTAGAGTACTCCACACCTGCCACAGTAGGCCAACACTATGTATGTGCAACCTTCCTTATGGCTATTGAACTTCGGCTCTCCTTATGAAATGGAGAAGCAGCTGTAGCTCTATTTCGTTCCTCCCGATTGTGTGTTACTATGTAGTTGCTTCGTGAAGATAGGGTAGGCTGAATAACTAAACAGCTAGAAGTGTGAAGAGTACCGAAGCGCTCTATTCCAGCCAGGTAATCCGGGATGGAATTTTCTATTAAGTTAGTTAACAGCAGTCGAACAGGTTTTCAATGATGAAATGGCCTTCACTTTGTGGCAGTAAGGCACCGCTATTCCTTATAAGCACGGCTTCTCCGCGAAAGGGGAACGTCATATGCGATTTCCTGAACTCTGTGTGCTTCATACCATTCCTCATCCTTCCAGAGAAATTGTGCTGTTCATTCTTCGTCCGTATTTGACATTTCGTTCGAGCGAGTGATCGATTACCGAGTTTGTGGCGAAGGCCTTAGCCAGGAGAGTAGCCGACTGCCCTTACTAGAGTGCTTTGTTTTTGATAACTACCCACTCAGCTCAGTTCTTGCCTGTCCTCTTCAGCCGCCGTCGCGACTGTTAGTTCGATGAAAGCTCCTCCAGAAAGTAAATATCGGCTCAGCTTTCGTGGAATCACAACAAAGTCGCTCGGCCTACCGAGCTGCCGCTCACCTCTCACATTTCCTCCTGTTTGAGGTCTAATTCTCATGCTATAGGGTGACCAGTCGGCTACATCACCTGGTGGACCTTCATCACAAGCGTGACATGTGTTAACGCAAATTTCTAAAGAGAATTTTTTCAGTTTCCGACTGTGTCGTGCGCTGTGCTCTGAGGGTCCCCTGGGTGTAATAAGTGACTAACAAATCTTACCCTTCCTTGTGCTCCGTATAAGCGGTAGTGTCTGTACAGAAAAACTTTCAGTTGTGAACCGCCTTGCCATGTCTGACGACGAGGAGCAATAGTGGGTTATGCGTTCAAGTTTGAACAATTCATTTTTGCCTAGTGCTTACCCATCAGGTGCATACAGTAGTGCTGCTTCATTAAATCGCATTTTGCCCAGTAACCCCTCCCCCTCAGTGCGCTTTGATGCGCCAGCGTCACCATCCGGTATCTCTTATAGAGAGACTTCCCTTTCGCGAGATTACTCAGGTAGAGAATCAGCTGCAGTACGTGACACTTTATTCAACTCGCCGCGGTCTTCATTGCGAAGATCGTCGGACGATCGCAGGTATGGAGAAAATCCAAGGAGTCCAAGGGTTACACTTGATGACGAGACTAGTTCCCTGCTAGAACGATATGGGGTTAGAAAGAGCTCCGCTACTGAGAACCCAACGCAGAGCCTCTTAAAGCAGCGTCGACAACAGCATCCGGATCCAGACGTTGGGTGTAGTGCGACACGTCGGAAGTCCGGCAATTTTGGCGGTGAATCAGCTCTGGTGAGTGGCAGTGATGTCACTGGCGGCAGCACATCGAAGTTTCCGGACAGGAAGGATCTGTCCAAACAGCTGAACTCCGACGTACAAGACATCACTCAGAACGAGTACCTGAACCGACTTCTGGCTGCCCACAATCGCGTCGATGATCTTTTGCGCTCCAGAGGACTGAGTGCAGAAGACGAGACGAAGTACCTGAAGGCATGGGAGGAAATTCCCATCATTCGAGCGGAGCGTTACCAAAGAGTGCGAACACCGAGCAATTCTAGCGATTCTGGACTTTCAACAGACAATGACAGTGATAGAAGTAATTCTGAAGTTACAAAGGAGGAGCCAGTCTGTGAAAAGCAGCTCTCGAGAGCGGACTTATTGGTTAACTGTTCGAAAATTATACCAGTTTTTCGTCCATTCTCGCGGTCCTCTTTAACATGTCTCGAGTCTGCTTGGAAATCCTCTTCAGCCTCGTTCTCGTTGGAAAGGAAACCTTCATTCATGCCATCTACCAAGGCTTTCCCTCTCATACTGAAAAAGAAGGGATCTGCAGACTTCGTGTGTCGTTCTCCTGCTTATGCCAGCTTATCTATCTCACCCGTCTTGAAGAGCAAAGAACACTCGCTGGCAGCGAAGAAAGTTATACATATCCCAAGGCGAACGGAAACGGTTCAGGCAAGCTTCAGGGCAATTCAGAGGTGTGCTGCAAATGTGGAAGAAAAAGCGAGTACACACGAACATTCGCAGCCCTTTCACATCCAACAGAAGCTGGCGGTAGAGGAGGTGAAGCCAGCCGCCATTGTCGATCAGCAGAGGACGATTCTGGCGAGCTTGAAGCGCAAGCCGAATCCGGCCATTCCCTCCACAGCTGAGATCTCCATTCAGCACTGCAGCTTTTACCAAGTGTCTCGGAGAGCAGTGGAAAAACCGGAAAAGAATGTCCGCATGAACCTGCGGCTGACGGAGCGGGCGCCTAATAAATGTTCCACGTCTATTGCGCTTCCGACGACGTCTCGTCCCCAGTTCGCCTACATGGCCGTGCCGCAGGCGCCGCGCTCAGCGATGAACCGAGCGAACAGTGTGCAGTTGACTAGATGTGGCTGCAAGGTCGGCAAGCTTGACCGCTCCATGACCCTAGACTCCCCGAAGGAAAAGCAACCTCGCAAGGTGAATCGCTTGGTGATCCCTGAGTTCTTTAGACAGCCTCATTACGAGACTAAAGAAGACCTCAGAAATGCAAGAAATAAGCTGAAAAAAGTCGAACCAGCGGTAGCAGGCGGGTCGCTCGAGGAACAGGATAGGCCGTCTCCTCTAAAGCGCTCAAATGCCATTCGTCGAAAGCCGCCCCTGGAGAAATCCGCCCTTTCTGGAATTATCGGAGAGAGCCGAGCCCCGTATTCAGACTTCCTAACTCCAGCCTCTCCAACAACAGCTACTGAAGAAAACACACCTGTGTACTCACCAGAGATGCCGCCACCGTATTTTCGTCGTGGAAACTCGATTCACCTTTTCGATTCTTTAAACTTAGCTGGCTCCCTAGGTCGTACCGCGACGTCTAGTGGAGCCTCAGCGACATGTAGAGAGTCAAAAATCGCGGAGTTGTCGCCTACCGACCGTCTGCTTGTAGAGCAGTTTAGACGAACCAAGCACATCCCTAGACCGAAGGCGCTCACACAACGCGCTATACTCACATTCCAAGCTTTTCCGGCGAGAAATAACCTGCAGCGACCAGCGACAACAGTGGAGTTCGTTCGATGTAAAACGCCACAGCGACGTCCACCTCATCAGGCACATCGCCACTCATCGCCGCCATGTTTAAGAAAGGTATATCGTAGTGTGAAGCACTTCTCGAAGCGGGTGCACCTACTTGAATGTCCCCCACTAAGAAAAGTTGACCGCGCAGTGCGGAAGAAACTGAAAATCAGACGACCCAAGCGATGGACCCCACGTTGGAGAAAGAAGTGGTGAGACACGCAGTGTAGTTCTCCTACATTCTCGGTCTAACAGCACGATTGTTTCAGTTCTGAAGACGAAGTGGTGGGAGAGGAGGAAGAGCGAGAAGAGGAAGCTGAGGAGTTGGTTACCACTGGCAGAAATGAGACGTGAGTGTTTCCTTATTTAAGCCGCTAGACTCCCAAAAAATTTATGGTGATTGTCTACATTTCTACTGCGGTATCTTATCTAAAAACGACTGTTTTGCCGGTGCACCAACAATAATATATGCAATGCATTTGCAACTAAACGCATAGACAAAGATTAGTTTCAAATGAAATTCTCGATATGGCAAGAATGTTTGCTTTATAAGACTTTCTTTGTATATGAGTCTTTCACACTTCCAGTATCATAAATGTCGACAATAGAGGTTGTCCCCAAGAACGGTTACGGAGTTTGAAAGGCCCTAATAGTCTAATCCTATTGCTTACAGTAAAGTTATGGAGCTCCTTTTTTGCAAAGAAGCTGAAATAATCGAGTGCGCTAGGTGTTGAAATCGCACCACTTGTAGGATTGTATAATATGACTTCTATTTTCATTAAATGTTACTGGTGCAGGATCTACGTTTCTCCGTATCATTACTTAATCCTCAACTGTAGCCCCAAATTTATTTGCCTCCGATTGCTTATGAATGTTTTTTATTTGGAGCCAAGAGGATCGTTTTGAGGTGAGCTTAACAAACAGGCACTTACGTCCTCACCAAAGAGCTTTCCCACATGAACAACTTAGAATTTTGCAATCTGAATGTACTCATGAACTGCAAAACAATTTGACAGCCAACCACACGTGCAGCAACATTTAGCTCTTTGATCTCTGGGACGTGTCTGTGGCAGACCAGGAGATCAAAGAGCTAATTGTTGCTGTACGATCAGCATGAAGAATATTTGTTCCATGTTGTTCCGAACACAACCAACTTCGCAAGCGGGCCCAGGAAGTTACGCAAACGTTGCTATATATGTTTAAACCAGATTCTTCTTATTTAAGAATAGAGCTTACACCGAGACCGCCAATATTTGGTTCCAGTTTTTATTCGAATATTCGATTATTCGAAATTCCCAGACATTCGAACATTTCGACCGCGCTCGACTTCAAGAAGGTTGCAAAACCTAAATCTTATCCAAATGCGAAAGGGTCGGAAATTTCGAGAACATTTCAACTTCGAAGACGTTGGGGTGCTGAATTGTGTCTGGATTTCGCGCCAAAATTTCAATGCATCCTTATGGTGCCATATGTTGAAACAAGCATGCATTTTCACCGCTCAAAGTAGACACGGCTGGCTCCCATACTTTGCCGTAGGGCTTTGCGTAGAGCTCGGTGCACGGCTACGCAGATACAGGACATTCAGATAGTATTTCGCGAAACTATGTATACACATTTAAGGCGAAACTGGGCACTTTTTAGTCCAAGCAGGCTAATTTTGAAGTCAAACTGAGCGCCTTCCCTCGTTCAATGTTCGTCTACCAAATCGATCCAGACACGTTTGTAAGAGGTTCAAAATACACTTTCGCTGCGAAGAATTTGCTTCGACTTTTTTGATGAAAATTTGTTGGATATAGCTTCGCAGTGCCCAGCGAAAATGAGAACCCTCCCCCAGTGTTAGTAGAATTGTTGATTCTTTAACTACAGGGATGCTGCTCGACTCGAGATGTAGGACAGCAACTATTTTATGATGTGCTGTACGAATAAATTGCGTTAGGTATTCCCCAGAATTTCGCGAATTTTATTTTATTCATGGTAAATTATGTTTGCCTGGAGTTACATAAGAAATGAAAGCGATAAAACGGGAATATAAAAAAAAACGCATTTCTCTACTGTGCAGGTGCATGTAAACAACACAATATGTGCACCAAATTCGACGAACATAGCCGCTTGCTCGGCGAAGCTACAACTGGTCCTTACCAGTTGAATGGCTAGTGGTTGTGACAAGGCATTGAACTGAGTTGATGCTATTTACAGTGCAGTTGTTTGTGATCTTTACTAGCAAGCATTTTACTAGAACTTCAGGTTTTGACCAGTTTGGTCCGTTGTAAAAGCACAAAACTTTGCCGTGATGGTTTGTCGTTCTAATTCATCAATGACTGTAGAGCTGTGTCTGGCGGAGAATATTTAAGAGGATAAAGGATAAAGGACAGAGTTAGTCAGTCATTTTTGGGATGCGTCACACACTGTACTTCTGAGAGAATGGTTAGCTTTGGTAAATATGGAAATTTCAGAAGACTTCAATTTTTAGAAATCCATTTTTTTACAAAATTGCAGAAATTGAAGATTTTCCAAAAATTGCAACGCATACATTTTTGTTGCTTTCTGCATATGTGGTTTCTAGTAAATTAATTATTAAGCTGTACAATATACAAGGGCGTATGCTTTGCGTAGGAGGTGCCGGCTGTCGCGTGCACCCGATACCAGGTTTCTGGTTCGAATTTCCCGCGCAGGCCAACCAAGCCTTCCATCCCTCCGGGGTCGGTGAATTGGTACCAGACTTGTCTGGGAAGGAAAAAGCGCTGACTTGTTCATCGGCTGGCCACAGCAAGTCGTTGTATGGCCAAACACGCCTTCAAATCCCCTCCGCTATATCTCGTAGAAGTAAAATGCGTGGCGCATCCACAAGGGTGGAGTAACGCCATTTTTATCCTCTATGCTTTATCCTATATACAAATATTTCTCTTACTACACTGTCTCCTTGTGCGATCGGAATTTTCAGTGAAAAACTGTCTGCTGTGCACAGCCACTTTTAGTCCTTTACGACGAAAATGGTGCATTCAGTGCTTGTCTGCGAGCCATCCATTGTGACCATAAAGCCGTGCAGAACGACTGGATTTAGCTCTTCGCGCAAGCTAAAAATCGACAGACAGTAATAACTCCCACATCGCTGGGAACGAAATCTGTCTAACCATAAGCATCCTCACCTAAGAAGGTGTGACAAAGGAATTCACTTCAGGAATCCATAAGATGATGATTGTAATGTTAGGAATGTATTAACAAAATATTGAGAGCTACTCTGTGTGGCTCATCATCTTAGAAAAGAGCAAACAGTAAGACTTTAATAAATATAAAATCAGTGAATCAAATAAATACGCAGATAATTGCAAGTGTGGATTCTATTTTGATCTTAGACCGGTCATAATTCTGTTTGCATAAAATTTGCTAAGAATTTGATAAATAAATTTGAATGAATTTGAATTTTTTGAACAAAAAAACAAAAAATAAAACAAAATAAACAATAACTAGTTTGCTAATTTTAGCTGTCGAAGTTAACGTACGCGGATGCGATGCATAACACACCTGTGTTTGTGCAACAGAAGCATAAAAAACAGCTATTAATTAATTTATTATTATTCATAGTAATCAAATTATGACCAAATGACTACAGCTTTCTATTGCAATCTCGTAAACTTGTAACACTGATAGCTGCATTTTTAGCAGCAAATTCAGGCTAGCCCATGATGAAGGTGACAAAATGACAGAAGCTGAAAAGGCCATGGCGGCAAGTTTACCTCTTTTTTTTTGTCTTTTTTGTGCGTTAGATATGATTAATTTGTGAGGTGTTTTAGGCTTCGAAGAGACGCCAAGTTGAAGAGCAGCAAAACAAGCTCCAGGAGTACGACGAAAAAAGACGAATTGAGAGGGAGAAAGAGGAAGAAGAATTGAAAAAACTGAAGGAGAAGCAGGAGAGACGAAGACTTGAGCGAGAGCAAGAGGAACGTGAGCAGGCAGAACGCCGAAAGCAGGAGGAAGAACGCCGTCGCCAGGAAGAGGTTTGACAATCTCTGGATGTAAAAGAGGATCATTAAAGGGACATTTAACAAGTCTTCTCCGAAAGCAGAAGAAGAGCAAAAGGATTTTCTACAGTACCGGCCGTGCCGCTTCGTCCAACAAGCACAAGCGGCGAAGAGCGGCGCAAAAGGGCTCCGGAGAGCCCCGTTTCCGCTCGCCACGCGTCGCGTCTGAGGCAAGTCGCGTTAGGGCGCGGCAGTCCTAACTTCTGGACGTTAGGCTGAGAGAAGGAGCCTATCCATGCGTTTGGACGAGCATGGCCTACTGTTTGAACTAACTGCCGGGCTCGAGAAGCTCTATCGAATTGTGTCAATCTCGACCAATTTTGGAAATATAGATTTTTTGACAATTTATCATCGAGGAAAAGGGCGCTTAGGCTGAGCCTTCGCGGATGATGAAGTCATCAAAAAATCGATATTTTCGAAACTGGTCCAATATTCTCTTTCGAAATCATCTAGGGAATTTATTACGGGCGCTGATTACGAATCCGACGTCCGTTTTTAGAAATTCCGCCGATTTCGGTAGGTTTTGGATTTTCTTCTTGATAAATGAGGGTGATCGGGTCAGGATCACTAGTTTTGCTCAAACTCCGTATAGTGGCTGGGGGTTACTCGAGGTTCCGAACACGATGCCGAAGTCCATTTGGACGATTACGGCAGGAGACAACCCATACCGATAACTGAGGGTGGTCGGATCGGGATCACCGATTTTGCTCAAACTTCGTCTAAGGGCAAGGTTATTCGGGGTACTGAACACGATGCCGGACGCCGTTTGGCCGATTATGGGATGGAGACCACTAGAGTTGAGCTTTTCGACATTTTTTTTTCGAAAGTCGAACAATCGAATAACTCGATTTTTCGCTGTCTTCGAAAATCGAGCGATCGAATAACTCGATTTTTCGCTGTCCTCGAAAATCGAGCAATCGAATAATTCGATTTCTTACTGTTTACGAAAGTTGAACAATCGAGTAACTCGATTTTTTGAAATTTTCGAAAGCCGAACTATCGAATAACTCGATTTTTTGCTGTTCCTGAAAGTCGAGCAATCGTATAAATTCGTCCCTCTGCTACCATGCCTGCTGAGCCACGCGTTAAAAAAGCAGTGTGTTTGTACACAGCCTAATAATTATGCAGAGAACACTAACAGTGTTTAGAAAATCGTATATCATCTGAAATTTGGGACGTGTTCTGCAGTCTGTGAGGGAGTTATTGACGGCAAATCGAATTTCCTGATATAGCTGTAAAAACAGGTTATTGTATTGGCATCCAAGTCATAACGTTTCTAAGCGCTACCTCTGATAAGAACATTTGATGACATTGCTCTTGTTCAATTTCGCCGCCACGTGTTTGCTGTTTTTAGTATTCCAGCAACATAGTCATTATCCCACTGCAAATGTAACTACGAGATTTATCATGTGTGCGGCGCAGCGAAGACTGCAAGAATTATATAGTTGATCAAGTTACAAAGCTACCACAGAAGAGTTCAGTTCCATGGTTTCGAAAAACTGCTCTAAAAAGACATTTGGGAAGACTGTTACAAAGCAAAACAAGTGATCAATAGTGTGAGAATCTTCCTTTAGAACAAAAATCGAGAACCGTAGAGCCGCTTTTAAGTATCAACCCTGAATATTAGCAGTGACAAAATCAGCGATTGAATCGAACCATGTTCGAAAAACATCGAGAATCGGCCGCCAAAACCCTCGAAACGAAATCACAGATTCGAATTTGAATATGGCAGAATCATCCGGTGAAATGCTCATTTTCAATTAGAAGAGAAATCAACAGAACCCTCGAAACGAAATTACATGTTCGAATTCCCACCTGGCCGAATCAATCTCCACTCGCAGAGCGCATCGACTCGATCGATGATATCGAGAGGCTGAATGTGTGAGATGCCGTCGAGCACGTTTAAACGGTCCGTTCCTGCCAATTACCGTAGGCGCAGAAGTGGAGCGAGTTTGAACGTTGGTTTTTCGGGGAACAGAGCCCATACTCAGGCGGCCAACTCTTGGTTTTGTTCGAACATTGTTTAATTTCGAACAATACTCGAACAATGCTCTTTCGCGATTTTCGATTTCGAACAATATTCGAACAATGCTCTTTCGCGATCTTCGATTTCGAACAATGTTCGAACAGTGTCTTCCTAGGTCCGATTTCGAACAATGTTCGAATAATGGCTGTTCGCGAAAGTCGATTTCGAACAATGTTCGAATAATGGTTTTCACGAAAGTCGATTTCGATTAATGTTCGAATAACGGTTTTTCGCGGCAGTCGATTTCGAACAATGTTCGAATAATGAGTTTTCGCGAAAGTCGTTTTCGAATAATGTTCGAATAATGGTTTTTCGCGAAAGTCGATTTCGAATAATGTTCGAATAATGGGTTTTCGCGAAAGTCGATTTCGAACAATGTTCGAGTAATGGTTTTTCGCGAAAGCCGATTTCGAACAATGTTCGAATAATGGTTTTTCGCGAAAGTCGATTTCGAATAATGTTCGAATAATGGGTTTTCGCGAAAGTCGATTTCGAACAATGTTCGAGTAATGGTTTTTCGCGAAAGCCGATTTCGAACAATGTTCGAATAATGGTTTTTCGCGAAAGTCGATTTCGAATAATGTTCGAATAATGGGTTTTCGCGAAAGTCGATTTCGAACAATGTTCGAGTAATGGTTTTTCGCGAAAGCCGATTTCGAACAATGTTCGAATAATGGTTTTTCGCGAAAGTCGATTTCGAATAATGTTCGAATAATGGGTTTTCGCGAAAGTCGATTTCGAACAATGTTCGAACAACTTCGATTTACGATTTTCGAGTAATCGAGCGATTAATTGTTCGAAATCGCTCGAACAATTATTCGGCCCGATTAATCGAGCTCAAGTCTAGAGACCACCCATACCGATAAATGAGGGTGATCGGTGATTCTGACCCGACCACCCTCAAGCGGCAGGTAACCTACCGAAATTGGCGGAATTTTCAAAAACGGACGTCGGATTCGTAATCAGCGCTCCAAACAGCCCCTAGATGATTTTGGAGGAGGGACCAATTTCGAGAATATCGATTTTCGATGGCATCGTCCTTCTGCTGCGGCCTACAGCCGCCTCGCCTTTGATACGAAAAGATATTTTCAAAATTGGTCGAGATTGATACCGTTTGATAGATCTCTTCGACCTGGGCATCGCTAGTGTCGAAAACACAAATGTGGGCGAGTAAAGACGGAAGAAAGTTCACCGTTGCCGCTTGCCCCTCTAAAACGGCATCTGTGGTAAAGGCAGTTTATGCAGCTGTAGAGTTGTGATTCATTGTAAAGTGCCTTTAGTGCTCTACTCCCATGCCGCCTACAAAATATTTGAGTTGCAGCCACAAAGATTCGAACGTGATAGCGTTATTATGCTCTAAACCGCCCCCGCGTCCAATTTGGCAATATCATGGAGCCTCAGTGGAAGCGTGGAAATCGCTTTTAAGCAATGCTCGGCCCACAAAGGATTTAATACGCAATGGAGAGGCATTTCGATGCTTGAATACTAGGCTCTAGCGCACTTGAGGCGAATGATGACGTCATTGGACGCGGAGTCACACAGGTTCGGCCTCGATGCAACCTCGATGCCCACTCGATTGATTCCGCTGGGCCTAATCTCGTTGTTCACAGCGCGCGCCATGCCGGCGGTTAGTTCTAAACAGTAGGCCATGCTCTTCCAAGCGCACGGATAGGATTCTGCTGTCAGCCTAACGTCCAGAAGTTGAGGCTGCTGCGCCCTAACGCTACTTGCCTCAGACGCGACGCGTGGCAGGCGGAAAACGGCGCTCTCCGGCACCCTTTTGCGCCGCTCTTCATCCTTCGCGCCGCTTGTGCTGGTTGGACGAAGCGGCACGGCCGGTACTGTACTTTACTTTGCCTAAAAGGAAACATCAAATAGACATCGGAATACAGAAAACACGGGTACCTGACCTCCAACATTAATGAATGGCCTCATAGGTCAAGTTTTTTATACAAAATATCGATAGATGCACTGCGTTATAAGATGCGATATCCTTCCACAGCCCATTCTTTTCTGAATTTTTTTAGCAACATGGGTGAGGTCGTTTTGACTATCGAAAGCATGAGAGAGCCTGCGTTGAAAGGGATGCCCATGTTGTAGCAAGTGTGTCGTAGGTATGTAGGAAAGGAAACAGCTATTCTTCCATTACGTTCTTTAAGGAAGACCGGAAAGCAAAGCAAGAGGAGGAAAAGCGTAAAAAAGATGAAGAAAAGATGAGAAGAAAGCAAATGACTGGACCAGCATTTTCAACTACGGCTGGTCAAGGTGGACGGTTAGTGTTCACGCCATTATTGCTCTGTATTCCATCATTGATTCCTGTGAAACTAGATACGTGGAGAAACCACATTCTTTCAGTAATTTCGTAATTCCAAAGAAGTCTGAAAATCGCAACGACAAATTCGGCAATATCGTACAGGCGAAACAGGAAATGGGCATGACAAAGGAGCAGCAAGAGGAGGCAAAAAGGGTGGATTGCTACTTTCTCTTTTCCTTATGTGTGTTGTGCTTGAGACGATCCAGTAGGTGTCTGTTCCTCATATTGCATTAAGTAGGCGAGACTAAATATTTCGGTGCTTTCAATGTTCCCGCATCTGTTGCCGAACGGCCCGCTTTGTCATGTTATGGAGCCTTACCGCTCGAATCTTGGAAACTTGCTGTTGAATCGGAGTGTTGCAGCTATGTGGAAAAACGATATTGTAAACATTCAGCTTCAAAAAACTGTTATGAGATGCTTTACGCGAACGAGATATTAGGTTGTAACGAATTAAATGGCACTGGCTCGCGCCATTTTTTGGCGCGTCTTTACGCGTTTGATCAAGAACAAACCGTAACATGTGGCATATCATTTAGAAGCGCAAACTTTGCTCTACCGGTGAGTGCTAAATTTTCTATGTAAAAGTGGGAAAACATTAGAGTTTTATTGACTTTTTTGCAGATGGACAAAACGGTAATCCGAGGCATTTACTTGTGTGAATTCAAGCTGGGCACTACAGCTAAGGAGGCGGACGAGAAGATCAACGCCGCATTCGGTCAAGGATGTTCCACAATTCAAACGGCGTATCGTTGGTATCAGAAGTTCCAAATGGAGATGAGAGCTTGGAAGAACATGAAGGTCGTGGGAGGCATAGTGATGTTGATGAGGACAAGCTGAGAGATGTGGTAGAGGAGGATCCACACAAAGGTACCAGGGAGATAGCGAAGGTTCTTGGCGTCAGTCACAACACAGCTGCCCGGCATCTGAAGGAAATTGGAGAGACCAAAAAGCTGGAAAGATGGGTGCCTCACGTGCTGTCTGAGGAGCAAAGAAACCGACGATATGAGATCTCGTCCGCACTGCTTCTACGGAACGAAACGGACCCATTCCTTGATCGCATCGTAACCTCTGACGAGAAATGGATAATGTACGACAACAGGCGACGATTGGCACAGTGGGTGGACAGCGATGAGAGCCCCAAGGTTTTTGCGAAGCCGGAATTGCACCAAAAGAAAGTAATGGTGACAGTATGGTGGTGTTCGCTGGGAATTATTCACCACAGCTTCCTCCCTTCCGGTGAATCCATCACGGCAGAGAAGTACTGCATTGAAATTGAAGAAATGATGAAGAAGTTGAAGGATATCCGGCCGGCCTTGGTAAACCGAAGGCAAGTTCTCCTTCTGCACGACAATGCTCGCCCCCATGTAGCACGAATGACGTTGCAGAAATTGAATGAGCTGAGCATTGAAACTCTACCACATCCTCCGTTTTCTCCCGACCTCTCCCCAACAGACTACCATTTCTTCAAGCATCTTGGCGACTTATTGGTAGGGAAAATATTCAAATACCAACAGGTTGCCGAAAGTGCCTTCGAAGATTTCGTCAATTCCAGAACTTCTGATTTTTATGCTACTGGGATAAAAAAGCTTGTGTCACGTTGGCAAAGATGTGTAGAATCAGAAGGTTTTTCTTTCGATTAATAAACTTGCCCACAAGCCGAGAAATTAACTGTTTAATTTTACAGTGGTTCAGTGCCATTTATTTCGTTACAAACTAATACTTTACGCGAAGCTTACTAATCCTTCTATATATAATCGGCTAATGTCACGTGTCCGTCACAGAGAGGGGGGACTGAAACCAAAAGATGCCTACGACAGTGCGGCGTATCCCAGTCGGGCTTTCTTTGAGCTTAACCATGGGCGATTGCTGGCGAACCATATCCTTGGCGGCTGATCGTTCAAGTTTACGCGACATTTGAGGGGAAACGCGTCAGGGTATGAATGGGGATCGTGTGCCGAGCGTAGGGATTCAGGAGGCGTGCCCTAGACGTCGTTCGGCAGGCGTAAGGATTCAAAAGACGTGCTGAAGACGTCGCCTCACGTGCGTAGGTATTCAGAAGACCTTCGCTAGACCTTCGCTAGTCAAGATTCAGAAGATCTGTGCTGGACGTCGTCCAACGTGCGTAGGGATTCAGAAGACGTGCTGAAAACGTCGTTCAACGTCGTCCAACTTGTGTAGGAATTCAAAAGACGTGTGAAGATGTCCTCCAACGTGCGTAGGGATTCAAAAGACGTGCTGAAGGTGTCGTCTAACGTGCGTAGGGATTTCGAGTAAGGGCGACCAATAGGAGAGGACCAACAAAGGGGGACCATTAGAGGGGGAGCGTGAATAAGGAGGGGGAGTAGCATTTTCCCTCAACATCGTTCAGGGTGTGTGGGATTTCTGAAGACGGCTTACAGAAGTCGTGGCACGTGTGTCAGTGCAGAAGGAGTGTCATAGATGTCATGGCAGCGTAGTGACACGTGAATCGGTACTCAGTGTCACATGTGCGTGAAAACATAGGAGAGGAAGTATTTCGGGAGGGGTGGGGGGTAGAGAAAGTGACCATGGGATTCGGAGGAGTATTATTGCCGTCGGACAGTAAGTGGTGTCGACCAATAGCGATTAATTTTAATTATGATTTTGCTGATCAAGTATCGGATTGGGACTCTCATTACCTGTGTCTCGACGCGTAGAGAACGAGCGCTTCGAAGAATAATTCGCATGCATGTGATGGAGGGTGGATGGACTTCATATGTGCAGTAAAAATTCTGCCCTACCATATCCCACTGCCCTAATCTATATAGTAAAACCAGTTTTTTTACTGTAAGAAGGCCTAAAAAAGAAAGGAGGAAGATTGGGGTTGTTCTATTCTCGGGGTTGTCGGCGAAGCCCCCAACCAGGTGGGATGAGGTTGTTCTATTCTCGGAGTTTGGGGGCGGAGCCCCCCAACAAGACGTTTGGCGACCGCTGGGCCGCTGAACTTCTGGTTCTTAAAATAATTGACAGTCTTGCTCCGATCGGTGAAAGCACAACCCAAGTGATACTTCCGTAATCTATCCCAAGGTTTCAAACATCAGAAAACTAAGAATAAACAGCGTCATCGGATTTCTTTTTTTTTACTCAAAGCTTTAACTTTTCACTCATCAGCAGAGACAGCAATCAGCAAAGACAATCTTTTCCAAATAGTAGTTATGCTCTGCAGAGCACAGAGAGTAAAATAGTTAGCCGCTGTCGGTTTCTCGGTCCGTTCGAGGCATTTCATTGACGCCGCGCACTAGGAGTCCGTGTCGCCGACGTCGCGTCGCAGGCATTCGGGTTCTGAACACGTATTAACGACGTCGTGGGGCAGGCGTTCGTGTTCAGAAGACGTGTCGACGAGATCGCGCAAAGCGCGTCTGGATTCAGAAGGCGTGTCCAAGACGTCGTGCAGCAGGCGTTCGAATTCAGAAGACGTATCGGCTACGCCACGCAACAAGCGTGTGGGCTCAGTAGACGTGCCACCGACGTCGTACCATGAACGTGAGAGAACCAGTAGGGGAGGGGGGACCAGCAAGATGAACCTGTAAGAAGGGACCAGCAAAGGTGGGGGCAACGTCGAGCGAACAAGATTCACCCTGATCGAGATCTAATTTTTGCATGTAAAGAGGGAATTTTTGCAGCGATGGTGACAACATAGAGCACTTTCTTGCTTTTGACAACTATTTTTTTATCCCCGTGTTAGATGACGGACACAATTATTCTGAAAGGTGCTGCAAATGATTGCTAGAAAACTTTAACTTAGCGAAAGGTGGTGGAAGACGAATCGTGGATTATGGATGCATGCTTTATTTCCTGACTGTTTAGGCGTTTCTTGCGTCCGTCGCCAAGGGCATACCTGTTTCGTCCGACCTAAAGCCAAACGACATGAAGACAAAAATCAAGGAGCTGCACCAACGTATTTGTAAACTGGAAGCGGAAAAATATGATCTGGAAAAGCGTCACGAGCGTCAGGAATACGACGTAAGTATGGATAACTACAATTTTCATCTTCAAGCAGATATATGGATAAATCAGAATTTTATTTTCATGCAGATATTGTGTAATTAATAAAATAAAAAAATTATCGGATTATATGTTTAACCTCGGGATAATTTTCGATTCGAAGTAAGAGGGCATAGAACCAGGTTAGGCTTCTTTTTTGCACGATCCTGTGGACAAAAACCGACTATGTGGCCTCCCCTGAGGTTCATCAGTAAAGGATGCTAAAGAATACTCTAAAATGTGTTGAACTCCAAAACGGTTCGATGTTCACGGATGTCGAAAGTGAGTTCATTGTTTTTATCTTTCTTCGAACATCTTGCGTAGAACTGCCCAACACATGCCCTTCCTATGTTGGATTGGTCTGAAATTATTTTCGGTTAACTTAAAGAATTTTTATTCTAAAGTTAATGTATCACCTGTATCACCTGTTGTCCCGTTGATCATCGACTTGCTCGAGCGGGCGCCAGCAGCGTCTCCATTCGTCCCTTTCGCGTGCCAGAGTGCTCCAATGGATCCTCCTCGCTCGAGGGAAACGAAGAGCGTCTTATCGGTCGTTCAGGTCTTTCATGAAGAAGCCCGACTAACGCGTCGGTGGGCGTCCTGGTGTTCTCCTGACATTCCACGAAATCCAGTAGGTGAGGGCTCTCGTCAACGGGTGTCTGCGAATCGCATTACGTGGCCGGCCCACCTAATTTTCGACGACTTGACCCATGCGACAGCCTCTCTGATCTTCGAACGTCGGTGAAGCTCGGAACTCCGGAGGCCTTCTCTCAGTTGCGTGAGTCGTGTCACTCCGAGCATCGTCCTCTCGATTCCACCCTGCGCGACCCTGATCGCGTGTTCATCCTGCTTTCGGTTAGCCCTGGTCTCTGAGGCGTACTTTAGTGCAGGAAGAACAGTGGAGTCGAATAGGTGGCACGGAGTCGGTCGATCATCGTCTTCTTCGCGACTTCTTCGACGCTTTTAAAAGGTCCTCAAGCTGCTCGTTTCCTCTTGCTCAGCTCTGGTGCTAGGTCGTTGGCCATGCTGACTTCGCGACCCAGATACACATAGCTGGAGCATTCGGAGATATTCGTCCCGTTGAGCGAGAATGGGCATCAGAAACTTGTCCGTTCCTCATGAACATCGTCTTCGTAAGATTCAGCTGCAGTCTAACGTTCCCACATACACGATCGAAGTCGGCCAGCATTCGTTCCGCCTGGCTGATGCTCGGCGTTATGAGCACGATGTCGTCAGCGAAGAGCAGATAGTGCAGCTGCCGGCCGTTGACCTTCACTCCCATGTCTTCCCACTCTAGTTCGCGCACGACGTTTTCGAGGGTGGCGCTGATGAGCTTCGGGGGTATGGTATCCCTTTGCCGAACCCCTCTCTTCACGTCGGTGACGACGTCGTTGTAGAATTGTGAGATCTTGGTCGTGAACCCACTGTACAGCTCTCGAAGGACTCATTCTGATGTACTGAGTAGGAACGCCCTGAGTGAGCACGGCTTCGAGGACCTTTTCAGTCTCGACGGAGTCGAATGCCTTCTTCAGGTCGATGAACGTAAAGCACAGCGGCAGCTTGTACTCTCGCGACACTTCGATGAGCTTCGTAATGCTGTGTATGTGGTCGATCGTGCTGAATCCTCTGCGAAATCCTGCTTGTTCGCATGGCTGTCCTTCGTCCAGCGTTCGGCCGATCCTATTCAGGATAACTCGAGTGAACAGCTTGTAGACTACGGACAGCAGGCAGATCGGGCGATAGTTGCTAATGTCGTGCAAGTCTCCCTTCTTGTATAGCAAAAGGGTCCTGCTGGTCTTCCACTGAGATGGAACCTTGCTCTCCGACAGGTAGCGTGTGAAGAGCCGCGCCACAGTGTTGATGAGCTTTGGCGGGAGATTCTTCAGGTCTTCGGGTCTGATCCTGGAACCGGGTGCTGTACGCTCCTTCACCGACGAGATGGCATGTCGGATCTCGGAAGGGAGAACAGAGGGAACGACGTATCCATCCTGAGGAAGATGGCATGGGGCAGGTGGACGTGGCTATCGAAGAGATCGGAGTAGAAGTCGGGAAGGACTTTTCCATGGTCCTTCTGGAAGAGGTGACGGTTCCGTCAGAACGTCGCAGAGCGGTCATCTTGGTCTTGAAGTTGGCGATGTTCCGGCGGGCATTGCGGATGTTCAACCCTGCCTCTGCTGCTTCAGCCAACACTTCCGCCCTTCTCTCCTTGAGATCTCCCGGTACTTGTGAAGCACGCGTCCCCGGGTGCCGTGGGTTGCCACGTTTCCGTTGCCGTTGCCGCGTTAACATGTTTCCCGGCTGCCCCACGGCACCACGGGCCCTCTGCTTCATAAGTACCGATCTCCCTTTATCGCCGCTCTGCATAGCTTCGCAAGCTCGGACGTCAGCTGGTAGTTGCCTGACGCTCGTGGTGCTCCACGCTGGCGTATAAGCTCGAGAGTTTTCACTCTTGGCGGCCTTTGGGACGGCATCTTCCCAAAGGCCGGCAAGAGAGGTGTAGAGGTCCCAGATGATGGTCGTTCTGGGACTCCTCTTCTTGAACTTCGCGGCCTTCTCTCCTCGATGCAAAACCTCGCGCGAAGGAGGCGGTTGTCCGATCCCGTGTAGAACTTGGGGACAACGGAGACGTCGGTCAGGCAATACTTACGGTTGAAGATGATGTGGTCGATCTCGTTGTGGAACTCGCCACCGGGGGATTCCCAGGTCCATCGTAGAGAGGGATGCTTCTGGAGCTGTGAGTTTGCGTGGATGGTCTTGGTCGACATGATAAACTCAGACAGCCTTTCACCTTGCTCGTTCCACTCCAAACCGTGGGTTCCGATGTGAAGTTCTTCCGGCGACCTTCGCGGTCCGATCTTGGCGTTGAAGTCGCCGACGATCACCTTGTAGAAGGTGTGATCTTCCTTATAGAACTTCTCCAGCTCCACGTAGAAGGCTTCGACCTCTTCGTCGTCGTAGTCGGATGTTGGGGCATACGCGACGAACACAGTCAAAGCTGGCACGGAGCGACATCGCTTCAGTCGCAGACGTCCGATTCGGCTTATCAGAAACTCGTACGAATAATGTCATGGCCAAGTGCGTGTTGACGAGGATACCAACCCGCTGCTGTCGCATGTTCCGAGGAACAGTTCTGTTCTTCTCCAGAGTCGTATATGGCGTGTAGCCGGTGGTGTCTTCTCGTGTCGGTCAGTCCGATGACGTCGTACTTGATCTTCCTGGCTTGCATCATCAAGTCCTCGATGGAGGCTTCCAATGCAAGCGGGCGGGCTTTGTAAGTACATATCGTCATCCTAATCCTTCTCAATTTGCACAGCCTGGTTAGGCCCTGAGATTTTAGCAGCCTCTCCGTACTCATCCTTCCCATCGCTGCACAAATTGGGGCTCTTTCGGAGTCAGGGGAATGAGGCCCTTTCCCATGTTGCTGTGTTTGACTTCAGTACACATGGTAGCAAATCAGGCTCTGTCGTGCGGGCGAAGAACTCCGGGCAGCCAGCCAGACTGCCCGAAGGGACGGGCGAGACTTTTGAGGCGGCCTCGAATCGCCTTACGATGTACTCCCAGTCTACCGAGTGCAAGCTTTTGACCGGGCCGACACAGTTACAATCCGCACAGGGGCGAACACATCCACGCACACTGTGCATGAACACGCCACTCCCACGCACAAGGAACGCGTCGACCCGACACAACAGGAGCAACGAGTCCATCTCCTGCATCCCCCTACGTCTCTGGGCAGTACACGGTCGCATTTGGTTCGCGTTTAATTCCCCTATCCACCACCAGGGGACGCGCCACGTGGCCCTGCGACAAGCGGCCCGAGATCCCTCTTAACAAGAGAGCCCGAAGGCTCTCTATCAAGGGATATCCGTGGCAAAATTTGATTTATGTCAAGAAATTATAAAACTTGGCGATGTTACTCTAGACTTTCGGAGTCGACTAGTTCATGTAAGCCGGTGGGCTCCATTGGTTCATGACTTTGAATCTCAGGGGCACACGGAAAGGTAAATTAGTTGTGACAGGTGCATATGTAGAGAGTATGTAGGTAAGTCAGCATTTCTACGCTTAGGTGCCTTCCTGTAGCTTCAGGATAGCTGTTTTCGTAATAGATGGTTCAGCACCGTCCTACAGCTAAAGGTTTTCTATAAGGAGAGCAGACATAGCTTCTGCGTTGGTTATTTTACGGTTTTATACATACTGATACTATAATCAATACCTATTACATGTCAGATTGAAACTCTTCTAAGAAATTTGACGTCTTTGAGATCAAACTGAATGCGCTCCAAATCAAAGCTAGCGGTTTCTAGATTAAACTAGGAATATCTCCAACATGGATAGAATAATTTTTTTAAGATAGTTTAAGGAAAACCTAGTCCCGCTTTCTTTGAAATTTTCTAATTCAACTGCCGCAAAAAGTGAACACACTGTTTGAAATTGTATAAACATTTCATTTTTCAAGAAGAAACAACGGATTAATTTTTTTAGGAGCACAGAGGCAACTGTGTTACCTCACACAAACGTTTTTTGCTATCAGTCGGATAAAAAGCGCGACAACCTGGTTGATGCATGGCGCTATCTCTTATTACACTAAATGATTGGAACATTTTGAACTTCAAGATAAAGTTTGATTTATTATATCTCCTTTAAAAATAAAATTTTATAATATTTCAAACAGTGCGTTCACTTATTGGGGCAAGTGAAATAAAAAGTTTCAAAAGAAGATGTACTAAATTCCTTAATCAGAGAATTATTCTAACCTTTGGAGAGTCTTCTTTTTGACCTGGAAGACGTTTTGATTTTGGAGAATGATCAATTTGGTTTCAAAAGCGTCGTTGAATTTTTGAAACATGTTCAATTTAATTTGAAAACTGTCCAGTTTGGTATGAAATGTCCAAATCGGTTTAAAAAGTGTCCAATTTCATTAGAAAAGTGTCCAGTTCAATAGAAAAAGTGTCCAATTCGAGGCGTGGTTGACATAGGTGGAGAATCCGAATCAGAAGCCTGGACTCGGGTGCACGCGACAGCCGGCACCTCCTTCGTTCCTCCAGCTCCTCTTCCTTCTTCTACCACGCCTCATCTGTGCGTATGCTGTAAAGGAATTGTTTGCGATATCCTGTTCTGAAGCTTCCACCGAATTCACAACTCATCTTCCAAGTGCCGATCATCTCGTTTTCTCGGCACTCAGTTGTTCAGGATTTATGACAGTGGAGAATAACTTCAAAAGAGCTTTAGTGAGTTTTTTCTTATTAACCCCCGTGTTTTTCAAATGGCGCATCCACGTCTTATATGGGAGGACAAGAGGTCGCAGTGGCAATTTGAGGTGAGATGTACATGAGATGATGCAGCTTCGAGCTCGGGTTCTCTGTTGCCCATATGCAACGGTTATCGGGAGCGCACTTGTCGGCCGTTTTCAACATTGTCGCGCTTGCGGTCTGCTTACGGTCGACCAGGGAATGCCTTAAACTTCCCATGGAACATCGGGACCAGAGCTATGCCATGAGAAAGAGCTTGAAACGCTGGTTACAAACATACCCTTCAAATTTGTTAAATGAATCTCCTAAGCGAGTAGCGAGCGAGTATCCTTGCTAATGGCTACGCTGATTACGCAGCGCTCCGCTTATTGCTTCATCAGCGCTGGCGACACGGTTATCAACTCGATATTTCGCCGGCCAGTACTCGCTTCTGAGATGCAGTTAGCAAATTTGGAGGGTATGTTTGTAATCGGCGTTTCAAGCTCTTTCACATTGCGTATGTCTGGTCCCGAAGTTCAGTGGGAAGTTGAGGCATTCCCTGGTGAGATCCAATCATAGATGCTGGGGCGGGGCCAGGGTTAAGCGCTAAACGTGGGGATGATTTTTGCAAGAATCTTTGCATTGTCCCATCCTTTTTCTCAGCACAGAGCACTCGACCGTGTCAGGCATAAGCTACTACTAGACAGAATGCATGAGGTTGGGATTCACTCAATAATCATAGCCTGAATCGCAGATGGTCGAACCGTTAAGGTAAGGCTTAATTCTTGCTATTCGCATCCAAGATCAGCACTGTCTGGGGTGCCTCAAGGATTCGTACTGTCACCGATATTGTTCAACATTTTCACTTAAGGTCTCCACAAAATCAGCACGCGAGACGGGGGTGATATACCGTGTATTTGCTGATGACTTAAAGCTGTACCATGTCATATCTGTCTTCTTGGGAAGTACGGCAAAATGGGATAGACGCGATAGTTCCGTGGGCTGACAGATGGGGATTGGCTCTGCCTGAAGAAAAATCCAATGTTCTGCATCTAGGACGAGAAAATGCGCGTTTTTCTTACAACATCGGTGGCGCAGTGGTCAGGGGCCTTATACACCCCCGCCGCGGCGCGGCTCTTCTGGCCGCCCCGCTGCGCGACTGCAGTTAAGGCCCCCACACTCTTCTGCGGCAACGCCGCGTCCCTATCCTTAACTACAGGGCAGAGACGCAGAGCTCGCCTCCGGCGGCGCTCTGCCCTCTCCGCAACCAGAGCGGTGAGCGGCGTTACCGCAGAAGTGTGTGGGGGCCATTACATAGGGGAGCGTCAGTGAGGCGCGAGCATGGGTTTCTACATCCTTCTTCCTTCTTCTTCTTCAACGTTTATCCCGCATCGTAGCGCGTCCGCTGGTCTGGTGTTATGACGCCACCTTTCCCGATTCCGCGCCAGGTCAGGGTGAACACCAGTAATCTTCAAGTCCGTATGTAACGTACGGCTCCAGGACCTAACTCCAACGCGACGTCGCGCGCTAGACGCGTGCGACGTTGCAGCGCTGAAACGCGGACGTGCGCTCGGTGATGCATGGTTAGCCGCGGAGCACGAAAATGTTCTCAGTGTTTGAACTCCCAAACCACATTGCTAGCAAGGTACGTAGGATCTCACAGAATGTGGTAGGCAACAGTCTGCAGTAGGACAATTGATCCGAGAATAGGTGATAGTGACCTTTTTCCGTAGTATAACCATAATCACGGGTAAACATTGACCGAAGATGTTGTAGATGGCAAATACTAACGCTAGAAACCATCCACATGACCAGGATTCCTATATAAACTGTCGCTGATCGTCCTATTGAAACCACTTTCACATGCCATCTCCAAGAAACGTTGAAATGAGGCAAAGGCGTGCCACAGGTCCCTGTAGGAAGCGTTTCTAGCCGTCGGAAGCATCGGACCGCGACAACTCGTCCAACTTCGTCGCGCACCGTGCGCGAAGCCAGAGGGGTTCGCGCGGCGTTGGAGTTATGTCTGCCCCCGGTAACGTACCTAACCAGCGCTGCTTCGGGCGCCCTCTAGGCCGCTTTCCTGACACTTCCAACTCAAAGCCTATCTTGGGGACGCTCTTCTTTCCCAACGTGGCCGTACCATCGTAAGCGAGCTTCGCACATCTTGTCGACTATCGGCGCGACACCGAACTTCTGCCGAATGGCATCATTTCGGATGTGGTCCATGCGCGTGACTCCAGCCGTCCAGCGCAGCATCTTCGTCTCCATGATGCTGAGGCGCGTTTCAACTTCCTTGGTCGCAGACCAACACTCAGCGCCATACATTGCTACCGGCCGGACGACTGCTCTGTAGATCTTCGACATCAAGTGCTCTGGGATCTTCCTATCGCAGAGCACGCCAGTCAACGAGCGCCACTTGGACCAAGCTGCACTCACGCGTGAGTTCACTTCAGTCATCAGATTGCCATCGGATGCTACTGCTGATCCCAGGTACTTAAAAACCGAAGTGTGTGGGAGCTCGATGCCATTAACCTTGATGGAGCTGGACTCAGTAACGTCCGTCGTTAGATATTCGGTCTTCTTCACGTTCAATCTGAGTCCAAACTGCTCCAAGCGATCACACCAAGCTTGCATCTCTCGCTCGAGTTCACCTTTATCTTCGCTAGCGAGCATTACGTCATCAGCATAATGCAACGTTCAGGGGACGGGCTTCTGAAGATCTCGTGTGATGGCATCTATGACAACAAAAAGGAGTGGGGAAAGCGCAGAACCCTGGTATACCCCGACAGAGATGGGGAATTCCATCGAGGTTCCACCTGCAGCTTGAACTCGACTCTTTGGACAAGAGTAGAGAATTCGCACCCACTCTATGAGCTCTTAGGGAGCTCCATGATGTCGCAAGGCGTACCATATCACTTCACGCGGAACGCCGTCAGAGGCCTTCTCTAAGTCGAGGAAGGCGATATGCACTGGCTTCTGTTTCTCGCGATGCTTCTCTATCAGGAGGCGGGCGGCATGCATGGCATCAACGGCGCCATAGCCAGCCACGAAGCCGCAATGATTGCTAGAAAACTGGAGATGACCCGAATTCGTCCATCGACCATTCGCTCAAAGATCTTCATGCTGTGCGAAAGCAAGCGAATCGGACGGTAATTTGAGCAGTCTGCAGGACTACCCTTCTTCCAAATCGGAATCGTCGTATTTTGGCGCCAATACTCAGGCACCTTCTTCTCCGCCACAACCTATTAAAGAACTTGGCCAACCACTCAGCAGGGTACCAGTACTTGGACTTCCATAAATCAGCTGCCACGTCATCTGGCCCAGTCGCTTTGCCTGGCTACATCTTCTTCAAAGCCGCTTCAGTCTTCTCCACGGTGATCTTCAGGACGGGGCCGTGGGTTGGAGCCGTTGAGGAGATGGCTGGATGAGGAAATTCTACTGTAGAGATTTCCTCAAAGTAATCGCGCCATCGCTTCATTGCCTTCTTGCGGTCCACGAGAAGATGGCCGTCCTCATCATTGATGCCGAAAAACTTCTCAATGTCCTCGGTCTGCCGATGGCGAAACTTTACAAGTCGGTGCAGATACCGCTCCCCATCGCGCGACTCGAGCTTCTCGTTGACACCTCCATAATGAGTGACTTTTGCAACAGCCACGGCCTTCTTTGCAGCCTTCCTGGCTTTTTGGTACTTCCACCAATTATCGCCCAGCTGTCTTTTCGCCGAGAAACACGTGATAGAGCGTTCTTCTCTCGAGCTTTAGCTTTAAGGTCATCTGTCCACAGCCAGGCCTGCTTGTCGGCCTTCCGTCGCCCAGGCTTCGTAGTGACGAGTTCCGGCTGTGCAGCTTGACGTATAGCGTTGGTCGCCTTCTTCCAAGTTTCGTCGACAGTCGTGACTGTCGGTAACCGCACGCGAAAAATCACAGCTGCTTCCTTCTCTCTCATTCGCTACCACTTGATTCTTGCAGCACCGCATCGCTCGACCTGCTTCAGCCTCGGAGGGGCGATCTTCAAAGTGCAGATCAGTGGTCGATGCTGTAGGGCGACCGTCTCGTACGGCACGACCTTCGCGTCTGTGACGAGACTTCGGTCACGACCCTTCACAAGGTCAAAGTCTATCTGAGCCCCGGTGTTTCCGTTGTAGAACGAGATGTGGTGGGAGTCGCGTTTTCGGAAGACGGTGTTCACTATGGTGAGGTTATGCGATTCCGCTTAATCAAGGATACGCTCACCATCTGCGCTACGCGGTCCATAGCCGAATCCACCATGACAGTTGTACCCGTCTTTCGTCGCGCCGACGTGCTCGTTATGGTCACCAGCGACTATGATGACATCTTTTGACGGTACCTCTACTGCCTTCTCATCAAGCAGGCTTCAGAGCTCATCCATGGCTTGATCGGAACAGTCAGTCTGCAGAGCATACGCGGAGAAGAAGTGATGGAGTCGTTTTTTAGCGGCGACAACGACCGCCATCAAATCAACTGACCAAAGGACTTGACGCTTACAGTCGAGTCACGAAATTGTTCGTAGATGATTATTCGGACACCACTGGTGGTTTTGGGACTTCCACAGAGAACGGCCTTAAAGCCTCGTTCAATGTCCCTTCACTTGCGGCTGGACCACCTCATTTCCTGCACTGCACAGAAATCAACTCTTCTACGCTCCAGTTCTTCAACCAACTCTCACGAGCTGCCCGTCAACGTACCCACATTCAGCGTAGCCACGAGGTTCGTGCCTACGTTACGGGACTTTCGGACTAGCTCAGTTGCCCCCCCCCCCTCCCCGATGCCGTCCCGATGCCGTCCTAGCATCAAGGACCCTCGCATACTTCCCACACTCGCCGGGCTTTGCGAGTGCACATCGGCTCCCGCGGACGCCGTAGCACTATCTCCAAATACGTGAGCTGACATACACCATGTGATGTGACGTCTTCGTAGGGCTGTCGCCTGCAATTGACTGCCCGTGATCGGCTTAGCTCGCTGAGCGAACAGTTTCCAGTAGCACTACGTGGAGGAACGGACATCGCCACCATGGATTTTTGCATCCTACCATATATAATCCTACCATGTATAATAGAGGGCTTTTTTGTCTCAACGTGAGCGTGAGGAACTTCGTAAACCTCGCGGGCTCGATGGTTTAATCACCCAAGTTTGAGGCACAATCTCGACTTTTCTCTCCGAGGGGGAGCGCCGGAAGGTGAACAATCGCCGCTGCCGAGGAGGACACGTAAGGAATTGCGAAAGAAAAATAATTGGAAGGGTCTGCGGCAACAATTATCGGAAGGCTGAGATCGAAGTGTGTCAAGAGTAGATCCGAACGTAGTTTGGCCTTGATTTGGTTGAATGCAGCTTGGCAGGCTGATGTCCATTTGTAGACGGCATCTTTTCTTGTCAGAGCGTCCAAAGGGGCACGGAGACTATGTAGTTCCTTGACAAAAGTTCCATAGAAATTGACGAGACCGAGAAATGAGAGGAGCTAACTGACGTCTCTTGGAGCAGGCATCTTTTGAATGGCGTCTATCTTAGCGGGTTCCGGGCGACGTCCTTCCGCACTGATGACGAACCCTAAGTATTTGATTTCAGTTTCCAGAAAGGAGCATTTGTCTAGGCGGACGCGGAATCCATAATCATGAATTCTGCGGAAAACCGCTTCAACACGAGAATTGTGTGCGTCGATAGTTCTTCCAGTAATAACAATATCATCTAGGTAGGCCGCCTAAACCGGCAATGAGAGCATCCATTTTATGCTAGAAGATTCCCGGAGCAGGATTTACTCCAAAGGGCAGGAATGTGAAGAGCCTTCGGTGTGTGTTTATCTTCAGCAGCGACTTGAAGCTTTCTTCCATTTCCAACTGTAGGTAAGCCTCTGCGAGATCGAGTTGAGAGAAACAGCAGCAGCCGATTAATTTTGTGAAGATGTCATCTGGTGTTGGTAGTGGGAATTGGTACTGCTCCAGTACGTCGTTCAGTCCAGTAGAAAAATCTGCACAAAGTCGAATAGATCCGTTTTTCTCCTGCACAGCTACGACCGGTGCAGCCCATTGAGCATGGTCAACCGGGGAAAGAACGTCGGCAGCAACCAGTCGATAAATCTCCTGTGAGAGACGTGGAGGAGCTTCGTATGGGACAGGACGAGCCTTCCGGAATATCGGTTTCGCATTCGGTTTCAATACCAGTTTCGCTTTTGATTTTGTGCAGCGACCCAGTCTGGACTCGAAAACTGCAGGAAACTGCTTCTGGAGACGACTGGCAAGCGATGAGCGAAGTGTGCTGAGCGTTGAGCTGGACACGTTACAGATTGAACCTTGGGCAAGTTGATTGAAGAGAGATTGAAGATCGTTTTGGACTATCCAGTCGAGGCCCAGTAGAGAGGCAGTACCAGCGCCGTGGCAGTTGCCTCCTCTTTGGTGTCCGTCAATTGCAAAGTTGCATTTGAAGTAGCCGCGAACATTGGTAGTTCCATTGTTGGCAGTCTTCTGCGTGACGTGTGATGGTAGCAGGCTTGGAGATCCGATTTTCATCGTATCTTGATGGCTGAGCAAAGTCACGTCGGCTCCAGTGCCGAGCCGCATTCGAATTGAACTCCCGTTTATTTGCACGCTGCGGTAGATGCGAGTTCCTTGTGCGAGACGTACAGAACTAGAAGCTACAACCACGCTGTTCGTCGTTTTGAACTTCTTCTTTGGAGTCGACCTCTTCTTCTTCATAAAATTTTTGCAAAATCCTCGCTTGTGTCCCATGACCAATCGTGGCACGGCTTGTTCACGAACTGGCAGTCCTTGGCCCAATGTGGTCCTCCGCAACGGTAACAGGGCGAAGGTGGGTCGCATTTGTTGTCGTTTTTTGCATTGACGAAGTTGACTGCCGTAGGTGATGAAGAAGACTGGCCTTCGAGAAGCTTAGCGTCGTGACGGATGTTGACATACAGCTGGATCTCAGCATTCAGTTGCTTCAAGGTGGTCTTTGGATTGTCTTCCATCTTGTGTAGGGCACGAGCCCTGATGTCGGCATCTTCTGGCGCGACAAGGCCACATATCCATACGAGGCACTTCATCTGTTCCGGCGTGACGTCGTTGAACTCTGCTATTTCGTGTCGCAGGATGACGGTTCCGGTGTAGTCGAGCAAGCTTTCGCCGTTTCGTTGTGTTCTCAGGTACGAATATCGACGCGAGAAGACAGAGGCGTTATGTCCGAATAATTGCTTCAGTGTCTCCACTGTTTCCTCGAACGAAATAGAAGACGTCTTCTGTGGGCGAATGTGGTTCGTGAAGCGTCTAGCTTTGAGACGATCAGTCTGGCTCGGCCGGCATCGTGCATTGTCGATCCATCCTTGGAGATAATGTCCTCATATCTGTTGTACCAGACATCGAAGGTGCAGCCACTGTCTGGATCATAGCAGAATACAGGGAGACGGTTAGACAGCGAATTCGTGATGAACTCGGTCGTTGTAGCAGGTGCGGCAGTCGGGCTTGAAGCAGCAGCAGCGAACATACGCTCCATTCGGTTCATGACGGCGTCGAGGGCTTTCTGCTGTTGAAGAGCTTGGGCGTCGAGGATGAAACGCAGAAGGTCGGCATCCATGGTAGCAGCACGAATTGAGCTCTTCGGGGTCCTGATCGCCAGAATGTTGTGTTGCAGAGTCGCAGGATAACAGTTTATTAGACCAGCACAATAGAATAACAGACGATGTCGGAAGAAGGGGACAGTTATGCCACACCGTGTATAGAAACACGTCGGGTTTATATACGCCTCCTAGTTTCCCTATGGCAATAGATCGTGGGGACTCAGATCAAGTATCTCGTCAAGGCAAGATCACGAATGGTCCTATAAATCGGTTTGATAACTATGTTAGCCCTACAACAGTACCACTGGACCATTTTATTGTCTACAAGAAATGCGAGTTGCAGCCGAATCGATTTGAACTTGAAAGAGTTGTTGCGCTCCGAACACGCACGCGCGTGCAGTTTGCAAGCGGTCGCCCTTCGATTGAAAGGTTCGATTCTACATGCAATGTTCACGGTGCACTGCAACGGATGGACAGCCTTGGAGCAATTCTTTAGTAGGGCGGCTAGAAAATAATGATAGAATTCCCCAAACGGTCACTCTACCAGTTGTCGAACCTACTCGATTGATAGGTTCATCTCTATAAGCATTGCACACGGCGCACACTTAAGTCTCGCCGAGATAGAATGGAATAATCCCCGACTAGGGCGAGTGGAAATTTCTGATAAAATTCTCCAAACGGTTCGAAATAGTATTGAAGGCTTTACATTTTCCGGTAAGCGAAGATAAAAGAGGAGTGAACATGCTTTCTCCCACTCAATTGATAGGTTCGATCCCATATACAATGTGCACGGCGCACTCTCGGAGCATTCCAGGCACGAGAGAGCACTGACAACGTGCGCCATGCTTTTGATGCTCCGAAAACACTACACGTCACATGCACGTCCTCGAAAATAAAGTGCTCTAATCGCAAGAGCCAGTCCTAGTCAACTTTTAAGCCAATCACGGCGAAAATGTGGTGGTCTGGTAAAGATTTGTATACGTTTGTGTAGATCTCGAGGAGACGAATCGAATAGTGCCAATAGTTTCTCAAACAACTTAAAATTAAAGGAGTTATGAGCATGCGACTGTTTGCGACGGATTTTTCCGTCGCACCGTCGCGCGACGCGGGCGGTATTGTTCAGCTGATTCCCACACTGACGCCGCTACCGTGGAATCCTATTTACTTACTTTGGAACTCGAAACAGGGAATGCCATTTTTCAAACACTGAAGCGATCATCTCTGTCTCCTATGCCTATTCTTAAACAAACCGGATACAAATTTAGGGGTGTTAGAGATATAAACGAGACAATGCGGGAACTTCTAAGTATGGTGGTTATGGAGGTTGACGGCTTCACAAAATCCTTCAGACATTCACATTCACCTTTTAATCTCGACACAATAGTTCGATCTCCATCTTTCTTTCATCTCTCGGTACTTGTGAAGCAAAGGGCCCGTGGTGCCGTGGGGTTGCCGGTAAACATGTTAACGCGGCAAACCCACGGCACCACGGGGCCGGTACTTATGAAGCACAAGTCCTTGGGTGCCGTGGGTTGCCGCGTTAACATGTTTCCCGGCAGCCCCACGGCACCACGGGCCCTGTGCTTCATAAGTACCCATCTCTCTCAGCCACATTCAGTCCCTCACCTAAATGGCTTTGCATACTATCCCAATGCTCGCATCGCTGCAAGAATCAGAAGTTCTCTAACAGAAAAGGTGCTTGAGGATTGGAAGGAGAAAAAAATATAGAGAACGAACAAGTCAGCTGAGTTGGTGCTGGACAAGTAAGTTTGAGGTGCAATGCTCAGAGAGAACGGCTTAGACTGGAACTTTAAAAGAATTTGTACCCAGAACCAAGACGAACATAAGAAATTTTTTCGTGATCGGAGCAGGCACAGAATTTGGTAAATTCGGCAAAAAGCAGAAAAAAAAGCAAAAAGCAGCAAAAAGGGTTCAAGAGTCAGCTGGCTAACCATCTGAAGGACTAGATAACAAACAACTGATGTCAGCTCCAATTTTACGGCTAATCCATCAAGTTTTACACCTATTTGCCCATTTTTTCTTGTTGTAATTTACGATTCTAGTATTATATAGTAGAGGTGCTGCTTAACGATCGTGACGAGTAGGGCTCGATTCGAGAGCTGCGACTCGTTTTTGCGCTTTTACATTAGTGTCGAATTTCCCAGAGAAACGCTATCTGAACTTTTTTGTGTTTGCTGCGGTATGGTTCTTTATTGCTCCTTGTCAACACCACGTGGTGCACCAGCAAGGTTTCAAATATGCAAAACACATGAATTTCATAGAATGGTATTCGCTCGTGCCCTTCCGGCGTATAGTTGAAACTGCTCCCCTGTAAGAGTACGTCAGCTCGGGAGAGGCTTCACTGCTGGTTCAACGGCTCTCGCAAAGTGGAACTCGTTTATTCTGTGTTGTATCCTGCTTCACTCTTCAGCTGAAGGAGCTCAACGAGCGCCAACGTCAGGTCGCACGCAACAACGCACTGAAAAAAGGCATAGATCCTGCGGACGCTGCATCCTCAAAATATCCGGTATGTTCCAGTCTACTCAGTCTTACTTTGGTGGGTAAACGGTAGCTGAAATCGACGTCATTATGTTGTTGCTATTTACGAAAATAATATACATGTAGTAGCGCAACTCCGAAACGCGCTGCGATAGTGGTGTAAAATGCACGAGGAAAGTCATCCAGTGCAAATGTTCAGCAGGACAGGAAGTTACAGGTTAAGTTCCCTTTTTTAGGAATCGGCTCCTATTACATTGAGCAAGGCTAAGCCGTCTTCTGACCATCGTTTTAGGGGCAAGTCTAGTGGAGTCCACTTTTCTCCTTCTTTATAATAATTTGTACACACAAAAACTTTCAGACCGAGGACGTTGCGTATGCACTACAACTGTATCGGACGTATGGACTTGCTTAAGCTAGGGTAACGCTATCAGTTATGGAGAAAATGCAGGGTAAAGCCCCTCCCTCCAACTTTGGGCTTGCACCTGCTTTTACTCGTATATCCCCTTAAGTCTTCAGTTATGTTGAGTGCTGTTCAGGTCACATTTTAATTTTTACTTTTTTGAGTCAAAAGTCTGTGCGGGACATCCCACCATATATAATAGAGGAGGGCTTTTTTGTCTCAACGTGACCGTGGGAAAATTCGTAAACTCCGCGGGCTCGATGGTTTAATCACCCAAGTTTGAGGCAGGTTGTCGACTTCTCTCTCCGAAGGGAAGCGCAGGGATGTGAGCAACCGCTGTCGAGGAGGACACGTGAGGCGTTGCGAAACAGGCCGGCGCCGCAGCTCTGCCCGCGCACGTGTTGGGTGGCTACTGCTTCGAACTCACCCGCTTGAAGGCTCCTGTCCTTGCTACCGGTCAATTAGTGCTTGCAATTAGGTGCTGCTACAATTGTGTTACCGCAGGGTACAACTCTGCCGCCTGTGTGCATGGCCGAGGTCACTGCTCATTCCTGTTCTTGCTACTTTCTCTGTGTTCGGGCATAACCTTCTGATGTGTGCGAGCTTCCGCCTTCACTTTTCTGAGAACAGCTCCTGCTGTGTTAATCCATAGTGCCGCTCTTCGTTACTGCCTTTGCCACCGTTTCACTTTGTTTCTCTTCGAGAGTCTTAAGTTGATGTCAGTGTTGTGGTGAGAATCTGCGGCCCTATTCTAGTGCTCCTCGCTCTACACGTTAGAGTATGCCCTTGGTAGGAAGGCACATATATGCCCGTTCACAGCAGAAGTGAACTAACTTGGTTCACCATAGGGCTAGAACCCACCAGTGCTGCTGATAATTTTGAATTTTCATACAGCACAAAACGACGGATTGGGCGTTCCTACATCGTGGACCTCTCGCCCCAGCCTATTTGATCCCCACTGCTAGTTGTACCACTTATATCTACTCGTGTGCTTCTTAAAGGGACTGACAACCACTTAACACGATGAGCCCTGTCCAACGGAGCCGTTTTGCGCCTGATTCTGTAGGCTGTAAGTAAGATTCTCCCATTTTAAGTTGGTTGGATTGAGCCCACCAGTTTCTCCAGCCCACATAAACTTCCTACTTTCTACACCCTTCCAAGCTGTCGGATTTTTATTCGTGTGATAGCAGAAGTTGAACAACAAACACAACGGTGAGGAACATACATATCACACCTTTGTGATTAAGTGGCTTATACACTATCAGTCGATTAAAAGCTGCGGTGAACTTTTCGAAGGCATGGTGCGACCTCGTCTTTTATTGCGCCATATGCTTGCTCATTAGCTAGGCTGTAAGTAAGATTCTCCCATTCGAAGTTCGTTGTGTCGAGCGCATGCAACAGTTTCTCCCACCCACTCATGATTGCTATTTATCGCTTGGGCCCCCTTCTAAGACGTTGCGATATTTATTGATAGCGTAAGTTCAACAACAAATACAACAGTGAGGAACACACATACCCCCACTTTGGTGGATCAATTAGGTGGCATTTTTGGAGTGCATGGCGCGATCTCATCTTTTAATGCGCTATATGTCTGCTTCTTAGCTGCGGGCTGTAAGATTCTCCCATTCGAAGTTATTTCGGCTGAGCGATTTTCATTCGATTGATAGCAGTAGTTGAACAACAAATACAACAGTGAGAAGCACACATATCCCCACTTTGGTTCAAGTAAGAGGCATTTACGCTATCAATAAAATAACCAGTGGTGCTCTCGGACCTAACCGATCGGGATTGGAGTTGCCCGATTATGTTAGCCGACGGGAGCGTTCCACAGTAGATTGGGCGTTTTGATCAGGCAGTCGATATCGGTTTTTTGAGTGGTGCTATCGGTTTTTTCTCAAACTGACGCGACCACGATTTCTATCTGACAAATTGGAGATAGGGAAATCAGAGACAGAACATCTCACCATATATATAAAGGAGGGAGGCTTAAGTCACTGTCTGTAGTGGTTCTTCAACAGCGGAAACCAAGTTCCCGTCTCACCCCCAGTTTTCGACTACACTAGTCTCTCGGAATAATTCTTCCCGTACGTTCCCTCAAAATTAGTGGCTAATGAAGTCACCTCTGGAATTCGCCACACCTAGCGACTCGAAGCACGACGACTGGACAGAACTGTCATACATTTCTTTAGGCTTGACAAGCTGCAATAGGCTGTGAACTCAACGCTAGATGAAGAATGAGTGCTGAGAACATTCTTCTGCGTGCTATACTGAGTGAGTGGTACGAAGCTAGGAATCAGTCTGGAGTAGGCGTAAGTTTCAAGGTGCTCGACGCTACGGATGCTTCCTTACCCAGCGTTGGTTGCCGGCGGAGCCGAGCACAAACCACAGCAACAACTAGAAACAAAGAAAAAAATAAAAACAAAGGATGAGTAGGCAATGAAATAAACGTAGAAAACTGATTGGCTGGAGAGCCTAAGACTAAGAACCTGAAAGTAATATAAATATGGAAAACTAAGCACCTGAAACATATGAAGTCAGCACATGAAGAAATAACAACTAATGAGAATCCATGCCCAACATCAGGGTAACCAGTTTTTTGAATGAATTCAAGTGTAACGACAGTCCGCCTTTAGCAATCAGTTGGTTAAGCCGGGAGATAACCTTTTGGCAAAAGAGCCGAGACCTAATGCCAGATCTTGCAGGTGAAGCTTTGAGTTTAAAGGAACCACCTCTGGTGCGTGAAGGCAAAAATTTAAAGAAGGTGGCGGAATTGACGCTCGTATTTCCAGTGATTATTTTGAAGGCCGTAACAAGATCTTTTTTCAGTCTTCTACTTTCCAAACTAGGTAGCCTAAACATTTTACGTCTTTCCGCACTACAAGGAATATATCGGTAGTCAACACCAGAACAACGTACCACCAATTTTCTAGTAAAATTGTTTTGCACACTTTCCAAAATCCTTATATCCTTCTTCAAGTGTGGGTTGAAAACTGATGTGCCACTTTCAACTATGGGACGAACGTATATTTTGTAAGCTTTAATGAGTGTAGACGAATCCGTTGTTCTAAGTGTTTTGAACAGATTGATGAAAGTACGTGAAAAAGCTTTGGCTGAAATATTTTTAATATGGCGATCAAAAGATAGCTTACTACTGAGCAAAAAGCCTAGGTCACGGACTTCACTTACGCATTTAAGCTTAAGACCATTGACATAGTATGCCGGCTCTAAGAAACCACTACCTATACAAAGAACATGGGACTTCAAAGGAGCAAGAGGCAGTCCATTAGCGACCGACCAATTACTAACGCTAATGATTGCAGCTTGAAGACGAGTTGTGTCATCATGATTGACTATAGTGGTGTATATTTTTACATCGTCAGCGTACATTTGACAGCTGACACCGAATGATGAAATTTCTGCAGGGAGTCCAGAAGAATATATCAAGAACAGCAGAGGAGATAATACACCCCCCCCCTGTGGAACACCACTCGTACAAGGATAAATCTTAGAGTAACATTTACCAACGCGAATTTGAAAGGTTCGATCAGCCAGAAAATTTTGTATCCAACGCACAATGGAAGACTCAAAACCAACTGCATTCAATTTGGCTATGAGTCTAGAATGGGGCGCCTTGTCAAAAGCTTTCGCAAAATCAAAATAAACCACATGCACATTTTTGTTTTGTTCGATAGCAATCGTCCAGTCATTAAGTGGCTGGCCGCTCGAGATAATCCATGAATGTGATAGCGAGCAGTGGTGCCAATCTGCTTCCCATTGCTAGTCCTCGTGTTTGCTTATAGAAAACATTTCGGAAACGAAATGTGCTCACTTGGACTACGCTCTGCAGTAGCTCCCCAACATATTATCTGGTTAACCCGAAAACTTGGAGATTTCAAGCCAGCCTTGTCATTGGACGATATATCAACGACATCTTCGTTGTGGGAAAGTCGGCTACAACACTACGGCAGACACTTGCACATCTGAATTCAGCTTCCCAACGATTAAACTAACATCAAAGGCTCCAGGTCCAGATGGATTTCTCCCATTTCTGAACACGAAAGTAAGAATATCAGAGGGTAGGGTCAGAGGTAGAGTAACGTGTGGTATAGAAAACCGGCTTCTCACAACATTCTTCTGCATGCAAGGAGTTGTCATCCTATGTATATGAAACAGAATGATGTTCATCATACGATAGCCACCTCTGCTGAACTGACATCTACGAACTCTCAACAAGTGGATGACGAAGTGAGAGAAATTCTGCGGTATAGCTCAAGGGTGTGCCGCTGTTGGAAACCTCAAGGATCACCTGGCGGCTGTCCTTTAGTCATACCTTTCATCACGGATTCCTTTGCTATGGACGTCAACCGCGTCGTCAAATGATCAGGGCTTCCTACAAGCCTCGTATTCCGACCACCTCCATCATTACGACGCCTGCTTACATTATTGCGTCCATATGAGAATCAGTGTGAAAGACCAGATTGTTCGATCTGCGAAGGAGATGTCAAAATGTGCCATCTGAAAGGTGTGGTCTACAAAGTGGTCTGTGCCTCCTGCGATGAATTTTACATCGGCGAAACAGGAAGGGCACTTGGAAAGAGAATGGATGAGCATTTAAGAGCTCTGCGTAGCCCTCAAAGCTACCCAGACAATCCATTCTCTAAGCACCGCACCTCAAGGCACCCACGTGATCCGATTCTGCAACTGCGAGTCTCGATTCTTCATAGGAATGTCACAGATCCGGTGGAGAGGAAGATCAAGGAAGCGCTTGAGATAAAACACTGGGAACAACCAATCAATAGGAGGGAGGAAATGAAGTGCGCAATGAGGCTTATCACCCTATAAGTGCACGAGGAGTGACCGGCTGACAATAATGGCGACATGGACATGTGAGAGAGCGGTCACTATTCGCCAATTTATATAAGCACCAGAAAGAACACTGCTCTTCATTGACGGCCAAACCGCACAACAGTACCCCTTGGCCCCTCCCCCCCCCCCCCCATCCTTGTATACAATCTGCAACACTGTTGTTTTTAGACCTGAAGAAGGGCTTAAAGCCCGAAACGTCGTCAATAAAGCATTGACTAAATCGAGCTTCACAACTACACAACCGAAAATTTAAGAAATGAATCTCAGATTCGTGTTCAGTGACCTCGATTACCTCAGGCCTGAAGTTTCGAGCTTGTTGAGTGATATTCACGAAAAATCGATAATTTGATTGATATCTATCGATAGCAATCGTTACATCAAAAACCAATTAAAGCTAGCATTCAGCGACCTTGATTACTCTGGGGCTGAAACTCACAGTTTGCATATATAGGCGATTGTATACCTTCAAACACGTTGAATTTGTTTTGAAAAATGTTGAATTTCTACTGAAAATGGTATATAACTCCACGATTTGATTGATTGACGATTCATATGAGATAATGAGCTGAACAAGTAGAGTGAACTTTTTTTCGCGAAACTTTTGCACTTGTGCGTGGATGTTTTGCACATGTATTTCTGTAGAAACTCTTACTGTAGGATTTTGTAGGAAAAAAGTTCTCACATCTGCCATCATTGCCATCTTAACGAGTGTTGTAAACGGTTCTTAGAAGATATTGAATATCTCCATTATTTGCATTTTTTAAAAGAATTCTATTTTTTTATTTTGTCTCTGGCGAATGCTGTTGTTGGACTTACTTTACTACACTTACTTAAACTTACACAATGCGCTTTTGAAGTGAATAAGCGATATCAAACGAATTTAGCTAACACAAAAATCTCATCGTCCTTATTAATACACCCCAGTGCAAAGTTATAGGTTCACCCCCGATTTGTCCATTAGTACCCGAAGAATCCGCTGCCTAGGCTCAGCAATGTTACCGCGTATTTCTCACTATCGAAAACCTGTATAGAAGAATTCTAAGCAGGTTATCTTATCAACGGAGGATACTACGAACTTTTATTGAACATTTAACGAATGGAGACCTGTGTAAAATATAGGTTCACTTCATAAAAAACCTGATTAATCACAAAACTACCTATATACAAAGAAAGTTTAGTATTTCTTCACATCAGTTTGCTCTACATTGGTCAAGTATCAAATATGGCGTTCTTCAGATCAGAAACCGAAGTGCGAGTGGTTCCATTTGTGTGCACTTTGTGTACAAGAATGCCCCACAAGCTCTCTATTGGGATGAGTTTCGGAGAACAACAAGGCCACACCAAAAGTTGAATTCTGTTGCAGATATGCCAATCTGTGGCTGACTGTGATACGTGTGTGAATGCATTACCTTGTTGGAAAATAAGATTGTGCCTACGAAAGTTTCTGAAATATGGCAGAAAATGATCTCCGAGCAATTTCTGGTAGTTTTACTGTTTATCCTACACGAAACGAACTTCAGAGCAACCGTGAGAACTACCAGAAATTGCTCGGAGATTACCTTCTGCCATTTTTCAGAAGATTTCGTAGGCACAACGTCATTTTTCAACAAGATAATGCATCCATACACGTATCGCAGTCAACTACAGGTTGGCTTAACTCCAACAGAATTCAACATTTGGAGTGGCCTAGCTGTCCTTCGGATCTCAACCCGAAACCAGAAAACTTATGGGGCATTCCTGTACACAAAGTGTACAAAAATGGGATCGCTTGGACTTCGGTTTCTGATCTGAAGAATGGCATACTTCATGCGTGGACCAATGTTGAGCAAACTGTTGTTGATAACCTTATCAGTAGAATGCCAAATAGAACATTCGATATTGTTTACAACAGAGGTGATGTGACGAAGCACTAATATTACCTTGTCTGTAGGTACAGGTTTTATTTATTTTTATTTATATTGTGATTAATCAGGTTTTCTATGAAGCGAACTTATATTTTGCTCCGGTTTCCATTCGTTAAATCTTCAATTAAAGTTCGTGGTGTCTTGCACTGATGAGATAACCTGCTCAGAATTCTTCTATAGAGGTTTTCGATAGTGAGAAATACGACGGTAACATTACTGAGCCTCGGCAGCGGTTCTTCGGGTACTAGTGAACAAATGGGGGAAGGGATGAACCTACAATGCTGCGGGGTTTATTAAATCATAGTAAAGTTTATTCGATTATTCGAATTATTTAAATATTAGATTATTCGGAAATTCGAATAACCGAAAAATGTGGTTATTCGAATATTCGGAAATTTGAATAACCGAAAAATGGGATTATTCGATTATTCGCAAATTCGAATAACCGGAAAATGGGGTTATTCGATTAATCGCTCATTCGGAAAATTTTGAAAAAGCACAAGTATACTACCCACGCAACACTCCCAATAGCGGGAAGGGGTCTCGACAACGTTCAGAACTAGCGTCTGCAGCACGTCGTTAGCGGTAAATCGTACGACCGCGGCGGAGGCCGGAGGACAGTCAGGGTCGGTCGGTCGGCACGGTCGGCATCGATCGATGTGGGTGCATATCATTAGGCGTCGCTCGGGGTGAGCGATGGTATGACAAAGGCCAAAGACCGTTCCTCAGGCGCTTCAGTCACTCGATGACCAACAGGCCGACTGGTGGTACAGGTGGTCATTTTGGGAAGAGAGGAGGAGAATTACAATACCGGCCTTAACTTTTGGTCTTTGGGCGGAAAAAGCGAAAAAAACCGCTTTTTTCGCGTAGTGCTCTTTAAATTGAGCGCATTGTAAATTGAAGCACAGATTCGTGATCAGCACCGAGCTCTCTTCCCGATGAGCTGCAAATCGCCTAGAGAGCGCCTGAAAAATAGCTCAGTGACCTAATTTCTGCCTGGCGCGGCTGACCCCTTCCCTCGCGGGAGATAATTACACCCACAGCTCCTAAGTAGCTAATGAAGCAAGAGATTCGGCCTATTATAACCTATTTTAACATTTAACATTTATTACATGCGCAAGCACATGTAGAGATAACAACACAAAGTCATGAGACAAAACAAACTCAAACAAGCTGAATATCTAAGATGTTTAAGAGGTTAGGAAAAAAAGAGGACTAACAACTAGTGTTTCACTCGCAGGTAGCGGTACACATCTCTTTTAAAAGCGGGGAACGATTTAGATAGTTGCATTTGTTTGCACAATTTCACATAATCTGAGCCAGCTCTAAATGCAAAAAACGACCTTCTAAGGCTTGTTTTAGGGTTACCAAGTAATAACTTGGTGCTATGACCGCGGGTAGATGAGGCAACAAATTTGAAAAAGTCTCCAACTTTCAAATCGACAACGCCATTAATGATTTTGTAAACCGTCAAAATATCGTAACGCCTCCTCCTCAGATGTAGACTATCCAAATTGAGCATCTTATTCCTTACTATTCCACGGGGTATACTGTTATATGTAAAACCAAGAGCTCGATTGAATACTTTTCTTGTAAAACTATGTTGAACCTTCTCGAGTCTCTCCACAATAGCTTTTTTACTAGGAAAGAAAACACAGGTTCCATATTCGAGAATAGGACGAACAAAAATTTTGTACGCTTTAATTAACAACGAAGGATCGTTTGAACTAATAGCTTTAATAGAAGAAAGAGTCTTTGATCAGCTTTACTAGCTACTTGCTTGCAGTGATCGTCGAAGCACAACTTGGCGTCTAAGTAAAAGCCAAGATCTCTAATTTTTTCAACCTTCTTTAAAACTATCCCATTGATTTGGTAAGGCGCTTTGCAGTTGCTCTCTCCAAGATGGAAGACTTTGTTTTTTCAAGCGAAAGAGGGAGCTTCCATTCAATTGCCCATTTAGCAACAGCATTAATAGCTTCCTGAACTTTCAAAGAGTCATGCTCATGCACAACTCTGCTGAAGATCTTAACGTTATCAGCAAACAACTTACAAGAAACACCGGCTTGTTCAACAAGCATAGGAAGATCGTTTACATAAATGTTAAACAGCATTGGGGACAAAACCCCACCCTGAGGTACTCCACTGGGAGCCGGTCTTACGGTAGATAACTGTCCATTTATCCGAACTTGAAATGTACGGTCACGCAAAAAATCCTTAATCCACTCTCTTATTCTAGGATGCAGCCCCACTATCTGGAGCTTATCCAACAGTTTGCTATGTGGGACCCTATCAAATGCCTTTTGAAAATGGAAATAAATTACATCTAAGTTAGCTTTATCTTCTAAAATCGACGTCCACTCATTCAGTGCCTCGAGCATACGTGTTTCGGTTGACTTGTGTTTTCTAAACCCATGCTGATTTGACGACAAAATCGTGTGGGAATCAAGATGCTCAGTGATACCCTTTTTTAAGATTTTTTTAAAGAGCCTACAGAAAACAGACGTAATACTCACAGGTCTGTAGTTGAAAGGATCAGTATACGGGGACCTCTTAGCTATCGGGGTCACAAATGAGTGCTTCAATTTCTTAGGAACATCCGCACGAAAAAGGCTAAGATTAGAGAGGAATTCCAGGGGCGATGCAATACAAGCAGAAATTTTCTTAATAAACTTAAGAGGTACGCCATCAGAGGTGGAGTTAGGCCAACTATCGAGAATTTTTAAAATATCATTTCTATGAAAACAGGGAAAGTCGCGCATCTGAGGGAAAATATTCGCAGCAACGGGAACAGAGCCACTATGATCGTCTCCCTTGTAAACACCTTCAAAAACATTAGCCAATTCTTCAGACCTTATCGAAATCTGACACAACAGTTTTTCCGTATTTTCTACCTTATATATAATAATACTTAGTTCTTTGGATTCCCTCGTTCACCGAGATCACAACGATATACTTTTTCAAAGAATCTGATCGTTTAAGTGCCATTAATTTTAAAAAAACGTCTCCACTTTGGAGGACTCTAACTCTGGAATATCAAGTTTGTGTGCTCTTGTATTTGTTTGTCTCGTTAAACGTAATGTTGAAATCAAGCCGCGGAGTTGGCACCTTCGGTGTCTAAATCTGTAGAATTTATGCGCTGGTAAAGTGGCCAACATGGCACTTCTTTGTGTTTATCCGCGCACTTTTCCCATGGTAAAAGCGACTACAGAAGCATTTCTTTGAAGGAAAAAGCATAACGATTTGGAGGCCAATGAAAACTCCTTATAGACTTCCACAGGTAGGATTCCGACCAAGCTAGAAGACATTTCAGTCACTCAGTTACGAAGCAAACTCACTCCAAATGTGAATTGAGTGAAATTGAAAAAATTTTCAAAAATGGGAAAATTACTCACAAGTGCATTCACCAACTAAATCTGACTCGAACAGTGGTTCAGTTTCCATTTTGCGTTTATTTGTACAATGATTATCACGAGTCAAATGCCCAGTAGCCGTAATCGGGACCCAGATTTGTTCCGGAGTCATTCCTCTCGTCTGCTCTCGTGACCCCTCGCGCCATCTGAGGACGCCGCGTAAACCGCCTAACCAGTGTCTTCACACTTCTGCTGTCGCGTAGTATTATTGATCCTACCAAACACCGTAGAGGTGGCGTGCTCCAGGATCGAGTTTTAACCAAGACTTAACGGTCCTTTCTGTCTTATTTATTTTAGTGCACATTTTTACCAATGCTTTGTGCAATCTCATTCGTTTTATTTCCATTTCAATTCAATTTTACATTGGCTTTCTATTTTAAATTATTTTTATTGCTATTTTTGGGCGCATGGGGTAAGGAGCTGAATAATGCGGGAATAGAGTGCACGGCGCATCTCAGAAAGCTTTAATTTCTAATGCCGATCGTTGACCTTCTCGTAAGTACCAACTAGAATTTTATCATCCTTGTTTTTATTTTTTTTCTGGAATGTCCGTTGAAGTATAACGGAATGCGTGGCGCGTCCCGCAAAGGTATTTAGTAACGCTGACTTTTATTCTTTATTCTTTATCAAGCCGTTATCGTGGCTGTGCAGATGTTCAGCGTCCTCTAGTTTTTCATGAGCATTTTACTTCAAAGTTTTCAATGAGTCTAGCTGATTGCTAGCTATCGACACTTGAGAGTGACCTTACCAGTTTTCCCCTACGACACAATGGGGAAGGCCTTTGGCTATGAGATGTTTTGTAAGCGTTGTATGTTACGCCGTGCACTGGTCCAGCATCGCGCGGCGTTCCATTGATTGATGGCTAAAGAATATTCACTAGGTGTTCGTCTAATAAATTTTAGAAAATGAGCGCGTGTAAAAGTAGAATGCGTGGCGCATCCCAAAAAGGTTTAGTGTCGCCAAGCTTTACGTTTTTTATGCTTATCACTATCTTTCGGTCAAAGAAAGAACTTAGTGGGCGCGTGTAGCGCAGTCGGAGGAGGCGCGACTGTCGCGTGCACCCGATACCAGGTTCCTGGTTCGGATTTCCCGCCCAGGCCAACCAAGCCTTCCATCCCTCCGGGGTCGGTGAATTGGTACCAGACTTGTCTGGGAAGGATAAAGCGCTGACTTGTTCATCGGCTGGCCACCGCAAGTCATTATATGGCCAAATACGCATTCATGTCGCCTCCACGACATCCCGTAGAAGTAGAATGCGCTGGCGCATCCCAAAGGGATTGAGTAACGCCGTCCTTTATCCCTATCCTTAATCACTATCTTCAAGGGCTGGTGAGGAGGTGTGGTCCTATCCGCTGTATTATACAATTTTTGGCCCTTTCCGACTTGTCCGTCGGTTGGAAACCGCAAATCAAAGTCAAATTGGCTCCACGACATCCCGTGGAAGAAATAAAGAATAAAAGTCACCGTTACTAAGTGCCTTTGAGGGTTGCGCCACGCATTCTATTGTGAACAGGTATTACAGAAAAATAAAAAGAATGGGGATAAAGTTCTAGTCGGGGTGCTTACGAGAAGGTCGGCGATCAGTACTAGAACTTAAAGCCTTCTGGAATGCGCCACGCACTCTATCTCCGCTTTATTTAGGTCCCCAACTCCCATGCGCCTAAAAACTCAAACTAAAAAAATAATAATAGAAATTTAAGCCTATGTAAAAAATTGAATTGAAATGGGAATAAAACGAATGAGACTGCACAAAGCATTGGTAAAAATGTGCACTAAAATAAATAAGACAGAAAGGACAGTTAAGATTTGGCTAACTCGATCCTGGAGCGCGCCACCTCTACGGTGTTTGGTAGGATCAATAATACTCCGCGACAACAGAAGTGTGAAGACTCTGGTTAGGCGGTTTACGGCGTCCTCAGATGGCGCGAGGGGTCACGAGAGCAGGCGAGAGGATTGACTCCGGAACAAATCTGGGTCCCGATTACGGCTACTGCGCATTTGACTCGCGATAATCCTTGTGCAAATAAACTCAAAATGGAAACTGAACCACCGTTTGAGTCAGATTTAGTTGGTGAATGCACTCGTGAGTAATTTTCTCATTTTTGAAAAATTTTTCAATTTCACTCAATTCACATTTGGAGTGAGTTTGCTTTGTAACTGAGTGACTTAAATGTCTTCTAGCTTGGTCGGAATCCCACCTGTGGAAGTCTATAAGGAGTTTTCATTGGCCTCCAAATCGTTATGCTTCTTCCTTCAAAGAAATGCTTTTGTAGTCACTTTCACCATGGGAAAAGTGCGCGGATAAACACAAAGAAGTGCCATGTTGGCCACTTTACCAGCGCATAAATTCTACAGATTTAGACCCTAAAGGTGCCAACTCCACGGCTTGATTTCAACCATTACGTTTAACGAGACAAACAAATACAAGAGCACACAAACTTGATATTCCAGAGTTAGAGTCCTCCAAAGTGAAGACGTTTTTAAAATTAATGGCAATTAAACGATCAGATCCTTTGAAAATTATATCGTTGTGATCTCGGTGAACGAGGGAATCTAAAGAACTAAGTATTATTATATATAAGGTAGAAAACAGGCTATAATAGGCCGAATCTCTTGCTTCATTAGCTACTTAGGAGCTGTGGGTGTAATTATCTCCGGCGAGGGAAGGGGTCAGCCGCTCCAGGCAGAAATTAGGTCACTGAACTATTTTTTAGGCGCCCGCTAGGCGATTTGCAGCTCATCGGGAAGAGAGCTCGGTGCTGATCACGAATATGCGCTTCAATTTACAATGCGCTCAATTTAAAGAGCACTACAGAAAAGCGGCGAAAAAGCGGTTTTTTTTTGTTTTTTCCGCCCAAAGACCAAAAGTTAAGGCCGGTATTGTAGGGATTTTGCATCCTTCTGCGCTACGACTGAAAGTAACACTTTGATTTCTCCAAAATTTGAAGGGAGGAATGCATAGTTTGGTGAGTGCTTTTCATCCGCTGCAGTAAAGCAGTGACTAAAGCATGTCAGGGAGGGATGGCCTAATTCGAAAGCAGACACTTTCCTTGTGGTCAACCTTAATAGAATCCTAACCCTTCCAAGTTATGGTAGACTCCAACCCTACGACAAGCTTCAGAAGGCAGTTGTAGACAACTGACGGTTCACTGTAGCTGACTCTCTGGATCTTTAATTTGTTGGGCAAAACATATAAATGGGTTGTGAAGCACCTTTCGAATTAACCGCTTCCTAAGGCCAACGACATGGTCAGATGTTGCAAACTACAAAAGTATCCTATCGCTGGATGCTCCAACTGAAGGACTGCGAACTGCGGTGAAAGGTGAAATTATTTCTCAAAGCCAGGCCAGGCCCAATTGCGGAGCGTGGAAGAACGGGTACTGTGGCAGCCAAAAGGAAGAGGTTTCAAGGAGGACAGTAGTGTGTGTTTGACGGATTTTTGAAAATTTTCACATTGATCTTGAGCTAAGGCATCAGGTTGTTGACTATGCACTCACTTACTCGACTGCATCAGAAGTAGATGAAAGCAAAAGGCATTAGTCAACAGAAATCGAGCGTGCAGCAAGACAATGCAGTTAGCTAAACAAATAGAGGAAGTCATCATAACTTTGGAAGGCATCGAACTCTGCCCATATCGTTCTCATATTAGAGATTTTGCGCTATCTTAACACCACCTTCCTTTGAGGGCACAAGAGCTCCATGTCTATCAGTAAGACTTGGTATTACTAACGAAATCGAGCAACTTGGAGAAGACAGGGTTGAAGCATAGATCTAATTCACTTTAGCTTGCAGAATATTGTTTGTTGCTTGACGCTTTATCCACTATGCAAATTCCGATCGGAACGAACTTCCATCACACCTTTGTAGTTTTACGCCTTCCTGATATCGGTTTAGCTCAGTCTTCCTTTTAGAACCCCGAACTTCGGCCTGAGAACGTTTGAAAGTACAAATAGAGGTCTGGGAAAGGTAGGATGATTTTCCTAGAAGTCACCACTTTTGTTGAGCATGATTGTTGAGTGTGATACAACGTCCATTGCCTTTGAGGATATCTTCTACCAGTACGTAATTGAGTTTGTCCGTAGCTAACGGATAAGATAAGGACATATTTTTTCAGCTAACCCACCGGCTGGGCCCGGGAGACTTTGCGTGTATCTGTTCGTTGATAAGTCGACGCTTCCACTTTAGCGGAGCGGATTTGGGGAAACCCTGCTGGTCAACAAGTTAGTCAAACTGCATTTGTAAAGAAATTTGTACCATTACAAGCAAGCGCCTTCGCGCAGACCACATATCTGAGAGGCATACCTGAGCATAAAACGAATCCAGGGGCAACATGTGAGCTCTGGAGACGTTGAACAAAATGGAACAGTGATTGGGCAGGGAGTCTTCATAATATTGTAAGAAACAGGCAACTGTTAAAGCTGTGTGAGTCATCGGAGTGGGCAACAGCGAGGCACACTATTAGGGCCCGTTTATACTTCGTCGCGGAGCGACGCGATGACTACGCAATGAGGCCAAATTGACCCATCTCGTCGCACAATCAATATGGCCATCATACGTGGTGTCGCGTCACCCCGCGACGAAGTATAAACGGGGCCTTAGGCCTATGTTATACTTCGACGAGGCGTCGCCGACGCTGCGACCCGTCACCGACAGCCCGTCGTCGACAGGAGAGCATCGCAGCGCAGTGTACTAATAAAAGTACGGAGCAATGTTGAGCACTTGACGACTATTGATTTACCGATTTAACGAATTTACCAGCATTTTCGTTAAATTTCTTTATTGGAGTTTAGCAAAGGCCTTTTTCGCTAAGTCGCATTGAAATTAAGTTTACGCAGGATTTTCGAAATTCACAGGAAAATTTAGCTCTTAATCAATGTAAATTGTATTTCGAAAAAGCTCTTCGTAGAGGTCTGCAGTGTCATTTCAGGAAGCGAGGAAGTACAACTTATTTGAATCGGTTTCTCTACCACCTTTTCGTGTTTTTCTGTTTCAAGGCCGCCTTTCATCTTTTGGCTGCTCCATGTCAGTTTTTCATATTTCTTCACCGTTCTCTTCACGCCTTCAGTTTTCTTCACAGTTTCATTTTGTGTTACTTGCTCTGCAGGAAGGCGAAAAGATATAGAAAATGCGAATAAAACGGATGAGAAAGACAGAAAAGCGAAGAAAGGTGACAATGCGAAAGGAACGTAAGGATAGGCTCCCACTCCCTCCCCAAACACTCAGTGTTCCAGCAACCTGGACGGATTTTCGCACAGCACTAGGCAATGTTTGTAAGACTAACCATAAAAGAACGTTGTGAGTAAAAATGGCACTATTGGTGTCCGCAAGACGGGCGTTTTTGCAGTTCTCCATTTCGTAATTCGAGGTCCGGTGGGGATGATGGCAGTGCCGGGAACGAAGAACCAACCTACAATCAGAATACTCCATCGAGGCGCATTTTCTGTTGGATGACGTCGCCGTGCACCGCCGGCGACGTCTGCGAGGGAAGTATAACACCCCCTGCAGAGCTCTCGGCGACGCCACTGGCGACGCGTCGCGGAAGTATAAAATAGGCTTTAGGCGAGTCGGAGTACATGTTATTCTAATAACGGCCACCATTTCGGCAAAAGCATTTTGACATGGGCGTCCCACGGATTGTTGTTTCATATTTTGCAGTTCACCGCCGGTGCTCGTGAATAAAGAACTCAAAAATTTCTCGAATTTATCCCTCACATGATGCAGGACGTCGACTACGTTGTTGTGGCGCTACGCTAATGCTTCCGATGAGTGTTGCCTGTTTCAGCCGAAGGTTCAGATATTCTCAAAGTACGATCGCCAGATTGATCGCCGCAACTTCATCGAGCGTCGCCGTGTGTATGACAATGTACGGTGTGCCAATGTCCAAATGTCGCTGTTGCTGTGTTGGTCCGTTCGCGTTCATTATCAACGTGGAGTGCTGTTTAGAAGAACGCCTATCCGTGCTTTCCTGGTGTTCCTCCACCACCTGCCATTTTCGAAAAGGTCATCCTAAAAACGGATGCCGAACGGGATGACGAAGTGCGTTTTCTCTGTGTTCAGTGACACTTATGTGTTTCTTGTGAAACATGTGTAACGGGGGCACTGATCTTTTAGGAGGCGGGAGAAGAGTTCTGCCTTGTTGTCACTCTTAACACTTGTGTGGTACTCGTTTGCAGTGACGAAATTTCAGGACTACGAATAGAATGGAGCGCAGCTGCGAACGTGGCTAACGTCACCGTCAATGTGAATCCGTCAAATAATCCATCTTTGCTTCATGGTGTTCTGCTGTACTAATCTGCTTGTAAAATATGTGTGAATTCTATGTCTACGTCCATGTGCGCGTGGCGTTTGTTGTGAAATTATTCAGCCAGCTCAACATTACTTCACTTGTTAGGACATTTTCATTTGTATTTTTATATATTTGGCCTGGACAAAATAAGGTGGATATGACGAACATTGAGCCGGCGCAATGAAAAATGAATTCGAACATTGTCAATTTTAGATTATCCCCCTCTTTTCTGGAAATATTTCTTTCTCCAGAAAAGTTGTGAAAAATAGTTTAATTGTGTGTACTGGAAACTGCAAAGCCTACCGGACATCCTCGTCAAGAGGAACAACAAGCATTATGGTGTTTGTATAGCGCGACATGCATACAAACGCGATTTTCTTTAACCTGTGCGGCCTCAGAGAATGAGCTGATGGCTGCAGAGATAGCATCCGAGCATCTCAAGCTGATACTCGAAAGAAACTTCCGATCCAGAGTCATCGCTTTCTATAACAGATACCCAATCAACGAGGGCAGTACCGTCTTGGAACCCACCATTAGACGTGCGTAAAGTTTAAGCACAGACGGGCTTTCGGAGGTTCCAGGGACGCGAACTCGGTTCTTTGGGCTCAGGGACCGGAGGAAAACCCTGTAGGTCAAGGCGTGTCATCCTATCGGATCGAGTGGCTAAGATTTTTTTTTCTGTCTCCAACCATTCGAAAAATTGCGCATATCGCACAAATCTCAAAATTCTCTCTTCGTGAAACCTTTTTTAGGTCTCTGAAGACGATGAGCACGCCGAAACGTTAGGCCGCCCAATAAACTGATCCACCTTATCCACCTTAGAACCTCATTTGGCACAGCAATATTGACACATTACTAATAGACTTTCAGGGAGCGTATGTTGTTGGGGTAGGCGAGCCAGACTAACAAGGGGAAGAGCGCGCGGCGGCCGTGTCCCCATACTACGTACGTGCCGATCACCCTCTTCTCCGAAGGAAAACCATCCCGGATTCCGACGCATTATTCAGGCCCGATGTTGAACGTTGCAAGGACGCTATTTTCCCTTCCCGTTTTTGGACGAGTTGTTACGGTGGGAGAATGAAATGGAGCGAGCAGTGCTCGCTACACATCGCGAATAGTGCAATCCTTTCGGGCCAGAAGGCCAGACTGATATACCACTGACTTAAATGGCACCGAATCAATGGATACCCTGTTTCATGCCTCTTCAGCTCATCCTTCGAGCGTAAATCGCGGTGTCATGAGAAACACGTTTCGAACGGCATCGCAGATATGCACAGGTGAGGAGGAACGACAAGAATCAGAGCGGTTAGCTTTCGATATTCGATATGCAGGCATGCAGAATGGTTGAAATATTCAACGGTATCAGCGAAGACCCACTGCTAATCGTCTCCAAGAACGGCCAGGGCTACAACAGCATACCTCATTCTATGCCATTTGTACCATTTTCACGTCGAATTGGACCGATTTCAAATCAAATTGGACGCTTTTCACGTCAAATTGCACACTCTTCTAGCTAACCTAAGACCTTTCAAATCAAAGCGAACTTTCCCAAATTGAGATGAGCTTCTTCTACATTAAACTAGAGACCCTCCAAAATTGTTAAAATAATTTTTGTTCAAGGAAACTTCTAGTATAACTTTCTTTGAAGTTTTAATTTACTCCCCAACAAGAGAGCACATAATTCGAAATTTTATAAAAGTTTTATTTTTTGAGGAAAAACAATGATTTGGTGCTTGTTCTAGAGAGCAGGAAAGCGGCAATTTTACATTTCCAATTGCGCTGTGCCCCCGTCTGAGACATCGCGATTTTTATTCGACTGATAGCAAAATTTTCTGTTTGCATGCATTGCGGTGCAACATAGGCAAATGTAAAAAACCAACATATCCTAACTTTCTTGCTGCATGTAAGCTTCATTTAAACTATCAATCAAATAAACGTTGCGTTGAACTTTTTGAGGCATGGCGCGATCAAGCCTTTTGATGCACAACGTGATTGCTGCCTTGCTGCGTCTTAACACAAAATTTAAGTTTAAGTTTGTTATTTTTTTCTCAAAAACAAAAATTTCATAAAATTATTTCACTCATTTGGGTAGCTAAAGTAATAAAATTTCAAAAAAAAAGTTATTTTAAGTTTCCCTTGAACGAAAAATTATTCTAACCATCTTGGAGAGTCTCTAGTTTAACCTGTTAGAAGCTCGTTTCGATTTGGAAGACGTTCAGTTTGCTTTCAAAGCCCATAGGCCGCTTAGAAGAGTGTCCAATTTGACGCGAAAAGTGTGCAATTTGATTTGAAAAGTGTCCGACGACATTCGACGTGAAAATGGTATATTTCTGAAAATGTGAATGCAACAATTCAGAGGCCATTGTAGCTCAGTTGCAAAGTGATGCTGTTCTAGTTCACATTATAGTTATGCTGTCAATTTTTCGAATATTCGCATGCTTTGGAATGCCTAAAAAATTTCGGATATTCGAATCCGAATACATTCGAAAAAAGCGATTTTTCTGAATGTTCGAGTTTAAATGCATTCGAAAAACGCGATTTTTTGAGTATTCGAATTCCAGTGCATTCAAAAAGCGAAAATTTTTATTAATCGAATTAGAATGTTCAAATTGGAAAGAAAATCATTCGAATGCCGATTCGTATAGCTCCCTCGTGCACAACTGTAGCTAACATTCTAAATAACAACATTAATCCCCAACTGGTTAGAAACAGGCTCTAAGCAATGTGTGTAATAAAACTGCGTTATATGCCTGCATGGAATGATGTCACCAGGAAAAAAATTATTAGATTGAGTGTCGGGCTTGTAGTTCAACATACATAGGGGAAACAAGAGGAACACTAGCGATTCCAGTAGAGGAACATTTAGCTGTAAAACGCGTGGCAACACAAGAACACTTATAGGGAGGCTCAAGGCGATGGAGCGCAGCGGTAATCATTTCGACATAAAGTGCACGGTCGTGGTAGTTGAGACCGAAATTCCTGCAAGGAGAGCATTGGAGGAGTTTCGGACTTTCGCAAGAAATACCAGATTAAATGGTCTAGAATGAAGGACCGCCAAGAACGTCCATCAGTTAGAAATGACTTCTTGCCGTTTGTACCAAAATGCGAGCTGTAAAATGCAACGGTGACTGACAGACCGTTTGCAAACGAGATACGGCCTGCGGTAAGTCTCATTCGCTCTACCTACTGTACTAGAGTGCTAGACCATTCTCGGTGGACTGCGTATCGTGAGTTTATCCCTCTTTGCGTAAGGTTTCTGTGAGATTCCTTCTACGGTATCCGAACCGCTAGAGTGGTTGAGGCGTTTGGTGGCGTAGATGCACTTCATTGTCTTGCACCACCTTCAGGCCTCTGAGGGCGATAATCGCATCGAAACGTCAGACCGCATAATAAAAGTCCATGACAAAAGACCTCGCTCGGCACACAAGAAACTGATACAACATCAACGTGCTATGCCGACGTTTAACGAAGAGAGGAGCTGGAATCTCGTAGCTTAGAGAGACTTTTATGGCGCTGATCACTTATGTAAGGTCTGTTTTTAAAGTTTCGATTGATTACAGTGGATTACCATAGATATGGATGAGCATGGGGAGTGACCTTTACTCACCAAATCTACCGTAATCACCGAAATCAATCGAAATTTTCAAAAAAATGAGCCTCGTATAGATGTTCAACATACTAAGTAACCTCTCTCTCGTCGAAGGTGGGTGAAACTGATGATCATGACCAACCAAAGATATGGCTGGGTGCTTTAAATAGGAACCTCTTTAGGCAGAAAATAGATAAACATTTTGAAGTTGGAATGATTCGAAATGTTGTCCTCATACTTGTGAGTGAGTGGGCGACTGCCACTTTCAGTAGAGCAGATTGTCAGGGCCAGGGGACGAGCGTTCTACCCCTCGTTCCCCTGGCGCGCCCACCCCATCCCCCTGGGCTTGCTCGAGAGTCCAGTGGGTGCCCTACGAGATAGTGGAGACGCAGACATTTGGCACGCTTCTGTTTAAAGGGCGGGAGGTAGAACGCCACTCCGCCGATTGTCAAATTGTTTTATCCACCTAGACAAAGTTGTGATTTTGAAGAAATTTCCATGCAAGACAAAATTGAAAAATTCACCTTCTTCGACACCACTTCAGCGAAGCGACAAGATGTTGATTAGTGTTTCCTCATAACCTTCATCCACTGATTATGTAGGATCTCCTTCTCCTTTGTTCTGCATTACCGGGCGACGGAAGCACAGGTTAATCTGGCCAGTATTAACAAGATCATAACATGCGTTCAGCGCACGCACTATCAATCGAGTCTGAAATTTCATTTCACTTTCATTTCAGGCGGGCATGGCGTAATCTTGACTGTTTACACACACGCTACAGTAATTCCGTTACCCTGTGCCTTCATATAAGTCTCTTCAATGTCTTCATTAGCATTGTTAGAAGCTTTCAATTAGTATCTACATTTTTAGGATACCCTGCATTTTTTGTAAGCCGTAGTGTGCATGTAAGTTCTAAACCTTAAAAGAAGCACCAATCAATCGAAATGGCCACTTCGTGAAGAAATTATAACACATTCAAGCATTATAATTTACATTATACATTATAATTATAAGGATAAAGGATAAAGGACGGCGTTACTCAATCCCCTCTGGGATGCGCCAGCGCATTCTACTTCTACGGGATGTCGTGGAGGCGACATGAATGCGTATTTGGCCATACAATGACTTGCGGTGGCCAGCCGATGAACAAGTCAGCGCTCTATCCTTCCCAGACAAGTCTGGTACCAATTCACCGACCCCGGAGGGATGGAAGGCTTGGTTGGCCTGGGCGGGAAATCCGAACCAGGAACCTGGTATCGGGTGCACGCGACAGTCGCGCCTCCGCCGACTGCGCTACACGCGCCCTTATTATAATTATATTATACATTAAACATTATAATTCAAGCGAAACACAATCAATCGCGTGAAAAATGGAAAATTTCAGACGAGTGCATGGCCCAATTCATACCGCTCATATGTCAGAAAATTCATGTTTTGCTAAGCTTTCATATAAGTTTTATGAGACCATCAGTTAAGAAAGTATCTCTTCTAATTAATTTGTAATTATTATTATTATTATTAATAAAATTATCCATGTTTTTTAAATACTCTCCAGTTTGTTTATTGTACTATTTTTATTTTAAATTTAAACCTTCCTACACAATTTTGAAAAAATTCAATTTGGTATTACAAAGAAAAGCGGGGGGAGGGGGAAGACTTGAAGTATCGAAGGACTGTTAGTGTTGCGAGGTACACAGGTGTGTTAAAAAATTAGGCTGTAATGGTGCGGGATGTTACGTGTGGTCGGCAACATCTATGAGGTTGTAACGAATTAACCTCTGACGAGAAATGGATAATGTACGACAACAGGCGACGATCGGCACAGTGGGTGGACAGCGATGAGAGCCCCAAGGTTTTTGCGAAGCCGGAATTGCACCAAAAGAAAGTAATGGTGACAGTATGGTGGTGTTCGCTGGGAATTATTCACCACAGCTTCCTCCCTCCCGGTGAATCCATCACGGCAGAGAAGTACTGCATTGAAATTGAAGAAATGATGAAAAAGTTGAAGGATATCCGGCCGGCCTTGGTAAACCGAAGGCGAGTTCTCCTTCTGCACGACAATGCTCGCCCCCATGTAGCACGAATGACGTTGCAGAAATTGAATGAGCTGAGCATTGAAACTCTACCACATCCTCCGTTTTCTCCCGACCTCTCCCCAACAGACTACCATTTCTTCAAGCATCTTGGCGACTTATTGGTAGGGAAAATATTCAAATACCAACAGGTTGCCGAAAGCGCCTTCGAAGATTTCGTCAATTCCAAAACTTCTGATTTTTAGGCTACTGGGATAAAAAAGCTTGTTTCACGTTGGCAAAGATGTGTAGAATCAGAAGGTTTTTATTTCGATTAATAAACTTGCCTACAAGCCGAGATATTAACTGCTTAAATTTACAGTGGTTCAGTGCCATTTATTTCGTTAGAACCTAATAATAGTCAATATACGCAGCAAAAACGCGTATATTTGAACTATCGAGTTGATCTATATACGGTATGGCACATCTTGTATATATAGATGTATATACCTACCTATATATCTACTACAAACACCTGTCTTAAATCTAGTACATTAAGTGTACTACCAAATCCCATTACGTTGATTTTTTATAATTTTATATTTTTTAACTCTAAAATTTAAAATTTAGATTTAAATTGTTATTATTATTTTTTTGAAAATTAATTTAAATATGATTAAATAATAATTTATTTAATCATATTTAAATTAATTTTCAAAAAAAAGTTTAATAATATTATTAGTTTATTTTATTTTTTTAAATTAAATAATAATTTATTTAATATATCTCACAAAGGAGATATCGTTAGTTGAGTTGAATTTTATATTACCTTATGTATGGTTAAATTATGTGTCTTGTGTTATTTTTAGTTAGCAAAAATATTTTTAACAAATTGTTTATTGTTCCTAATATCTTCGTTTATTTCAAATTTGTACGAAATGAATTTGTTACGGTACAAACGTTTAATTATGTGAACGTCAACAAACTATGGATGGTATTCTTGGAGTGTCAGATAGTTCTTTAAGGAATACAATTTTGTAGTGAAAGTGGCTAAAGTAGAGCACACATTTCCTATTCGGAACGTTTCCGTATAAATTGTGGCGACTTTGATAATGTTGGAAAACGCCGAACTTATATCTGGAAATCTTATAGTAGAAACGTTGAAATCGTCTGTTTTATTATATAACTTAGTTTTAACTTCTCCATCCTTAATCTTTATTCTAATGTTGAGGTAGTTACATTCTGAACTACTAGTATATTCTAGTATAGAATGTTTTTCCAAGTTCTAGTATATCCCCATAGACCAACTTGAGCTTTCGTCGATAGCTTCTTAATTTGTATTGTGTGTAACCAAAAGGTCATCCATATATTAAGGGGGCCAAAAGTAATGAGACACCCCATGCCGTTTCCATATATCTCGTGGCTGGAGTCTGGTTTCGTGCTTGTCGTATTTGTATGTTTGTATGCTACTTACTGAAGCCCATCTGAGAAGTTACCACTTTCGCCCTTTCCAGAAGCATGCCAAAAACCCCAGCCTGTCTCATGCCGAAACCCCAGTCTGACGAGTCGACCTGTGTCGCGCAAATCTCCCCCAATTCCCAACCCCGAGCAGCCTGGGCTCAATATCCACGCAAGATGAGAAGTACGTCTTCTACCTTAACCATGCCAAGCAGCGAATCTGGATGAGGCCTGGTGACCTGTTACCGACCTTCGTTCTGCGAGATGTTCACGGCGAGAAGCATCTTTGCAGCTTTTGGGTCTGCGCCCATGGATCGGTTTACCGGAGGCTGTTTCCCAAGAGCACCGCGATGAACTCCAAGGCCATGGTGAACGAAATAGAAGAGATGGGCCGGCGACTCGCTCTTATTCATTCGCAGCGCTTCAAGAAGGTTCTCCTCTTCGACAACGCCACACCCCATCGGGTAAAAGTGACCACGGATAAGCTTGCCCAGCTGGGCTACGTTAACATGCTTCACCCACCGTATTCGCTGGACATCTCTCCATGCAACTACCACTACTACTTGAGCCTACAGGACTTCCTAGTCGGAAGGGACACAAGAACCCAAGCAGTCCTGTCCTTGACAGCCATATCGAGCAGTTGATCAACACCAGGCCCAAGCAGTTCTGGAAGGATGGGATCAGGAAGTTGCCTGAGCGATGGCAGCAAGGTCCTTGCGCTTAATGGCAGATACACTCCTCAGCATCGTTGAGTTGTAATTGAGTTATAAAGAGATAAAGATTTTTTTCATTTTGTCTCATTACTTTTGGCCCCCCCCCCTAATATCTATATGGCATAAATATATCTTCATTGCTCCTTTTAACAATTTTTGAGAAACTAAACTCTAGAACTGCCAGTGTGATTTCAGCTGACAGTGGACTAACGTTTCCTCCTTGAGGAACCCCTTTAAGTTGTTTAAAAACAAGATCATCGAATTTACAAAAACTATTTCTTAGTAAGTATGTAATCTGTAAAATACATGAAATCCTCTTTTTGGTAATACCCTTAGCTGTCTTTTCTATTATTATTATTGGAATAGAACACTTTAAACCCATTAGTGGCAATAAACCTTTTTCCAGCATTTTTATAGCAGATGGCCAAAAAGATATTTACGTTTTTAAGGACAACACTGTGAGGTAAGTTTGTGAACATATCTGAATACATTCAGCAGAATACATTTTTATGTTTCCAGCTCTAACGTAGTTAAGCTCATTTGCAATGTTAATGTTACTAATCGACTAAAATGCTTTTACAGTAAAAAACAAAATGTTTTTGGTATTCTTTAATAGCGTTATAGGGAATTTTTTATCAATATTTATTTTCAATCGTCAACAATGGCTTAATTGTTTTTTGGTATTGTTTTCTGGTGTTGTTATCAATTGCTACTCTAGCATGTTTACTGATATTACATTTATTAGTAACATAAGTAGCAAATTTATCACATAGCTCTCTATACATTTCCTTAATTTGTTGCCTATTTTTTTCCATTTTAATTCTATATTTAGTTCCTTTCATCATAACTTCTCTTAAAGATCTGTTTTTTATAATATGAAGGTTAACCGTAATAACATGCTTATGGAAGGGATCGATATACTCTTCATTTTTTTGGTAATCAGCTTCACATTTGCATTTTCTTTTTAAAAAGTCTTCCAACTTTCCTAAGTTGATCAAAGTCATCACCTTTCAAACAATGTACACATTTTTCTTGAGACACCCTGTATTACAGATCGCAGGGAGGACTGAAGGAACGATGCTCGAAATAATATTGATTATTATATGATTCACGCAAGTGAGAAAAGGCACTCGGGAATCCTGCAGTCGTTTATCATATCTACGACGTTCGCTGGGAGGTCCCGATAGACCGCTATGTAGAGCTCTTGTGCGTCGTCAAACTAAGGAGCGTTTTTTAACTGCAATTTAGTAGCAATCCTAGGGTAGTATTAATGCGTGTGTTAAAATGCGTTTGCTTTGCTTTGCGAGCTTTGGAAAGTTTTTGGATAGTCCTATTTGGCCTCAAAATTATGACAAGACGCAGGATCGCAGTATTCTCATGAATTTTTTTTTGCAGCAAGATTGCCCACATCTCCGCTGCAGTGCAGCGTGTGTGCGGAAAGGTTGTAAGAAAAGTTTTAGGGAAAATTCGCAGGCTTTTTTTAAAGAAATCCGCCAATTGATTCGCAAAATAGCTTCTCACCTGACAAGTTTTTTTTTTGCAATGGCCTGTCATACAGTACAACAGTACATATCCCATTTTTACGTCAAATTGGACACTTATCATGCCAAAGTGAACACTACTCCAAACAAGCTTAGAATTTTTGAAATCAAGCTGAACCTCTTCCGAATTAAAGCGACCTTTTTCCACATTAAACTAGAAACTCTCCAAAAAGTTTGTAATTTTTGTTCAAGAAGAATTTTAGTAAGACTTTAATTGAAGTTTTGATTCACTAAAACAATAAGTGAACACACTGTTTAAAATTTTATAAAATTCTCATTCTTTTAGGAAAATAATGGTTTATATCTTACTTTATACAGCAGAAAGGCGGCCATTTTCTAGAGCCAGAAGAAGAGATTGCGCCTTGTCCTCGTTCAAGACGTCACGATTTTTATTTGTGTGATTGCAAAATTTCTGGTTGTATGGAGTTTACACCTGTAAACAATACAACAAAAACAATTGTAAGGAACACAGATACCTTCACTCTAATGCTTTTATGTAAACAGCATTTAATCAAATAAAAATCGCGACGAGGTTTTCGAGTGGCGCCGTCTCCTCTGTTAACTAACTGATTACTGCCTTGTTGCGCTTTAAAACAAAGTCCATAATTATATTCTTCCTCAAAAAATTAAACTTTTATAAAATTATTACACGCATTTTGTGCGGTTATAAAATTTCAAAATGGGTATTCTAAAAATGTCCTTGAACAAAAAATTATTCTACCATCTCCGACAGTCTGTAGTTTAATCTATAAGAAGCTCGCTTTGATTTGGAAAACGTTCACTTTGACTGCATAAAGTTTGTTCTGATGTGTGTCCGATTTGACATTAAAATGGTGTCTACTAACGGGAATTTAACCTTAACATTGAATTCTTGTCAATTCAAAGGTTTATAAGGCCTTGTCGGTCAGAACTCGGCACAAATTGGCGATCATTGCTAAATCACTTTAATGTGTATGCACTTAATTCTTCTGCTTTTTTCAGACGAGAAGTACGGAAATGACGCCTCCTAGTGAAGATGTTGTTATACACCGCAGCTCCATCAGGATTAAAGCGGTTCGACACAAAGGTAGGAGTCATTGGCTATTTTAATTACTTAACCTGCTTTCTTAGTGGAACCATTAACACCGTGGCAGAGACCTCAGGCTGTTAATGGCTACGCTGGGTAAATGACTTATAGCGGGTCACAACGGCAGATCGAGATGAGATGTATTCCTTGCGGTGCATCTTCAAACGCTGATTTTATATACGTATTCCTTGAAATCTAGAAGGAACATCGGGGAGAGCAGCATTGTGTCATTTTCACTTAGCCATGATTGTGCTCTACTAGACCCCAAACAGCGCTGATGTACCAGCAGTGGTCGCGCAACGAATAGAGAGGCGATATGGTGGAAGACAAGGGGTTTGCAGTTCGGCTACCTGCAATGCAACTTTTTTTACACATCGTGAAAAATCCAAAACAAGCAATCGAAGCTCTCCATGTGGAATCGCAACAAAAAATTTGCCAGGAAGGAGACACGTTACATTGACACAGCTGTACATCCACTAATCTAGAGATCTAGAAAAATTTCGCCTAAGCCTCGCACAAGAGGCTATTTTTGATGCTGATCCCGGATAAGACATTTTTTTGTAGAGTTTCGGCTGATTACGATAGGCTAGGGAAGTTGTGGCTTAGTAAGAGTGGTAGGGCAGGACCACCAAATTCGCAAACATCTCACCTAGGAGTTTTGTTTGGAGTGCTGATTAAAATGTGAAGTGCGTTTTAAAATCTCTGCTGATTACGGTACCTGTTTTGTCAACACACACAGGCTTTGTCAGCACCGGGCATGTGTGCTATTACTTTCCATAACTATCGCGCTTCAACAGAATACCAAGAATAAATATGGTATTCGTGATCAGTGCCCTAAATATCTCGCCCGAGCGAGGTTTGGGCGAAATCGATGTTCCTGACACCTCAACCCTTCCTCACCCATACAATACCGCTCCTAACTCGCGAACAATCGACGCTTTGCAACAGAGCCATCGCAGTGCCATAATTTCGTTCAAATTCAATTGTATGAAAATTAAATTGCACCATTAGATTCATCTCCCGCCTGCCAATCCAACTATCTGCATGAACTGTGGAATTGGATGCTCTTCACCTAGTTGTGAAGCTCGTCCTCTCAAGTGTCCGCTAATTGACTCCTCCGTGAGCGCCACTGGTCCATCTTTATAGAGCTAAAGAGTTTAAACAAGTATCCCATTACAAAATTTCTTTATCAGGTGGTTGTAGTGTAATGCTGTAGTAGTGTATTGCTGCTGTAGTTGGTTGCTGCTGTAGCGTGTTACGTATTTCGCAATTTTAAACGACATTGAGTAAACCGGCGCAATGTACGGTACGCGGAAGGTTGACTACCCATGCTTTTCTGTGTCGTACTGTTTGGGTCTCCAATAAACCGTTCGTGCTCTTCGACGTCCACGGCGACCTCCACAACAACTGGCGATCAGATCGACGAATTCAACGCGGACAAGGAGCGGAGTGGACGACGACGAGGACGGGCAGAGGATCGGTCGTCGACGCGGAGGACGAGCCGCATCAGACGTGCAGCCAAGAGCAAGCCGTAACGGCGTGCAGACGAAACTAACGGTCGACGACGAGCAGTTTGAGCTAGCAGCAGCTACTCGAGGACCACGACGCAATGATGGATGCTGAAATGCTACGCACCTCCCTACAGGAGCAGGCCAAGCAACAACAGGCGATGTTCACACGATCAATCGGCGAGATCATGGCTTCAATCCATCAGCCGATGTCCGACACGTGACCTGCCACGCCAACGTCGCCAGCAGAATTCGTCGCAAATTCGCTGTCGACAAGGATTCCGGAGTTCGTCTATGATCCGGACAACGGTTGTGCGTTCGACGTATGGTACAACCGGTACGAGGACATCATTTCAAATGATGGAGCACCAGACGTTGCCGGGAGAGATTAGTTGTTTCAAAGCTCGACGCCGCAACCTACGCCTGTTTCACAAATCATGTGCTACCGCGCAAAGCCCCGGGGTTCTCATTGGAGGACACTGTGAAGACGCTCAAGGAGTTGTTCGGACACACAACTTCAATTTTCGCTCGGCGCTATGAATATCTGCGAACGCAGCACAATGGCGAAACTCTATAGATTACACTGGTCTGGTCAATCGACGACACGAGATGGCCGAATTGAACAAAGTCACTCCCGAGCAGATGAAGTGCCTTGTCTGGATCTGTAGACTTTCTGCCTCCGAGGATGCTGACATCGTACTTTGCGCAAAATAGAGGACAATTCACAGACAACGCTGAAGGAACTCTATTCTGAAATTCAGTGCTTCCTCGACATTCGCCAGGACGTGACAATGCTTGGAGAAACGCAGTCGACTTCACTTAAGGTCGACGTCGTTAAGTCGGAAACAAACCAGAAGGAGCCGCCATCACCATGCTTCCGATGTGGAGGACAACACCGGACAAAGTACTGCAGCTTCATTTGGAAGAAATATTTTAACTGCAATGTCGTTGGATGCAAAAAAGGTTTCTGCAGAAATTTCGGGCAAAGAAAGAAGCCAACAAAGAGACGCAGAGCTGCTAACAACGTGGTCATCGCTCCTACATCAAGCCACGGATATCCAGCAAACCGAATCTTTCGCCATGTGTACATCAATGGACGGAAAATACGAATGCGTCTAGATACGGGAGCCGATGTCACCCTGCTGAGAAACGCCGATTGGATCTCTACGAGTCGGCCGAAACTGCTTCCCTCAGACATTATACTCAGGTCTGCAAACAACAAATGACTCAGTGCATTTCAAGATCGGTGAGAAGCAAGGAGAAGGGCTTTGCTACGTCTCAGACACACCTGGGACTCGATTGGACCTCGCAGCATCAGCCGCTTCTTCAACAACTCGCGGAAGGATCCGTCAATAACGTCTCAACTTCCACACTCAGCAAATCGCGATCTTCGCTCATTGCACAACTGCGACGACAATTTGCAGACGTTTTTGCGGTACTTATGAAGCAGAGGGCCCGTGGTGCCGTGGGGCTGCCGGGAAACACGTTAACGCGGCAGCGGCAACAGAAACCCAGCAACCCACGGCACCCGAGGACGGGTGCTTCATAAGTACCGGCCTCGTGGTGCCGTGGGTTTGCCGCGTTAACATGTTTCCCGGCAACCCCACGGCACCACGGGCCCTTTGCTTCACAAGTACCGTTTTTGCGCCTGGACAAGGACGTTATACCGAGTTGAAAGTTAAGCTAATGCTTACTCCAGACGCAAAGCCAGTATTTCGCAAGGCTCTCCCTGTTCCATGCGCATATCTACCAAGGTTTTCACAGTAAATCGACCGTTTAGTAGCAACCGACGTACTCTCGCCTGTCGACTACTCTGAATGGGCAGCACCCATCGTCGCTGTGTAGAAGAAAAATGACACAATCAGACTTTTCGCCGACTACTCCACAGGATTGAATGATGCTCTCGAGCAGCACCAGCATCCACTGCCGACAACGGACGACATTTTTGAGAACTGAATGGAGGTTGTTACCTCGCGCAACTGGACCTTTCCGAGCTTGATGATGAATCTAAGCCGCTGCTGACGATAAATACGCATCGTGGACTTTTTAGATTGAACCGCCTACCTCTCGGAGTGAAACCCGTACCCGGCATCTTTCAACAACAAATGGACGCACTTATGGCTGGACAGGATGGAACCGCTGCCTACTTCGACGACATATTGTTGACTGGAGGAAGCGACGACAAACACAACACTCGACTCAAGAAAGTGTTTCAAAGGATCCAGGACTATGGATTCTACGTTCGTCTGGAAAAGTGTCCCTTCCTGCAGCCGGAAGTCAAATATCTTGGCTTCATTATAGCTGCTGATGGACGTCGCCCCTTACCCGACAGAGTGGACGCTATCAGCAAGATGTCACATCCGAAGAAGAACGCCAGTCAGCTGCGCGCCTTTCTAGGGCTGGTTAATTTTTATGGAGCGTTCGTGAAGGACCTGCACAACCTACGCGCTCCTTTGGACACTCTCACACGCAAGGACGGCATCTCCACATGGTCACCGGAGTGCCAGACTTCCCTCAGCCAAATAAAGGCGATACTCAATTCAGATCTGCTCCTCACAAATTGATCCAAAACTTCCGTTGGTAGTCGCCGCGGATGTTTCTAACCATGGGATTGGAGCTGTTCTGTCGCACCGTTCCCGGACGGATCTGAGAAGGCTGTTTATCATGCAAGCCGTCTCTTGACTCCTGCTCAGAACAACTACATCCAAATCGAGATGGAGGCACTCGCTCTCATCTTCGCCGTTCAGAAGTTTCGTCGCTTCATTCGTGGGCGTCATTTCACACTGAAGGCTGACCATAAGCCATTGCCTTTTTCGGATCCACGAAGGGAATACTTGTATACACCGCCAATCGTCTTCAGCGCTGGGCAACGATACTACTCACTACAACTTCACGATTGAAAACGTCAACACCGAGTTCGGACAAGTGGATTTTTTCTCCCACCTGATCGCTTTGCAGTCACCTGCGGCGGAAGACCGCGTAATTGCTACCTTCGACTTTCCGTTTCGGCAGAAGCCATCAGTTTGCAGCAGAGGCGGAGAGTGTGATCAAGCAAGTAATCGGATGCACCAGATCCGGACGTTGGCCGAAAGTGAATCGTGACCCTCTACTGTGGAGCTACTGCAACCAACGAGACTTTCTTTCAACGGTCAATGGTTGTTTGATGACTGCAAATCGAATTGTGATCCCGAAGCGTCTTCAACGTCGAGTTCTGTCGTCACTTCATAAAGCTCACCCCGGACAGACCAGAATGAAGATGCTTGCTCGCTTTTACGTCTATTGGCCTTCATTGGACGCCGACATTGAAGACTTGGTTAGGTACTGCAACAACTGTGTCGCAGCTTCCAAGGACCCCATCAAATCTGAACTGTATTCCTGGTCGAACCCGACATCTCCGTGAACTAGAGTACATACCGACTTCGAAGGACCACTTGACGGAAGTACTACCTGGTCATTGTTGATGCATTCTCGAAATGACCTGAGATTATCCCAATAAGCTGTATTTCATCGACTGCTACCATCAGCACTTTGAGGACACTATTTACTCAATTCGGCAACCCACTGACTCTCGTTACGGACAACGAGACACAGTTCACGTCGAAATCATTCTTGGATTTCTGCCGATTGCGAGGAATAACCTACGTTCGCACACCCCCGTTCTACACCCAAAGCAATGGACAAGTCGAACGACTTGTCGAAACTTTCTAGCGAGGACTGTCGAAGTTAAAAAGGAAGAAACCAACAGGAGAGGATCTACAAACCTTCCTGATGACATACCGTTCAACACCATGCCCATCTGGACCCAATCACTTGTCGCGTGCAACTTTCTCATACGCCGAATAAGAACGGAGCTCGACCTTATCACTCCGAGAGTAGACGCAGGACGTCGCGACAAAAAGAAGGAAGCACAGTTCAATCCCGTCATGGGGTACGACTCCGTTCTTTCAAAGTGCACGACGCTATCTTTGCCTAACACTATCGAGGACAGAAGCATACCTGGACGCCTGGCATTATCTTGAGAAGAATCGGCAATGCTACTTTCTTAGTTCCTTGCAGAAACCACGTATGGACCCAACACGTAAACCAGCTTAAGCAAAGCAGCATCGCTTCAGCAACAAACCGACTTCTAGACGCGTTTGATGTGCCAATGTTCAACAATCGAAACGAAACGAAGAGGAATGTTTGACATCGAGCGCTCCGACCACCACGACACTGCCACGATGGTCGCATAGACGGCCGCCAGGTCATCTTCAGTTGGATCCACGTCAGAAGAGATATCTTTGAGATCTTAAAAGAGAGGTGTTGTAGTGTAATGATGCAGTAGTGTATTGTTGCTGTAGTATGTTGCTGCTGTAGTGTATTACGTATGTCGTAATGTTAAACGGCAGTGAGTAAACCCGCGCAATGTCGCAATGTACGGTACGCGGAAGGTTGACTATCCATGCTTTTTGTGCTGCAACAGTTTGGTTCCCCAGTAAACTATTTGTGCTCTTCGACGTCTACGGCAACCTCCACAACACAGATCTGTACTTTGTAAAGCGTGTCCATCATTTTGATAGTATACACTGCGAAGCATACCGAGTTTGAAGTGTCGGCCTGTTCGTAGTGTGAAATTTCGTAAACAAGGCTTATAAGAAGTCAGAATTCTCTACTTTCTTCAGCAAATTTACACTCATGTTTCGGGAACCTCTATGGTACTGAACTTCACTATATTTGAATGGCATATGCTTCGCTTTAAATAAGCACGAGCACGCGGTCACCTATATTTTAGTCAATAATTACCCACTTAATAGCTTCGGACAGAGGATAGTTTTCTACTTTTATATTTAAGCAACGGCTTCCTTCACAAAATTTGCAAAAATTTATTTATAAGTGGGCGAAGGTGGCTAGATTTTCTCTTTCCCAACAAGGGATTTGTCGCATTTCAGTTTGCCGCATACGATTGCTCCGCAGAATATATATAAAATCAGCAGAAGAAGGAAAGGAACCTTTTCTACATCAGCAGAAACTGGAATAGGTGGACATACCAGGCTGTCCAATAGTTCTTGTCCGAAAATTTCACCATTTTTAATTTCTTTCAACTTTATTGAAAAACAAGTCTAATCAACAATATAATCAGCACAGTTATCCACAACAGTGGCCCATCGACTGGGCAGGTCGCCGATGCCCTTCGCTCAGAACTCCGGGAGCTGCGACTCGAAGAAATCCGCGATGTCGGATTTGAGGTTGTCGTAGTTGGTGAATTTTCTTCCGGCCAAATGGTGCTTCAGCGGGCGGAACAAGTGGTAGTCGGAGGGCGCGAGGTCCGGAGAATACGGAGGATGGGCAACCGTCTCCCACCCGAGCGTCGCCAACTTCTGCTGGGTCTCCTTCGCCACGTGGGGCGCGTTGTCGTGCAGCAGGTGGACCGAGGCCCGTCGGGGACGCTTTTCTCGGATGGCGGCTGCTAGTTTCTCGAACTGGTCGGTGTAGATGGAGGCGGTGACCGTCCTGCCTTGCGGGAGCAGCTCGATGTACAGCATGCCCTTGGCGTCCCACCAGCAGCTTAGCATGATCTTCAGCGGGTGTTCCCTTCCCTCGAGGCTCGTGTCGCCGTCTCGAAACGATTGAACCAGCGCCTGACTGCGCGTTGGGACACTGCATCCTCCTTGCACGCTCTGCAGATGTGGGCGACCGCGGTGCCCGTGTCGTTCCCCAGCAGCCACTCGTAGTACACGAACGCACGAATTCGACCTTGGTCCATTTTAGCTTGTACTGGTAGCTAGACGCAGCGACTGCGCCTTATATACCCCTAGCGTGGAACTCTGGAGAACCTTCTAGAAGGTTTTTACACTTGCCTGATATTATAACACTTCTAAGAAAAATTGTAGAATTTTGAAAATTTTCGGACAGGAATTATTGGACAGCCTGGTACTACTTTCATAGGGCGCGTGTAGCGCAGTCGGAGGAGGCGCAACTGCCGCGTGCACCCGATACCTGGTTCCTGGTTCGGATTTCCCGCCCAGGCCAACCAAGCCTCCCATCCCTTCGGGTTGGTGAATTGGTACCAGACTTGTCTGAGAAGGATAAGCGCTGACTTGTTCATCGGCTGGCCACCGCAAGTCATTGTATGGCCAAATACGCATTCATGTCGCCTCCATCCCGTTGAATGCGACATTCCGTAGAATGCGCTGGCGCATCCCAGAGGGGATTGAGTAACGCCGTTCTTTATTCTTTTATCCTTTACTACTTTCATAAATGTTTCCCAAGAAACATTTTCACGTAAAACAATCTAAAAATGGTTCTAGTCACTCTTCAAATTGATTTTTTGTAACATTCGGGAAAACCATGCGCAGATTTTCGAAAATTTTTAGGCTAGATGCAAGACATTGAGAGGACAGACGAAAACAAACCGTTTGTTTTTCTCACTCACAGCTCTCTATTCTTTTAAGGAAACATTACAAATAGCAAACATTTTTTGCTTTTGAATTCAAATAAAATTTAACCAAGTTACCAGTAAATTTACCTTCTAACTTACAAGACATACACAACTTTAGAAGATTAGCAAATGGAAAAATACTTTTCTCAGAGTTGTTATACTTAGAATTCTTTTTTGTAATGAATTTCAATTTCTTTAATTTTTCAGGGAGGTTCATTTTTCTCACTCACGGCTTCCTACTCTTTTAAACAAAATTTATGCTTTTGAAATCAAGGTGAACATCTTCCAAAACAAAACTAGGGAAGATTTTTTCTTCTAACTGCTAAACTACAAACTCTTAAGATGATTAAAATAATTTATTGTCGAGAGAAAAGATAAGGAAAAATACTACTTCTTTAATCCTTTTTGCTGTCCGAGTAAATGTAATAACTGTCTAAGGGTTTCACTTTGGAAATAATGAATCAATTTTATTTTGAAGCTTGAAAAGGCAACAACCACTTAGTGCAGTAGAAGATGAGATCGCTCCATGCACTGGAAAATTTCGCCGCGATTTTTATTTGAATGATAAATGTTAATGCTGATTACACGAAGCACCAAAGAGAGGATATGTGTGTTCTTTACAAATGTTTTTGTTGAATTGTTTACAGGCGTGAAACTCCATGCGAACAGAAATTTTGCTACCAATTGACTAAAAATCGCTGACAAGGGCTGACGCAATTTTTTCTCTTGGCATTACAAAATGGCCTTCTTGCTGCCTTTTGCAACAAGCATTGAACCATTATTTTTCCTCAAAAAAGATAATTTTATAACATTTCAAACAATGTATTTACTTATTGGGGAAGTGAATTAAAACGTTTTAATGCTTGTTATAGTCTAGTTATAGTCTAGCTAGCTTTGTTTAAAAGAGGGTCCAATTTGATTTGAAGTGTCCAGTTTTATGTGAAAATGGCACACCTATATATGGAGTACTACCCCTGGCATGTTATCAGGGTAGACATGTAGAAACTGGAAGTTTTTGCTTCAACTAAAGAAAAACTGTTGTGCTGGAATATTTTAATTTTAATGTGGCAGTTCAGATCCGACATAATTTTGAACGGCTGAGGGACGTTCTGCCTGAAAGCGGCGCGGGCAAAGGCGCGGGACAGTGCCTGCAGAGCCAATTAGCGTCGACTCGCGCAGTGACACCCGCCGCTTCGCGCTCAGCCAGGCAGCCCTCGCCGCGGAGACGATGCTGACCCAGCCAACCACGGGAGCCTGTAGGTCGACCAGATTTGGTTGATTGCAATCGAGAGAGGTGTAGGAGGCTCAGACGGGTTGCATTGGCAGTCCAGAATATGGGTCTGATCTGAACCCTATCACCTTCTATATCAGAATTTCAAGCTCTATCGAATGAGCCAGGAAAGAATCTTGTCTCAATAACCCTCACAACATTTTTTCAGGCGCTGTTTAACTTTCGTTAAATATCAGTTTTTATTTATATCAGAATTAACTACGAGGCATGCTTCCAGGCTACTGATGTGAACTCTACCATATCCTGCATTATATCCTGTCTAGATAACCCTTAAGGCGGCTTTTTAGGCATTTATTTTCGTTAAATATCAGGTTTTGTTTATATCAGAATTAATTGGGAGGCATGCTTCCATACTACTGATATAAACCCTACCATCTCCTGTACTAGAATTTCAGCTCTATCGAATGATCCAAAAAAGAATCCTGCCTCACTAATCCTTAAAGTGAATTTTTTTAGGCACTGTTTATTTTTTTTTTCGCTAAATATCGGTTTTTATCCACATATATCAGGATTAAAAGTGAGGCACGTTTCCAGGCTAAAATTGTGCGAGGATTCCAAAACGAAAGATCTTTAACAGAAGTTTAAAGCGTCAGTTTCAACATTACATCTCTTTAGCATTTCGTAACTGATTTTTCTATGGAACTTTATAATGCACACACCATATATATCGAGACTAAGACTGGAAGGTGGTTCATGAAATCTAATGTTCAAGGAGAATAAATTTTATCACACAATGCTTCAAATTGCTCGTCCAGTCGTTTGTGGCTTCTGTCAGTTTTTTGACCTCGCGTTCCATAGGCAATGTACCTGCACAGTCAATGTCCCCACCACTTAGCGAGTTAGGAAGCACTCATGAAATTTCTTGAGAAAACTGGAGTACTTCGGTGTTCTTAAGGGATCCACCGACTATCAAATTGAAATCGTTGGGCAATTTCACGACTGTGAACATGCTCTACGAACTGAAGGATCATAATGTCGTTTCCAAAAAGGTTGAGCACTTGGGGTGCTCTTAGAAGGTCTCTCGTCTGTCTATATTTCTCGCACAATTTCAGCCTAGAATCGTGCCTCGCAATTAATTCTGATATAAGTAAAAACTGATATTTAAGGAAAATAAAGAACGCCTAAAAGCCGTCCTAAGGGTTTTTAGACAGGACAATTTCTAGCATATTTGACAGAGATCGAAATTCTAGTACAGGAGATGGTAGAGTTCACATCAATACTCTGGAAGCATGCCTCGTAGTTAATTCTGATACAAATAAAAACTGATATTTAACGAAAGTTAACAGCGTCTGAAAAAAATGTTGTGGAGATTATTGAGACAAGATTCTTTCATGGCTCATTCGATAGAGCTTGAAATTCTGATATAGAAGGTGATAGGGTTCAGATCAGTCCCATATTCTGGACTGCCAATGCAAGCCGTCTGAGCCTCCTACCTCCCTATCGATTGTAATCAACCAAATCTGGTCGACCTACAGGCTCCCGTGGTTGGCTGGGTCAGCATCGCCTCCGCGGCGAGGGCTCTCTGGCCAAGCGCGAAGCGGCGGGTGTCACTGCGAGAGTCGACGCTAATTGACTCCGCAGGCACTGTCCCGCGCCTTTGCCCGCGCCGCTTTCAGGCAGAACGTCCCCCTCCCATTTTGAACTAATCAAATAAATAGGAAGTTTGGAGTTTCCCAAGTGTTAAGATAGGCTTCAAAGGCGAAGTGTGAGCGCCGAAGGGTTCCCAAAAGATCAATCGGTGTTGTTTTATTGCTTCGCTGAAGTACCACACTGCCAGTGGTTATGGCAGCGAGGTGCGACCGAACCATATAGGAGTCGCAGACGATCTTGGCACCAAGCGTTGGGCTCAGGCCGAGTCCAGCGCTCGGCGGCAAGTCTCCTAATTCGATTATCTGCAAAAGGGTGAAATATCGACCAACTCGAATTTGAGCCGGATTATACTGTTAGAGAGCTGATGAAGCCGCCAGCCTCACCAACTTAACCATTTTCCCAGAAAGAATTAACCCAAAGAACAAATGAACGAAAACGTGAGAAATCGCGAAATTATGCTTCTGTAAGCCTCCGTCGCCCTAAAATGGCAGCTCAGGTTAAGGCAGAATAGACAACTGGGAAGTTGTGAGCATGTCAATGTAAAGAACCTTTACTATTCTGCTTGTCACATACTTTGAGACCGTTAGCTCTCCGTGTCTTACCGCAGTGATCGACTGAAATCGAAAAAAAATCCTATCACACAAGCCTAACCTGCATATTCGCACCACTGTAACTTTGTCCGTTCTTATGCTACATCGTTGTGCTTTTAAGTGTTATTAAAACTTTTCTTCTGGCTACAAATTCCACAAGCTGTAGCTGGAGGAATTCAAACTTCACAGAGTTATTGCGCTCCAAACACGCCTGCGCGTGCAATTTGGCACATCAACGATCGATGTTCTCTGCGCGCTTACTCGCTCAGATTATAGTTTTCGCTACTTTATGTGAGACCGTTTAATTCACCATTAAAAGCTCTATCGAATGCTGCCTAACTTGGCCAAATTCGAAAATAGTGAATTTCGGTCACGTCATCGCCAGCGCAGGCTAGCCTAAGCCGGCCTCGTCCTCGATGCGAAATTGTCAAAAAAATCAGTTCTTCCAGAATTGGTCGAGATGAAAACCATTTGATAGAGCTTTTTGTGCTGAACAGAATGGTACTACTGAGAGTGTCGAGAACTCAAATATGGGCGAGCAAGGGAGCAAGATTTCTTTGAGGCTTGAGAACTTGAAATTGGCTGACAACTGTTGGACCTGTACAAATCTTTAAAAGAAAGGGCGTTCAACTTCTTATGATAAATGAGGTAGTTCCTTCATGATATTAGCTGCTAGCTAGAAATTGAGGCTGAACATCGTAGAATTCATATCATAGTATGAACAGGCCGACACTTCAAACTCGGTGAACTTCGCAGTGTCTACTATCAAAGTCGCTCTGGAAAATACAGATCTGATTAAGAAAGTTTGTGAAAGGATACCTGTTTAGACTCTTAAGCTCTATAAAAATGGACCGGTGGCGCTCGCGGCAAAGGTCGTAAATCAATTAGCGGACGTTTGAGAGGACGAGCTTCACAACTAGGTGAAGAGTATCCAGTTCCACAATCCATGCAGATAGTTGGATTGGGATACAAATTTTTCGTCGCAAACCTACGCAGTGCCATAACTTCGTTTAAATTCAATTATATGAAAATTAAACTGCGCCATTAGATTCACCTTCCTCCTACCAGATAGTTGAACCACCAACCGTTTACTTCCCACCGCTTCCCTATCCACTGCGCCACCGTTTCGATTCGATTTCGATTAAGGAGGTGTTTGCGCTTCACTCTTGCAGAGCGCAATCAAGGCAAAGTGAAAATTGTCTGCTACTCCGCTCACCGACGTCCCTTGCAATTATGATATGCATGTTTGAACCGGTATTTGTACAGTTTCCAGCAGGCTAAAGTACCCTAGAGGGAAAGTCGGAGTTGAAATTGTGGAGCACAGCGCTACAATAGAATTTCAGATGCGACTTCCTAGCCAATCGCGATGTGCAGGGTGACTACCCTTCGAGGGAGCTAGCCGCCAGATGGTCAAGAGTGATTCATTCACTTCAGATTGAGCATCAGTCTACGTGGATCTAGAGCCTGACATTCTCCAAACGAATTCGAAACAAATTGCGACAACTCTGCTTCTAAGCTCCTTCTACCATTGCATCTATGTTATAATTGGTTGTCCGTTACTCGAGCCATTGCATTTGAGGTCACTACGCGATAATACCATGATAATAAACGATTAATTTCGCAGAGCACCGAATCGTTCCGCCTCTCAGTCTATGTCGGTAGTCTATATTCAAAGAACAACGAAGAATATAACTTGCGCACAGAGAGAGAGTGCACGAGTCGTCCATCCTTTCTTATTTGGTATTTGGAGCAGTTCGTGCGATTCGACGACCACCGAGTCCGAAGCAAACATAGTTAGCACGGTTCTTCTCACTATTCAAGCCCACATAGCACTGGGCTGAATGCGCATGCAAAACTACAAAAAATTAATGTTTTACCGTATGAGCGCAACTCAAGGTATTTTGCAGAGAATCTAACATTCTCTGAAATTCTAGTACACCGGAGCCCTTTCTGAATGCTCCGTCGCCGTTTAGAAGATCCAACAGAGCCTGTGCAAATCTCAAAGCGTTGTCTATGATGGCTTTCCTGTGGGCAGTCTTCCAGGCAAATGCATTCTTGTCAACTTGTAATGCGCAAACTCCCTTTACGTCGACAGCTAGAGTGCACTGCACTTGTATCATAGAAGAATATTTATTTATTTATTTAGAAAACTAAAATTGTTGACTTCCTTTTGCTAAAGCTGGTCCGCAAAACTGGTCCTTAACAAGAGACCGCTCTTTGAAAGAGGGATAAGAAATCTCCGCTGACTCGTTCCAATTACATAGGGTGTGATGAAGCTTAAGTCTTAATCACCGGTGCCTTGGAAATACGATGGCAATTAGGGTTTGGGATTTAGAACTATTATAGAATTCCAACTAAGATTTACGTTTGGCCACTCATTAGAGGTCATTTATTAGTCTGCTAGGAGGAAAGCGCTTATTCAAGAGCAAAAAGTTTCTCCTGAGTGGTGCTCCTCATATTTGTCACAAAAAAGGAAAGTCCGCCCTCTAGTTCATACCGTAGCTCTTAATCCAATCCATTTGAATCAATGTAACGGAAAACTCCTGAGTTACATCACGTAAAATCTTACGCTGTTTTAAATAAACGCTCAGCTAAATAGTGCAATGGATTCGACGCAGAATACCATATATCCACCTAACCGCTGTTTGCCTTTTACCTGTTGCCAAGGATATGGAAACTAGTCTTGATCCCGCCATATATGTATACTTCATAGTGGAAAACTGGTTTTTCAGGATCGTGACGCTTCTTCAAATTCTAGATCGAGTGATTTGTCTTCACTTTTTGGCAACATTTGCCACTCCGTTCTGCTGCTAAAGGAAATACCAATGCCATAAACGCTCACAGGACATATATGTATATGTATGAAGGGCGGCGAACTTCGAAGTACAGATTGTTACTGTTACTAGTGTCAGTATCTTGTGCCACACGAGGCTGTAGGAGAACCTTTATTGGTGGCCTGACGTCTCGACTTTTCGTCGTCTTCAGAGGCCTATAAGTGGAGCACAGGTTTGTGTATGCGCTCTACTCCACCAAGCGTCTCAACTATTCATTTCCGTATTTTCGACCTACCTCTAGAACCACTATGGATAGCCCAAGCGAAGGAAACTCACGCATATGATCCGCCGTAGGGACTGAAGATCGCCCTCGATAAGTAACCAGTAGAGGCGAATAAGACACACTAACTGAGAGCTGTCGCTGAGCGTTCACTTAGAGTTCGGAATGAGGCACAAACGGCAAAAAGTCACTCGTAACAGAAGGGCACTCATTTCGGTTGTTCATTACTGGATTCCTTGCGAAGATCCAGAACGTCTCCCACATTTCCTAGCCGAGATCTCTCGCTCAACGGCCAGAACACTACACTTCACCTCATATTCGTCCCCGTTACGCGTATCCACTCTATGCTTATCATATAGACTGCTTGGGAACCTACGTCTTTTGCTAGCCTTTTGCTATACATATGTTCCTTCACGCGCATTGCCAAAACCCTTTTCGTTTCTCCCAATATATTTAGCGTTACAGGTCAAGCACTCAATTTCATAAATTGCTCCGATCTTTGAGCAATCCCCCAAACTGCCACTTGGTCCAGTAAAGCAGTTTTCATATGCATGGTTTGCCATAGAGTCGATTTAGACGCAGCTTTTGAGTTGTCGTCAAGAATATTCACCAGACAACATCGTCCTGCAGTTCAGCGGACCCTGCGACTGCGCGAGGCTAAACGCTCAGGAGAAGAAGAAGAGAAATATCGTCCTGCAGTTGTGCTTTTACAATAACTCTTTGGACATCAGCAGTAACTATCGGAGACGAAGGCAGTCAGGAAAAGCACCTTATTTTGTCATTGTTTTTGTTTTTGTCTATTACGATTGCATAAGGCAATACGTTAGAAAGTACATACACTAGTCGCATGAACACCACTTAATGGAAAAAGAACAAGGAACGCAAAACAGACAAATATTTGAAAGAGACAAGTTCATACAAACAATTATACTGTTTAACTAATTTAATATCTAAGTAAAACATTTTCGACTCGGCTTCGGAATAGTTCCGGTGTTAAGAAAAGCTGAATTTGCTTAGAAAATTTCGATTGCAATGTCATGCACCCCTCCAGTGTTACCTGATTTGGCGCGGTGTTTATGTATTCGTCTCCTTCTTCTTCTTCAGGGTCTGTCCCGCTTCTTAGCGGAGTCCGCTACCCTGGCATCGTGACACCTTCCCGATCCAGCGCTAGATCAGGGTGGATACCAGCTACCTTCAAATAGATATGCAACACATCAGACCAGCGCTGCTTCGGATGCTCTCTGGTCAATTTCCAAACACTTCTAAGTTAAGGCATACATTTCATTATTGTTTATTTTATGTTTGTGTATTGTTTGCGTTATTGTTTTTGTTTTTGTGCGGTGTTTATTTGCCTGAATAGCCTAAATGGTGCTTATTTAGGCTTATTTAAGCAACAGTCCCTAATGTTTGGAATATGCGTTATAGCTATGCTGGTGTTTCAAGGTGGCGCTAAAAATTTGGCAGTTGCTTCATTTCTCTCCACTGCATAGGTTTCCAAAAAAGGCTTTCTGAATGAATTAAATGGGAAAATGGAATGCTTACATATTTTTGGCTTTGTTTCACTTAAACACACACAACATTACCAGTTATGAGTGCATTTTATAGCGTATGGCAAGTACAATATGGCTCAAATTCTCTGCAAAAAAGACGCTTTGCGACGGATTAGTCCTTCGCATTGCTATAACTCTTCCCAAAGTTACTTGTTTAGAATCTAATTAACACCATTAGAAGCCCCGTCTCATTTTCAATCCAACGATCTAAACATCGTCTAAAACGATTGCACAGTGACCTAGTTATGAAGCTTTTGCTTCCTCGGCTCCGGTAATTGATTTACGACCCCTCCGAGATCCCCAGTGGCATATCCTTAAGGCTTTTCGTTCACGAGGTTCATCGAAACTCAGAAATCCTCTATGGTTTTAGCATATCTCTATTTTTCCGCATCAAGTGTCATTGTGGTACTAAATAGTGCCAAGTTTGAATAACATAGGCCCGATTTCAGATAAGCGCAAACGGGCGGAAACCTAAGATTCAGTTAAGAATTACCCACCTAGTAGCCTGCTACAGAAGACAGTATTTTACTATCCCATTGTGAGAAGGATGGTCTTTGTAAAACGTGTAAAATGGCTTTGAGAAATTGATAGAAATGACTAGATTTTCTTTTTTCCAACAAGGGATTGGTCCAATCTCAACATGCGACGTGGATTTCTCCTATCTTTGAACTTCGGTTGCTCCTGTACAGGATAAGCACGGAAGCCGTGTTTTTTGTGGTCCACAGTATACCAAAAACACATTCGAATCTGAAAAGAATGAAAAGATTTTGGCCGTTCAAAGTAGATTTCTATGCGGCCAAAATCTTTTCGTTCTTTTCAGATTCGAATGTGTTTGTGGTATACTGTAGACCACAGAAAACACGGCTTCCGTACTTATCCTGTACAGGAGCAACCGAAGTTCAAAGATAGGAGAAATCCTACGCCGCATATTGAGATTGGACCAATCCCTTGTTGGAAAAAAGAAAATCTAGTTGATTCTGTTCATTTCTCAATGCCATTTTACACGTTTTATAAAGACCATCGTTCACACAATAAAGTAGTAGAATACTGTCTTCTGTAGCAGGCTACTAGTTGGGTAGTTCTTAACTGAATCTTAGGTTTCCGCGCGTTTGCGCTTATCTCAAATCGGGCATATGTTATTCAAACTTGGCACTATTTAGTATCACAATGACACTTGATGCGTAACAAATACAGATACGCTAAAACCATAGAGGATTTCTGAGTTTCGATGAGGATTTCTGAGTTTCTCGTCAACGAAAAGCCTTAAGGAAAGGCCACTGGGGATCTCGGAGGGGTCGTAAATCAATTACCGGAGCCGAGGAAGCAAAAGCTTCATAACTAGGTCACTGTGCAATCGTTTTAGACGATGTTTAGATCGTTGGATTGAAAATGAGACGGGGCTGCTAATGGTGTTAATTAGATTCTAAACAAGTAACCTTGGGAAGAGTTATAGCAATGCGACGCTTTGTGACGGATTAATCCTCCTATTATGGCAAGCATAAGGTTCGGTCGTATTATAAGGATAACTAATAATAATAATTCTTCAGACGTTCCCGACATTGCTCTACAATACCCACCATAAGGATTGGAAAAAGGGCGTGATAGGCGCGTTCTCCGCGTTCTTTCTGTTCTTTTACTGTAGCCGTCTTGATCTTCATACTTTTTAGAAAACTCACATATCACCGTGATGCTCTTAACAAGATCTACCTAGTGCCCCAAAAGCATTTTTCGTTTTTCCATTTTTGATTGCTATTTTCTCGAAAGCGTCAGGGATATTCATTAGCGAGGGACGTTTCCACTAATTGCGCCCAAAGGACATTTAAGTGCTCGGACTCAAATCCAGCGTAATCGACAGTAGCATTTCTTTAGAGAAAAATCTGCAGACCAAAAAGTTTATAAGACGATAGAATATTATTCTACTCTATTCATTTATTTATTTATTTTGGTTATTCTAACAAGCAGTAGCACATTTTTCCTCTATCTACGGTTTACTGGCAAAAATTGTCTCTGTCTGGTCAAGATAAGAATGAGGATTAAAAATAGACAGGAGATGGTGGAGCCGGTTCCAAACTAGGGCGCGCCATGCACTCTACTTCGCGATATTGTAGAGCAGGCGTATCCTACGAGTGCGCTACCTCGCACGAGGAACGGATAATTATCTATAGTCTACAGAAGGTTTTTCGTAGAACTATTGATCTACAAAGGTATCAGGTCTGAAGGAACAACTAGGTTTCACATCCTCATCCCGTTCTTCTTTCTTCCTCAGCAGTGGATTTCTCCTGTGTGGCAGGTGCTGTAACCTTTTTGGAAATGAAGTTACAAGGTCAGCTCCTACTCCAGGCTCTAAAGCATATTTGTTAGAGGCCAGGAGAGCTATTTCAAGACATTCTTCTACGGAAGACATTCTTGCCAACGGAATGCAAGAGGGAGGAGGAGATGGAGCGCTTTGGCGTAGAACAGAATCGACATCTAGCGGCAACAAATCAATTGCATACCACCTTCAGCGACGAATTTTCCTGACGTTGCACATACTGTACCTCTTTAAAAAAGGAAGCGAGATTGCTAAGATTTTTTCAGTGCAAAGTAGGCATTAGTGTCGCTAAAGCAGGTAAGTGGAAGAAACCCAGTTTAATCGTGTAGTCTTTTATAGACACCACAGACATTTTATAGACACGACATCTTGATTCCACTTTCTCTTCTCCACCCAGGTCTCTGAGTCATTCAGTCTCTAAGAAGCTTAGGGTAGCACATCTCACCATTACAGGCGCTTTCTAACAATGTAGTTTTATAAAATTTCAAGAGAATCGATATTTTGCGCCTTTTCCGCAGTGCTCGGCTCTACCTGGGCTCTGCGCTCATCGCCTGTGTCCGCTGTAGGTCCTCCTCGCACCTGGGTGCGAGACCCAGCGGTGCTACGCCATTCCTAGGGAGCGGCACAGCACCGTTGGACCAACAATACTATTGATTGTCCCTACTTGTCACATGTCTTTGTTTTGAATTCTTTTCGTACAAATCAATTAATAGGAATATTTTCTATTTTTAAAACATATGTTTTGAAGCATGACATGTTCAGTGCTAAAATGTATTATTTCCTGACAATGCCGCATTGCTGACTGTCTACTATAACTATTCTATCTAACTTTTTTGTATTTGCATTTTCTATCTACTTTTACGGCACCGATCTGATTTGCTATATTGAATGGGTTTAATAATGTTGTACCTGCTTTTTAAAAGCAACTAACATCTCACTATATTTTCTTTGAAAACTCATAAAGTATAAATGACAAAGGACGGCATCACTCAATCCTTTCTGGGGTGCGCCACGCATTCTAGTTATGGAATGTCGTGGAGGTGTTTTGAATGCGTATTGGGTCCATACAATGACTTGCGGTGGCTAGCCATTGAACATGTCGGCACTTTATCCTTCCCATGTGCTCTAGTGAAGAAATTGATATTGGCAGGACCTTAATCTAAACCATAAAGCGCGTATATAACCTATGCGTTCGGAATTCCTTGTTTTCTTACGACCTCTTTATCCAAATTTAGTATCGTCGACGCTCTACCGTATAATTATTGCTTAAAAATTCTAAATGTGGAACAAAATAGTGCACAAAGTTATAAACGCATATTCAGCAAAAGTATAAGCTTTGTAAGAATATCAGTACATATTTGAAAATATTCACTAGTGCAATAGCAAAAGAATTGCGCTCGCTATATCTTTCATTAGCAGGAGGAGAATCGTTTCCGCTAAATATCACTAAAATTATGAATACTGGCAGTGCTTGGCTTATTTGGAAATACTTTCCTCATTACATAGCTGTTGCTCAATTACGGTTAGGAAGTTCTAAAATTTTATTTTAGTTGATGGGCACGTGGTGGGGCAGTCGCAGGTGTCGGCCTCCGAGTGCACATCGAATCGAGATCCTTGGTTCGTGCTTCCCAAACAGGCCAACCGAGTCTTCCATCGCTTCGGGGTCGATGAACTGCTATCTTTCTTGTCTGGGAAGGGCATGCACCGACTTCCTCATCGTACGACCACGAAAGCTCGAAGCAGGCCAAAATCTCCACACTTTCTATGAGCTACCCTTTAAAGCTGGTTGTGGTTGAGGTTTCAAGGTTAATAAAACTTTTTAGTATTTTTTATAGTCGAGCTAATAAGCTTTGCACTTCAGTTTAATGCTTTAGTCCCGCAATAAGAATGTAAATAAGAGCCTTATATGTTTGGGTGTCACAGACTAAAAAACCGCTGAATAAGCAAGAAAGTTATCAACTTTCCGAAACCACATTCCGAAACCTTTCGATGTGTCCTCCAATTCCAGACATTGTACATATTTTAGTAGTTTCTCGTGGAGGGCCTAGATCTACATCTAGGGATTCTTCTATATCGGTTTTTGAGTGCCGTAATCGAAGAAGAATAGAGCTTTATCATGCTGCTGTCTTCGATTGTTCCACATTTTGCTCTCGGCTGTCATTAGGATCACTTGCGAGGTGATAATTCCATTCGCAGTCGAGGTCGGTTGCTCAACCTCGGCGAATGTTTGGGTATTATTGTAAGGAAACCTGACATTTTGGTTACGCCGTTCACTATTGCGGTTGTACTGCGGTCTAGTCTGGTTTTGAGATCCCTGATTGTTTTTTTTTGTGGAGGGTTCCAAGCTTTAGGTTCCAAATTTTGCGAACCCTGATTGTTTCTTTGCTGCTCTAAGTTACCTTTGGTACATAGAGACATACGGTGTTTTTGTCCACACTTAATGCAGTCCGGCTGTTGGCAGTCAAAGCTGTTATGGTTTGATGAGAAGAATTCCAGCACATATTTTGTTCTTTGACAATTTTGCGCTGTATTGTTTTATCGCTGATTGTTCCGCATGCCGCTGACAAGTGGTTATCTCTTTGGCAAAACAAACACGTTTCCTCATTATTATGAGGCCGAGCGGTGATATGCCTTTTTTGATGGCGTAACTCTGTTGTTTACTCTGTGACCGAGTCTGCTTTCGACATAGGTCTTAACCGCAATCTCCTTTTTGAGGTGACCCATTAGGTCCTCGATAGTTTGATTGGCAGA
>OX377206.1:35026460-35271399 GCA_947396885.1 Heligmosomoides polygyrus polygyrus
TAATAATGACCAAATGATCCAATGTATGCCTACGGCGATGTCAATGACTACAATGGGTGAGAAGCTGCTAACGTAAAAGAAGATGGAGTAGTCGTCGAGCTGGAATCCACCTCCCGCTGCTGCAAAATATTTTGTCGGATTCTTCCAACTGATGCTTGAAATCTTAAAAAACTCTAATGACTATGGGTGGTTTTCGATGCTAACGAAATCACCAGTGGCGCAAATATTCACGGCATAGTCTGTACATTCATGTTCAACGGAAAAGTTTGAACTATTAGGAAGGATAGAATTTTATAGAACAGTTGAAATCATGTAGGTGGTGATGGCCGTTAATCCATGAGGTGCTACTGGAAACTGCTCGTTTGTGCTAGCCGAGCTGAACACGGTCACTCCAGTGCCACATGACAGGCCCTTGTGAAAGACCGACTTACGAAAAGTCTATGTCACATCATAAGGTTAATGGTGCTGATTGTTCCAGGAGACAGAGGAAGCCGACGCGCACTCGCAAAGCCTGGCGAGTGTAGAAAGTATGCAAGGGTCCCTGATGCGAGGACAGCATCGGGGAAACCTGTGTTAGTTCAAAGCAAAGCAAAGCAATGCTGAATGTGGGTACGTTGTCCGGCCGCTCCTGTGAATTGGCAAAGGCACTGGAGCGAAGAAAGACTGACTTGTGTGCGGTGCAGGAGACGAGGTGGTCCTGTAGCAAGTCAAAGGACATAGGCCGATGCTTCACGGCAGTTCTGTGTGGCAGTCCCAGGACTACCAGCAGTGTTGGCATAATCGTCTCCGAACGTTTCGGAGACGCGACTGGAAGCGTGAAACGTTTCAATGGCCACATTAGAAGGTAGTTATCGCTGCAGAACAGCGGCGGAATCATCTTCTCTCTGCGTATGCTTCACAGATTGGCTGCTCCGAGCGAGGCGAGGATGGGTTTTGGAGCATGATTGATGCGATGACAGCAGAATTGCCGGTACAAACCGTAATAGTGGTAGGTAACCTTAAATGGCACGTTGGTGCTGCGAAAGACGGTTACGGTGCAATAGTGGTCACGGCTCTGGTTCACGTAACGCTGATGGTGACCGTATACTCTAGCACGCGGAGACGCACGGCCTCACCATCGTGAACGCTAGATTCCGAAAACGTGAATCCCACCCCATTCTACAGCGAGAATACACAACACCACTCACTGAGCTGTACTATGAAGATCGCGCCACCGATGTTTAAGCACGTCGAGCGCAGCGGTCCATCAAGGATGAAGTGGCGGCGATACTCAGTGCTCCGCGTTCTGAACTCGGCACTGCGAAACCGGGATAGCGTAAGGTCGATAAGTATGGCTGTCTATCAGCGAAGTTTAGGAAAACGTCCGAAAGAGGAGGGGATTATACCACGCATTCCTCGACGACAAGACAGCCGCCAAATGGCGTCTGTATCAGGAGGCCAAGAAAGCCGCTAAGAACGCGGTAACCGTTGCAAGAGCCACTCATAACGATGTCGCGTGATGGTGAGCGATTTCTTTATCGACTCGCCAAGGTCCCTCATTGCCAGACTGAGGATGTTGAAAAGTTCTTTGAGATAAACTATAAGAATGGTCATCCACTTATAGACCGCAAGATGGTTTTGAATCGAGGGTGCACCCATTTCGTGGAAGTCTCGACAGTAGAGGTTGCGGTCATTCCTTCTTTTCCTACCATATACGGTCCCGCTCAGGAAATCCCCGTAGAGGAGATAGAAGTGGCTCTGAAGAAGATGAAGCTGGGCAAGGCAACGGGCCCCGGTGATCTGTCGGCCGATTTGTGGAAGTCGGAAACCTTGTACCCAACGAAGTGGCTGACGGCGTTCTTCAACCAGGTTGTCACGGAGAAGAAAGCGTCCGATATTTGGCAGAAAAGCACGGTGATTCCGATAAGAAGAAGAATAGCAGTCCAGCAGACTGCATAAGCTACTCGAAGCTAACTCGAGAAAACTGAACTTCGAACGGATTCACGGGCGCATTCACGATATCGCCCAGCTTATACCAACCAATGCGATTTCGTGGCTGGCTATGGAACAGTCAATGCCATACACTCCCTTCGTTTTCTGATTGAAAAACCCTCACCGCGAGAAAAAGTGGAAGGTAGATCTTGGCTTCCTGGATTTGTAGAAGGCCTTTAATCGCGTACCGCGTGAAGTGATATGGTATTCCTTGTGGAGTCTATACATTGAATGCGAATGAATCATTTTCGTTGTTACAGGATGTTTTGTTGCGATCAAAACTCTTGCGCCAGGCGGGACTCGAACCCGTATCTTCTGCTTTCCGGGCAGCGATGTTCGCCTTACCCGTATCACGGGTAGGTGCTGACAGGCCTCGAGGATATCGCGGATGTCATGTGCGGTCAAACAGCGCCGCTGGTGTAAGGCGAACATCGCTGCCCGGAAAGCAGAAGATGCGGGTTCGAGTCCCGCCTGGCGCAAGAGTTTTGATCGCAACAAAACATCCTGTAACAACATATAGCCTCTCTACCAGCCGCTCCAGGCTTAAGCAAATGTGTTAGAATCATTTTCGGATATCCGATTCGGATAGCCCAATCCGAATCATTCAAAAATCAGGTGTCCGCGAAATTGTCATTATCCGAATCATCCAAAAATCTGGGGTCCGCCAATTGTCGTTGTCTAAATCATCCAAAAATCCGGGGTTCGCAAAATCACCGTTATCCGAACCATCCAATTATCCGGAGACTTTCGATCGGATCCAATGTATAGTGGAGTCCCAGTAGAGCTCAAAGAGTTAGTGCAAGCACAGTATTTTCGTCTGAGGGGTCGAATGCAAGCTGCGGCAGGTACGTCAATGGGGTTTCCCATCGCTAGACCCTCGATGTACTCATCTTGGAGTGCATCAAGGGTCTGCGCTCTCCACACTACTCATCGTCGTAATGGATGCCACATCACATTTTCTTAATTTTATTTTATTTATACTTGTATGACAACACGCGACAAAATAAACATCAGCAAGACAACACATTGGTATTAAACACAAAATACAAGAAATGGCGAATTAGCGAGTCTTAAGATAACTACCAACGAGCTTTTTATTTATTTATTTATTTATTTAACTGCGTCTCAAGAACGCGCACTATATGTGTGAACAACAAAAAAATAGGCCATGCAACTAAAAAAAAAAAGAAACACTAGCCAGGCAGCAATGTATGATTGAAACGGCAGTGTTAGATATTAATGCAAGAACTTCAGAAGCCAATCATTTGGGTTGCGAGAGCCTATAAAATATGACATGTTCTAAAAGTAAGGAGGGCAAGTTATATGCTAAACGAAATCCTCTCATGTAGCCTAGAAAAGCATTGCTTACTTATACTGGTTTCTAGTGTGTTATCTCAATCAAGTGAGCAATTACGGCAGAATACAGCATAAGCAGCATCCAAACATCATCTAGACGCCTAAAATATACTAGAGAACCCTCTACCAAAACCGAGAGAGTACGACCCCCTAAAAATGGTTCCAGTACGCCCCGCTTGAGCCTGATTAAGATTTTGCCTCCCTTTTACCTTTACCTTAAAACTTATGTTTCGAATTCGCACCCACGTATGGAGAAGGTTTCATTTACGTAACAAATTACGTGCACTGCGCACTCCGACTCACGCTCTTAACATGCAGTTGAAATATGCCATGTAATACTAGTATGTTCCTGTAACCTGATCGGGCTAGCTCTGGTCTCAAGCATAGACCTTAGCACGACGGCTTTAACATCGTTTAGGTATCAAAATACGAGGCCAACAAAACAAGTTATAGCAACAGTCGCAATCATACATCACATCTGCACAGTTGTGGAAACTAGGGGTGACCATCGTGGTGTAGGCTCAACGTTGGATAAGAACGCGCTCTGGGACCCCAGCCCTATGACGCTTTCTGAACCAGATCGTTGCCGCTACCACCTCATCTCTGAACGTTGTGTGATAAGCTGTCGAGGTCCCAGCCCTGCAGCTTGAAGAGTTTGTTTGATCCTGCGCATTATGAAGTCTCCGGAAGGGACTCCTTGGAACAGGGTGGAAGCCCAGCTCTGAGCGTATTTCGTTCAGCCTTTTGAAGTGCTGCTATAGAAGGCGCTTCAGTCCGCGCAGGCGAAACGCCAATTATGTTTCTGTCTCATGTTGGTTGACTTCCACCCTTTTTAGGAACAGTCGTCAAACGGAATCACCCTTGAATATCCCTGGCCTTAAGGGTGCCTATTTCACTAGCCCTTAAAAATTATGGTTGCTCTTATAAGATCAACAATACTACCGGATTAGAGTGCCCATCCTATGACAGTTTCTATGTCCGTAGGTGTGGATTTTTCTCCAAAAACTATTGAAATACTGGTGGACGAGTCCTGCCTGCTCCATTCATTAACGCTCCTTGCGCTTGCTAAACATCTGGAGTTGAGAGACCAAAAAAGTAATTGAGAGCAGCAATTTGGTAATGTGGCGAATTCAATTTGTTCTGTTGTATCAACGACGCTAGAAATAAGTTCTGTATGTTGCAAGGAGCAAAAAGACGTCCCTAACCAACTGAAAGAGAGAGTGTTCCTATGGAAGTACATGATTTGAAACACGATAGCAGATATTGTATTGCTAACAGCCTAATCTGGTCCCGCGCCGCGTGGTCGGTTCCGGCCCCGGTCTGCTGGTTGAGACGTTTTATTGGCGACTTCTGGTATTATCCTATTGTATTCGTTGGCTGTCTGGTCTCAAGTTCGTCGGAAAGCTGTCTCCGGTGGCAAGGGGGCAAATCTAGTCGAAGTTTTGCCACCTGAACAGGTGACGTCTTTCTTTCACAGGACCTGGTTTCGATCGATTGCGTGCAACGAATCGAATCCTGGATCAACTATGCCGCGTACTAGGTCTTCGCGTGTTCCAGCTACGCAGCCCAAACGAAGCGGCTCAAGAGCAACATCTACTCCTGTTCATCCCGAGGAGTGCGAATCAAGCCTGAGGACGTTTGCAGAAGACGCTTCGGCTCCAAGTTACATCAAGGTCATTATCGACCTATTGATGGAGACAAAAGAAGAGATCAGGGAGCTGAGGCGCATAAACGCTGACATGGCTCAACAGGTATCAGATCTAAGAAGCGAGAATGCGGCTCTGAAGCAAGAATTAAATGTTTTGAAGTCCAATTCTAATGACGTGATTGTTTCGAACTTAATCACATCGTCCGTGCACGCAAGTAATGTAGTTGAGGACCCCGATCTCAAACGTTCGCTCGTTGTTAGTGGTGTACCTGAATTACATTGTTCAAGTGCTATCGCCAGAGTGAATCATGATTTTAATTGTATAAGTGACATTTTAGATTTCCTCAATGTTGAGTGCTTGCCTGTTTCTGTCTATCGCTTAGGAAAGCCGAAACCTAACAAGCCTAGACTTCTCAAAGTCGTTTTACCTTCTGCTCGCTTACAAATGGACGCTGCCAAAAGGGCCCCACGCTTGCGCTCTTTTCCTCATAAGGGAATTTTCATACGCCCGTCCCTTACCAGAGAGGAACGAGAGCGCAGACGTGAGCAATACTTTGCGAGCAAAAGCAGCTCTGTTGTAGAACGCTCTCGACATAGTAGTGCTCCTTTAATGTCTCCATCGATGGCCCTAAACTCCCAGCCGGACGCAGCTTTTTCTCCTACGGGTGTCCCTTCCGGGACTTCATAGGAGGACGAACACTCAAGGGACTAAAAGACTGCAGATTTAGCTGCATGTTATCCAACGTGAGGTCGTTAATCAAAAACTTAGCGGCCTTCATAGGCAACTTGTGTTGTTATAATTACGATTTGGCTTTCATAACTGAGTCGTGGCTAAAAAGCACAAATGACCTAACTTCGTTACTAGGTTGTCTCAGCAGTAGTTATATTGGTGTGAGATGCGACAGAGCACATAACATTGGTGGAGGTGTGGCCATCATTTTGAAAAAGAGTCTGGAGTACAACATTGTATATGTAGAGTCAATCATAGACGGCTACGAAATATTGGTTTGCGATATTTTTGTGAAGCCCGGAAGCGTGCGATTCATTCTAGTATATCGAGCTCCTGGTTGCGATGTAAGCAACTCTAATAAGTTATTTAGAGCTATCAGTGATTTCTGCGTATGTGACAGCCGATGTGTCGTCCTAGGAGACTTCAACTACCCGAATTTTGGTGTCGTAAGTGATTCAAATCAATCTCTACGTGCCCCGCGGGCTTTTATAGAGCTCGTGACAACCCATAATCTCCAGCTCGTACCTCACTGTCCCACTAGAGGGCGCTCCAACCTTGATTTGATATTCAGCAATGACACTCAGTTAGTAAGTTCAGTCAGTGTTGCTCCCCCCATAGGGCGTAGTGATCATGCTACTGTACGTTTCAAGTTGAACATCATCGAACCGCCAAGAGTAACTCGATGGAAACGAGATTTCGGTCGTGCAAATTACAATGGAATTGAAGCATTCTTAACGGATATTGACTGGCTCGGTAGTCTCAATTCTGCTTCTACTGTGAATGATATGTACGAGACCTTCCTTGCAATTCTTCATCACTCCATTGAAAAATTCGTGCCAAAGCGTAAAATGGTGGAAGGTCAAATGAAGCTCCCTAAGTATTTAACCGGAATGATGCGGAGGCGTTCGATCCTCTGGAATAAGGCGAGGCAGCAAAATACGAACGAATTATGGGAGAGCTGTAGGGCATTTAGCCTCAGAACCGATAGGGCACTTGAAAGGTATCTTATCTATCTTGAGAAGAAGATTGTTGAATCTGGAGATATGGCCAAGTTTTGTCGCTATGTCAACCTGAGAAAAGGACCGAGTTCAATACCCTGTCTGTTGTCGGAAGATGGAAGTCCGGTAGTCTGGGATGAAAACAAAGCCGAGCTCTTGGCCCACGTTTTTCAGGATGCTTTTAGCACATCGAATAGTGGCGACGCACCAGTAAATGTTGAGCTTCAGACTTTCCCGATCATGGACTCCACTTGTTGGTTCCGGAGAGAGGACATACTTAAGCTTCTGGAGAGCTGGCCTGCATCGTCGTCCACGACGCCCGATTTCATACCTCTTAGTTATATTAAGAGAATACTTCCATTCATTGGTTTCCCCCTAGGATACATATTTAACCTGAGTTATATGAGATCGGAAGTACCTGAACGGTGGAAACATGCTTTAATTACACCCGTTGCTAAGAAACCACCGCTAAATGACCCTACAAACTACCGACCTGTGAGCATCACTTCTATTTTTGCCAGGGTATTTGAGAAAATAGTGAAGCAACATGTAATGAGTCATTTGGCTCAATATTGTGTTATTCCAAAAGCCCAGTTTGGCTTCATAGAGGGTCGGTCAGTTGAAACGGCTGTTCTTATGGAAATGAATGATTGGACTAGAGCCAGAGAACGTAACAAGAGAGTAGACGTAGTTTTCTTCGATTTCCGAAAAGCGTTTGACAAGGTTTCGCACATCAATTTAATATATAAACTGTCAGCTGTTGGAATACACCCCAGAATTATCTCTTGGATCCGGAATTTTCTTACTGCCAGAACTTACCAGGTTCGAGTAGGTAACGCGTTATCATCTGTATACGAAGCGTGTAGTGGTGTACCACAGGGGGGAGTGCTATCCCCCATTCTGTTTCTAATATATACTTTGGAGATTCCGAAAGCTATAGAGAGTCTTGGAGTTTCAATCAGTATGTATGCTGATGACATTAAGATATATAAGGTCATTGAGTCACCTGAGGATGAGAGTAGAGTACAAACAGCCATTGATTTCATAAGTAATTGGTCTGAGTTATGGGAATTACCTCTGGCCGTGAATAAGACTCATGTTCTCGTCATTGGAGATAGATCCGCGTCAACGAATTATTCTATTAGATCCGACGCTTTAAATAGGGTGGACGAGATTAGAAATCTTGGTTATCTTATTAATAGCGATCTGGATTTTACACCTCATTACAGAATGTTAGTAAGTAAGGGTCTGACACGCACTTATAATCTTTTCCGATTTTTAAAAACAAGAAATCCCAAGTTACTAGTAAGTGCGTATAAAATGTATATTAGGCCAATTCTTGAAAGTGGTACCACTGTTTTCAACCCATATAAACTCAAAGATATACGGATGCTTGAAAAAATACAAAATAATTTCACCCGAAAACTGATGATGAGGTGTTTTGGATTGGACTACGCCTCCATCCCAAATGGCACAAGACGAGCCATTCAGCTGGGCTTACCGTCCTTAAAACGCAGAAGAACAATATTCGACCTGGTAATGATGTTTAAAATTCTGACGGGCAGGGTTAAAATTGATGCCTCTGAATTCTTTTTAGTAGATCCCCTACCTAGAACAAGATCTGGCGGTCTAAGAACTACAGACGCAGTTGTGAAAAGCCAAATCAGACAACATTTCTTTTCAAACAGGACTCTTCGCATTTTCCGTCCGTTGCTGAGGGATAAGGTGCTTGAGATGTCTCTTAGTAGATTTAAAATGCTTGTCGATCAACGCATTAAGTAACTTTAAATATGTGATGTGTTTCTCTTTGCTACTGTTCTTTTCTGCATCTCCTGTAGTTGACTGGTATTAATTTCATTACATTTGTTGGTTTCATTGTTTGTTTCCCTTATGTTAGTTTTACAGTGTGCGGTTTGGATTGTAGCACCGCGCGATAACTCGCGCCTCGAAATAAATAAATAAATAAAACAGAAGTTGGGAAAACTAAACGCGTTGCCATCTCAGCGACTTAACATGCTGATTTCCTTCTTCGGATCATAGGAATATCTGAAACGAGAAACACACTGCCAATTAACTGGCTTGTTTTAAGCTCTCGTCATGCGGAAAATGATAACCTTCGCTATGAGGTGGGAGAGAACCATGTGAAACACCGTACCCAGGACTTCCAAATGTCTGCCGTCTGGGTGCCCTGCATCTCGCTGTTATCTCTATGCCTTGAGGTTTCTGCAGGGTACGTCTCTTGTTACACGAATCTCCCTCGATAGAGCCTTCGGGCTCTCTTGTTAAGGGGGATCTCGGGCCGCTTGTCGCAGGGCCAAGTGGCGCGTCCTTGGGTGGTGGATAGAGGAACGAAGCGCGAACCAAATGAAACCGTGTACTGCCCGGAGACGCAGGTGGGATGCAGGGGATGGACTCCTTGCTCCTACTGTGTCGAGTCGACGCTTTCCTTGTGCGTGGGAGCGAATGTTCATGAACAGTGTGCGTGGATGTGTCCGTGACTGTGCGGATTGTGATTGTCGGTCCGGCCAGAAGCTTGTACTCGGTAGACTGGGAGTACATCGTAAGGCGATTTGAGGTCGCCCTAAGTCTCGCCCCTTCCCACGCTCGCATCGGAAGCATTCGTCGAAGACCCGATTGTGCAAGGCACGAAATTCCAGTACGACGGACGTCAGGCTGACAGAGTCGAGAAGGCAGTACACCCCACACGCCGCCTACGACTCCGGAGAAGAACTGTTCTTCGGAACATGCGACAGCAGGGGAGTAGGCGGCGTTAGTGTCCTCGTCAACACGCACTTGGCTATGAACATCGATTCGTACGAGTGTCTAACAAGCCGAATCGGACGTTTGCGACTGAAGCGATGTGGCTCCGTACCGGCTTCGACGGTGTTCGTCGCGTATGCTCCAACATCCTACTACGACGACGAAGAGGTCCAAGCCTTCTACGTGGAGCTGGAGATGTTCTATAAAGAAGGTAACACCTTTTACAAGGTTATCATCGGCAACTTCAACGCCAAGATCGGGCCACGAAGGTCGCTGGAAGAACTTCACTTCGGAACCCTGGTTTGGAATGAACGAGCAAGGTGAGAGGCTGCCCGAATCTATCACGTCGGCCAAGACCATCCATGCAAACTCACAGTTTTAGAAGCCCCCTCCTTACGATGGACCTGGGAATCCCCCGGTAGCCGGTTTCACAACGAGATCAACCACATCATCTTCAACCGTAAGTATTGCCTCTCCGTTGTCCCCAAATTCTACACAGGACCGAACCACCGCCTCCTTCGCGCGAGGTTCGCTTCTCGCATCACGGTAGGAAGCCGAAAAGTTCAAGAAGAGGAGTCCTGAAACGACTATCAACTGGGATCTCTACACCTCTCTTGCAGGCCTTTGGGAAGATACCGTGATGAGATACCGAGATTGCGAAGCTATGCAAAGCAGCGATGAAGGAAGATCTTAAGGAGAGAAAGGCGGATGTGTTAGCTGAAGCAGCAAAGGCAGGGTTGACCACCCGTAATGCCTCCCGGAACTTCGCCAACTTCAAGACCAAGATGACCGCTCTCCGACGTCCTGACGGAACCGTCACCTCTTCCAGAAGGACCATGGAGAAGGACATCCACCACTTCTACTCCGATCTCTTCGATAGCCACGTCCACCTGCCCCATACCATCTTCCGCAGGATGGATACGTCATTCCCTCTGTTCTCCCTTCCGAAATCCGACACGCCGTCTCGTTGGTGAAGGAGCGTACAGCACCCGGTTCCGACAGGATCAGACCCGAACACCTGAAGAATCTCCCGCCAAAGCTCATCAACACTGTGGCGCGGCTCTTCACACGTTACCTGTCGGAGTACAAGGTTCCATCGCATGGAATACCAGCAGGACCTCTTGCTGTACAAGAAGGGAGACGTGCACGACATTGGCAACTATCGCCCGATCTGCCTGCTGTCCGTAGTCTACAAGCTGTTCACTCGGGTGATCCTGAATAGGATTAGCAGAACGCTGGACGAACGACAGCCAAGCAGGATTTCGGGGAGGATTCAGCACGATCGACTACATACACATCATTATGAAGCTCATCGAAGTGTCGCGAGAGACAAACCGCCGCTGTGCCTATAGTAAACACGACTTAAAATTTTATATGGCACAGTTCCACTCTCTGCCGTTATTTCCTTTAGAAGGCAAAAGTTTTTTCCGCCAAGAGTCCACCCATCCTTCAATTGCTGTCGATCATGTCAGAGAACGCAGTAGCCGCACGCAAACTGCTATAACTCGGAGATCTTTGGAGCTTTTAAAAAATTCCCAAATCTTTAATAAGTGTGAGTTCTATGTGTCAAAACGCAGGTTTTAAAACTAACATCTTACATGTGATTAGAATATGTGATTATTCCACTGTGATTAGTGTCGAGATTTTTTTTTGGCAAATGACGCTAAATCGAGATCATATAGAAGATCGTTTCAGAAAAACATAGTTTTATCACTGTGGGTCAAACGGGCTTAAAATTCTTTAGGGTACATTTTCACTTTCAAGCGCTGTGTCCTGCAGAAGAGAGAAAATTCTTCACGATGCAAGTCCGTCTTTCGGTTGCCATTCCTTCATCGATCCGATGTGTGCTTCAAAAATCTTGTAGGAAAAGTTCTTAAGTCGTCCTTAGTAATTGACATTTAAAATTGTAGAGTGCAATTTTGGAAGTAGATGTCGCTTCTTCAGGTAGAAAACTCCATGTTCGTGACCTCCTGGCAAAATCTGAAAAAATGAAAGCTCTAAATTGACTCTAAATCTGCGAACAGTAAATCTTTATTTTTCACGGTACAATTTTTTTTTGATATTCAATCCTATTTTTTCTCCAGGAAACGCGAGTGATTGTATGTAACCGCATGGTCGTAGCCACAGCTAGAAAAAATAACTTATTAAAAGACGCAAACATCTAAAAACCTGAAATTAGAGAGAAGCCTCTGCCAAAACCGAGAGAGTGCGACCACCCCCCCCCCCCCCTCCAGACCCAGACGACGCCACACTACGACCCCCCTCCCCTTCGATGCCCGAACCTTAAGCTTGATCCTGATGGGAAGACATGGAAGTGAAGCACGACGACCGGCAACTGCACCATCGTCGCTTCGCTGACGACATCGTGCTCATAACACCGAGCTCCAGCCAGGCGGAGCGAATGCTGGCCAACTTTGATCGTGTATGTGGGAACGTTGAACTGCAGCTGATTCTTACGGAGACGATGTTCATGGGAAACGGACAAGTTTCTGATTCCCCATTCTCGCTCATCGGAACAAATATCTCCGAATGCTCCAGCTATGTATCTGGGTCGCGAAGTCAATATGGCCACGACCTAGTGCCAGAGCTGAGTAGGAGGAACGAGCGGCTTGGGGAGCTTTCAAGAGCGTCGAAAAAGTCGTGGAGTAGACGAAGAACGTCCGAGTCCGTGCCCACCTATTCGACTCCACTGTTCTTCCTGCCCTGACATGCGCCTCAGAGACCTGGGATATACGAAAGCAGGGTGGACACGCGATCAGCGTCGCGCCGCATGGAGTCGAGAGGACGACGCTCGGAGTGAGACGACTCACGCAAGTGAGAGAAGGCCTCCGGAGTTCCGAGCTTCGTTCGAAGATCAGAGACGTTACCGCGTGGGCCAAGTTGTCGAAAAATAGGTGGGCCGGTCACGTAGTGCGCTTCGCAGACACCCGCTGTACGAGAGCCGTTACCGACTGGATTCTTCGGGATGTCAAAACCCTGAACGACCGATATGACGCTCTTCTGTCCCTCGAACGAGGAGGATCCATGAGAGCACTCTAGCACGCGACAGGGACGAATGGAGACGCTACTGGCGCCCGCTCGAATAAGTCGATGATCAACGGGACGGCAGGTGATACAGGTGAAACGTCTCTTGTTACCGGCGAATATAGCGTGTCTCTCCCCATGAGTGCTTAAGTACTTGTGGCAGACATGTGTATTTCTTTTCTGTTCTCCTATTTACAACTGTCCTACATTTTAAATTAGGGCGGTGGAGGGTCTAGAGCTGCCAATATATATTTATTTATTTATTTATATTTATATTTATTACATGAATAAGATCATGTCAAACAGTGAAACCCTGTGAGCTAGCGAACAAAATCATACTACCATTCTTCAAAAAAACGACAACAAGTAACTACAAATGGAGAAGAACAACTGAGAATAAACGTAATGCATTACTAAAATTACAGAAAAAACTTTACGACGGACCGAGGTAGCTATCCAGAGATGCCTTAAATAGCGGCAAACTGCTGGGAAGCTCATGCTTTTTTGAAATTTTAGGAAATGAGGTTCCAGCCCTAACCGAGAAAGAGTGATACCTGAAATTAAGCCTGGCTTTAGGAAAGCCAATTTTTTGCGAGCCTCCTCTGGTCACAGACCTTCTCCGTAAGCAAAACATGTCCAACGGAAGGTCAAACTTGCCTGAAGGATTTTATGGAACAAGAGTAGGTCGTGCTTTTTCCTTCTATAAGTTAAGGTCTCAAGACAAAAGTTGGAGTTCCTTTCATGAGAAGACGGGATCCTGTCATAGGCAAAACCGAGAGCTCGAATCATGAGTTTCCTTGTGAAGCTGTTTTGAACGCTTTCAAGTTTAGATACAATTTTCTTCTTGAAGGGATTGAAGATCACCGTCCCATATTCAAGTAAGGGTCTCACGTAGGTTTTATATGCTCTCAAATATGTTATCGTGTTCCTCGTCGTCAAAGCTCTGAATAGATTGTAGACAATCCTAGGTCCTTAGTTACAAGGAAGCCAAGATCATGTATTTGTTCCACTTCCTCGATAAGAACGCCATCTACACTGTAATTAAAAGACAGAATATTGCCACCTAAGTGAATAACTTTGGTATTTTCCCTAGAAAGAGGAAGTTTCCACTGAGTAGCCCAATGATCGACCTCATTAAGCGCATTTTGTAGGGCTACGCAATCATCACTGGAACGGACGGAGTTGAATATTTTAAGATCGTCGGCAAAAGCACAACATTTAACACTGTTACCTATAACTAATTTGGGCAGAAAAAAGCTGAATCAGACACCATTGAGAGTAGCGGGCCTCGCCTTTTCGGTGGATTCCAACTTGAGGGCACTCTTTCTCAGAACCCTATTTTGCCTCCGTTATCTCTACGGCGAAACATACGTTTGAATCCGCACACAACGAAAAATTTTAAAAATAGAATTTGAAAACCGAAAACGAGGAAAATATAAAGGAAAGAAAAGTTTGGTCTTCGGGAGGCGCTACGCATTCTACTTCTGCCATCGTGTAAGTGGTTGCAATGAGTAGTTCGGCCTATAAAATGATTTGCGGTAGCCAGCCGATCGAGCCAAGAACTTAATAATCTTTGAGATCTGAGGGGTTCTGAGGTCTATCCTCACATCCATACATGGACCAATGACCTCGGAAAAAGGCATCCTGCTCGGATTTTTAAAAAAGACCGGGATATGAAGTCGGAGGTGATTCAAATGAGAAACGAGGTATGTGGATCCAGCAAATTGACCTAAACGACCATCGATACACTCTTTCCCTCGCATTTGCCTGTCACCTGGAAATCAGAGGTTTGCAAGGTTTTGGTTCAGAGGTTTCAAGGTTTTCTAAAACCTATCACCAACAATGTCCGCCGGTCGAGTGGTGATCCACCTGCTCATGTTGGAGAGTGGTCCACCTTAGACAAGGAGTCTTCGAGGGAAGAGGTCAAGCTGGCCGAACGGATGGTCAGCATACTCAAGGATTTCGAAGCACGTCAACTTGAAGTTGACGAACAAGACCAGCTAGAAGAGATGGAAGAACAAGAAGGAGATTGGGATCTGCAAGATCAACTGATAGACGTGAAAAGGCTAGCAAGCAGTGGACATGTGATAACGTTTCCGGGTGGAACTCTTGTTTCGGAGGATAGGGTAGGTCTTCAATTGGATTTCGACTATGGAGCTGATGTCATTGGTCTATGTATGGAAGCACCATGTGAGGAGCCTGTAGCTTTTATACTCTGTCCGCATTGTGATCAGTATTTCTGTTTCAAGCGTTTTGTGCCTGCGTATCACTGATGTTAAACGTTTACATAAGTGCTCCGTCACGCCTATCGGCGTGCCTCGCACTTGCGCGCTCCGCGCTATGTTGCAGCATCACTATGGACAATCACATCGAGCTAGCTGCTCGATGTGATTGTCCTTAGTGATGCTAGGACTTGAACAGTTTTCTCCCTGCCTAAGAGTACAAAAGGCTCGCAGTATATACAGTATATAGTATGATAGGGGATCTATTGGTTCTTCACTACTGGCCCTCCCTTAGTAAAACGGTCCCCCATTACTGGTACTGGTTTCTCTCAATGATCCCCCTTAGCGGACGACGTCTTCGGCACGCCTTCTGAGTCCATATGCACTTTGGACGAGGTCTTCGGCACGTCCATCTGAATCCCCAAACACGTTGAGCGAAGTCTTTGGCACGTCCTTTGAGTCCCATGCACGTCATGCGTTGTATTCCGCACGTCTTCTGAATCCCCTGACACGTAAAAGGCATGCCAGGGATATTTTTCGCTATGTTCGCGCCCCGTAATTTGATCAATATCGATTGATGGCGATCGATACTTCAAAAACAAACTTCGGATTCGTGTTCAGCGACCTCGATTGCCTTAGGGGTAAAGGTCCCAGGCAGGGAGAAGACGTCTTGGTATTTTTCGCTATTTCGTGTCGTAATTTCCCCCATTCCCCCCCCCCGGGTAATTTCTGCGGCCGCGCCGATCGATAGTATAACTCATCGCATAGCGCGTTATTGTAGAGTATGATTATGTTGTATAGCTTTTTCATTCCTTTTTGTTAAGAATCTGGTCAGTATTAAGCAAGTCGCAAGAAAGTTACTCTCCACAACATACAGCTGGAAAATGCACAGAAAACGTCTGAAAATGGTATAGACGTCAGAATTCTTCAAGTCTCAACCAATCAGTTGAAATGCGAAAATGCAGCGCAGAAGAACTAAACCCTCGACCTCCCTCGCATGAAGCAACGTCACTACCCACTGCGCTCCGAGCCGCTTGACGGCAGAGTCATCGTGGGCGTGCAAGAGACCCCCACAACTCGTGAGGCGCCGATTCCATTGTAACTTCAACTACTTTATTTACTACTACTTGGGCTTAAGCCATGGCAAAAAAACACTTTTTATGCTAATTGAGGGGTGGGGATTCTTCCTATATGAATTGCTCTTCCCGTTCAGACATACGCTTCAGACCTTTCCCCTGTATGGCCTATGGTATACTTCCGCGGGAGCGTCCGCGACAGGATGGGACAGGAAGTGCGCCACGAACGGTCGTTGTCGACCCGTGGAGGCCAACGTCGCTTTGGAGCGCGTTTTTGGCTCCGGACTCTGCGGAAAGTATACGGCGCCTGCACACTCGGCAGGAGCAGCAATGGCGACAAATGCTCAGGCATAGGGGCATCTTTGGCGGGAATTGCTGCCCCTATGCTTAAGCACTGGCCGCTGCCGCTGCTGCCGAGTGTACCAGGGCCTTTGCCAGACCTCTCATACGGCGAGCCTTGTGGGGCGTGGCGACTGGCCAGGTGAGCGATCCTGGCACGATTCGCGTCCGTCAGCGGACACTATACATTGGATCCGATCGAAAGTCTTCGGATAATTGGATGACTCGGATAACGGCGATTTTGCGGACCCCGGATTTTTGGATGATTCGGATAGCGACGATTTTGCGGGCCTGGGATTTTGGAGGATTCGAATCGGCTTATCCGGATCGGATATCCGAAAACTATTCATCCGGGTCCAATATATAGCGGACACTTCCGCGGGAGGATACCATAGGCTTAACGGGGGTACACGGCGTATGAAGTTGTTTCTGCTAACCTTGGTCATTAGTGCTAGTCACGATTTACGACGGATTTGCCATAACTATGATTTACGAAATTTCGATATTCCTTTACGCACACAACTGGTGGAGAACAATGAAGATATATTTGACGTCTATTTCAATACTAGCAGTATGGAGGCGACGTTATAATGTCACCTTCAAGCAACAGCGTTATCTCCAGACTCCTACCTACCTACGCATGGTTCACCTCAAAAACCTGATTGCCAATGTCGGCATAAGTCCGCTACTCGGTAAATAAAAATAGTTTTCCTTTACAGTTATTCAGCTAGCACCTGCTTTATGGAACAAACTAAAAAGTATGAGGTATAAAAAGTGTTTGTTTCGACTTCAACTTCAGCTGTTTCAACTCTTTCCCCTTTCTACTACGAAGCAGCAAAGCAATACTTATATTTATTTTTCTTTAAAAGTACCCGAATCAAAGCAGAATATATGACAAATATTCTTCCTCAACATGAAATTCTGAAAATAGATTCGACAAATAGTCAACATGTACAACAACAGACAACATTAAAAGACGAACATGTCGTCAAATTAATGAGATCATCAAAGACAAACGGCGACGAGCATATATAGGCATTCAGTTACTGACCAACGTGACCGCGACGGGCACGAGCGCACGCGGATCTACTTCACCTACACTAGCAGCCTAGCAACTGCACAATCACGCGAAATCGAAGTGACACGAGTTGGACTACACGACTGTTGATCATTCGAATGATGATGATCGACGACGATGAGTGGCAGGAGTAGAGTGAGTTGCCGTTCGACATAGGAACGGGCCACGAGATCCATGTCATGGCGAGCAGGGAAGGAACAAGCGCGTTTGCTGACGGTATCGCTATGACCGCTGAAACACCAGGCTCTTATTATGCTAAAAACGAACTGGCATAGTTTATCCTCGTCTCATGGTTACATCACCATGCCCTATTATAAGGAAGCTCCCTAAGCGCATCGTGGATTTGTATAGGCAGGTGGTTTCACCGCATCAGTTCTTGGATACAACCATCATGCCGCCATTTCGTTGTCCACGTTATGCGACAGCAGCAGCGGAACACATATGGCCAGAACTTTCGTGGCCAGCTGCAACACACCAAGAACGCGCTCTTGAGCAGCATTCCCCAGAACGTGGCCAATCGCCTGAGAGCAAGGCAGAAGTGGTCCGCGTTCAAACAACTAGCAACTCCCAGACGTCGTAGGCTATGAACGTAAAACGGGAGGTCAAAATGATAACTGTGCTCACTTCACCGCCTGCACTTTCTAGGATCAGCGAGAAAACCTATCAGAGCGTCAGAATTCTGCTGCTCTCGAGAACGCTATTTGCAGGCCACCGCTCACTGACTACCGCCGATTGTTGTCCCCTCAGTAAACATAGACAAACCTCATCCGCTGGCTCTCGTGAGTTGCAGTACAGCCACGCCTCTGCCCGGTCTTCACCGGCCTCGTTACTGGCCACGCAAAGATATGTGCCGACTCGCGTCTCGAAGTCGCACCGCTTCACCATCAAATCCCCATTCGGCAACACCTGCAAACAGATCATTTTGCTGCCTTATTCGCTTCGTTTCGCCCATGCTCCAAAGAGGTTCAGAATTACTGCTCGGTCGGACCTACTCATTTTCTTCAAAGACGCTATTCCTAGCTCCCATCCAACAGCAAGCAGTTGCGTCCAAGTCGCTTAGGTTGCGTAGAACTTTAGGAAGAACCAAAGCTAGATGAACGGCCATACAGAATGGTCGCGGTAAGCGGCTTCATAATGACATGTTGATGGTTAACCACCCGAGGTGATCGTCAGCTTAGAGTGAGGGATAGGTGGATGGCAAAGTTGGAATGAGAAAAAACGCCTCTGCCCACGTGACCGCAATCTCGCCATCTATTTACGGTGTTTGTTGAGCAAACACTTGTCGAGATGTGAATGACATCATCCACGTTTGGCGACGGTAATTCAGCACATCCGACTTTATAGCAGATCATCGGACGGGTGCTATGATGCACTCACACTGCTCGCGGCTTAGCGAAGACTTCATCAGTTCTGAGCCGGACAGTCCTAATTAGTGAGCGGTCCACGACCTTTCGGTAACGCGTTCGTGTGTTGTGGTGGGTGTGCTTGTATTCACACTCGGAGCTGAACTATTGAATCAACAAAGTACAGTCGTGGCCGTGAAATCACGTTTGATGTTTTGGCACCAGGGAACACCTAGTCATGCAATATGGACCTATTGCTAAAAAAGGTTCACCTCGAAGTCTGGATTGTCGATTAGAGGGACGCGAACTTCGTCGTCTCGTATGAAATACCAGACGATCGCAGCTCCGGGATGCGCTACTCTGCACATCAGCTGTACGGCGTTGTCCTGGATTTCGAAACGGGAATCAGTGAACTGAATTATCTGCGGCGGCTCCAGAAGTACTGGTTCGCAGAGCTTGTTTCCAACTGAAACGGAAAACCCTTCGTGTCAAGTCGACCAGCAGAGTAGCCACTCTTTATGACTCTTGACGGTTGCGCTGCCTTAAATGAGCACTGCGCTGCTGACAGCGCAATTACGCAGAAACGTGCGAAAATTGGATATGCCGGCGAGAGTGATGGCTCTCGCCGAGCATCTGAGGTGTGAAGGCGATGCGACTAGAGAAAGGACGTACCCACGGAGATCTTAGCCGATGCCTCGATCGTCTGATGGCCGTTGTTGGCAATGCAGCGGTACTTCCCGCGGTGCTTCTTCTCAGCGCACGATATGCGAAGTTTGCTCGTGACCACACCGTTCTGCAGCGTCACTTTACCGACGTTGGAAAGCTTCTCATAGAGGTTCGCATCCTGGGTGCCAACGATACGCTTGCCGTTCAACGTCCTGAAATAAACGGCAAACTAGCTGATAGCCGAGTGCGGTTCGCTCTACCAAAGAGTGAATAATGAACACCTTCGCCTTCGATTTCAATCGACTCTTGCGTCTGCTCATATTTATGTTCAGCAGGTGGCCCAGTGGGCCAGATTTTTGTAACACAGCCTTCGCTTGCTATTGCTCAGCTCCATTGTTATACATTCGTAAAAGGGATATAGCGATGCTCACGAAGACGTTCGATATTATACAGCAGTGTTTGGGCTCCTCATTAGACTTTAGCTGGGCTTTAACACTAAACGTTAGATCAAATAGTGATATCTGCGTACTGCTTTTCTCGTGTATGTATATTAGGAGATCCAATACCGAATTTTGCTTAAGAATGACTTCCATACCTGAAAATTCAAAGGTTTCAAGAAATGAAGAAAATTTAATTTCTATTTTTTAATTCTTAATGTTTAACTAAAGACAAATTAAATAGATAAAAAACTAAAAAACTATTAAATAGATATAAAACTACGGTACTAAACTAAGGACAATTGAGATAAAGTTAAATATTAGTAATTTCATACAAGATGAGAACGTTCGAAATTTGGTTGACACATTGACCATTCGTCACTTCGGAGGAGGAATTTTCTCAGATTTTCATGTAGAGAAGTATCTCATGTAGTCGGCATTTTATTAAATGATGGTCATGAGAATGCTGTGTTCTCGATCTGGTCGATCTCCCGCGACGTACTGAGGCAGCGAGATGTTGAGGCTTCTCGCGGTAATAGTCTGGCTGTTGCCCATCTGGACTTTGGCATACACTTCTCCTCAGTCCCTCCTTTTTGGTATTCTGCCCTTCTAACCTCATCCTACGTCAACTATGACTCAGCTACGACTGACATACACTCAATCGTTACAACCGCGTTAGATGAAAGAAGGGGCTGGAGTGTATTAAAAAGCAACTCTCCTTTCACCCATAGCCACTCAAGAAACACAAATTAACTCGAAGACATGGTGCGGTGGTATTCATTGGAGAAACACTTTAGGCAGAGCTAATTAACAAATACTCAAAAACAATTAAGTTCCGTATGCTTCTCTTATACATAAATGAATGGCTTCAAATTACGAAAGTGTTATAGTTCACCACGTAAAGATGGGCGGCGGCACTGAGTAGACTTCGCACTTAAGCTCTATTGATGAACCGGCAGTAACTGTTCGATCGTCCATCTCCACGCTGGAAAACCTCAACTCTGCCGCTCGAGTCAGCTGCACTGAAAAAAAACTGGAGGTAGGTGAGAGAGGTAGGTAGCCAATTAGAGGCCGAAGAATAGTGGGATCCGAAGACTAACCTCTGTCGAGTTCGTTGTTCAAGTTTCTGACCGATGTCTTTAAATCCTTAAAGAATAGGAGTTCAAACAACAGCGACTATGAAATTGAATTCAAAATATGCTGAACTCCAAAAATCACAATGAATGTAACTGGAGTTACTAGAAGAAATCCGAAGAGAATACGAAACAAACCTTGTAATTGGAATTAGCGATAACCGTAGCAAATAGTCCTAGAAGTAGAGCAATCATGCTGGCGATGATGGTAAAGTACACGGTTTTGGTATGGGTGCGGAAGGATGACTACGTGAAACTGAGTACGACACGGTAATGCTCTCCTCGTTCTCCCTTCATATATACCCCTAGAGGCGGGGCCTGACCGATGTGGATTATAAAGGCCGGCGGCGGTCGGCCTGCTGGCCTGTTCAGAAGGGGCGGCGAGTAGCCTATCGGACCGCCTAGTTTCACACCACAATGCCCAACAAGCATAAAACGTTCATTATCAACGTCTACAAAGGCCTCACGAAGCAGTCATCCCAGGACGGTTTGTAGCCAGTTGCATGCGACAGGTGGGGCAACCAGAGACGAGAGGTCCGAGGGTGGTCTAACAGACTTTCTTCACAGAATCTAACATTGCCTTGAGCCTCCGAAATCGTTTTGTTTACAAGGACTCCAAACAACGCTTCATAGAGATGATGCGTTAAGGTTATAACAACTCAACTATGATGATAACTGTTCTTCATCTCGAGGATAAGAGGAAGAGGCTTAGGAAGAAGCGAGTACTAAAAACAAACGCCGCCAGTTAAACGAAGGACGGCTTCATGATAGTGCTCAGAGGCTCGCTTAATAGAACCCGATCGCAAGCCCCCCCCCCCCCTTCAAACGTAACCCGCAATACCGGCTGTGCTGTACACGGTAACCCAGTTGCTCTGTGACACGTTTTAAAACGGCTATAGTGATCCTGTAAGAAGTTTATTATAAAACCACTTCATAGTACCTATTCCTCGCAAAAATCTGATTCCGACAAACCCGCTTTTTGTGGACTCTACTCACTTTTAGGGTTACCATGAAGTGCGATGCAGGTTGCATTTCCATTCTAGAGTTGCGAAAGCAAAAGGTGAAGTACTCGGCGAGTGCAGAAACACTGTGATGCCCATGACCGTCTTCGGTGTTGTGAAAAGTTTTGAAGATCGGAGAGGTGCATCATATCGTTTTCGGCAGGCATCTGGTCACTCGTCAAATGCTACCACCTCTGGAATTATTAACAACATTTAGAATTGCTCGGAATCCAGTGAACCCCGTACGAAGAGTGGCAGAGAATCTCAGTGTGTGAGCAAGAATGGCATTTTCATACTCGTGAGGAACCAGCAGGATATGCGCAGTTAGAAGGTCAGCCAAGCCCACCTGATCACCGAAAAGATGAAGGAGAGTAGACTTCGAAATTCGAGGACGATTATTTGCCTGGCAGTGGATGATCGCCTTTGCAAGGCACTTTTAACTGCAAGAAAATATTTGCCGTTTACCTGCGAAAACTGCTGTCAAATATGAAGTTGGGCAATGACAGGAGAAGGATGCAGGATCTAAAATTGCGGTCAGAGCTCACTCTAGATCCAGAAATGGTCTGGACACTGTAAGAAAGCAATAGTGTAATTAAACATTTCATTACCCCTTTGCACATTTACTGAATTCGCATAGTCCTTAAAGTAATAGCGCTTCCAGCTATCCTGGTAACATTTTAGTTTAGACCTTCAATGCTAAATTCTACTACGCCAACCATACTTGAAATCCTCTGCTGCAAGATATAAATAATATAATGTAATATATAATATATAATGTATAATAAGATTTTGTATTTAAATAGCGGCCAAAGAATATGAAATAAATTCAAGTTCAGTAGTGCAGGGATACCGAGCTTGACCGTGTTGCCACAAAGCAATCCTCTAGCGCTCCATTCACTATTTTCGTACCAAGATTTCTGCTCTCGCATTTATTTGATTTGATTCCGAGATTCCTTCGGCATTTTCCGTCTATAAAAGTCGTTAGTAATTTGCCTTTTCCATTGTAAAATGTAGCGGCAATTCAGATTTCCACTCGATTTCACATTTTCATCCTCCTCTTTCCGAAGGAGAAGAAGGAAAACACTTGAGGCATTTGTTGATTATAACGTGACCGTTGATCAACCCTGCTTTTCAGCTACACCATCTCGTCCAAAGCACTTAACGAGCTCTTCGTTCATCTTAAATTCTGTGTGTTGAAGCAGGGTGCATTCCTTGCCCCCACAAAACCTCTGCGGTGACAGCATAGTTATGTGGGGTGGCGGTTTACAACTTCGCTAGATGGTGAAGCTCGGTACCACTCACGGGCTTGCCACACCGTCAATAGAGTTTAACTTCGCATGTCATGCAGTGCCCCGCGATGTATACTTACCAACGGAGTTTAAACCAACTCGGTGACATGTGGAAAATCGAGCAGGTCGAGTAGCTTGACTCATCCAGTCAATTCCGCGGATCACTATCATAATTATCAAGTAAAAACCGAAGTATAACTGATGATGGTAGACAGTTCGAGCGCATCTTTGAGTGAGATGCGTTCGACGATGATGCCATGGTGTTGCCATACTTGCCACTAGTTTTTGTACAGCATCCACCAGCTTACTGGTGCTGGCAAAGGGCAGTATTTGGTGGCTTGCTGAAATAGCTTAGTACGGCGGCTCTTTCGTTCATTTGAATTTCATTGAGCTTTCAACTCCTTCAAAAGTGAGGGATAACCCATTAGTGAACTACAGCGCGGCCCATAAATAATGCCACAAAGACTCAGCAGAGGGAGAAAACGGTAAATTTAGTGTAATTTTATCCAAATTTTAGCCCAAATTTAAAACTCTACATGCTATGCCTTGCCGATCACGGTGGGACAGCTTTACTCTCGGTGGCCATCGTGTAGGCAACTTGCAGACCGCGTCGCAGCACCTCTTACCGAATTTTATTCATCATTTGTTTCAAGGACGCTGTTGGACAGTACCTTTCTCTTCGTTGAGTAGAGCAGGTTTTACCCTCTAGGACTGCCAATAGATGAAGATCAAAAATTAAAGCTGGTGGAATCATGGCTAGTCTTTCACATGTACGGAACTCGACGGATGGACGGGAAAGCGCTGCCACCGCTCTATTCCTTTTGCTGTTGGAATCGTCGCTCTACCTAAATACGTGTTTTGCTCTTAAATAGCGCGTTTGGGTCCAGTGAAGGCGAGCTTTTATTGTTGTGTCTATCGGACAAAGATTTCACCGATTTCTGCATTTTTACACGAACACCTAGGGTGGGTGGGAAATATTAGGTTGAGTCATAAATTTTGCAACATTTCTGTTTTTTTCTGGAATCCAAAGTAAACCTGCTGAAGTGTTATATGTTGTTTGAAAGCCTGTTGTCTAGCGACTATTCCAAATTATGAGTCGTAAATCTTTCTTGCGTTTTTGAAAAGTTTCATTCTCTATAATGATGATCACTCAAAGTGAAAAAGTGTGTGATTTCAATTTCAATTAATTCAAGCTCAGCAGCAACCCAACGACGGGGGTCAAACACATTCAGGAGGTCACCGGCAAGTTCTCTCCTAACCAAATAAGGTATTGGTGGTGGTACCAGAAATTCCTTTCCGTCGAGAAGGGCAACAACGGCAAACCACTCCCGGGGAGATAAGCGTCTGTAAACGAAGGGCGCCTGCACAAATCCATCGAGTCGAATTCTTCTCAAACCACATCAGGACTGTCCGCTGATCTCCACAACTCCCACTGAACAACCGCTCCTCGGCTGCAATAGACTGGAAGGTCGCCAAAATCGCCTTCGTCAGTGATTCATGCTTTGAAAGAAACCCAAGTAAATCGCTGTGCTTCCGACTGTCGAAAGCTGCTGCAACGGTTCAAACGAGGAGGTTCGGATCGAATCTTTACGACAACTGCGAAGCCGGAAAACAATAGCTTGGACGCAACGAGCTGGGGTTCTGACGTCAAAACCGGAGTCCACCGAAAGAAGCTCCTGCTATGCGTTTGGAGGATCTGTAGTGGTCCAGTGCACCGGAAGCTACTCCACGTAGTCAAACCATCTTTTTTGCTCACTTTTGCCAACAACACGGTTAGTTCCTGCAAAAATTAGTGGAGAAGGAAGTCGATACAAGCCAATGTTTCATCCAAAAGGGCAGCAGCCGACCGCTTACAGCACTTCAGACGCTGGCAAAAATTTAGGAATTGGGCTAGACCGAAATCAAACAACCACCATACACCGCGGACATTGCTTTGTCTGTCAACTGTCTGCTTCGGTCGGTGGATCACTTCTTCCATGGTTGGCGCTTCGTCAAAGTCGATGAGGTCACGGCGGTGGTACACGACTTCATCAGGTCGAAATCGACCAAATTCTGTAGAGATGTAATCCCACCAGTGCATGAAAAGCGGAAGAAACTCATTGAGAGTAACGTCAATTACTTCGTTTAATTCAATAATTTCTCTTTTGTGGTATAATCCTATTTTTGCTAGAAGGCAAATTTTGTTGCAAAATTTATCACTCAACTTAATATGTTAGGAAACCTTAAAAGATGTAAAACTACGAGGTGCAACCATTCGTTGCACACCACCAGGTTCTTCAGATGTAAAAGAAGATGTTTAACATGGTTTTATTTTAACCTTTCTGGGATGACTCAACTTTGGTAAATTTTTCATCAAAGGAAGCGGTGGCTGATTACTCAGCTTGTGCGACACGTTCCAGCTACGCTAGCACAGCTTTTCTACCCATTATTTTCTCCTCATAGCTGAGTCCTCGCCCTACATGGAAATCCGAGCCAGGAACCTGCTATCGGGTGCACGCGACAGCCGTCACCTCCTGCGAATCAGCTAATAGCGCTCTTAAATTATAACTAAGACCCATTTTTTCAAAGCTCTGGGGAAGGCCCCGAGGTGCTCTCCCTACATGATACCATAATACTGAATGGTCAACCACCAGTTTTAAGAAATTTAGCCACTTTGGAATCTAAACTCCAAATACCATCACGGACCAGAGAAAGATAGTCGATAGTTTCACGTGAGAGCTCATCACTTTTTGATAAGAGTAGCTACAGTAGTGATAACTGCAAGGAGTATAGCGCTATGGGTGTGCTATGTAATAGCTGGAACGTGGTTCTGTGCAGTTGAAGGAGTGGTCTATAAATAAGGTCACCTAATTTTTTTACAAAACTTATTAGCCCTATACTTTTTGAACCATGCGAGAATCTTGGCGACATTCGCAAAATATCAAGTGCCGTCCAGCATCCTCAACAAAGCTGTTTGAACCTTTCTAAATGCCTATTTTCCCCCTTCTTGTTTTTAGTTCTTATTCACCTCATACGCAAGCATTATATTTGAAGCTTACGTATGTAATATGTAGTGACTTGTGCGGGAAAAGGTCCGAATTGTTTTTCCGATAATTTGTGGTAATCACCAAAGGCCCAATAACTGAAGATTAGGCGACCTCTCCTTATCTGCTCAACATGCGATCATGCAATGAAGCACCTTGGCTAATTCGTGATCACGCTGTCGACTAATTAACGACCGGAGACGGCGACGTATCCTACTAGAATGTGCGTCACGTCCGACTGAAGTGACGTGATGCCAAATGATACAAAATAGGAATCGGACTTTAGAGAACGAATTCGTGAGGTACGCTCTCTTCATAACTGCGCCACCACGTTTGCATTTAGTGACGAAATAACGTTGATGCACTTGTCCGAGGACTAAGACCACATCAACGTTCTTTCGACACCGGTAAAGCTTAGCGGCCTAGCGATAGGGTTAACAGCTTCTCTTCCTTCATCAGGCAAGGGCTCTCCCTCCTATGAATACTTCTCAAAATGGTCTGCCTTCACGCGGTTCTCGCATTGTGCTTAGAAAAACCTGGAACGCAACAGAATAAGTAACTCTTACTCGTTCCGCAGTCGTAGAAAGATCTGCACATGTGTCGATCGTACATGCTATTACTGAGCAATGAGTGACGAACGAGTTGTCACACCGATTGCTGTTGTTCTGCTTCCTCCAAAAAACTTCCTGGAATAACAACAATTGCGCGCGGAAATCAGTAGAGATATCTCTGAATTGCACATCCTGTGTTCATTATAGGAGGCTGGTAAAAGATCATAGATAGGTAGATCCATTGACTGATTGATTGATTGATTGATTGATTGAGAGTGAGTGAGCTGAAGTGAGTGGAACACATGGCTAAGCTGTAGGCACTTTTCAGCACTCAGTTTTCCGGAGAATCAAGCCGCATACAACTAACAAAATTCTTCACTTATTTGAGCTGCAATGTATTCATGATGAGTTGCAGATGGCGACGTAGTCAGGTGGCCTAATCTCTAGCAGCATCTCAGAGTAACCGAAGGCAAGAAGATATCTACCATTCTATCACTACACGTCACTAGCGTGCCTTGCATAGATGACCCAATTTCAGGACTGTTTATCAACAATCCCGACCAAGTCTTGCCAAAATTCCGCGCCAATTTTGAATTCTCCGCAATCCAGACTCCTAAGAACATCCATCCGATTCAACACTCTTATCCTCTGGATCAGAGCAATACGTCGGCGGCAAGAAAGAATGAATGCTCTGATGGTTAGCGCTACTAAGTGGCATCTATCAATGAAGCCTACTCACATAAATGTGGCAAGAACGCTTCTGAAGCGTCGTCCGTCTACTTCTTCTAGACTGAAAAGGCTATGCTTCTCTGATGTTGCAGTGTGTAATGAGGAAGATGGTAGTAATTCAGAAAAAAACTGGATAAGTCTACCACCTGCTTTTGATCACACTATATTCCAGCATAGCATCCAAAAGAAAAATGAGCGATTTTTTGTTGATGGATTAATGGAAAATCGTAAATCACTGTTGCCTAAACATTGTTCGAATTCGAACATCGTTACAAAGCATTATTCGAAATCGAACATCGAGCGGAAAGAACATTGTTCGAAATCGATCATCGAGAGCAAGTATTGTCCAAACGCTGTTCTAAATCGAATATCGAGGCAACGTACATATAACTCGAGCATTTATGAACGGTGTGCGACGGTTCCCTCTGCAGCATAAGGGTCTCCTACAGCCTTTGCCGTTTATAACAAAGAGGCATTTAAATAACTTCTTCGAGTAACTGATGTTTAACTATCGATATTGTTTACGTCTTCTGAACCCTCATCACAAGCCAACACGCGATCCTCACTAGGGACGGACCAAAAAATTGTCGTTTTTTTTATTTCAGAAAACGGAAAACAGAAAATCGCGCTCATCAGAGAACAGAAAACAGAAAAGCCAAAAACGCCAGAAAGCAGAAGATTTTAAAATAGTTACTCACGTTGCGTAAGCTGTTTGAATCCAATTGAAACCGAAAGGTTAACTTTATAAAGGTCTAGGTTTGATAGAAATTATCCGACGATAGTTTCCCAGTAGAGTACTCTTCAACCTTTTAGATCTTGGCTATTTCCACATTCATTTTAATTTAGAACGCTAACCAAGAACGTTCAGCAGACCTTGAGTACAGGCTACTACTACAGGTTGCTCGTAAACAAGTCTGCAAGGTCACGAAAGCTGTGACAGCAAGGAGCTCACAAGGAAAGGCTCTCGGGCACATGTTTGAATGGCGAAAATAGATACCATTGCGAGAATCTCTTCCTTCCACATCGTAGAAAAAATGATTCTTTTTTGCTGGGTCCGTGAACCTAAAGAGTTAGGGGCTCTCAAATTTTACCGTGGGGTCTCACCGTCGGCGCGCACACACGTGCTATGTGCAACGTGTTAATTTATGAGAGATGGCGAAAGGCTGTGCAAGCGGATTTGTGGCTCAGCAGTGGGTGACGCTGCTATGTAAGTGAGAGACCGGGTGTTCAGTTCCCGAGTTCTGCCAAATTTCTGCATCTATTCCACTATAGGCCTACAAATGCGTGTTCAGTAAGAGCTTTTCATTGGTTGCCTACCTATATGCGACACTTCGTATTTTGCTTTGCACTTTTGGCAGGACCCTTGACCAGGTGGTCTATGAACCCTCCCAACTATAGACATAATTAAAGCAGCAGACGAGCAGCTCATGACGGCATGAGTCCACTAGAATAAGTGCCTATTCGTTTGACGTGTGCCACACCTGGTCAATGAGGGATCGCCGATGGTAGCAATGGCCCTCTTACTCGTTTTGGTATCACGGTGGGGTAGAAGTCGCTGGCGATTGCACCCTGTGGGCAGTGCAGGATCCACTGTCATTGTTATCTATCTAATCTATCTATCCTCTCCCGCACGTATCGTATACAACCGTAGTCAGCTGAAATTTAAAAAGCAAATAAAACACTCGTGGTCAGCACCCCAGACAACCCTCTAGGAGAAGTTGAAGGGTGGATTTTCCTCTTCTCGACATCTTGGGTAGTGAAAGTGCAGTAGTGCCGCTTCAGATTTACCTATGGTTACAAAAAATCAAACTTCAAGAATTTTTAAAAGCTTGACCTACCAGACGCGTTTCAAGACCAGTGTGACGAAGTGCCATTGTGAAATAGATATAAAAAGCTGGGTAGGTGATTATATCTAACAAGCAATGAATGCAAAAAATCGCCACCGCCGGGAATTGAACACCTGGCCCTTCTGGAACGAAGCAGCGCCTCTCGCCCCTGAGTTATTCATCGGCTTGCAGAGGAGCTTTTCGCCGCATCTCTTAAATCAACACACATGGCACATAGCACACCGAACAAGCGGTGCGATCCATAATAAAGTTTGAGGGCCCTGGGACTCAGCAAACAAGAAACATATTTTTCTATGTACTACATATTTGAAGTCTGGAGATTCTCGCAATGGTATTCATTTTCGCCGTACAAACACACGCCTGAGACTCCTCCCTGGTCATTTTAAACGACATAAGAGTACCAATTAAACGAACGAAAAAGTCAATGATTAAGAGCCCGATGTGTTTGATTTTTTTTACTTCAGCTGCCGAATGAGTGAAATAATTTTATTTAAAAAAATTATTTTTTTGAGAAAAAATAATAAATTCCATTTTGTGGGGCGCAGCAAGGCAGCAATCATGTCCTGCATTAAAATACTGGATCGCGCCGTGCGCACAAAAAGTTCAACGCAACGTTTATTTGATTGATAGTGTAAATACTGCTTACATGCAGAAAAAAGTGAGGATATGTGTGTTTTTACAATTGTTTGTGTTGCACCGCTTGTAGGTGTGGAACTGCATGTAAACAAAAATTTTGCTACCAATCTAATGAACATCGCAAAATTTCGGAGGGGGCATGGCGCAATCTCTGTTTTGAAAGATAAAATGGCTGCCTTCCTGCCCTTCAAAACAAGATTTAATTCCATGTTTTTACTCAAGAAATAAAATTTCAAACTAGGTGTCCTCCTATTGGAAGTAAATTCAAACTTCCAATAAAGTTATACTAAAATTTTCCCTGAATGAAAAATTATACTAACATTTTGGAGAGTCTCTAGTTTAATGTAGAAGATGCACATTCTGATTTGAAAGGTCTTACAAGGAAAGGTTCCCAGTTCAATGTGAGCTTTTTATTTACTGAACGCCTTTTCAAAGCCCTGGAAAAGAGGTGTGAAGACGTGTGCGCAACACTCGTCAACCTCTACGACACCCCACGAGATGTACCTCGGTGGCGCTGTCGGCATGGGTGCCGCCTCGTAGGACCATACCGGCGGGATTTTCACTTCGAGTCCGTGTGCTACCAATATTTTTGCATGTATGAGTTCGTTGTTATTGCGCTTTCTCATGATCACAGGGGTCAATTTTAGACTATCAATGCCTATCACAAACCATAGCTGTCTATTTGCGCCTTCATATGTGCTAGTTTTTCGACTATTCATATCTGAACCACCACCATATCATACCGTATCACCAGTGATACCGTAATTGTACACAAATACGCTTATATTGAAAGTGGGTAACTGGTATAAAATAAACAGTTACCTTCTTTTATATATAGTACAATATATAAAATATATAAGATATACTTATACTGAAAGTAGGCAAATGGTACAAAATATTATGCAAAAGGGTACCACCCGTGGCTTTTCTTTTGATTGCAGACTACAAGCCAGACCTACCGACAGTTCTGCACTCCGGTGTTTCGGCTGTGTTTGTCCTACGCGTGGGTGGCAGCTGTTATTTTGATGTTCACCCAGGACCCCTTTCAACACCCACACAAATATTACGCGTTCAGCGAAGAAGAAGTGGTCATTCCTTGCCAGGGAAAAGACTGTTCCTCACCGACTTTTGTAAGATGCTGCTGGTGTGACAAACGCTTTTGTTTTAAGTGTTTCATAGTATCGTACCGTAGCTGTTGACTAAAGGGGAAGAGCAAGACAGCACTTTTTATTTCCAGAGAAATGATATGGTGCAGATATGAATATTAGGTTGATCGAGAAGTCCTGCAACACTTTACGCTACTGCCTGTTAAATTTGTTAAAGCTCTTACAGTGTTAATCTTGTGTGGTGACGTCACAGTACAATCTCGAAGCTTCCTCAAGCATACTATATAAGGCTTCGTCGAGTACGAATACAGCAACAATGTCTGCGATAATAGCAGCAGCATGCTACGCCCTATCGTCTACTACGAATTTCTGCAAGGCCATTCCGCAAGGACTGCAGCCCCATCATCTGTGCTGCATTCGAGGAGGAAGTCATTCACTATTCCACAGTGGCCCGTTGGTGTCAGCGCTTCAAGGCTGGAGATGTCTCTCTCGAAGATCGATCTCGTTCCGGACGCCCCTCTGTTGGACTCACAAGGCATGCTTCACTGGGAGTTGCTCGATAGTGAGACCACAGTCACAGCACCTGTCTACGCCACACAGCTCCAGATGGCCGACGCCATGCGCCAAAAACGTCCAGAACGGGGAAATGTCTACCTTCTGCACGGCAGTCCTCAGTCGTCCTCATGTCGCAAAAGTGAGTCGCGAGAAAATCCAGGAGTTAGGCTGGGAAGTTCTGTCCCATCCACCGTACTCTCCAGACCTCGCTCCTCCTGACTACCACCTCTCAGAGCTCTGAAGCGGCATCTTCGAGGTAGAGAGTTCGATGATCGACGCCAACTGGAAATGGAGATTTCTGAATTATTTTCCTCGCAGCCCTCGGAAGTCTGGCGGAAAGGAATCGAAGGGCTGCCTGAAAGATGGGGCAGACCTTAGACTTGGATGGGAAGTACATCGTAGACTGAGTTTTTGTATATTGCATTATATTTTATTGTATTGTAATATTATTGTGCTAGTGTTGCAAGACTTTTCGCTCAACCCAATAGTTGAAAAGCTAGCACATATGAAGGTGCAAATATACAGGCTTGGTTTGCTGTAAGCATTGATGGTCTAACATTGACTCCTGTGATCACGAGAAAGCGTAATGACAACAAAAAAATGTTGGCAGCACTCGGACTCGAACTGAAAAGCCCGCCGGTGTAATCCTACGAGGCGGCACTCCTACCGACCGCGCCCCATCTCGTGGGGTGCCGTAGAGGTTGATGAGTGTTGCGCACCCGTCTTCACATCTCTTTTTCAGGTCTTTAAAAAAGCGATCAGCAAAAACTGACAGTGGTTCTGGACTCTCAGAGGCTCACAGGGCCTGCATCCTGTCAAAATAGCATCGCAAAAGCTCATCATGAGTGGGGAACCTTTCTTTGTTAGGTTAGTTAGAATATTGTTCAATTTGACGTAAAAAGTGTCCAAGTTGATTGTACATCTCGCAGTACAGTGCAGAAGGCGACGACGCCAAAACGTAAGCCGTAATAAAGAGCTATTCCTACCTTGGTCACGCTGAAGAAACCACTCGTCGATTACAATGTCCACGTTGATTTGAAAGGTGTCCCATTCGAGGTGAAAATGGTGCATATGTTCTGTTTTCTGGTCAAGTTTTGCCCAAAACAGCTGAAAAATCAGAAAAAAAGGAATATCGTTCATGCCTGACCCTCGCGTCAAGTGCACTCCTCGCCTGGTGGAAAAATCAGTAATATTCGTTATCAGTGGTTGCCGTTCCATACTGTCTATCTGTTGTTATGTCAAACATATTCACTTGATATCAAGAAAAAGTTTGAGGTGTGAGTCTCGTTGAACGAAATCCATTTTTGGAAGTCGCACGTTTGATGTCTCCTTCGAAAGATTTATACGGTTGTTCGATTAAATTAAATTCCAAATATCGAGTTACTCGCTTGTTCGGTCAATCAACTTTCAAAAAAAAAAATCGAGCTAGTCCTATACGTAGCAGTGGTGGTTACGGAGTCCATTTAGCGGTTAATCCAGAACTCGTTTCTGAGCCCTACTTGGGAAAAATCGGCAAGCATAACTCGCAGAGCATAACTGCAAGCCATAGCACAGCCTGTTGCATTCACAGCAAGAATATGTATCTCATATCGTACAGCTCGTGATACGATAAAATCGTATTCTATAGTAGATCTTGCATCTGTCGGGGTCTCCCGTTACGAATATCTCCATTATCCGAATTACTACTTTGCTGAACAGTCAGGTGACCCCGTTCGTCCTAGGTCATTTCTTATAAAAATAAGTTTCGCACGCGCCAATTTCCACGTACTCCTCCTTAGGTCACTTTCGAATATTTTTGGAATCCCTTCCCTTTGAAAAACGCTAAACGTAGGAATCACGAAGATCAGAAAGAAGCAGGATCTCGATAAGATATCAATTACAGTGAAGTGCGGATAAAGAGCGACATTAAAACAGCTGCATTTTTACAATCGATTTGAGTTCTTGTAAGGCATTTGCGTCACTTAATCTCTGATCTTCGTATGCTCGATAGGATAGACATCACAGCTGAGCAGTACTGCGGGAGATCAGCACGCTATTTCCTTATTACGCCGAGTTAGGAAGCGCGAGCAAAAATGCTTGAAGATCAACGCGATCAGACCAAGATACTGATTACACAGCTCGCGTCACTATATCCTAGTTCTCGCGCGTTTTTTTCCGTATGCTCTGTTCAGGGAAAAGAATCGTCATCTACTGGTCAGCTACTGAAGTGGGGACAATTGGACGCGCGAATGTTTCCACTTGTAAATCTGCATAAGTATGCATTCACATGTGTGTATCCTACATACGTATATATTTTCTTGTGTTGGAAGCAAAAAGTGTTGATTTCGGGACTTTCACTGGCAACCACTACCTCGATGTGTATCCTAACTCCCACTTTGACTCCTAGCATGGAGTTTTAATGTAACGATAACACAATTTCGTCCTGTAGAAATGCCTAATCTTGCACATCGAAGTAAAAACACTTAGTTGGTCTTTCCCAAATGAAGGAACTTCTCACGAAATTCTTCAAGAAAACAAGGAAAGGACTATTAGGGGGGGGGGGGGCAAAAGTAATGAGACAAAATAAAAAAATCTTTATCTCCTTATAACTCAATTACAATTCAACGATGCTGAGGGCTGTATTTGTCATTAAGGGCAAGGACCTTGCTGCCATCGCTCAGCCAACTTCCTGATCTCATCCTTCCAGAGGTTGTCAAGGACTGCTCGGGTTCTTGTGTCCCTTCCGACTAGGAAGTCCTATAGGCTCAATAATAGTGGTAGTTGCATGGAGAGATGTCCAGCGAATACGGTGGGTGAGGCATGTGAACGTAGCCCAGCTGGCCAAGCTTATCCGTGCTTACTTGTTCCCGATGGGGTGCGGCGTTGTCGAAGAGGAGAACCTTCTTGAAGCGCTGCGAATGAATAAGAGCGAGTCGCCGGCCCATCTCTTCTATTTCGTTCCCCATGGCCTTGGAGTCCATCGTCGTGCTTTTAGGAAACAGCTTCCAGTATACCGGTCCATGAGCGCAGACCCAAAAGCTCCAAAGATGCTTCTCGCCGTGAACATCTCGCCGAACGAAGGTCGGTAACAGGTCACAAGGCCTCATCCAGACTCGCTGCTTGGCAGCGTTAAGGTAGAAGACGTACTTCTCATCTTGCGTGAATATTGAGCCCAGGCTGCTCGGGGTTGGGAATTGGGGGAGATTTGCGCGACACAGGTCGACTCGTCAGACTGGGGTTTCGGCATGAGACAGGCTGGGATTTTTGGCATGCTTCTGGAAAGGGCGGAAGTGGTAACTTCTCAGATGGGCTTCAGTAAGTAGCATACAAACATACAAATACAACAAGTACGAATCTAGACTCCAGCCACGAGATATATGGACACGGCATGGGATGTCTCATTACTTTTGCCCCCCCCCCCCTAATATAAGGTACGGCAGATGGCTCAACCTTCTGTCAAAGCTAATAGCTATTAATTTTAAATGCAAATGCATCAAAATCTGAGTACCGACTGCGCTGACACAACCTATTCCGATGTCTCTGAATTCTCATTGTTCTCGAACAGAAGGAGACTACTACACGGTGAACGACAAAAAGAATGTCTACCGTTATCCGGTAGATTCGTTTTATACTCCCATCCTGACACACGTAGAAGGAATCCTTAAGTAGCGTGCTATTAGAAAGCGCGTTAATTCATGGTCATAAGAAGCAGAGGTGCGAGGAATAATGGACTGGAACTGTCAGACAGAACGCTGAGGAAAGCCATATCAAGAAAATAGACACTTGACCGTATAAGCTCCATTGGCGACTTTCTTGCTCGAGAGAATGTGAGGGTGGAAAAGAGCAGGGTGAGTAGAAGACGCTAGTCACCAATGGAAAACTCTTTAACAAAGCCTAGTTATAAAAATGCTCGGTGGCAGTTTTCGTCGCGAACCGCTCATTAGTGAAGAAGAGCACGACGCAAACCAATAGCCTATGCCACAGGACCAATAGCCTCGTAAATTTCCGCTCACTGACTGAAAAGTAGAAATTGTGGTCACTGCTGCTTGAAGATGGCCCCGTGAGAATATGTAATTTCCCCACCTCTCAACATGGACAGAGTGTTAGGAGCTTTATAGGGACGGCACACTAGCTCGCACTAGGAGATGCTAGCATCAATGGCATCATACAGCATCGCTGGATTTTTTTAACCACCAACAATAGGCTTCGTGTGCCCAAAATTTGAGTCACGTTGATTGTGCCGTTCTGCAGGAAAAAACTGCTTTCAAAAACTTGCACCGAGTTCATTGCAGCCTTCTCGTGAGGAGAAGAACTGGCTATCCTAGTGTTGTGAACATCTTGCTTGGAGAAAAGAACCCGACAACGGCGACAAAATTTGGATGTGATAATCGGCTTGATGTTCACTCAGAAGCGACAGTTGTCAAGTGCTTCCATGGAACAGCAACAATCTAAACCAGTGGCGTAAAAATGCGAAATACTCCGCGTAAGATTTCTATGAGATGTGGAATATGGCATCGGCAAGGGTACCCTTCGAACAGAACGGAACCTACCATGATCTGGCTTGATACTCACGCGCACGACAAATTGCAGCAGCTGCCAATATAATAACAGCTTTAAATTCCTGACACCTCTCGTTGAATAAGTGCCCTTACGCAAAAAAACGCATAGCTTTACACAATCAGAAAACTTCGTTATTGTCTACATCGAGTTCTCGAGCCCATTCCGCATTCTCGAAGGTTTGACTTGCCGGCTCATGTCTTCCCTGAACAACTAAAACCTCCCGCTTTGGCAAGATCAGCATGGGGCGGTCAAGGTTTGGGAGATCAGCAATACAAAATGGAAATGTACAACATCCATCTTTGGATGAAGAAACGGTTGGAGCAGAAAATGTCTCAAAGAGCTGCAGTGTCCCAGGAAGCGAAGCTCTCGAAACTGCATCGAAAGGCAGCTCGTTGCGACCACAAATTGAAACAATCTTGATACACGCAAGAACGAGAGCCATCTGCTAACTTGCTAAAGGTATACTGAGGTAGCTAGACAAGCCAGTAACTGAGATGAAAATCAGAGGACTTTTAGAACCAGACACCTTGAAGCTGACTTAGTGTGGTATGATATCTACATCAATACAACATCATACGAAGAATTCCTCGCTCCGAGCCCTTCAGGTTGATCTCGCAGATCGTCAATTCAAAACTTACCAGGTCAGTACGTGGCCCACAAAAATGAGTGTCACCGTGAATAAAGACAAACCCTTTCTGCTGCACAACGGGTATAAGCCTGCGACGAAGTACGAAATAAATGGTGCCTCATTATAGAGTTGTCAAACGACTGAGGACTCTGGCAATCTATTCGAACCCCCTGAGCTTTTCGTATCGCATTGGCCAGATCGTAAGGAGAGCATAGACAGCTCTTTCCTCCATGCTTCGCAGCGTCCACTGCAGCAATCCAACAATGCCTATCCGCCTTTATAAATCCTACGTTTTGCCTGAACTGGAGTGCTGCTCTCACTCCGGAGTCCATGCACTAAAAAGGAAATACGTCGCTCGAAAAGTGTAGCAAGGCTTCTCGAGGCTGGTGCATCGCGGGCTACATCCCAGTTCAATTTTGAGACGCCTGCCGACGTACAATGAGCGCTCAAAGCCACTTGGCCTGAAGACATTACTGCAAAAATGGATATCTGCGGATCTCATATTTTTTTCCGCATTCTCCGTGGTGAGGTAAGACTGTTTCTCAGCAGGTTTTATTCCCAGTGATCGTTCGGGTGAGTTTCAACTAGGCCAGGATTTAATATAGAGAACGATACAGCTTTTCAACTTTTTTATTTGCTAGGTCGCTTCAATACTTACCTAGAAAGCGTCTTGAAGAATGATCGCGCATTAGGACAAAACCTAGAAAAATTAGCCTTTTGCAATGCCTGAGAATCGGCAACGTAGATAAGGTGAATAAGAAACTTTTATCATCTGCCTTCAATCTGGATTTCAAATGTGCCAGAAACACCCGGCTCCATAGTAAGTGCTTTGTGTGGTTTATTTGTGACTGCTTGCATTTACTCGCTCTTTTGTTGCTGATTACGGTGTATGCTCCCCGAGTTTAACCTTTTTATACCAAGAAAGGGCCGTCTTTTTTGCATTGTTACATGCACTCAAGTATTTTTTTCTCGTCCAAGCAGCGCACACTGCGCATTCCCTGCAGTTCGCATGGGTTGAGGGAGCCAACACAAACTGAATCAAGACGTGGGCTATTGTCCTATGGTAGCTGTCCATTTCCACAACTTTTCCGACTTAGAGATGCCACGGGCTTCTTGTCCTAGTTGCCGATTCCATGGAATGGCAAGCGTAATCTCCAGAACCTACCTACGTCACAGCTGGCTGACGCAGAGGGCAGGCTTCGTCCGTCTCAGTAATGCATACATGCTCATCACATACCAAGCCGTTTTCATAACAAACAGATCGGATACGATCGTTGTATACTGAGTCTGACAGTTCTGCTGGGTTCCTAAGCGTCGCCGTTACCGTCTGCTTGTTGTTGCCTTGTTCACTTTTCGCCTGCTTTCTTCCTTTTTCTATTTTTTGGTAAGTAGTTCAATCGTACGGCTTATTTTTATTCGGTTTACGTTTGTGGTATGTCCCTGAGAGGTGTATAAAAAAATAAATAAATATTTGTGATGGGCATATCCAGTAACCAAAGTTTGTGCGAAGTTCGTGATTCCCAACTCACCAGTCGCATGCCTGCTCCTGCGAACGAATTAGGTGGGCCGGCCACGTAATGTGGAACGTGCTATGGATGAATGGAGACGCTGCTGGCGCCCGCTCGGCAACTCGATGATCAACAGGACATACAGTAAATGGGAGATCGATGAGGAGCGGGCGAAATGACATCAAAAACACTGCGGTCGAAAACCCGAGAGCAGAAGATAGGAACTGCCTGCATGAACGGCCTGCTTTATAGGAAACTGATCGGTGAGAGTTTTCAGGAGACCACCATCCACTGACGCGATCCCCTTTTCGAGCCAGTTGAAAAGGATAAAGCACGGCGAGAAGCAATCATTTTTGGAATCCGCAATGCCTTCTACTTCTACGGGACATCATGGAGGCAATCTGAATGCGTATATGCCCTATACAATGCCTTGAAGTGGTCAGCCAATGAATAGGTCAGTGTTTTTCCTTCCCAGACAAGTCTGGCTCCAATTTACAGACTGCGGAAAGGTGAAGGGGATGCTTGGTCTATGCAGAAAATCCGAATCAAACGCCTCGAATCAGTGTATCAGTTTTTTTACGAAATAAATGTTGAAAATAGGGGAGCGATGCAATTCATAGAACTTCTTATATGGATGCTTAGTTGCAATCAAAACTCTTGCGCCAGGCGGGTCTCGAACCCGCATCTGCTTTTCGGGCAGCGATGCAGCGCCTTACACCACCAGCGCTTTTGACCGAACAGAACACCCACTACATATATATATCCATATAAGAACTTCTATTTTCCATAACAGCCGCTCTATGCTTAAGTAAAACATAAAAATTCATAGAGCTGTTTGATGGCTTCAACCATATCCATGCTTACTATGGGTGACACTATTTTGTTAATGGAAAGCCTCGGATGGGTACGGACATAAAAATTTCGTTCTTGGCTTACGCTGGAAAATTGTCGGCGGTTTTCAAGTATGCACAGCCAAAAATAGGATGTAAAGAATGTGCACCTGAGTAGTGTGTTTGAGACGCACGCTTCTAAAACGTCCTTCGCATAATCTGTGGAAAATCCGGCACTTTTCCTTAGGGTGGAGCACCGATCGAGAAGCAGGGGTCGTCGAGGAGTGATATGCACGGTCCTGTGCATTTTCCGTCTTTTCCCCAATCTTTTGCTTCACTTGCGCAACAACCCAACATTGGAGGGTTGCTGAAGCAATGGCTTGCCTGTTCAGTTTCTTTCCTCTCCGTTAAATGCACCGGTGAAATCTGATTTTAAAAAACTTCCGGTGGCGACCCACAGTCGGCTGTCTCCACACTTCTTCCGTAAGCTTTCATAAGACGGTGATCAGCGTTGATGGCTAGGCTTCTATGCACTTTGTGTGCGGTGCGGCAGCACCATCGGAGGGCTCGACGTGACTTGCCTCCAAATCGTTGATCGCTTTCAGGCGGTCAACGTTTTGCTCACACCCTGTGCTTCACTTCTAACCACCCACCATCCTGTCTACGCCACCGCTCCCGGCAGGTAGCCTGGTCGGGGAACAGAAGTTGCGCACGCGCACGACGGGCCTCCGCGGCGCCCTGCGTGGGAGCGGTCTGACCCGAGCACGTGCCAGTTGCGTGCGGTAGCGCTCGCTGCGTGTCCCGTCCCGACCAGCGCTAAGCTGTCCTCTCATGCCTCCGTTGCGCCATCAGCTACGTGGCGCTGCGCTGGCGGCGCGTTTGTTCGCGGCTGACCGGGGACGTGCGCGAATTTTCGAATCGCCACCGCCGACGACCACCTGCTCAGCCTGCTCTGGCGACACGATATGTGGCGCAACACGTTGACCAGTGCGAACAACAAGTGCATGCAGCAAATTGCCAGATTTGAACGCCACACCAGAGGTCAGGAGATGAAAATGCACCCACTACGCGACGCTGGCGTCACGTACATGTCGTTTGAATTGCGCTGAGTGGCGAGCAGTACGGAGATTCTTAGAAGGTCTTTTCGCCATAACAAGAAGGGTAATGGGTAGCCGAATGAGAAGCAGACACCGTGTCCACACTTAAAAACACACTCTGAATAGTGCGAAGGCATGAATGGCTAAAAGGTGGATGAACATTTGACATTTTCTAAGTGACGAGTCCCTCCATAACAATACATTTAGATCATTCCTGACGTATATGTTCCAGCCCAGGGAATATTGTGAAATGAGTGCTTCCGGTTGATGGCACCTAGTGCTACGGAACACACGTCATCTCGAGGCAACACTAGTAAGCCGAGCATAATAGGCAGTGAAAAGAGCCGGCAGAATTCTTTGATTGATTTTCGACGTCAGCTAAGCTTTCCATGGTTGTCGAATGGGGTCGGGATTCGCGGCGAAGTAGGCGCTATAGTTCTCAGAACCATGTGTATAGAAGAGGCCTCAACAAACTTTGTACAAGACCAGGAACTGAAAAGAATCGCTCTGTCATGCAGCTGTAACTGCGGCAATGTGACGCACTCAGCGCTGTGGGCCTCGCCGGGCAGATTCACAAAACGTTGGCTCGAGCTCCGTCCTAAATGGAGCAGTTTTGTGATCGACCTCCACGTGCAGTGCGAAGTCTACAGGGTGCATAAAAAGTATTGAAGCACTAAACGAAAACGTTAGAAGTAACAACACATTATAAAATTTAACAAGTTTATATACAAAATGTCAACAATTATCTAGCGAACAGAATAGCATCACCTGTATTTTATATGGGCTTCTCTGCTGCGAATGCAGGAGCGAAGACGACGAGGAAAGGCATCGATGGTGCGCCGCAAGCAGTCCACGTCGATTTCGTTCTTTGCTTTGCCCTTCAGTGACTTGATACTTTTGTGCATTCAACCTGTGAAAGTGTTACATACTCTTCAAGGACCTCCTAAGTGCTGATTCTGGCAGAGGTCTCGCTGCTAGGAAGGCGCATCCGGCCATTATCATGGTTTGTGCATTTATTACAAGCGCCTCTCGTTTTCGTGGACACAGAAGTGAAGATAAATCAGTACAACTATCTGTATTGATGTCCTAAAGAAGCAACTGGTTCCTTGGCTCGAATCCCACCTCGAGACTAAGCCGTATGTCAGCCAGCAGGATCAGACGCCTGCGCGGACTCGAGGATTGTTCAGGACCGCCAACTTGAAGGACTTCATTCCGGCAGGCAGAGGAATGACCTCGGATCTATCCTAGTCCGAGGAGGCTCCATAACTAAAAAGTATTATATGTAACAAATCCACTTGGGACTTACCGAGCGGCTCCTACAGAACGACATGGGCCTAAACAAGAAAAGTCAGAAAGAAAAAATACGAAAAATTTCATTTGTTGCGGTTGTAAGCATGCAAAGTCGTGCGCCCTTCTTACCATGTTAGATCCTGGTCATAACATGTCAGTCAGCTGTCAGCACGCGGCATGCCTCCATTCCGTCGCTCTCTACCCGCCGAGACGGCTGTGAACCGCGGCGTTTTTTTTACTTTTTTGTTTGTTCGCCCGTTTTTGATTTCTTTTAGGTTCCAACTCGTTCTCTAGGAGCTGCTCGGTAAGTCTGAATTCACTTTGTTACCTACTTTTTAGTTATGTGGACTAGGATAGATCCATGACCTCTGTATAGACCGGATTTGAATCCGCTGAATTACTCTATATAGGAAGTTTCGGAGAACAAAGCTTGTGCTACTTCCCACCAAAGTATGAAGTCAGCGAAGGATGATCTGGTCAAAGCAGGGAACGAAATCGACGTGGACTACTTGCGGCGCACCGTCGATGCCTTTCCTCGTCGTCTTCGACCCTGCAATCGCAGCAAGGAAGCCCATATAAAATACAAGTGATGCTGTTCTGTTCGCTAGACCATTGTTGACATTTTGTATATAAACTTGCTAAATTTTATAATGTGTTGTCATTTCTAACGCTTAGCTTTAGTGCGTCAATACTTTTTATGCACTCCGTAGATAGAGCATGTATGCGGATACCCACCATTCCGGCCTTATAGCTCACCATAGGAGAATGAAGTCCCTGAAGTCAGAATGCCTTAAGGCCCCCACAGAGTTCTGCGGCAGCGCCGCTCGCCGCAATGGTTAAGGATAGGGCAGGACGCCGCCGGCGGCGAGCTCTGTGTCTCTGCCCTATGGTTAAGCGTAGGACCGCGGCGCTGCCGCAGAACTCTGTGAGGGCCTTTCAGGTTCTGACGGGCAGAGGGTTCCCCTGCATGCTAAAGAATCTCCACTGCTAGTCAAAATTCCTTTTCACTGTGACATGTCGTCTTCCTGAGCCTTACAGAAAGCATGGGCAGGACATCCAAGTTGTAAGTATGTTGAAGCGTTACACTGCAACAAACTAAACTTTCTAAATCACAATCGCATAACATCCGGATGTGGGGGGGGGGGGGGGGAACCTTGAAAGATCCAACCACCTCCCATAATTGACAAGTGTGAAGTTTTCGTTGTAACCCCGAGCGATTGGATCCGACCGATAGCACCATAACAGAATGTCACCTTGCAACCCCTTCTTCTATACCTGAATGAGCATTTGATTTGACTCAAGAATTTCACGCGCAGCATCGGTGGCGTCGCATAAATTTGACCAAAGAGGCAACCTGCAGCATTTCGCGGACGTTTCAATGAATAAAATAATGTAACATGTTGCCTTTGTTTTACGTTCCCTCGGTGAATTTATTCATGCCTACCTTGATAATATCAACGTGCTTCCTGGGCACCCCCTCGCAATGCATTCGAGCACCATCCCCGTCATGGAGTCGTTCGACGCTACTAGTCTGTCTATGTCATGACCTGGCTACAGAAGCCATTTTTGTGCTCTTCAGTCAGCACCACGAAGTAACAGATGCGTTAGAGTTTTGCACTTCATAAACCTATAGAGTAAGTGCATATTGTGAAGTGTTCTTAACGGTCCTTAATTTGCGCAAACAGAGGGGTTAGTTTCCTACCAACGTCAGCTATTCATCTGTGACAGAGACGAAGGAGCAGTGGTGTCACGAAATGCTTACTGTACTGTCGATATGAAGAAGACTACACCTTTCCTGTGCCATGCGAATTGAAATGGAAAAGAGCCTTCGGATTACGGACAACGAGCCCAAGAACACCAAACGTTCTGATATTTGTCGTGTCTTCTTCTCCTAAGATCAAGCTGCAGCACATGTACTAGCAAGTCATTATCTTCGAAGTCCGAAAAATGGCTTAGGTACTGGGTATACCATTGGATGAACTCATGATTCGTGGATTCAGCTTTCGGTTTTGTGTCAAAACAATAGCTGAAAGACTCCGGTAGGAGGGGGGCTTGACCAGGTAGTAGGCCGTTGAAATCATTGAATCCATTTTATCTTTCCGATAACGAAGACCGGATGAAGACGTTAGGCTGCTTAATAATGGCTGGTTTAGTTTGCAACCTCGCTCGAAACAGAGGCATACAAAAGAAGCAGCGCTCATTTCCAGAAACAGATGCTTGCCCAAATTAAGCAGAAAAGGAGACGTAGGGAAAATTCTGTAGAGTATGCGTGCACAGAAGAGGAAGGAAATGAGTCCCGCACGGGTCACGGACGGATGGCTACCCGTTATGATTACGCGAGCCATCAAGCTTCACTTAGATGCAGGAAATAACGGTTCCAAAAGGCGACACTGCAATAGCCTTAAAAGAAAAACAAACTTTCATGGTGTAGTTTGTCCTTCATGAAATAAATGAGAAATAAGCACATTTACTCTGAACTGCCTGAGAATAGATGAAATCGTGCTGCTATGGTTGATCCTCATCTAGTCACATTAAACTCACCCAGCTCGCAACAACTTATATTATCGGCTCTATGCGACTCCCCCTTCCATTGTGTGGTCAGCAACCTAGCAAGTAAGGGAGGCAATCGCACTACATGGTCTCCTTGATTTGTCAAACCAAAGGTATGGAGCACGCTACTGAAGCAATTCTACTTCTGCACGCTAGGATAAATGACAACCTGATGGAGAACCGGGGTATAGCTATCACTGGATCCATTGCTACAAGGCGAAGGAATTCGTAGTGAAGGTGGAGGCTCTGGAGTACGAGACTCAATCGCGCAAAGTCTTTCATGCGTCCTGGAAGCCCGTCTAGAACACAAGACGCCAAGCTTAGCTTTAACGGCAAGGAGGGCAGAAAACGAGATTGGTCCTAGTCACTGCCAACCCAATACATTGGATCCGACATCGACTCAGCTAATTCGGGTCCATGCTTTCCTTTCAAACTCCGAATAAAGGAATCGTGCTGATAGCGGCATATTTTGAAAGGCGCGGATCTTAGAGTGATTCAGATAAAAGCGATTTTCGTCGAACCAAATTTTCGGATGGTTCAGATAACTGATTCTGACCAGAACACCGCTATCCTATTCGAATCGGATATCCGACTTCCAATACGAAAAAAGGTGTTTACTGAATCATCCGAAAATTGTTTAGACAAAATCGCCCTTATATGAATCGTCTTAGGGTCAGTGCAGTTCAAGAATGGTATTATCCGCTTGATCCGTTTATTCAGGATTTGAAAAAAATGACGGATCCGAATCATCCGAATCGGCATAGGATCCCACGCAGAATCTGCTCCAGAGGACCAATATCCATCGGAGGGTTGGACCTGAAACGAGATGTCATATCTAGGTTTAATGGTAGAAATGAGGAGGGAAAAGAATGAGATCGGTCGTTGCCACTATCAAACGAAAAACTCATTCTTGAAGTCGAACTCCAAGGTCCACTGAAACTGGAAGGAAGTGTGAGGGTGAAAGGAGGCGATTCCACCGTCGAGAAGAAGGAAAGAGTTTTTATTAGACGCACCACTTTTGTCTAGCATAACTTATGCATTTATCTAATTCCTTTTAAAAACAAAACTGCTCACCAAGTCTTCTAGCTACTCTGTCAAGTGTTACCCGCTCTCTGGGTGTTCGCGCACAGTTGTTGCACATTTAGCTTAATATTTTCAGTTTCTGACTCATTCAGGTTGCTTCTTCTCTCCTTTATGATTTTGGTGCTAGGGGTGCAAAATATGTTTAACATAAGCCGCTTGTAAAACTACTGCACTTCTTCATTGGAAATAGTCTATTGTTCCGGTGTCAAAGAGAGGTGCTCTTGATTTCAGCATTCGAGTGGCGCCCATCTACCGTTCGAATAATTGTGCGCTCTTGAGAAAATTAAAATATTCGAAAATTGTGAGCACCCGAATGATTTAGGGTGCTCGCAATTTCCTTCTTCTTCTTCTTCAGCGTTGGTCCCGCTTAGTTGCGGGGTCCGCTTTCCTGGAATGATGGCGTCACTTTTCCCGAATAAATGCCTGATCTTCTCAACTATCGGGGTGGCACAAATCTTTCCCGAATGGAGTCGTTGCGCACTCTGTCCAAACGCGTAGCTCCGGCCGTCCACCGCAGCATCTTCGTTTCCATTGCGCTGAAGCACCTTTCAATTTCTTTAGTAATGGGCAGCACTCAGCTCCGTAAATGGCTACCGGTCGGACGACTGCTCTGAAGATCTTCGATTTAAGCTGCTCTGGTATCTTCTTGTCGAAGATCACCCTCGTCAGAGGGCGTCATTTGGCTTCAACGAGTACACCGCCATCGGACGCGACTGCTGATCCCAGGCACTTGAAAGCCGAAGTACGTGGCAGATCAATGTCATTTATTACGTTGTCCAGAAAATTCTCAGCGTCTTGTGTTACTACTTTTCATTCATCTATTATTAAGTAAAAATTCAACTTGCATTGCGTATTAATACTATTTTCTGTTAAAAAAAAAATCGCTCTATCTGACTGGATAATTTATGTTTTAACGTTGTTTGATATTTCTGCTCTTGAAGGGCTTATTGAAGAATGTCGAAGGAGGAATTTCGAACGATATTTTATTCTAACTTCAAATTGGGACAATCCGCAGCGGAGACAGGTCGACAAATCAATCAAGTGTGGGGCCTAATAGTGGTGGAGAACTGCGCCAATGGTTCAGCAAATTGCGCCACTGCGCCAATGGTTCAGCAAATTTCGGAGCGGAGACTTCAGCCTCGAAGATGACTACCGTAGCAGTCGACCTCGAGCCTCCTGCAATTAGTGGAAGCTGAACCATCTGAGACAGTTCGCGGGATCTCGGAAAAGATGGACGTCAGTAAAACTGCTGTCGCGGGTGCTTAGAAACGCCTTGGGAAGGTGAAAAAGCTCGAGAACTGGGTGCCCCACGAGTTGAGTGGGCGGCAAAAATTCTCACGTTTCGAGATTTGTTCTTCCCTACTTTTACGCAGCAAAACTGACCTGTTTTTGGATCGAACGATCCCTTGTGATGAAAAGTGGATTCTGTGTGATAAAAGGAAGCGCTCCGGACAGTGGTTGGACGCCGACGAACCGTTGGCAAAAGTGTGCTGATTGGAACGGTGCTTATTTCGTCTAGATCCGATAAGATTTAAGGAAGTTATGGTAGTTCAAAGTGAAGCACTCAACACGTTAAGAGCTTTCCGACAACCTAATACCTTACTGGAGCTGTACTCATCTTCGCCAGTCATCAAATACTCGGTCTTTTTGACGTTAAGCGTGAGTCCAAATCTCTCCAAGCGATCGTACCAAGCTTGTACCTGCCGCTGGAGTTCAATCCTATCTTCGCACGCGAGTATTATGTACCTGATCAGCGTAAAGTAACGTCCAAGGGACTGGTCGCTGAAGATCATGTGATATGGCAGCCATAACGACGATGAAGAGCAGTGGGAGAGCGCAGACCTTCGATGAATCCGAGAGAGATGGGAAACTCCATCGACGTACCTGCTGGTGCTTGCACTCTATCCTTGGGCAAGAGTAGAGTAACCGCACCCACTTAATAAGCTCTTCGGGAACGTAATGCTGTCTTAAAGCAACCATATCAAGTGGGCAGAAGACTGGGATCTTCCACTTGCTGCCGAAAAGACGCAATGTCTTGTAATACAAGGCACTGCGTCTTTTCGTCAAGGCACCAAGCCTACTCTCCACTCTACAGACTCAATGGCATGGACTTGAAGCAAGTTTCTGATGTTAGAGACTTAGGCTTCCTTATAACGAGCGAGCTAAAATTCGACCTACATTACAAATTACTTGTAAAAAAGGCCAGCTTCCGGACTTACAATTTATTCAAGGTACTAAAAACAAATGATCCGGGAGCTCTTCTGCGTGCTTGTAATTGCTACGTAAGACCTATTATGGAGTTTGGTACTTCTATTTTTAACTCTTGTCAAAAAAAGGACACCGACCTTCTCGAAAGTGTTCAGAATAACTTCACCCGTAAGTTGTTCATGAGGTGCTATAAAATGAGTTACGAAAGCATCCTAACGGTTCCACGCAGGCTAAGCTGCTCGGCATACCTAGTTTAAGCAGAAGAAGGAAAAGAGCAGACCTAATTATGTTGTTCAAAATCCTCACCAGGAAACTGTCTCTAAATCCTGTTGAGTTTTCTGGAGTACCACTTACGATTAATAAAGCAGGTAAACTTAGATTGTATGCAGCGGTTGCAAGGTCGCAGGTTAAGTCTAACTTCCTCACTTACAGACACCTTAGGGAGCTAAACCTTTTCATTGGTGAGAATGACGATTTTCTTGATATGTCTGTCTCTCACTCTAAGCATCTCCTTATTCGAAGTGAACTTTCTTAGGTTATGCCGTCCTCACTTGCATGTTTTTGATTCCTTGCAGTTGGGTTTGTTTGTTCCGTTCGTTTGTTTATACCTCTTTTTATGCGTGCATTTCCGATGTGATTCAGCCACGAAATAAATAAATAAATAAATACCACTTCACGCGGAACACGATTGTAGGCCTTCTCCGAGACGTATGGCATCGACAGAGTGCTCGCAATTTTCGAACATTGGAATCCTAATATGGATAAATGGATAAATGGAAATAACGATAACGAGTTTTGAAGAAAAGTACATTTTTCTGAACACTCGAATTTCGGTACTTTCGAAAAATCGAACGCGATTCCTTGGACATTCGAAAAACGCAATTCTTTGACCACTTGAATTCGAGTGGGTCTTGGGAAAATAACTACAGTGGCTAAGAATTCAGCGGGAAGCACAGCGAGTCTCTTTTTCAGTTGTCATTTTTCATTCTTTCCATTTTTTTTGGTCATCCCTTTCATACTGAAGCAGTTAAGTCTGGTCTGTCTACACATGTTTGAAGACCGCTCACTTGCTTGGGACTCTGTCTTGCAAGGAATTAACCGAAGCGTTTTCGATGTTCTCTCGGGCAATCCAGCTGACACCCTCCTGCCTTTGAGTAGGCGTTCTTCAACAGCTGTACTTTCTTCCTAGCACTTTTCATTTCTCCTTTCATTCCGTTCATTTTTGGTACCTTTCTACCTATTGTTCTGTGGTCTAGCATTTCAAGCCTCACCGCTGCCTTGCTGGTGGATTTCTACGAGAAAATTACTTTGTCTACGACGAGATCCAAGACCTTTCATCAACACGCACACTCGCTCTTACGGACACCAGCCTTGGCACGGTCATACTCTTCGTGTGGAGAAAACGTCCAAAAAATGGTCGTTAACTTCGTGGTAAGGGCGCGTGTAACGCAGTCGGAGGAGACGCCGACTGTCGCCTGCACCCGATACCAGGTTCCTGGTTCGAATTTCCCGCCCAGGCCAACCAAGCCTTCCATCCCTCCGGGGTCGGTGAATTGGTACCAGAATTGTCTGGGAAGGATAAAGCGCTGACTTATTCATCGGCTGGCCACCGCAAGTCATTGTATGGCCAAATACGCATTCAAATCGCCTCCACAACATCCCGTAGAAGTAGAATGCGTGGCGCATCCCAAAAGGGATTGAGTAACGCCGTCCTTTATCCTTATCCTTTTAACTTCGTGGTGTCTGGAAATAGAGGGCATCTGAACGAGTGCTAATCTGATATGCTACACACGGACTTGAACATAGCTGGTGATCACCTGATCAAGGCGGGATTGGGAAGGACGGCGTCAATGCATCAGAAAGACGTACCATGGCTAGAGACCGGAAGCGATGCTGAAGAGCTAGGAGGAGTCATCAGCAGACCAAGAGATCGTCCGCCGCCGAATTAAAGTACATAATACATGGACGAATCGTATGCCCGCAGCAGTTTCTATCCTTGCGTTTATCTACGCAACCTGGAATGGTCTGCCAGACGCAGTTTCACCGACAGCGCCAAATGGCCCTAGTCATAGCCATGAGTCACTTTTCCAAGAACCAGGTTCTTTTGAGTCTTTTGTAAGTTGATGATTAGCGAAAATGCGGAGAGGTTAGCTGCAGATTCTGTTACAGTCGCCCTTGACTCGAACTCCTTTTCGTCGTAGTCATGAAATCGGCAATACTATCTGTAGCCGATGTTTCTGCACGAATTTTAGGTTGCTCACTTTGTTATTCAACTGCTTGAGCAATTTGTCCGACTGATTTCTTCGCTTTGTCGCACTTTTTTGTTTCAGCATATTAAGCACACTGGATTGCAACTCTCACGATCCTACATATATAGCAAAGGAGCACGTAACTGTGTGTAAGCCCGTTGTCTGTTTCTCGTACCATTCCCTATTTTTACTGAAGTTTTTTTTACTGTAATGAAGAAAGAAGACCTAAAGAAGAAAACTGCTCCCTAGCCTAGACAAACTAATAACTGCACGTTTAGATGCACCTATGCTTTAAAGTTTGTTGTTCGTTGCTAAACAGCAAAACAAGGGGATCATTTTCAGCCAAGAACTTCAATATTGGGCGAAACCATCCACTAGTGACGCTAAAGCGTCAAAAAAAAAAACCAAAGGCTAATGCTTTTAGGAAATATTTTGCTGCCACAGCACCAATATATGTGTAGAACTGAATATCTTATTCTTCGGAAAACAACGAAAAATAATAGAATTTATATTGAAAGGCACACCATGCAGGAATCCTACAAACCGAATAGAACAGCCTGTATTGCGTACTACTACGTAAGCAGGCGCTATTGCATAGTATTAAATAGGGGGTACAAACAAACAATACGACTATCGCCAATCCGTAATGAGTGTTCATTTACAACAATGACCAGGTGATAAGGCAATACTCGGCTTCTAAGATCACAGATATGTACTGCTCCAGAAGTCCTTCGGCGATGCTCGCCCTATAGGCCGCACCTAGATCCTATACAAGGCACTACAGCAGGTGGTTCCGCCATCGTCATCGAAGGTTTTCACGCTCACTACACTAGTGTGTATGAACAAGATGAGGCGACAACTAGATGAACGAAATAAAAACGGCGCTTGGACGCAAAAGCCGACTATCACCATAGCACGATCACAATCCCAATCGGAAGCGAGGCAACATACTGAAGTAATTAAATGGTCGGGTCACCTACGATTCATCACATTATTTTGATCACAACTCAAGGGCACAATACATACCATAAATAGTTACAGACCATTTCGATGAAAACGAAAGAATACGCCTTTAGTACACATGGGAGGCAGTACTATCCTTATCAACTAATTAGATTTGAGGCGCTAGCCACCAGTAGAGGCTGCACCGATCACATGAATCCTTGTCCAAAAACGTTCCGACAACTACACCCCAAATAGCCATTAACGCTAAGCGTCTAAGTCTTCTGTGCTCTTCCATTAACAACTATCATAAAAGAAATGATAAACAAATATTCAGTAAGACCAAAAGAACCAAATACTACAATGCCGGCACATCCGTGAGAATACCTATAGAACGGAACCATCCACTCTTCGAGGTGAACGTCTCCTACCATAAACCAGCGGTCGGATTACTCCCTGAAGAAATTTCTCAATCAGATTTGCTTTTTAAAAAACATTACGCTGCTAGTAGCATAGCAGTGTAGAGACAGTGTTCCACAAAATCCTCGGAAAAGATACAACCCACCCTGTTTCTTCGATTGCATTTGGTTGAGCGACAGTCCCTGTTTCACAGGAGTGTTTTTTGAAGCAAGGTTATCCAGGTCAATCAGACCAGTCGTTCCAGCCCATGTCCTACCAATTTTAGTTTGCTTCAATGACTTTTCTTCAGGCGAAGAAGCCTGTAACTGCGCAGTTGACGTCTGTTGTAGCAATGACGGACTACATCCATCAAACCAGCATAATTACCGATTTCCCTGGCGAGTCACCGTGAGCGAAGCCGCTTGACGAAAAACTGAGAGTATTGAGCATGTCATCTATACCGCTTGAATTCTGGAAATATCTAACGTCAAAAAGAGCCTTTTAGGGTCACACGACCAACCACTACCACGGTCACAAAATCACAAAATGCAACAGCTGATTGTGCAATCGACCGCCACGCACTGCTGTTATACTGTTGGGAGACTTGAAGTTGGAAACTCCGACACAGATCCAAAAGAAATGAGACGTTTAGCAGTTTCCGTACTTTATATTTCACCTTCTGTCACTCCTGCCAATTTAGGATAATGCTGCTGGGCTTCTTCGCAGTAGAGAAAACAGAGTACATGCAATCATAAAATGAAAATATGGTGAAGTCGTAACACAAGACTGTTTGCTATCTAAACAGTTCCATGCAGCACTAATGCTCTTCAGGAATTCTTTATCAGCGCTATTTCATGACACTATTTCCTATTTTCTTGTTTTATTAAACTACTATCCCTGCACAACTAATAGCACTATTATGAGCTAATTTTACATGGAACTATATTCAAATACGAAACGAGTAGACACCTCACACATTTAAGGGAAGCTGTGGAACAACAGGAAGGATATGCGTCTACGATATACATCATTTTCACGTCAACTTGGACACTTCAAATCAAATTGAACACTCTCCTAAGCAAGCTTGACCCTTTCGAAATCGAACTCAACATATTCCAAATCAAAGCGAGCGTTTTCGAGACTAGGTTAGAGACTCTCCAACATGCTTAGAATAATTTTTTGTTCGACAAAAATTTAGTTGAAATTCCTTAGTTCCCTGCCCTTATAATTGAAAACAATGTTCGAAATTTTATAAAAAATTGTTTTTTAAGGAAAAAATAATTAAGTTTCGCTTCAAAGCGCAGGAAAGCCGAAATCACTTACTGCATCAGAAAATGAGATCCCGCATGGACTTGTCTGGATCATCGCGATTTCTATACGATTGGTAGTAAAAATTCCGTCTCAATGGAGTAGCACAGATGTAAACGAGATGTAAGCAGATATAAGAAAACACCTATCCTAACACCTGTTTCATTAAGCAGCAGTTACACTATCAGTTAAATAAAAGTCGCGACAATCTAGTCGAGTGCATGGCGCGATCTCTTCTTTTACTGCTCTAAATAAGTGATGCCTTAATGGGCTTTCAAATAAAATTTAATTCATTGTTCTTCTGTTTAAAAAATAAAAATTTTGTAAATTTACAAACAGGTTGTTCACCTATTGGGGCAGCGGCCGGTGAATTTCAAAAATTAAGGATAGTTATACTGAAATTTCCTTAAACAAAAATTATTCTAATTGCATTGGAGAGTCTTTAGTTCAATCTGGAGTTCGCTCGTTTTGATTTAGAAGATGATCAGTTTAATTTGAAAAGTGTCCAATTTGAGATGAAAACGGTATATTTCCCAAACCTAGTCCTAAGTGTGAGCTTTTTTCAAACCATCTAAATGCCACCATTGGAGAGGAATATAACGCTTATGAAAGAACAATTTCGAATTCGAGTTCTGTGAATTTAAACGACGGAATTCGTCAGATTTTCAAGACTGTGCAATCTCCAGTCTCCTCCTCTCATCGATAGAGCAATGTATAATTGATTTTACTGAGTAAAGTGTTTTTGAGTCAAGATATTGTTTCTTTTTATACAAGCCTTTAAAACTGATACACCTTTCCTTAGAACCTACTGTCTGAATTTCTTTCGAATTTTTTTTTCCCACGACGATCTGTAACATTTTCGGCTTTTCGGCTGCAAATTGTACATTTTGTGGACATGACATATGAACAGTAGAGTTCCATGCCTTAGACGACATCAGTCTTCGTGTATGTGTTAAACCTTCTAGCTCTCACAGACTTCCAGCAATCCCTTATCATCTACAGGGTGCGCCAAAATAACGGGTTGAAGCAGCTTTTTTATCATAAGTGAAAAACGGCTGAAAATTTCGACGAACAGTCAACAAATAACAACAACACACACTTACAGCAACATCACGTCCGATCGGTTTCGAAGTGGCCTCCCTTGGCGCGAATGCAGAGTGCCGAACGTTTCGCGAACTTTTCTGCTATGGGCCGCAGGTCATCAGGGGACAAACAGTCCCACTCTCGGCGCAAAGACTGCTCCAAGGTTTCGAGACTGCGGTGACGTTTTGCACAGGTCCTGGACTCCAAAATCGTTCACACGCTGTAGTCCTTCGGATTCAGGTCTGGAGAGTTTTGAGGCCATTCCTCAGATGTTATAAAGTCGGGGAACTTAACCTTGCACCACTCCTGCGTGTTCTCTGCTCTATGCGCTGGGGCAGAGTCCTGTTGAAACGTCCAATGCGTGCTGCCGAAGTGCTGTCGAGGCTAGGGAAGGACCACAGCCTCAACAATGTTTTGCCGATATACATCTTGATCAATTTTCACTCCTCCACGAAGTGCAAGGGTGTTTTGCAGCTGGTGCAAATTCCACCCCATACTATGACCGATTGTGAATTTCGGCAGTGTTCAACGATGGAGGTGTCCGGAGCCTTTGTGGACCAGATCCTATCATTTTGGCGATTTTGGCCTACTCCACGGCGAACAGCTTCCCATCTGTCAAGAGTATCCATTCCCATCCTTGACCTGCGGCCCGCACCGTTGGTTGGCGACATCGAAAGAGCCGTTCGTGCTTGTTCTTGTCCGTTAAAAGCTAGACATTTTGGGTCCTGTAAAGCTTCAAACCTAGTAGTCTTTGGCTATACAACGCACTGAAGAGGGGCTGACACCGATGTCTCACGCAATTTTCCTCATGGAAGTTTTCGGATTTCGGTCAACTCGCTTCTTGATAATTTTCCTTATTCAGGACGTGTTGACGGTGCGCTTACGTCCCCGGCCTGGACGGTCACCTTCATGGTCCAGCTCCTTGTACCAAATTCTTGCCTTGGAAACAGTCGTTTGAGTGACGCCGAGCAAACGAACGATGTCACTCTGACGCATTCCTCGACGATAAAGTTCCAAAATTGCGGCTTTTTGGTTTGACATTATGCAGAACACGGCTGATAGCTCCGTTAAACTCGCAGGAAAATGACCGTTACAAAAAGATGTGCCGAAACATTTGGCGCCATTGCCGTAGTGTTGCGGGTTGATGCGTTTGCACAGGAAAACACCAAATTCTCAACCCGTTATTTTGGCGCACCCTGTATACAACGAGCACTTTTACCAATCCCCTTGTCTTTGTGGACACCTATTGGGCAGAGATGAGAGGCGCTGTACGTGGGAGCACGAAACGCGAATCCCTAGGAAAGGTAGGTATACCGTGTGAGCAACAAAAAACGGATGTTAGGCCTCGTGCATACTTCCCGTCGCCGCGATGGAATCGCGGCGATGCGTTTTGCGGAGCGACGCCAAAGAATTTGAACTTCTCAGTAATTGTCGCATCACTCATCGCAGCGCAAGGGAGCGCGACGGTGATCCGTCCAGGACCAACGCTAAACCAAGCGCGCGACGCGAAAAAGTATGCCATGCCCGCGATGGGCGCGGGAAGCCATCGCACATGCCGACCGCCACTGTTGCGGCGACCGCTGCGAAGTTTCCTTTGACTATTCGACCACGCGCGGCGGAATGGCCATGAACTGAGCGCCGCGATGGCATCGCGGCGATGGAAGTATGCCCCCGGCCTTAAGTTTAGCCCTTGCAATGGAATACAAACTAATCATCAGTTCTTTGTGTACTTCTGAGCAGGCCTCCAGACTAGAAAAAAAGTTAGAAGGCATATTAACATTTCAACATTTTTGCCTCCTGTAGGTCGCTACCGTCATCTGACAGCACTTTCGGTCTCAGAGATTTCGAAACAAGTCACTTTCGCTGCAACAGCGCTTTGATTTTGGTACAACGTGGTTAGCACACAAATGAGCTAGTGTGTTCTCTTTTTTCCACCATATATTCTAACGCAGAGCTAAACTTCCAGGTTACTGATAAAGCTAAAAGACACATCTATGATGAGAACGGGAAACGGCTTTTATAACCTGCTAAATCAGAAGCGAATACAAGTAGGCTCCAAAGTGAATTATTCTCAGTTGTGTGAGTTATTATGAAGAAGAACTGCAAGAACGATGAACTTTCGCGCGTGCCCACGTTTTCTGTGTATGACCGTTCTACAACTCTCCTCATCTCTCTCGATAAAACTCATTGAATGGTTGACCTCAGATCGGGTTATTGTTTGCCCCGTTTATTGGTTTACTAAAGGTGTATGCCGCTCGCAAGGCATTCAGCGCAGATAGCTTTGTGTTTATTTGGCTGTCGCCAATCCACTTAGCTCGCATTCAAAGACACCCAAATGAGTGCTCGGCATTTTCTCTAGTCCACCTCACTAGGGATGTCAATGAAGTACCCGTGAAGATTATCCAAGTGACCTATTGAGGGTTGTAGGAGACTGTATGTGGAACACCGTAATGGTTTTCAAATTTCCTGCGGCATCTGAATAGTACAAAAAGCCCTGCAGTACTTCAAAGCTGACTTATAGGGTGAAAGTGCTGCCTGGAATGGCCCTGCAGCACTCTGAAATCAATCCGCAAAACGTTTGGAGCTTAATTCAGTAAGGTCATATCAATCTGAAAATCTGATAGATATTCAAAGGAAACCGCAGAAGTACCTTTAGATTTCATTCACAATGATAGCAGCGATTGGCTGACTGGGATGGTGATGCAGATTTCAAGGGCAGAGTGATGAGAGTTGCATTCCGGAGTTGGGGTTCACGGATTTCTGGGATTTTTGTAAATACAAAGTACTTTTTGACATCGTTAGTACCCCTTTCTGACGTCCTAATCCTAACCTTTCATTTGACGTCGTCCAGCGAGCGTCTGGAGCTCCACCAAGACAGTGAAATGTCTTGTGATTCCTGACACTTCCTGCACGACAGCTTCACCTCCTGTCACCCCTGCTTTCGTACATAATTGCTCATAAGAAACGTCGAATAATTTTTCAACAGCTGAAACAGTGCAGCTAAAACGGGTGGCAGCAATTGGATGTCAAGATTTTGCATATGGAACGCACACGAATGTTCACTCAAGAAGAACTGTTGAGGGCTGCTTGCGTGCTTATCGATGGCAGTAGCAGCAGAATCTTCTGATTCCTGGATATTCAGAGAAGACGACACAAAGCTATTTGTCGATGTAGGCACGTTTCAATCTTGGAACGCGTTGTCTAAAGGAACACGAGGACTGCAACAGGAAGCTGCTTGGCTATTTTAATCATGCAGCACCTCGAGCGCCAGCTTTGTCTTTTCTCCTGCTCCACCTCGGACGATGCATTGAAGATATCTTCTACGGCAAACATTCGCATAGCTGAACTGAGCGTCGTCTTCGATCAAGTTGTCACAAGAATCTCCCTCATGGATATTTGCCATTCTTGAATAGGAATACCAAAATATCGGAAGAATCGGCAGGAAGCCTACATTTCATAACATCACCACTGATGCTAAAAGCTGCTATCCTGATATCTTAGGGTGTCCAGTGCACATTGGATTCGATCTTCGGATAATTGGATGATTTGGATAACGGCGATTTTGCAGCACCCGTATTTTTAGATGATTCGGATAACAGCAATTCTGAGGACCCGGATTTTTGGATGATTCGGATAAGGGCGATTTTGCGGACCCCGGATTTCGGATATCCGAATTGGGTATCCGACTCATTAACGCAAGATGCAGTTTATCGGAATACTACCATTCCTTAAAGAGGAACCCATTCTTTAACAACATCAGCAACAGCAACAGTGCATGTATCGAAAGACTCTCATTTCTTATCAAGGAAGGAAACTCTCAGGACCTCACACTTCACTATTACAATAACTATTTACTATTACTATTACATACTCGATTTCTGAACAAATGTGCTTTCCTTTCCTGTAATCTGAACAGCATGCGGACTGTGGTAGTCAAGCTGGTTGAACTAATATTTACATTTTGTCCGATCATGCTTCCTCTATTCAATAGTACCTCTCTCACGCTCACAGATGATGAACCTAGGGGACTTATTACAAAAGGGATAACTTGTGTGGTCCAGCAACGATTTATCTTAAACTGATTTGAAAAAAAAACTTAATGCAGTCCACTAATGAGGTAAGACATACCAGTTTTGAATAGTAATTTTAATTTCGTGCCGCACATGTTGCAGTATGGGGCTTCTCTACATAGTGACCCCCGCCCCACCCCCAACCCAATTTGCGCCGAATGCGTACAATGTGAAATAGCGATGTGCCGATCAGAGTACGTGCCTAATCATTTCCCTCTCTCAGTTTCCGTCCTTCCTGTCCCCCCGCAGCGCATCATGATATTTAAACAAAAAGATGCCAAGATCGACTAACGACACTATTTCACAGTGGGGCGCGAAAACATATGACTCAGCAGCAGGGATGTACGGATTTTTTTTCCGAGAAAAGCGGGATACGGAACGGGGGAGCTCGAAAATGGGCGGAAACCGGAATACGAAACAAGGTAACAGAACTAACTGAAAACTCATTACTTTATTTAATTTTTCGAAAATATGTATCCATAATCTTTGTAAAAACTAGGTGCCGTTAATGAATTTAGGAAACGGGCAGGGCAGCGGGTGTATAATTTCAGGAAACATGTTTTATTCATGGCATAAAGGAAGTTGACTGAAAATTGGCATTACGAGTAGAGAGAGCACTACATGTAGGTTGCAATCATACCTGATCAGGACTTATAGCGGAGGTGCCAACTTCGTCTCCACTCTTTGAGCTTCCATCCTCGTCATCATTGTACTCACTGTCGGAGCCGTTATCAGTGGAATCGCCCGCATCCAAATCTTCATCAATCTCCATTTCTACGAATGTTGCAGCATCCTCTCGTAGAACGGTAGCGAACCTTGCGGCAATCTTCCATTCTTCGCGTGAAGCCACAGTGCTATCCTCAGGCGATCCGAATTCAGAGAGCGGAATGGAGACCACCCTTGCTGGGGAAAAAGGTACAGCGAATGAAGAAAAATCAACATGGCACATCGAAACTTTCAAATTTGATCTACCAGGCCAAATACCTGACCTACTTGCTGGACAATGCATGAGATTAGAAGCCGTCTAGCGTACTTTTAGGTTTGTGACTAGGAATGCAGTTTGTCCACAGCATGTTTGTTTCACAAAATTTTAGGGTTGTTCAATCAGTGTTGAGGAAGGTTTGGACAGATATATATAGTTTATTTGATTAAAATTTTTAGCTTCTTTTATGCCATGAATATAATAAGTTTCCTGAGATGTTTCCAACCTCTAATATCCTAATAGACGTAAATGCTAGCCGCCATCAGCCATTCGCTCAAAAGGGTACTAAAATTGAGATTATAGGTCCTCGTCGAAGACAGGTCACAAGATGCAAAAACGCCGTCACCTACGGGAGCCGAACCCATGACCCCAATCCTGTGAAGCGAGCACTCTACCACCGTGCCGCTGCAGCTGCTGTCAGCGCTGCCAACCGCGCGTCTGATTACGCAACAATGGCGGCATTCGTCGGCCACAACTCGCTTAGTAGAACCATTTAGCAAAAACCACCGGTCTACATTTCTGTGATCAGCGTCTCGAGCTCTTTCACCTGGTATAGGTCTCCATCCGAAGTTCCATGGAAAGCTGACGGCATTCCCTGGTAATATGAATCTTTAAACATTGCTCGTGTAACAAATTGAAGTTTATGCAAAATCATTCTCTAAAAAGGAACAAAGTATTTTAAACGCAATGAACCCAGCTGATGAGTAAGATTCCAGAGACTTCGCCACTCGTGACACTTAACCGGTCTTACTCAATGCCCCGATCTATCCTAACTGGGAGAGGGCAGCACTAGTTGTAAGGTCACAGCTGCGTTCGGCATCCCACGACACGACGCCCACTCGCATGGGTACCATAGCATCATTTAGCAGTAGGTGAAGCTCTGAGACAAACTCAAAGGAGGGGAGGAGGAGAGGAAATACATCGATGCTCTTCTCCCACTAAGACAGATCTGATGACCTTATGGAAAGCAATGTTAGCAATGTAAGGCAGATCTAAGATTACTAGGGAAAAAAAGATAAGCATGCTCCGGACAAGGGACTTGATTCTTGATTCGAACACCTATGTCACCTTTGTTGTCTTTCACTATTCGGTAGTACATCGTTTCAAGAAAAGAAAAATGAATCCAATTCCGTTATTACTCTGTTCCAACACCGGATGCGACACCGTTTTCAAAGCAACACACTCACAAAAAGGCAACGTATAGTTAATCTCTTTCTTCAGCCTTTCGCTTAAGTTCAAGAGGTGAATGATGGCATTGCAAAACAACTAATGTGTAATGAGTCACCATGTCCGTTCCGTCTTCCGTCCGAAAACGGAGTGGAACACGGCACGGATCGGAAGGACTAACCGTAAAACCGAACGAAACCCAGAATTCGGAACAAGGAAACGGAAACTCCGCACATCCCTGCTCAGCAAAATACCCGCCCGCGAAATTCGTTGTGAATGTGCTTTTATCCAAGGTGCACGATTTCAAAATGGAGCAAGGAAATTGAACGAGTTATCCGATTTTATCCGAATCATCGCATTTCTCCAGGGTCCGAATAATTGGATGATTCGGATAATGGCAATTTCAAAGGCCCCACATTTTTGGAAGATTCGGATAAGGGCGATTTTGCGGACACCGGATATTCGGATGATTCGGATAGGGATATCCGAAAATGATTCATTCGGATCCAATGTGGTGTCCAGTACACATTGGATCTGACCGAAAATCTTCGGATAATTGAATGATTCGGATAATGGCGATTTTGCGGACCCCGGATTTTTGGATGATTCGAATAACGACGACTTCAGGAAGACCGGATTTTTTGATGGATCGGATAAGGGCGATTTTGATGCCCTCGGATTTTTGGATGATTCCGATCGGAATATCTGAATCGGATATCCGAAAATGATTCAATCGATACAACAGATCGGGCCGAAAATCTTCTGATGACTGGATGATTCGGATAACGGTGATTTTGCGAACCCCGGATTTTTGGATGATTCGGATAACGACCATTTCGTGGACCCCGGGTTTTTGGATGACTCGAATAACGACAATTTCACGGACACCTGATTTTTGGATGATTCGGATCGGGTTATCCGAATCGAATATCCGAAAATGGTTCATTCGGATCGAATGTATAGTGTTCAGAAAGTACCTGCAAAAACCTTCGCAATGTTCCAGATTTTTTCTGAAATGTTCTGAAGACTTCAACATAAGTGCTACATACATAAGGACACTATCTTGTTGTATCTGCATAACATATCCAGCTCCATCTTTCTTGCCTATTTCACTGTACGATGATCGAGCTGTCTACCCATATCTACTGTCTACCCATCTGGACGTATGCACTCAGCTGCCCTCTCCCCGAAGTCACGCCTTCGACTGGCTAGACACCATCGTCACTGGAGATGAAAGATGAGTCCTCTACATCAATCACGCTCGTAAACATGCATGGTGCCAACGCGATGAAGTCCCGAAATCTTTCGTAAAAAGTAAGTCATGCTGAGCGTCTTTTGGGAGTTTATGGGATCTATCATTTCGGGTTGCTGCCTGACAGCGACAGCACTGTTACTGCTGAGGTCTACGCTACCCAACTGCAGAGACTGGCTGACAAGATGCGCAAGGAACAGCCCAGTATCGGCAAAGTTCGCTTGCTGCATGATAACGCGCCCACACATCGCGAAGACGACGAACTCGGATGGGAAGTCCTCCCGCACCCACCGTACAGCTCAGGCCCCAAATGACTACCACCTTTTTCCATCACTTCAGCGTCATCTGGAAGGGAAGCGTTATGAAGACCGTGACTATCTCGAAAATGACCTCCCAGCTTTTTTCACCTCGAAGTCGCCGGATTTCTACGCCAGAGGAATTCGAAGTCCTGTGGAACGTTGGCGGAGGGTAGTCGATGTTGATGAAAATTACTGGGTTGATTAATAAAATGTTGAAAAAAAATGTGCTATTTTGAGAAAATTGTTATATTTCTGCAGATACTTTCTGGACACCCTAAGGCCTCGTGCACACTTCCCGTCGCCGCGATGGAATCGCGGCGATGAGTTTTGCAGAGCGACGCGAAAGGATTTGAATTTCTTAATGCTCATGGCATCGCTCATCGCTCTGCAAGGGAGCGCAACGGCGATCCACCCAGGACCAACGCTAAACACAGCGCGCGGCGCGAAAAAGTTTGTCATGCCCGCGATGAGCGCGGGAAGCCGTCGCGCATACTGGCCGCCTCCCTTGCGGCGGCCGAGGCGAAGTTTCCTTTGACTATTCGGCCGCGCGCGGCGGAATGGCCATGAACTGAGCGCCGCGATGGCATCGCGACGATGGAGGTATGCCCCCGGCATAATACATAAGTATAACGTCATCTATCATATGCTTGCCACGTCTTTTAAATTATTTACGTCGACTTTTCGAAAAGCGGAAGAAGTGACAGTGTTCCTTCGGCGAAATGGATGCGGGTCAAGGGGTGTCGTTATTGAAACCTCAAGGATAAGCTAAATATCCTAGGTGAGAGGTATGTTGTACAAGGAAGTTTTGAAACATTTTATGGGTGCGAACAGGTAAGCCCGCTTAGAAAGACAACGGATGAGCACCCTCAAAGCTTTATCCTTTGTTTATACTTCCGCAGCACCTCGGCGCGCCACTACGATCGCGATAGATATAAATTTTTGTGCCGCCCGATCAATATCTATTTCTGCTATGGTGCCGCGCGGCGCGGCCCGCACTATAAACTAGGGCTTATGGCCTCTACAGAGTCTCGCGGCAGCACATGGAGAATCGTTCCTGCCGCAGTGGGGACCCACACAGCTACTGTGGTGGAAGCCGCGGTGCGGACGAGTTGTCTCGTAGCCGCTGGTTGCAAAGGTCCCCGAGAGCTGCCGTAGTTCACGGCGGCTCTCACCCGCAGTGCCCGGAGGTGCGGATGAGACCCGCCGGGAGCGTGATAGATGGGTGTCGATTATGGTCCATCTATTTGGAAACATTTTTTAACGAATCTACATGTCAGGAATATAACAGGTTGGTGTAAAATTTCTGTCCATACTCTTAACTCTTAACTTGGCTTAGAAAACGCCTCTTCATAAAACAAAAATTGTTTTCTTTACTACATCTCTGGCATTCTTGGAGGTCGCAACTGTCTGCAACTGTACGCAGTATTGCGTACAGTAATCCTCGCGGCGCCGCATCACCCGCCGTTGTCATGGCAGGTCCCCTGCACCCGCAAGACTGCTGCCGGCCTTACCCACCCCTCAGACAACCCATTCTCGAAGCGCCATACTCACAGGAACGCGCGAAACCCACGGCTGTCAATTCTCTATAAGAGTTATGAGGCACGGTAGTGAAGAAGAAAGGAAGGACTGAAAACCGAACAACAACAGGGATGAAATGAGATTTCTGTGAGCGTTGTCACTCTATAGGGCAAACGTAGTGACAGCTGCAGATGATTGCGACACAACCTATTGTCCTATAAATAATCCAAGTATCTAGCTCTTCACTTCCGGCCTCCTGAACAATCCTGTTGATTTCAGGTCTGTAGTTTTGGTCGCTGCATTGTTTAGGAAATGTAACAATGTGTTATAGATCTAAACAATAGGTCATGGACAGAAACGTCGTCAAGAAACGTTGACCATGATTTTCGTTCAGAAACGGAAATTGGACTAATAAGGCTCAGGGAGCCCACAATTTTAAGGAATCGATAGCTATGCCGCCGCCATATAGATATCGGTAAACAATTCGTTCGCTACCATTACTGTTTGTTATACCTTTGGTCAGTGAAGTAAGAAATAGTAAATTAAGCCCTTAGAGATTCAGGCTGAACAGCCATTCAATTCTGTAAGCTCAAAAGCGTAAGCTCAAAGGTCAACGTGATCAAGGACAATGTTCTGGTAGCTTAAAATGTTCACCGAAGCTTTTCAGCTTTCCCCTATGTTGCAAAGCCTCAAATCGCAGTCGTAGAATTGTTCTGTCAAAGGCCGTCTTAATTAGTGTCATAGGAGTGCCATTGGATGGAATGGTTAAGTGGGTCCAAGATTGTGCAGATTGGCCAAGCGTAACCTAGACTCAGCTAGCTCTGCAAAAACCAAAACCATTAAAACAATAGGCGTTTAAAGTCCTACACTTTCTCAAATCAATTGTGTGAATGGCTAGGCAAACATATCTAGAAATCAAGCAGACACTTCACTACAAAACACTGTAGTAATGAAAGCGAATCCGAGAAGTTCACTTACATGAGCAGGAGTCGAAAGAGGAGTAGACACAGCAGGTGAAATAGGAGCTAGAGAGGCGAAGGCATCGAAGTTTGGTTGAGGCGGCGATGCTGTACATTTGGCCACACTAGGAGCCGAAGTCCAGTCGGCACTGAAACGGTATTCTAAATTGAACTGACAACATAATGCACAAACATTGAAAAATGGATGAAGTTGTAAAGAAAAGCAGGCATTGCAAGGAGCACTGGTAGACGAATTCCATTACATTGCACCACTGCCATTACACGGCCTGTCGTAAATTTGCGCGTGTCTGGTGCAGTTTGCTGTCTGCGCCCTCCTAGCTTAGAGAGCGCGCGTCGGCGTCCACGTTGCCACGTTGGATCGATGTCTTGTGCGCCCGCGATGGCACCACCGGCAACGGCGTCCTGGTGCAGTGGAAGTGGCGTCGCTTCTGCGAGGGAGGTCGGGGGTTCGGTTCTCCAACTGGATTATTGAGATCTGAGGAGCTTTGGCGTGAGAGCAAATTTGAGGCATTTTTTGCGCATTTTTCCAGCCGTAAGCACTTCGCCGCTCGAAGAGCGCAGAACCCAGCCGCGGACTCCCCCTGGGCGACAAAAGCAGTTTCCACACGAGCAGCTTGGATGGCACACACCCTGGAGTCCCTTCCCTAGTCTGTTTCTGCTCTCAAAGAGCGCAGAACCCATCCGCGGATTCCCCCTGGGAGGCGACGAAAGCAGTTTCCACACGAGCAGCTTGGATGGCACACACCCAGGAGCCCTTTCCTTAGCCGAATTCTGAACACAAGTGATGTGTGTAGCTTCGTTTCCATTCATCTAGGTTCAGTTCGAAACTGAAACCCTCTTAGGAAGTCGAATTCTGGACACAAGTGATGTGTGTAGCTCCGTTTCCATTCATCTAGGCTCATTTCGTAACCAACTGGAAGTGAGTGATGAGGCGTGACGGAAAAAGAGAGACGGTGTGTGGTGTAGTCACTGCACCACACACCCAAATTCACGACAGGCCGCGTAATAGCATTGGTGTAATACAATGGAATTCCTGGTAGAGGGCCTTACTAGCGATCCAGCAACAACTAGATTTCAATTCTAGTCTCATTTCAATCAAGTTGTCCATCGGCAGATGACTTCTCGAAGAATAAGTACCAGTTTTCATTTATAAAGCAACAGGATACCACGATTTGCCAACCCATCATTTATTTTGCAACCCAGTGGAATAAAACGGAAATAGAACAAGGGTAATAAGTTTCCTAGTGAACTCCAATTATCAGAATAATGTAGAAACGAATAATGCAGGGCGAAGGGACGTTGCCGCTGGGGTCTACGATTGCAAATAAATCATGTAACTTGTCAATGCGATATTACCAAACCCCAAAAAACAAACGAAATGATTAAAATGTGAGGTGAAAATGGAGTAACAGATGAAGCAAGATGCGCTGTTTGCGAGACCTACTGAATTATCACGTGAACAAATGCGGGAAATCATGGAGGGACATACTGAATAACTGAAATACACCTACGTTGAAGAAAAGACTTCTCTGTCTATATCATGGAGTTATCCTACTACATATAATCGGCTAATGTCACGTGTCCGTCACGGGGAAGGGGGACTGCAGCCTAGAGATGCCTACGACAGTGCGGCGTATCCCAGCCGGGCTTTCTTTGAGCTTAACCATGGGCGATTGCTGGCGAACTATATCCTTGGCGGCTGATCGTCCAAGTTTACGAGATATTCAATGGTCAACTCGTCAGGGTATGAATGGGGATAAAGTGCAGATCGTAAGGATTCAGGAGGCGTCCCCTAGACGTCGTTCAGCGTGCGTCTGGATTCAGAAGATGTGCTGAAGACGTCGTTCATTCAAAAGACGTGCTGAAGATGTCGTCTTACGTGCGTAGGGATTCAGAAGACCAGCGTTAGAGTTGTGAGTTAAGATTCAGAAGACCTGCGCTAGACGTCATCCAACGTACGTAGGGATTCAGAAGACGCGCTGAACACGTCGTTCTGACGACGGCTTACAGAAGTCATGGCATGTGTGTCAGAGTGCAGAAGGAGTGTCATAGACGTCATAGAAACGTAGTGGCACGTGAATCGGTACTCAGTGTCACATGTGCGTGCTTGACTCTCACTCCGTTTCTTTGCCAACACATAGGAAAGGAAGTATTTCGGGGGGGGGGGGGTCTGGGGGTCTACGGAGAAAATGCCCGAATCTCACGGCGTGCGTTGCGTAGGGAGAAAATGCCCGAAATAGGGAGAAAATGCCCGCATGCCCGCGACCAGCAGTCTATTTCCGCAACGTTTCATTCGTATCAAAGCTCTAATAAGAAGCTGATCGCAAAATTTCATGTTCGAAAAACACTATATTCCGCGAAGGTGCCTTGAAAGATTTTTGGCGAGGTGCTACACCGTAGGTTATGTTCATTTTAATATGGTTTTTGGTAAAATCTATATTGCAACTCACCATTGAGATATTTAAATCCTTTATCCAGACATGTAGAAATATCAGAAAAACAGCAACAAAGCGAATCAAAATAGAAGTCCAATACTAAGAAAAACAATAAAAAAGAGCATAACAAGTATTTAGGATACCAACAGTGTATCAGATGGGAATCACTTGAAAAGCAATGAATGTTAAAAGATCTATGTTCAAATCCTGTTTTATAAAGAAGGAAATGATTGGTCAAAAATGAAGACTTCATCAGAAAGACTCAGTAAAACCTCAGTCAAACCTAAAAACCAATTTGTAAATAAATTCCTAAATAAGTTCTGTCATTTTTTCATTATCTACTTCTCATGACTTTGAAGTACACGTACCTTACTGTTCACTCCATGTGGCGTTCATGTGGCTCAAAAAAAAAAAACTCAAAAATTGAGGTGGCCCACAGTTCCGCAGCTCAATGCTTCGAAAACTAATTCTAAGTTACCAGGTTCCGCTGACGTGCTTGTTTTCTAGTTTTACGTGCTAGAAATTGAGATCTGGGCGAAAAGGCTTCTTCCGCTCCTTTTAGTGTTTTCAAGTGTTCTCTCCACATAAAACACCGTTGCTACTAATTTAACCGTTGAGCATGCCTGTTATAACGAGAATCTTTCCTTATATTCTCCAAAGCTTCTCTACCACGATAAGGCCATCAAGTCTGCTAGGGAATCCAAGTGATGATGCCACAGTTTCAGTTGCCACGCCCACGATTTCTCATGCCCTTTACTTGACGGCATGAGAAAAATACCGTATCCCTGTCCACTTGGTTACCATGTGTTTTGTTGTAGTGGTTGGTGTAGTGGACCCTATCGAAAACCGTTCAGTGGCCACAGATATTTTCTCCACTGGCTATGAACATTTTCTCCCTGGCTGGGGGCATTTTCTCCCCTGGTCGCCGGCATTTTCTCGCACCGAAACAAACGCGGCGCGATTCGGGCATTTTCTCTCGTAATCGGGGAGGGGGGGGGGGGGGAAGGGGGAGAGAGAGGGGTAGAAAGCGTGACCATGGGATTCGGAGGAGTATTATTGCCGTCGGACAGCAAGTGGTGTTGACCAATAGCGATTAATTTTAACTATGATTATGCTGATTAAGCACCGGATTGGGACTCTCATTACCTGTGTCTCGACACGTAGAGAACAATCAAAAAAAAATCGCGTACAGGTGATGGAGGGTGGATGGGCTTCAGATGTGCAGTGAAAATTCTGCCCTATCATATCCCACTGCACTAATCTATATGGTAAAACCAGTTTTTTTTACTGTAAGAAGGCCTAAAGAAGTAAGGAAGAAGATTGGGGTTGTTCTATTCTCGGGGTTTGGCGGCGAAGCTCCTAACCAGATGGGATGGGGTTGCTTTATTCTCGGGGTTTGGGGGCGAAGCCCCCAACCAGACGTTTGGCGGCCGCTAGGCCGCTGAACGTCTGGTAATGATATATAGTAGGATAACGTCAAAACAAAAACTGCCTCTCTACCTCTGCGCTTTTCCTCGGTTGCATGCTGCTATTCATCCTTTGCTATCGAGTGTCATTTTGAAGAAGCATTTCTTCTTGAGTGCCAAACAAATGATGCAGTGCATATATTGAACATAGGACGGTGTTAATCAACCCCTATCTTTGATGCCCACGCACTCTACTTCTGCGCAACATTGTGGAGGCGACACGAAGAATACTTGGCCCATGCAATGACTTGCGGTGGCCAGCCCTAGGGACAAGGCAGTGTTCCAGGCCCAGATAAGTCTGGCACCTATCCACAGACCCCGGATAATGGAAGGTGTGGTTTGCCTGTGCGGCATCCGAGCAAAGAGACCTGATTCGGGAAGTAACCGAAGTGGTACACTGAGTTGCGCCGCTCACCCCCAAGGAGGCAGTGACTGGGTGGCCAAGTGAATAAGGCAGCGGACTTCCAGGGAAAGGGTCAGGGGTTCGGATCCGGGGTCGGGATTCCGCATTGCTAGGCTTGCTCGGTCCATTTTTGCCGATGCAAAGTGTAACTTGGCCACGGTATTGTACCATACTGACATTATGACATTATTTTAACCTGGATGATACGACATAAACACAAAAATAAACGCGCAAAGCAACAGCGTTCATAATGCACTCGATTGGCCATTGAGAAGAACAGGTGATTTTCGTTTGCGTACAAAATAGAAAGTATTCCATGTCTTGACCGTCTTCGTTAGGCATTGACGGTGGGTCTGTCAGCATTACCGTACTTCACGACTACAAGGATCGAGCAGAAATTGGAAAAATTCGATAAAAAAGATTTTTTATTTTTATTTATTTCCTTATTATTTTAATTTTGTTTTATTTATTTTACTTTATCATTATTAATTTATTATATATTTGTATTTTTAGATAATTAATTAGTTAATATATTCATGTTTGATTTTTTTCGGCCCCCATTCGAACTCTTGAGAGAAAGCAGTATCGATCTGTCTTTTTCATCCTCAACCAACCATATTGCTAGTGACCTCACGGCCGTCACATACAGCAACCTCCTCACTGTACAAGAAGACGTAATACTTTCCACATCGTCGTCATCCTCCAGTCTACATCCGCGCTTCGTTCAAGTCATGATAACATAACCAATGAGAAACCTTAATGGAATAAACACCAAACAAAAAACTTCTATGCCCCGAAACGCATCTGCCATGGCGATCTCCGCAATTAATTAATTGAAAATTACATTAAATAATAATAAATAATTATTACATAATAAATAAAAATAATAAATAAACAATAGTAATAATAAATAAACAATAGTGAAAAGTAAAGATAAATCTTTTATCCTTTTTCCAATCTCTCCTCTACTTCTGGGCATGAAGTGCAGTAGTGCTGACAAACACACCGTTAATGCCTAACGAAGACGGTCAAGATAAAGAATTACCTATTTTGAAGCCTGGACAGGACCTTGAATGCTACCGAGGAACTGCGAAAAAAGTCGCCTGTTCTCTCGTTCGTGATGTTAGGTTGTCTTGAACGAAGCGTAGGATGCAGACTGATCGCCGGAGGATGACGATGATGTGGGTGATATTACGTCTTCTTGTACAGTGAGGAGATTGCTGTATGTAACGGCCGTGAGATCACTAGCAATATGGTTCGTTGAGGATGAAAAAGACGGATCAATACTGTTATGCTTTCTCTCCAGAGTTCGAATGGGGGCCGAAAAAAATCAAGCATGAATACACTAACTTATTAGTTATCTAAAAATACAAATATATATAATAATAATAAATAATAATAAACTATAATAAATAAAAACAAAATTAAAATAATAAGGAAATAAATAAAAGTAAAAATTCTTTTTTATACAATTTTTCCAATTTCTGCTCGATCCTTGGAGTCGTGAAGTACAGTAATGCTGACAGACCCACCGTCAATGCCTAACGAAGACGGTCAAGACATGGAATACTTTCTATTTTGTACGCAAACGAAAATCACCTGTTCTTCTCAATGGCCAATCGAGTGTATTATGAACGCTGTTGCTTTGCGCGTTTATTTTTGTGTTTATATCATATCATCCAGGTTAAAATAATGTCATAATGTCAGTATGGTACACTACCGTGGCCAAGTTACACTTTACATCGACAAAAATGGATCGAGCAAGCTTGGAGATGCGGAAACCCGACCCCCGAATCCGAACCCCTGACCCTTTCCCTGAAAGCCCGTCATCTTATCCACTTGGCCACCCAGTCACTGCCTCCTTGGGGGTGGGCGGCGCAACTCAATGTTCCAATTCGCTTACTGTACCGCTAACAGGCAAACTGTGAAATCGCTATAATTCCGCTACCGTTACAGCCCCAAACCTTTTACAGTTAGATTGTAACCACGACATGGCAGTTCCAGACGACAATTTTGCTTTATCGGCCTGCACTGAAGTGCAAGTTTTTTGCAATTTTTGACCTACCCAGATGTCCGCAGGAAATTTGAAAACCACTACTGTGCTTCTCTTACAGTCCCCTACAACCCTCAATAGGTCACTTTCAAAATTGCCATGGGACGCTCATTGACCTCCCTTGTTAGTGAAACGGCCCCCATTACTGGTACTGGTCCCTCTCAATGATCCCTCCTTAGCGGACGACGTCTTCGGCACGTCTACCTGAATCCTCAAACTCGTTGAGCGACGTCTTTGGCACGTCTTCTGAGTTCCAGGCACGTCATGCGACGTATTCCGTACGTCTTCTGAATCCCCTGGCACGTAGAAGACTCTGGGTATTTCCGCTATTTTCGCGCCCCGCAATTTGATCAGTACCGATTGACGGTAATCGATACTTCAAAGACGAGCTTAAAATTCGGGTTGAGCGACCTCGACTAGCCCCAGGACTAAAGTTTCTTACCGTCTGGACGACATCCACAAAAAATCGATAGTTTGATTAATATCGATTGATGGCGATCAACACTTCGAAAGCGAACTTCAGATTCGTGTTCAGCGACCTCAATTGCCCCAGGGCTGAAGTTCCCGGGCAGAAAGAAGACGACTGGGTATTTTTCGCTATTTTCGTGCCGTAATTTCCCCCTCCCCCAATTTTCTGAGTTTTTCCTTTTCCTAGTTCTTCTCGAAGTCGTTTTGTGTGACTGTTAAACGAGCATCTACAATCTCGATGAGGGTAGCAGCCCGTTAAGTACCGAGAGTCATACTTAGTGGGTAGTTACTTTGGTAAGAAGGTACATGTATGTCAAGTTACATCAGAAATTACCTAGATCAGTCCATCAATGGTGTAGAATACAACGGTGCTGCACAAAACTTTTAATATCGTACAACACAGAACGACGTGCATATGCCCTCTCCATCCTCATTATTCAGAGGGGGAAGACATTGGAGTGAAGCTCAACTGCAGGCAACTGCACCATTTTTAGTTCGCTGACGGCATCGTGCTCATAAGACCGAGCATCAGACAGGCGGAACGAATGCTGGCCGACTTCGATGAGGAGGTGAAAACGTTGGACTGATGCTGGACCTTACGAAGGCGATCTTCATGAAGGAAGGACGAGTTTCTCATGTCCCATTGTCGTGAAGAAGACGAAGAGCGTCCGACTCCGTGGCCACCTATTCGACTCTACTGCTCTTCCTGCGTTAACGTACACTTCAGAGATCTGGGCCAGATGGAAACAGGATGAACACGCGATCACCGCAGCGTGGAATCAGAGGACGATGTTCGGAGTGACACGGCTTACGCAAGTGAGAGAAGGCCTCCGGAGTTCCGAGCTTCACCGACGTTCGAAGATCAGTGACGCTGTCGCATGGGCTAAGTCGTCGAAAAGTAGATGTGCCCGTCACGTAATGCGCTTCGCAGGCATCCGCTGAACGAAAGCCACCGGCTCAATTCAGCGGGGTCTCAAAAGAATACCAAGACGCCCACCAACGCGCTAGTTGGACTTCTTCAAGAAAGCTCAGAAAGAGCGATATCGTGTCCGCCAGGAGAGGAGGATGTAATGGAGCACTCTGGCACGCGACTGGGACGAATGGAGACCCTGCTGACGCCCACTCGAGCCGCTCCATGATCAATGGGACGACATATGATACAGGTGACTACTACACTGCTTTATCAATTCATCAGCGAAATCAAAGGTAACTATAACATTTCTGTCTCTTACACCTGTATCTTGCTAACTTTTGGCAACCAAAGGTTGAGCACGGTTTAGAGTTAGAAAAGCAGCTTCGCCATCATTGAGGATGACCGAACAAACATTTTCAATTTCTGAACCGGAGGTGGAGAATAACCCTACGTATAGTAACTCTAGGACAAGCAGTTAGTTAACAGATAATTAAATGCCCCTCAAAACACTAGTTTCGTAGCCTTAATATAAAGTTGTAAGTAATCGTAGATGGTCCGAATTACAGTTAAAATCGAAAAGAATACGAAGCCAAATTATTAAAGTCGAGAAATGCCATATGAAGGAACTCCATGTCAACAGCGCCTAGGCAATCAATCAAGCAAACAAAGCTGCATAGTTCACGAGAGGAAGGCGCAATTTCTACACGAGCGTATATCAAAACGCAATATTCTTACAATTTAAAACATTCTGAAGTATAATTTTGGAATAAAACTCATAATTCAATGACACTTTTCGAATTCTTTTCATTGGATTTCCGTGATATAATTTTGTTCCTTCCTCCCCCCCCCCCCCCATTTTCTGTTTTCTGGCCAATTTTTTGGCCATTTTCCCAGGAAACAGAAAAAATTTGCCCAAAATGACCAGAAAATCAGAAAACAGAAATTCCGCCCACCCCTGGTGTGGACGCAGTGTTGCGTAGTCAGCATCGCCGTTAGCGGGTTCGCCAGCTGCGGTGACGGCACAGTGGTAGCGCTTTCACTTTAAAAAAGAATAGTTATGAGATTGATCCCCTGAAATGCTAGTGCTTTTGCATTTTCTGATTTATCGTCAGTGAGATCTTTTATCTCCATTCCAACACATTTTTGCATGACAATAAATGTCAATTGAGTTTATCGAGCTCTTACGTTAATTGTTTTCTACTTTTATCGGCGAAAGGTGAGAATTTTTGATTTCTAAACTAAGCAAGTCAACAACTGATGGCAGGTTCGGGATCACCACTCCAAATAACCCCCATGCACAAAGTTTGGGCGAAATTGGTGCTTCTGATCTCACTGCCCTCACTTACTCATATATATCTTAACCTACAATACGAAACCGGGAATTTAGAAACGATGTCAGATTCGTGACCACTACCCCAAATAAAACCTTTAGCCGAAGTATGTATGAATAACTATCTTTTTCGACCTCGGTACTACAGTGCACCGACCCCTTTGATTTTCGAAAAGCCAAGCTGTTTCAAGATTTAAAAGGTGTTGTAGACAACAAATTCTATTCCTTATATGAATGGAGTCAAGAACGATGTAATAGCAGCGATATTTTATTTTCCGTGTAGCCCTCCACTGTCTGATGTGATGTATTCAATTAGTTCCCACCTAGAGTGGCTTCGCGCCTCAATGACCACACTTGACAGACAATGGTGATCGAGGTGTAAAGCGCCCTCTAGGCTCATGGTCAGGCTCGAGTGAGGGTGGTGAGGTCAGAAGCATCAATTTCGCCCAAGCTTTGTGCATACGGGTTATTTGAGCTGCTGATTACGACGAGCGAGGCATCAGTTTTTGACTTGCTTAACCTGGAGACCAAAAATTCACACCTTTCCACTTTCGAATAGCTCGATAAACGTAAATGACATTTGCTGCCACGTTTTTGTTCAAAAATGCGTAGTGAACCGGGTTAAGGGGTCTCACTGACGATAAATCGCAAAGTGCAAAACACTGGCATGTGTGAAAATCGAAATCGTGACCACACCACTGTGAAGCTATGCACTATCACTGTACTGCCGCCTCAGCTAGCAAGTCGGCTGCAGCTGTGCTGATTACGCAACGTGACTCCACGCTTCTTCATCGCACGCGGCACGCAGTCGGCAACGCGACCTTGCCCAGCCAGAACTCACTTATGAAATCCATTTAGCAAATTTGGTATACATATTTGTGATCAGCGTTTCGAGCTTTTTCAAATGGCATAGGTCTCTGTACGAAATTCCATGGAAGCTGAAGGCATACCCTTGATCTTAGATTTGCATTCCCCCGTCTACTCTGAAAAGTTTGAAGACTGAGAGCCCTGGATCTTGCAGGAACATTTGTGACGGTATTATACTTTATTCCAAAACATCTCATTTAGAACTTCAATGTAAAATTATTCTGCAAACTTTCAAGGAGCCTATATCTTTCTTTTTGAACGGGTTACATTCAGAAATTCCAAACTCCACAGGACGAACATAGGACTTGAAACCTGGTAGAATAATCTCTCATCATTTATGCGCAGAGTCTTGAACAGTGTATAAGTCTCGTAAATTGCTTTCTTCGCAAATGAACTGTAGTAGCTTATGGAGCTAGGTTTTTGAGACATCAAAAGCCAAGGTAGCGAACTTCTATTGCTGGTAGTAAAGTGGATCCTCGGAGGTAGTATTGGATGGAGTTATTTTAACCTCGGGGTGCGATCACCGTTCAAACATCTTTCTCATTGCGTTGCGGTTAAAAACAGGCTAATGATAAAAGTCATAACGAGGTTACCTTCCACAGCATACAGGTGAGAAAATGTAAAGGAAACTCCTAAAAATTGTCAAATCTCGACGTCAGACTTGAAACTAAGAACTTTCGTAGCGCAAAGAACCCAACCTCAGCGCCCCCCTCATTAAAGGCCCCCGCATACTTCTGCGGCAGCGCCGCTATGGTTAAGGATAGAGCAGGGACGCCGCCGGCGGCGAGCTCTGCGCCCTATGGTTAAGGATAGGGCCGCGGCGTTGCTGCAGAAGTGTGTGGGACCTTTAAGGCCTATGTTATATTTGGGCGACGCTGTGTTGTAGGGGCTGCTACGCACTGCGTAGCAGCCCGCACAACACAGCGTCGCCGGCGGCGTCACCGAGAGCTCCGCAGGGGGTGTTATACTTTCGTCACCGACGTCATCCAAGGGTGGCAGAAAATGCGATCCGATGGAGTGTTTTGATTGTAGGTTGGTTCTTCGTTCCCGACACTGCCATCATCCCCACCGATCTTCGAATTATGAAATCGAGAAGTGCAAAAGACGACCATCTTGCGTACATCAATAGCACCATTCGCTAGAACACTGAGTGTTTGGGAGGGAGTGAGAACCTAAACCTTACCTTCCCTTCACTTTGTCACCTTTCTTCGCTTTTCTGTCTTTTTCACCCGTTCTTTTCGCATTTTCTAGCCCTTTTCGCTTTCTTGCTGAGCAAGTAACAGAAAATAAAATTGTGTAGAAAATAAGTAGTGTTTCCTCGCTTTCTGAAATGATACTGCAAACCTCTGCGAAGAGCTTTTTCGAGATACAACTCATATTAATTAAGAGTTAAATTTTCCTTTGAATTTCGAAAATTCCGCGTAAATTTAATTTCAATGCGATTTAACGAAAAAGGCCTTTGCTAAACTCCAATAAAAAATTTAACGAAAACGCGGGTAAAACCGTTAAATTGGTATATCAATAGTCGTTAAATGCTCAACACTGCCCCATGCTTCTATTATTATTATATTTTGTCTACAATCAATTTGTAGTCAGGTTGAGACTGTTGGCCAATGGCGCATACCCCGCGGCGTATCGCGGACGGGTATGCCTGCTAGGCCGTGGGTCAGATCCTAACTCTTCCTCGTTCATCGTTAAAGGCCAGCGCCACACAAAAGATAACAGCTTTGAAGCAGTAGTTGAGCCTGGAAACCATGTGGCTTTATGTTAGCCCTCAATGGAGAGGAGAAGAAATATAAAAGGAGAGGACTCTGACCCCCTCATCCGACATCTCACGCATCTCTTTCCCAAGACCGTTTTGAAAACTGCTTCAGATCACACTTATCCATCCTTCTAAAGGCGAATGTGGTTAGTAAGAGAAAATTCGCCAGATTAACAATGATCGAGCAGGCTACCGTTCATACAAAACAAAAATCATCATCAAGTCTCGAAACGTATTAAGAAAGCACACAATGTATGCAAATTCGAAGCAGATGTGATCACCTAGCGTTTCTATCCGCAGTCTGGTTACCAAATGAAGACAATGAAAACGCCCTGCGATGCTAAAAATATGCTCCGATGCTCTTCTGTTAACGACGTCGCCAGAGAATCTATCGACGACATCGCCACGGACGCGTCGACGACGTCGCCAGCGACGTTGGCGTCGCCGACGTCGGTGACGAGCTGTCGGTGACGTGTCGCAGCGTCGGCGACGCGTCGGGCAAGTATAAATAGGCCTAACCAGGATACTATCTCAACGGTAGGTCGGAACGGCCCAAGTGTTGTATATAGGCAGAACCGCCTCTCCCTGGGAAGTAACAAACCGCAGGTATTCGACCCCAATACAACTCTGCGCAGAGTTAGGGGCGACGGAAGTCGCGTGCTGGCGCCCTGTTGATTCGTGTGCTCCACAGCTGATGGGCGCGCGCGGGATGAGGGCTCATATCACGTCTCAGCGCAGTGCACAGGTGGCGTAGTAGGGAAGCGCTCGGGCTCGAGAGCGAGGGTTCGAGGGTTTGGATCCAGTAGACTGCGTTTGTTTAGCACTTTTGCAAAATCCATGTTTATCATATAGGTAATCCACCTAGGGGTAATATAGTGTGTTATAGACCATGTTTACATATAACATATGCTTCAAACTACAGATTAGCTGAAATGTTCACTTCTGTGTGTCACTTGTCTGAAGCCTATTTTGTGTGACCGTAGTTATGTAACGATAGATATTTTGTGGCACTACTTAAAAGTTCTGACTCCACCGACAAGACTTCTGTCAAAAAAAATCCGCTGAAACTTTGTCTAGGGGGTTATTTGTGGTGCTGATCACGAATCTGACATCCGTTTTTCTCGATTCTGTCTCTACCTGCCGTCACCGGCAGAAACTTCGTGCCTATGCCTTCCTGTATCTATATTATCCAGCTGAATCGTGAAGAACAGATATCAGATTCGCGATCAGCATCCCAAATAACCCCCTAAACAAAGTTTCAGGGAAATCGGTGACCCTGCCTGGACCACCCTTGTAAACGGCTTGGGTGGTATGTTATATGTAAACATGCTCTATAACACTATAGTACCCTTAGGTGGATTACCTATATGATAATCATGGATTTTGCAAAAGTGCAAAACAAACGCAGTCTGCGGGATCCAAACCCCGACCCCTCGCCCACGAGCCCGAGCGCTTCCCTACTACGCCACCTGTGCTTTGCGCTGAGTCGCGATACATCCCGCGCGCGCCCGTCAACTGTGGAGCACGTGAACCAACAGGGCGCCAACACGCGACTTCCGTCGCCCCCAACTCTGCGCAGAGTTGAACTGGGGTCGAAATACCTGAAGTTTGTTACTTCCCAGGAAGAGGCGGTTCTGCCCATATACAACACTTGCGCCGTTCCGACCTACCGTTGAGATAGTATCCTGGTAAGCCACGCTACTATCCACTGCGCCAGACTTCCGCCAGCGTACGTGACGTCACTTCGCTGTCGACGGGATTCCATAGTGAACTTTTAAAGACCTTCTACTCGTTTGGTTTAATGAATTGACAAAGGAGAATCATACTTTCATACTAATTGGAAGGTGCAGATTCGTATAATTCAACTCGGTTACTCCGTTCCGACATACGCTCCAGAACCTTCCCTTGTGAAATCACGCCCGAAGGTAGAAATAAATTGCACTCACATGAAGGCACTGTCAGAAATAATTTGTGACGGCGAACTGGTAGAGAAAAAATCAGCGGTGGGAATAGGTTTCGCAGGAGATTGCATGCCATCTCCAGAAGGAGGACGCGGCGGCCTCACTGCAGGCTGTAAGCAAAAGGATAAATACAGCAAAGACATGAATATCAAACCATATCATCTGACTATCAATTGACTCTCATCGAAGAAATGAAAGCGAACCGATGCTGCGAATAAATCCAATGGTGGAATGGATGACGACGCCGGATCAGGAGAGCCCAATCCTAGAAGATCGACAGATGCCGGAGACTTGGCATCAGGAAGCACACTTCCCGATGACACTGGTGGACGCAAAGTAGGAATGTGGATTGCACCAGCTCTAGCAACCCCTATAAGATAGACAATATACATTGAATAACTGGTAAATTCCGGCTGTTTATACTACTGCATAATCTTCAGACTTCAATGCACCTATTTCCACGCAAATAATGTAATAGCCGAAAAAAAATCACACGAACTTCAGACATAAAAATCGCATTTTTCACATACTAACTCGCACTGACAGTCCAATCTTTCCGCATCAACCACTATCGAAGGCACTCTTAGCAGCAACATTAATCCCTTGCTGCCAATTAAATCTCAGACAACATCAAGAAAGTACACCAGCACGCACCTGCAGTCTGCGCCGTTGAAGTAGCCTGGGAAACAGAACGGGCCGCGGCAAAATCTCCGAAGTCGTCGTCAGGAACCGGCTTGAATTTTGTAAGTAAACAACGTGGATCAATATAACGAACTTTCGTTGACGCAACGTGGCTCGGTAGGGCGGGGGGGGGGGGGGGTATCTGGTACAGAGTGGTTATCCGCCTTGGTAAGAGATCACAATTATGTCCAATCACATGGGAAATGGCCAGTTCACCACAGAGGTAGAACGGACCAGTGCTGCATAATAAATAGTTGCCCACAACACAAAGGCTGTATGGGACCGTTCTACATGGCGACCCCCCCCCCCCCCCCGATCCAACTTGTGTGCTTGCATTATGCTGAGAAAAACACCTTACATCTTGTCTGAATCCTAGTTCAGGTGAAGCAGATCCTCGTCTGGTTTCATCAGGAAATTGGAAAGAATTCACTTCCTTAGTTGAATAATCTTCTCTGCTATAAAACGAACGGCTTATTAATTGTGACCAAGAATGTGTAAATAAATAAAAAATGTGGTAGAGCCAAATAAAACACAAATATGAAAATACTCAATTGCAAAAACTGCTTGATACCTGCTGTCCTCGTACGACGATCTGTTCTTATAACTGTCACTGTTTTCGTCCCTCCATTCATCACTGTAGCTATTGACTGAGCTGCCTGAAAGCTCAAGGCAAGTGATATTCGAAAAAGTGTTTGCCATGACTATATATTGACTTTCGTAGATAGAAATTTCGAATAAATAACCACAAAAGTATTTCAGCAGTAATGCAAAGTCTACAATGTGAGATTAGCGTAAAAAGCCGCACTGTTGTAGGCACCGCCACGTCCCATACGGATATCATCCGACGTAAAGCCTTGGTAACGGTCTTTATTGTCAGATTTCATCTTCTTTCTTTGGGCACGAAGTTTGTCATCGTCATTCAACAGTTCAAGGATGACCTTCACACGATGACGAACTAAAATATGTATTTTTCAAAAATAATGCTAGAAAGCAAACAACGGATGCGAAAACAGACCATTCAGCCCTTGATCTCGGCCACGCTCATCTATGTACTTGTATTGTTCCAACGATCTTTAAATAAATTAAAATTAATGAGAAAAATAGTGGTAACAACAGCTACAAAAATGTACGGACAAATGATTCGTAGTGGGTGGGATGTAGACTCGTGCGGGTACAAAAAAACACCCTCCGTTCAGCCTGCGTACAGAGGATGCTGACGCGGAGGAGAGCACAAAATCCAACTACAGCATCCTCTGCATACACAGAGCCCAGCATCCCAATTTATCGGACAAATGCCAATGCACTGCTAGAAGTGGCTACTAAATTATGACCGCCTTCGAGAAAACAACCTACCTCATTTGAAACATATGATCACGAGCGCTACCAATAACTCTTTCGCTTCCATGAAAGAGAAGGTGATTCAGTAACGTCAGACTCTGCAATTTTTATAGTTCACCGAGCAACATAGCTTACATACAAAAACACTTTCATTGAATAATAAAGCCAAGCTCTACAATTACAGGGAGAATTAACTCCGGGCTCAGCATAAAAATGTTGGGCGCCCATAAAATACCAGAATAGAGGGTTGGTAAATTTCAATGCGCCACCTAGGATGTGACAGAGCACTATGACGCGAGGAGAGCACATATTTGGGCAAGGGAAGGGACTCTGGAGTGTGGCCCGAATTAGGCACTCGTGCTGAAAAAATTCTTGTATATTGGTGTGATTGAAATTTACCAACCCCCTTATTCTGGGATATCGCCAAATATTGAATTGAATTAATAATGAGAAATTATATTGGTAAATTGTTAGAAAAATTTAGGAACTGACGCAATTCTATCCATGAAGACCAAATCCACATAATGCATGTTCGATAACGAGGTAAAAATAAAAATGAAGAAAAAAAAACAGAATAACGCGCCAACCTTATTTGCAACGAAAAAATAGCTGTTGCAACTTCCCAACCATAGTAAAACTGCCTCGACGAATATGAAGCTAACGATGCCGTTGGCAGAGCAAGGTTTAGAAGTGAAAAAAATGCCCAAGCATTGAAGCAACTCTGACCTTATATACTCTCCTCCAAGCGTTTTTGTTATCCTCAAGCATCCTCTTCCAAAGCAGATTAGTCACTTGATGAAAGCCGTCATACCTAGATCGGATGTTGAAGTAAAGCATAAAGTTAAGAAAAGAGGAAGTCACTTACTGAAATGTATAGTTAGCAATCTCCTTCATTTGTGGACCAGTCGGACCCCAAGGATCTTCGTTAGTTGCTTCGTAGACGAGATTTTCTGCCTCAGTGTAATTCATAACCATGGTATGGCTAAAAAAAAAACTCGACAGCAAAGCAGTAAAAACGGCGCTAAGTGGCTCGCACTAGACATTCTTTCTATGCTGCCACGTTCTCGAACCGTTAACTTAGAAACAATCATTGCGGGACCTCTATGCTTTAGGATTACGGTTGGCGTCACACCATCTTACGGTAATAAATAATGTAGCTGTGGAATTACCGAATGCGGAAGAACCATACTGTTTGGGGCGGTTTTGAATGGAACATTTTGGGAAGGAATGCTATTTGATGCTTCTATAGTGTGAGACTGTATGAGTGCTCACGTCGCATCACCAAAACCCACCGTGATGTGTTTGACGGCACTTTATGCTATGTGATAGCACCTCATTGGTGGAATCCCACCCGTAGAAACGAAGCAATATGCTGAGAAGCAGCGATCTAGGGGTCAGATAGATCTGCATGCAGGCAGCGCTTCCATCCTCTTCAGATATCCCCGTTCTAATTCACCGAACTTGGGAGGCTATTGCTAGTGTAACCCTTGAAAGTATCGCGTTTCCAGTATCTCCTGGAGTATTTTAAATCCAAAATGTTCGAGCAATGCGTTTAGTACACATGTGTAGTTGGACCTGACACTACATTCCTGAAGAACAAAAGCAGAAGGGTACATTTGCAATGCTCTTAAAACCGTAAAGGATGCAGCGACGCAACTCAAGATGATTTCATGGCACTTCTTCAAATGTAAAATAGTACCTTCTTTCAGTAGAGGAACCATGCTCAGTAGTCCAAACAGGAAAAACTTCTCGAAAAGTCTCAATGATTATTTTAACTAGTCCACTGTGATGCCACTGTTTTAAAGACTTCTCGAAAAAAGTAAATGTCATCCATCAAAGGAAATGTTTCGCGAAAACACGACCATTGGTTCTGTATGAGCTGTTGCTCATGTCCTTACAAATGATTAAGATATTTGATCTGTTTCCTTAAGATTCCAGATTCGCAATTCCTTTGTTAACATTTGGGCACACGGCCGTTGTAGGACATGAAGCTAAAATGATTCCAGCAATGATCCACAAACGTCGCGATGGTCCCGCAACGATTGTTCTTACGGTAACGGTTTGAAAACGTGGTACCCCATAACTCGTGTGGCACGGGTAGTCACCATGTAAAGCAGCCTTCTTTGACGTTTTGTTCCACGAAATTGAAAATTTTACAAAGCATCGGTGCGATCTTCCCATGCGATCTGAGCTAGACCACTTCTAATATAATTGAGCCTTCATGTGCCTTCTTAACAAAGCAGATCACCACATGGTGAACCCCTCCCAACGAGTCACATTGCGCCGCTAAAATATTGCGATGAAATGCGGTAAAGGGCTTACACTGATTCTCCCAACTTCTTAATCTGGTACGGAATATTGTTACTAATCTGTTTCGTAAGATTCGAAATCCCAGACAGCAGATCCGACATGACCACCTGAAATGACGACAACGATCAATCAATAAAACTGCGTGGACGAGGGATGGTCGCCAAGTGACGGAACAACCATACCGACGAACGTGGGCTCGCGCGCAACATTTCCATTGGGGCGCGTTATTTTCGAAGGTTTCGATATTAGCATCACTTCTGCATCCCTATCCAATAGGTCTTCCTGCCACTATATGATTAGATTTGTCCGCAGCTACCGACTGGATATCGGGTGCTGGAAGATTGGGACTCCCATGATATCGTCATGTAGAGGACGGGCACTTCGGAGATTAAATCGCGTACATGCGAAAGAGGATGGATAGGGTTCATAGGAGCAGTTATGATTTTGCCTTAGCATATCCTGTTTCACTAATCAGTATAGTAAAATAATTCAACCGGTTTTTAGTGTAATAAATGTAAGAAGGCCAAACGAAGAAAGGGAGAAGATTGGGATTGTTCTATTCTCGGGGCTTGGTGGCCAAGCCCCCAACCAGACGTTTGGAGGCCCCTAGGCCGCTGAACGTCTGGTATCACCACCTTTATATAAAATAGTTTGTCCGTCGAGTGATCTAATCTAAGTGAGATACGACGCATTCGCCGCATCACCCACAGCGAGAGCGGTCGAATGATCTAACTTAAGTTGGGTACGCCGCATCACCCATAGCGAGAGCGGTCGAATGATCTAACTTAAGTTAGGTACGCCGCACCACCCAAAGCGAGAGCGGTCGAATGATCTAACCTAAGTTAGGTACGCCGTATCACCCATAGCGAGAGCGGTCGAATGATCTAACCTAAGTGAGGTACGCCGTATCACCCATAGCGAGAGCGGTTGAGTGATCTAACCTACGTGAGGAAGGCCGCTTCATCCACAGCGAGAGCGGTCGAATGATCTATCTAATCTAATAAGTGAGGTACGCTGTATCATCCACAGCGCGGTCGAAATTTCCCATTGACCGTGGTAATCGCTGCAGCATGGAAAGCGCATCCTTTTACTGCTTGACACAACAGCACTTACGCGCGTTCCTGAGCGTCCAGATTCAGAAGCCGTGCCGCCGACTTCGTGCCATTAGCATAAGAAGGCCACTAAAGGGGGAAGAGTATAAGGGGGGACTTCGAGGGTGGAGAATCGACAGCGACCAGGAGGTAGCGACTTGGAGGAAGCATCGGGAAGGGGGGGGGTCGATAGGGGGATCAATGAAGCATTAAGGAGGGACCAGTAGGGAGTTAGCAATCAGGGGGTGGGGAGTAGTTAAGAGGATCAGTAAGGGGATCCATTACCAATAAGAGAGTACGGATTTAGAAGATGTGACACCGATGACACGCAATGGGCGTTCGCTCGCCGTCGTTGTGTGTGAGCGTGGGAGAGCTGCTTAATTGGGGAGAGTATTAACGAGGATTCCTAGGGGGGGGGGAGATCGACTAGGAACAAGGGGAGGCGGAACCAGGACGGGAACCAGCAAGAAGGGAACCGTAGGAAAATTTATACGCGAAACAAGGAATCTGCCATATGCGCAGCCTCTTCATGCTCGACACAGCGGCAACTGTGCGCGCTTCTGATCCTCTGCATTCAGAAGGTGGGTCTTCTGAGGTGCTGGTTTCAGAGGACAGGTCCTCTACGCCGCCCTAGAAGCATCTGAATTAAGGAATTGTGTCACCGGCGTGCTGCGGCGTGCAGGCGCTTTCAGAATTCAACATGGGATGCTGATCTACAGAGGAAGTATAGCCTCCTCCTGCTTGACACAACGGCGACTACACGTATTTCTAAACGTCTCGATTCAGAAAAAAGGTCCTCTACGTCGCGCTAGAGGCATCTGGATTAAGAGGCAGGAGGCATCTGGATTATCCTAGGAGGTGATTTCAGACAAATTCCTCCTGTCGTGCCAAAAGCAGGACGAAGCAATTCTGAACGTTTCTATCAAGAGCTCCCCACTGTGGCCTCATTTCTTTAAATACAGATGAGAATGTGAGAGCGTCCAGCGGTGGAATCGGTTGGTCTAACTTTCTAATTCAACTTGGAAACGGAGAGCTCCAAAACGATTCCAATGAAGTGAAAGTGCCCGACGATATGCTGAGCTCTGGAGATATAGCAGATAAAGTATTTGGTGATATAGTGACCTTAGAAGATATGTCTGCTGCAGTCGGTAGAGCGATTTTGATGCTTAGGAATTTCGACTCTTTGGAGATAAACAACAAAGTGCTTTCGAAACTACCTGGGCAGGAGAAGATCTACAGAAGCATAGATGAGGTTATGAATGACAAAACTGAAGCTAACAACGACACAGAGTATTCATTGGAGTTTCTAAACAGCTTGACACCCCAGGGATACCCGCCTCATGAACTCCATCTGAAGAAAGGAGCAGTCATAATGCTTCTGCGGAATCTTAGAGTCAACCAGGGTCTATGCAATGGTACGCGACCCACCGTTGAACATATGGATAGGTACATTCTAGGCTCAAAATTGCAACTGGAGCGAACAAAGGACAGCACGTGCTTATTCCTAGAATAATATTCTGTCCGCCTGTCTATGACACCTCACCGTGCAGATTTAAGAAGAGACAATTTCCTGTGCGTTTGGCCTACGCAATGACAAACAAGAGTCAGGGACAAACATTCGACAGGGTCGGTGTATACCTCCCCAGCCCAGTTTTTTCTCATGGTCAACTGTACGTGGCGTGCTCACGTGTTCGACAGAGATCAAAATTTGGCTACCACCAGGTAGGAAGACTATATCAAACGTAGTATTCACCGAGATGGTTGAGTAAAAATTAAACCATTTTCGTTGCGCTATGAATAAATTTTTGTTGAAGCGCACATCCTTCTTTGTACAAGAGTAGTTCCTGAGAAAAAGACTAACTGTATCACCCCGCGAAGCGGGCAAGTGCGAGACACGCCGCTAGGCGTGTCGCAGCACTTGTACTATATAATAATCCGCTAAGAGCTATCGATCGGCGAAAATAGAGGGAAAATAGGAGGAAATTACAGGACGCAAATTAAAGGGCGCGAAAATAGCGGAAAATATCCAGAAGTCTTCCAACGTGCCTGGGTATTCAGAAAACGTGCTGAACAGGTAGTCTGGTAAGGGGATTATTGAGGGGAACTAGTTACAGTAATGACGGCCCAGGTCCAGTCAGGGGAGTGATGGAGCAGTACCAGTAATGGGGGATGAGTTCCAGTAAGGGGGGGGGGGACAAGTAGTGAGGGACACTGCTGTAGCGGTCCCGCGTGGAAAAAATCTGTTTAACATAGTATTAGGACAGGTGGGAATCCTCCGTTCTTAAAAAAGGCTTTTCGTCGTTTTCGTCGTACCTATCGAAAATGTCAATCTTTTCCTGAGGTTAACGGTCTGGGGATGAGGAGGGATGTGCCTGCAGTCAGCTTGAAGCTAGAGTGAAGTGAGGGACCGTGCTGTGGGGCATCAGGGGGGGGGGGGGTCGAAGAACCTAGGGGATGATGGCATTGATTAAGACAAGCAATGACATCACTGAACCGTCTGGAGATGATGTCGATGTTGAACGTAGTGGTGGGGAGGAGGTGGGTGGCCTCATACGGCGAACCTATTCATCTGATCTTAAGAAAGGTAGAACAAGGTTGGGACATAAAAAGGTTCTCAAATATTGCCTTTTGTACTGCTAGGGAGAGAAGAATGCTGCTCAAACAGGGCAGCTAACTTGATGTGATTGTCTTAGCTTAGTGGTACTGCAACATCGCGCGAATCGCGCAAGTGCATTGCCACCCATACCTTTGTCATTGGGAAAAATTTCGAAGTCCGAATGATCGAATAATATTCGATTTTCAAAATTTAGAATTTCGAATGATCGAATAATATTCGATTTTCAAAATTTCGAATTTCGAGTGATCGAATATTATTCGATTCTCAAAATTTTGAATTTCGAATACTCGAATATTCGGATAATCAAATGAACACCCTTATTTATTGCGGTCACCCAATGATTGACACTTGCCTATTTTTTATCATCCACTGTAAACTGCGTTCGACGGTGCGGCATATACGAAGGCTTCAGATTGTCATTACTCCTCTACCAATTGGTTAATTGCAAAAGGGATCGGTAATTATCAACTGTGGTAGATCGATTTCGATCAGTGGATCTCCTGTCCCGTGGCCGATATACTCCGCTACTCTTATGTGAAATCAGGGCTAATGGAGTGGAGAGTGGCGAGTCCAGTGAGTGATAAGCGCTACTGAGGCTGAGGGCTACGGCGAGCGAGGGTGAGCTTAGGACCAAACCGAGGCTGTGGAAGTCGGTGTCCAGGCTCACAAGGAAACGTTCCAAACTCAAGGTGAGATTTTGCGATGCTATCCTATCCTATCCTACTATATATGAAGGAGCAAGCGTGTGTGTGTGTGTGTGTGTGTGTGTGTGTGTGTGTGTGTGTGTGTGTGTGTGTGTGTGTGTGTGTGTGTGTGTGTGTGTGTGTGTGTGTGTGTGTGTGTGTGTGTGTTTGTGTGTGTGTGTATGCGTGTGTGTGTGTATGTGTGTGTATGTGTGTGTGTGTCTCACATTGTCACACTGTCCGTCCGTCACACTTGAGTTGGGGCGCGGCAGCCGAACGCGTCGGTAACCGTACATGGCGAGCCGGAGACGTGCCGAACACGTCGGCAACCGTACATGGCGAGCCGTAGACGTGCCGAACACGTCAGTAACCGTACATGGCGAGCCGGAGACGTTCCGAGCACGTCGGCAACCGTACATGGCGAGCCGGAGACGTGCCGAACACGTCGGCAACCGTGCATGGCGAGCCGCAGACGTGCCGAACACGTCGGCAACCGTCCCTGGGAATTTAAATGGTCATCGACGGGAGGAGTTTTTGGAGGCAATCGATATCGATCGATATTATCGATTTTTTGAGGATGGTGTTCAAGCGGCATGAAACTTCAGCCCTGGGGGTAACCGAGGTCGCTGAACACGAATCTGGAGTCGACCAATCGATACGACCGATATTATCGATTTTTTGTGCAAGCAGCACGAAACTTCAACCCTGGAAGTAGTCAAGGTCGCTGAACACGAATCTGAAGTTCCTTTTTGAACTGTCGATCGCCATCAATCGATATTGGGCAAATAAGCGTTTTTGTGGATGTCGTCCATTCTTTCGCTATTTTTTTCTAACTTGCCCTAATCGACGTAGTTAAGATGTTCTTCCTAAGGAAACCATGACAAAGGTGTCAGCTACTATTGATGATGAGAAGTTATTGCCACGGCGAAGCAGTCAAGAAGCCGTCGGTGCGGCCTAGAGGGCGCAATGACGGCTTCTTGACGGCTTTAGTTTTTAGCGTTCAGCAAAAACTGAAGGGTTAGTTTTTGCTGAACGCCTTTTTAAACACCTGAATAGGAGGTCTGAAAGCGTACGCTCAACTATCGTCAATCCCTACGACACCCCATGAGTTGTGCCTCGGCGGCGCAGTTGGTAAGAATGAAAGCAGGCCAGCGGAGTTTTGAGTTCGAGTCCGCGTACTGCTGAAGTTTTTGCACATATTAGTTCGTTGTTATTACGCTTTCTCATGATCACAGGAGTCAATTTTAGACCATCAATGCTTATAACAAATCAAGAAGGCTGCCTATTTGCGCCTTCGTATTTGCTAGTTTTCAATGCCTATCTGCACCACCACCATATCATACCATATCACCAATAATAGCCGTAACTGCATACAAATGCGCGTACCTTACGGTTGAATATTATGCACCCGGGCCATATTGGTACATTAATGGGCTAAAAATGTCGTTGAACCTGAACGTGTTCGACCGACTAGTTTCCACTTTCACACCGGATTTCGCTTCTCCGACAAGGAGAGATTGCGGTGACGGATGCCATAAAAGGACTCCTCCTGGACGCCGTATGAATGTCGACTGGACAACTGATGGTGACTGTAAGGAGGAAGACAACAGTGAACAATCATCAAATCAGTTCTCTTTGACGGCAAGCACGTTTCTTAAGAAAAGGTCCTGTGTAAGGGCATCTTGTGATTCCTCACAGCACTGACTGTGAAATGGTTATCGTTCGTACGGTTGCAGCAGGTCCTTATTTTCTATCGTGGAGCAGAGAAAGTATGTCGCTCTCTTTCGCTCCGGTGTTTTTGCCGTGTCTGTCATACGCTTGGGTGGCAGCTGGATACGTCGACGTTCACCCACGACCCTTCTCAACACCCAGAGATTACGCGGACAACGAAGAAGTCATTCCTTGCTAGGGAGAAGACTGTTCCTCGTTGGCTTTGTTAGATGCTGCTAGTGTGAAAGGTGCTTGTGTTTCACTTGTTTCATAGATTTGTACCATAGCTGTTAACTAAAAGGGAAGAGCAAGACAGCACTTTTTATTTTCAGAGGAATGATATGGTGCAGATAGGCATTATTGAAAAACTAGCACATATGAAGGCACAAGTAGACAGCCTTTGTTTGTTGTAAGCACTGATGGCTTAAAATTGACTCCCGTGATCATGAGTAAGCGTAATAACAACAAATATGTGCAAACATATCGGCAGTGCTCGGACTCGAACTCAAAACTCCGCCGGTGTGCTACTATTAGGCGGCACTCCTACCAACTGCGCACCGAGGCACATCTCGCGATGTGTCGTAGGGGTTGATGATAATTGCGAGCACGCTTTCAGACCTCTTTTTCGGGTCTTTAAAAAAGTGTTCAGCAAAAACTGATTGTGGTTCTAGACTCCGCTGACATTGAAATACATCCTGTCAATATAGCACCGCAAAAGCTTACCTTGAGTTGGGAACCTTTCCTAGTCAGATGCCGTTGTTCAAGCGCCGCGAAGGCTGCTCCATCCATTTCCTTCACGAGACCGAAGGACAGAGATATAATGACAATGAAGCACCCTTGCTTTCCTAAGAATTCGTGCGCCGAGAAGATAGAAGCACCCTGAATAGGCAGAGCTAGATTGTTATAGATCTTGCTCCATAAGTTACTGTCTTTACTTAGGTTATACCGAAGCTTCTCGCTAGTAAAAGAATGGCTAGCACGGACGAAGAAGTAACACAAAGGCGATCTGGTGCAGAAAAGGCACCTCGGAAGCTCAGGAATGGCATTCAGTCTGTGTTCTGGCTCCGTTGAACAGCTCCGTTCCACTTATAAGCAAACTGACCCGAAGTCTATGGTTGGAATCTAATCTGGTAAGACACTACGACTTGGACAGTGTTGTAGCGAAAATGTGGATGGCTCGCTTTCATAGGAAACGGAGTATGACTGGCTCTTGTACTCCACAGCCATTGCTCTTCCCCTCTTTAATGCCTTTGCAGAAAGCAGGAGCTTCCCAGGATCCAGAAAGTGCTACCTCCCTACCGCAGCTCCTTCCGGCTTTAATCGTGCAGTTGTTGTACTTGGGGTGCAAATACAAAACGGAGATTCTCCCGTAGTATACCGAAGGCAAAAGCGTCATTGATCAGTCATAACCCGATTCACTTGTTATTCACGTGACTGGCCACAGGACGCTCGACGGCGTTCAAAGGAAGCAGGGGTGCGGCAGAGGTCCGCGCTTACCTCGCGTCGACTCACAAGGGTAGGATCTGAAGCGTATGTCTGAACGGGGGGAGCGAGTCATATAGGGAGAATCCCACCCCTCAATTACTATGAAAATGTGTTCATTTTTTGCCAAGTCGTTAAACTCAAGGAGTAAAACAAATTGTAACTCATCGATTACATTGTAACTCATTACGTTACACCCGATTACATTGTAACTCATCAACCTCCTTGGATTAAACCCAAGGAGGTCAATGAGTTACAATGTAATCGGCGCCTCACGAGTTCGGCGGTCTTTTATGCCCGCGATGGCTCTGCCGCTCGATTTTCGGCAAAAATCGACAACAAATCGAACCTCACCCGCCCCGCATAAAGACCCCTTTTTATAAAGCGTTTTTGTAATCATAATGAAGCGCTTTTCCTCTACTTTTTGATGAGCTAGCGGGATTTTCGAATTTCAAAAAACTAGCTGAGTTATGAATATTTTTGTGTTATCACTTCGATGACGACGGTGAAGGGTCGATCCGCGATTCAGTTCACGACTTCCGAAAATTGATCATATCTCGGCCATTTTCCGAAAATCAAAAATCCCGCTCGGCCATCAAAAAATAGAGCATGTGTGCTTTCTTACCATTTAGAAATCTATTTCCAAGAAAGGGGTCTTCATGCGGGGCGGGGGGGGGGGGTTCGATTTTCCGTACGTATTTTTGCGAAATGGACCCGAAATCGAACCCCTCCCGTCGCGCATGAAGACCGAATTTTTGGGAACTGATTTCTGTGTAGCAAAAAACGGCTCTTCTAGTTTCTGAAAAGCTAGCAGGTTTTTGAAACTTCGAAGAATTGGTCGAGTTATGAATATTTTTGTGAAGCCACTTCAATTTTTTTCGCTCAAAAATCGAACCAACTGCCACGCGTGACGACTCCTTTTTTGAAAAACGGTTTTTACACGATGAGAAAGGGCGTTTTATCTATTTTATGAAAAGCTGAAAGAATTTTCAAAATTCGAAAAACTTACCGAGTTATGAACCTTTTTGTGAACGTTCAATTTTATGCTCCGATGACGTTGGTGCAAAGTCTACCAGAGGCCGATTCAACCTGTTCTATCCAGAAAATTACTATTTTTTCACAGTGAATTAAAAAGGTCTTCGAGATTCTTCTGGCTGGATTTTATCCGTATGGGTGATATGCTTTGGCTAAAGAATAATATTTTCATGAAAAATGAGAATTTTGTATGCGATCCATCTTCATCATATCTTCATCGCAGCGGAGAAGCTTAGTTTTTACTGTATTTTAAGCACGACTTAAAATTCTATATGGCACAATTCCTCTCTCTGTCGTCCTTCCTTCAGAATGCAGAAAAAAATTTCCAGCGAGGAGTACATCCATATTTCAATTGCGATCGATCATGTCAGAGAACGCAGTAGCCGCACGTAAACTACCGTAACTCGGAGATTTTTTTGGGGCTTCTGGAAAATTCATAAAGCTTTAGTACATGTGTTTTCTATGTTTTAACTGGCAGGTTCTTAAAGTAACATCTTCCATGAGATTAGTGTGTCGATATTTAGAAAAATAATTTTTTCATGAAAAACGAGGATTTTGTATACGATCCATTCTAATCATATAGTCATTGCAGCTCCGTCATCGTTGCGGTAAAGCCTGTTTTTTTTGGAAGATGCACAGGGCTTGGATTTTTGTAGGCTTCATTTTGATTTTTTATGATGTTTCCTTAGGATGGCAGAACATTATTTCTATGGGAATTCCATCGTCCACCATTCGCTTGCCGCTCCGTAGCCGATTCGATGAGCGCTTCAAAAAATCCAGGAGAAGCACTTAATTCGTTATCAGAAGGTAACACTCAAAATTTTATATAATACTATTTCAGAGCACAATTTCAGGTGCAGACGTCGCTCCTTCAGGTAGAAAATGTGTCGTTTCCACGATGTCCTGAAAAAAAAAACACCTGCGCAAATTAAACAGTGATGATTGCAAGACTGCTACCAGAAAATCTTTATTTTAAAGTGTCGAAAAATAGTATTCAGCTTTATTGTGCCATCAAAGTATTATTGTTCAGTGATCTCTTTTCATTGTTCTATTGTGTCGAAGCCGCTCCTGAAAATAAGAACCTATTAAAGGGTTCAAAATGCACATAAAACCTTGAAGAAATCAAGATATATAAGGAATAAAACAGTGGAAGAAGGAGTGGGGGGTCGTAACGAATTTCGCTTCGGAGGGGGGGGGGGTCGTAAATTTTCAGCAAAAATCGAACCCCACGCTTGACCCTGTTCCTGTCTTATAGGGAGAAGCTGGCATCGGGAACACGTAATAAGAAAGCATTGTTCTCAATAATGCGGTCTAAGCTGAAAGCTCACGCGGATCTTCCTGTTCTAAAGGATGATGACGGTACGGTTTATATTAACGATAGTCGAAAAGCTGAAGCACTGGCAGGGTTCTTCGCGTCAGTTTTTACTGAGGTGGAGAGTCCTGGTAGCGCTATGCTTAACGACATATTTGATCAAGAACGTACTTCTGTGTGGCACGAAGACGAGGCCAGTGAATTTGTGGTACAGGCTAGTGATATATTAAAAGTAATGAAGCGATTGAAAGCTTCTACATCAGTACCGCTTGATGGAATTCCACAAATAGTTTTCAAAAAATGTGCTGAGACTCTTTATAAGCCTTTGGCCATAATTTTCAATATTTCCTTAATCCACAGTGAAGTTCCCGAAATCTGGAAAGAATCAATTATTACTGCCATTCCAAAAACTCCTAGACCTGAATTGCTTTCTTCCTTTCGGCCCATAAGTATAATTCCCACCCCAATAAAAGTAATGGAAAGTATTGTATGAGATAAATTGTTGACTTGTCTATCGAGAGGTAATTCGATCCCTTACGAACAACACGGCTTCATGGCAAGTGCTTCCACCGCAACTCAGCTTTCGGACTGCTTATTTGATTGGAACCTTGCACTGAACAATGGTGATTCCGTTGACGTGATTCACTTCGATCTATCCAAAGCGTTTAATAAGGTCAATCACCAAAGAGTTTTAAGCAAGCTATACCAAAACGGAACTCATTTGTCTCTTCTAAAGTGGATACGTTCCTACTTGAGTGGAAGGCATATGCGCGTCAAAGTCGGCAACTGTTTTTCTATGATTGCAAAAGTGGAGTACCACAGGAAGGTGTACTATCGCCTACCCTGTTCCTTCCTTACACTTCTGACCCAGGGTCAAGCTTGAGGTTCGGGAATCGAAGGGGGGGGGGTCGTACTGTGGCCTCGTCTGGAGGGGGGGGGGTCGTGCTCTTCCGGTTTTGGCAGAGGATTCTCTCTTATTCTTCAGGATTTTAGTTGATGTTTTAATTCTTAATAAGTTGTTTTTTCCAGGAATGCTTACGAAGGTGCGGAGTCTCTCCTTCGTCCCGCGAAGTTGTAAAAAATAATATAACAAGTTTCAAATAATGATTGTATTACTCGTTAGAAATAAAGATTTTCCGCCGGCAGATTTGGAGTCAATGAGAACTTTCCATTTTTCAGTTTTTTTTTTCAGGAAGTCATGGACGCGACAGTTTTCTGCCTGAACGAGCGACATCTACGTCCTAAATTGCAGTCTATAAAATTTGAAGTGTCAATTGCTAAGGAAAATTAAGTGCTTTTCCTACAAGATTTTTGGAAGCACTTTTCGAAGCGATGACCGAATGGCAACCGAGGATGGACTTGTCACGGAGCTAATTTTCTCTCTTCTTCTGGAAACAGCATCAGAAAGTGAAGTTGTACCCAATAAAGTTTTAATCCACCGGTTGACACAAGGGAATAAAACGTGTTTTTGTGAGACAATCTTCTGTATAAACAGACGCTCCGATTTGCATCATTTGCCGAAAAAATTCGACACCGTTAATCACATGGAAGCCGCTATTTTTACAAGCTGCTTTTTAAAGCGTAGAACCCACACCTCTTACAGTTTTAAAAGTTCTGTGAATTTTTCAGAGATGTCGCACAAACTCCGAAATATGGTAGGTTACGTGGAGCCATTGCGTTCTCCGATATTACCGATCGCCACTGAAGGACGGACTTCTTGCGGCAAAAAAAATTTCTACCTTCTGGAGGAAGAGCATCAGAAAGTGAAAACTGTACCAACTTAGAGTTCAAGATGTGGTTAATATACAATCATAAACTAAGCTTCTTCGCAGCGATATGATTAGGGCTGATTGCATTTAAATTTTTCGCTTTTCATGAAAAATTAATTAATTTTTACCTGAAGCAGATCACCCACACAGTTGAAATCTTGCCACAAAAAGTTTCAATTCTTGTTTAATGCACAGTGTAAAAATCAGGGTTTTCTGAAACGAATAGACTGGATCGACCACTGGTCGATATCGCACCGACGTCATGGGAGCGACGAAATTCGACGTTCACAAAAATGACTATAACTCGGTAAGTTTTCCACAATTATAAAAAGCCAATGGCTTTTTAGAAGCTACAAGAAAAGGTATTTCATACGGTGTAAAAATCGGTTTTCAAAAACTAGATCTTCATACGGGGCGGAGGCCTTCGATTTTTGAGCGAAAAAATTGAAGTGATTTTGTATAAACAATTATATCCCGGTAGGTTTTTGGAATTTTGAAAGATTTAATAGCTTTTTAAAAACTAGAGGAAAAGCGCTTTCAAAACATATAGAAATTTCTTTTCATCAGGGAGGTCTTCATAGGGGGCGGTGGGGGTTCGATTTCTGGTCGATTTTTGCCAAAAATCGACCAGAAATCGAACCCCCCTCGCCCCCTATGAAGACCTCCTTCTTGAAAGACTATTTATGCATGGTCAGTTAGCATACTTTCTCTACTTTTCAAAAAGCAATTGGGATTTTTGAATTTCGAAAAACGAACGGAGCTATGATCATTTTCATGAAATCACTCCAATGTCGACGGTGGAGAGTCTGCGAGCCGTTCTTCACAAAATTGATCATAACTTGGTTCAATTTTTGAAATTCAAAAATCCCAATTGCTTTTTTAAAAATAGAGAAAAGGTGCTTTCCATCCATATAGAAATAGGTTTTCAAAAAAAGGGGTCTTCATACGGGGCGAGGGGGGTTCGATTTTTGGCACGTATTTCTGCAACAATGGACCAGAAATCGAACCCCTACCGCCCCCTATGAAGACCTCCCTGTTGAAAACCAATTTTTACATGATTCGAAAGCGCTTTTTCTCTAGTTTCCAAACTGCTATTGGCTTTTGTAAAACTCGAAAAACTTACCGAGTTACGATTACTTATTCAATATCACTTCAATTTTTTTCGCGCAAAAATCGAAGTCCTCCGTCCCCTATGAAGATCTAGTTTTTGAAAACCGATTTTCATACCGTATGAAATAGCTTGTCTTGTAGTTTTTAAAAAGTTATTGGCTTTCTAAAATTGCGGAAAGCTTACCGAGTTATTGTCATTTTTGCGAATGTCGAATTTCGTCGCTCCCACGACGTCGGTGCCATATCGATCAGAGGTCGATACAATCTATTCGTTTCAGGAAACCATGATTTTTACCATGTGCATTGAACAAGACTTGATACTTTTTGTGGCAAGATTTCAACTGTGTGGGTGATCTGCATCAGGTAAAATTAATTAATTTTTCTTGAAAAGCGAAAAATTTAAATGCGATCAGCCCTAATCATATCGGAGATCGCTGCGAAGAAGCTCAGATTTTTACTGTGTAATACTCATGACTTAAAAATCCATGAAGCACAATTTCACTCTCGCGTGTCCTTTCCTTGAGAAGATTGAAAAATTTTCCGCGAGAAGACCACCCTCAGTCTCCATCGATGATATCGGCGAATGCAATGGCTCCACGTAACCTACCATATTTCGGAGTTTGTTCAACGTCTCTGAAAAATTTACAGAGTTTTTAAAACAGTAAGAAGTGTGGATTCTACGCTTTAAAAAGCAGGATCCATGCTTCCATGTGGTTAACGGTGTCAAAAATTTTCGGCAAATGACACAAATCGAAGCGTCTGTTCAAACAAAGGATCGTTTCAGAAAGGCAGGTTTTATTGCCATGTGTCAAACGAGGGCTTAAAATTTTATTGGGTACAACTTCACTTTCTGATGCTGTTTCCAGCAGAAGAGAGAAAATTAGTTCTGTGACAAGTCCATCCTCCGGTTGCCATTCCGTCATCGCTTCCGAGAGTGTCTAAAAAATGTTGTGGATAAAACACTTGAGTCAGCTTTAGCAATTAACACTCTGCATTGTATAGAGTACAATTTCGAATGCAGATGTGGCTCCTTCACGTACAAAAATGTTCCGTGTTCACGAGATGCTCAGAAAGCCTGAAAAGTTGAACTCGTTGTGATTAATTCGACAACTGCTCTCAAAAGTGCTTTATTTTCAACTGTAAACAAACAAAATATTATTATCAGAAGATTACATACACAAAACCTTTATCAGCGTTTTTTCTAACAAATTACTAAATCAAACAGTTGCCCTCTTTCTTGAGCTAATCTGATACAGTCGACGCTGCATCTGGAAAGAAGGACCTATTTGAAGTGACTCCAAATGAATACACAGAAATATGCTGCCACGCGGAATAGGTAGTTGATGCGACCAGACGCAAAGGAAGTCACCTCAAACTTGGGTAATTAAACCTTTATTTATAATATATACATAAATCAATACGCGCGAGACTAACGCATAACACATTAGAGCATCGATGGTAACACAACAGGATAGAAACGGACTGATATGGAAAGCAAAATATGACTACAACTATGAGGAACAAACAAGGTAACAAATACACTTCAACAAGAGCAAAGCAACACTATAAAAACCCTAAACCAGCTAAATGAACCGGCAAACGACATAAGAAACGAGGAACAGAGCCAAAACCCCACTATAGGAAGATACTGAACCCACAGTAGGAAAAGGCAAGGCGACACAATGAAAAACAAGCGCATCTGAGCAGCTAGCACAACACAAGATCAGGATACATGCAACGCAATGTGATAGGATAACAATGCAACAAGAGATAGCGACACTATTACACGAACAACACACAAAATACACGAGAACAATAAAATATGCACACATCGGAACCCAGAAGGACACGCGCAAGGAGCAAGACGAGAGAAACAAAGACGAAAACACACGCGCAGAGCGAAACCCCTCCTAACGACCCCTCCCGGACGCGCACAGCCGCTCGAATGGCCGCCAAGCCCATGAAGAAGGCTGGGAGCGCTGATTCCTAGGAAGACCCTGAAAATCAGGAAACCCAGGGAAATAGCCCGGGGAAGGAGGAGACCCAGAGCGAGCGCGCGGCAGTCGAAATGGGGCGCGGAATCCGTCAAAGGAGACGACTTGTCGTCACTATTAAAGGGTACAAAAATTGCATAGAAAATTTTGAAAAATCAATGCGAATAGGAAATAAAACGGTGGTCTACACAAGGGGGGAGGGTCGTACCAGATCCGTTCTGGGAGGGGGGGGGGGGTCGTAAATTTTCGGCAAAAATCGAACCCCACGCTTGACCCTGTTCTGACCTGCCCTCGAAGTTAGCTGTAAGCCCATATGTTAAGGTGAAGATGTACGCTGACGATATAAAGATCTATGGAGCCTTCAACCATGATAACAAAACATTTGTCCACCAAGCACTAACTCAGTCCATCGAGAACATGTTGGAGTGGGCTGACGCTTGGCAGATTCCAGTCAATCTCTCTAAAACAAAAGTTTTCCACATTGGTAATGTCCCTGCCATGGATTATAAAGTCAACGGTTGCGAGTTGCTTTCTGTATCTAATGCTCAAAAGCTTGGCATTCTTACAGATAATGAATTGAAGTTCGAGAAGCACATCAATAATGTAGTGCGGAAAGCTTTCTCCGTTATGCATTTGATTTGTAGAAACATAAAATGCAATGTGAGCTCCATACTGGTTAGTTTATACAAAGCATATGTAATCCGTAATAATAATAATTGGAATACTGTTCGCAAGTTTGGAGTCCCTCTTCAAAAAAACTCCAGGCCAAAATTGAGATTTTTCACTAAAATTTTATTTTGCAGATGTATACCCAGTTCTTCCAGCATGAGGGTGATTCCAAATTATCAGGAAAGACTTAAACTTTTTAATCTCAAAACTATTCTCTACAGACGTATATTCAGCGGTTTAGTTTTTTGCTTCAGGGTCCTTAAATGAGAGTCTCGACTGAAACCATCGAAGTACTGGGTTTTTTGCCTACATTGGGTCACCGTAAAAGCTTCCTCTTCCAATACCCAAATATAAAGCGGAAAAATCGCGAAAAGGTTTTTAATTCTCTTTTTTACCGAGGTGCTCGCTGGCTACAAATGTTGCCTCCAGGTTTATTAGAATCACCAAACGTTTTCGCTTTTCGAAAAAGCTTGAAGAAATTAGACCTACTTGCAACATTGCACCTGACAGACATCACCTAGAGGCAGCATCTTAGTCTTCCGTTCTCTTTTACCTCTTGTTTCATATAAGTGTACATGTTGTTAAAGTTTAATTGTGTTCTTACGCTCTCGTTTCCTAATTCGTGCTTCTATTTAATTGTATTAGGTTGTCCCATAAGCCTTCGCCGTTTTTTCAACGATTCACTGCAGATTTCGCCGGCGGTCTCCTGCATAGCGCTGCATAGCTTTCGAAAGAGAATGATTTGCTCTATCAGACCATGTATTGCATTTCTTTTTTCATCATGAAATTTGTCAATTTTTAGGTCGTTGAAGTGAAAAGTGAAAAAGTGAAAAAGTAGCCATTTGCGCACTTGTTCTCTCCGCTTAGGTTTGTAATTTTTTGCGCAGTTTTTTTTGTGCATTTGAAACGCAATATTCTGTACTACAAGAATATGTGTTAGTGCTATTTGCTCATTTGTCCATTATTGATTTTTAGGTCATCAAATTGGGACGTCCGAAGGAGGATGGTTATTTTTGCAGACAGCTCCTGCTGTGGATGGACTTTTTGGTGGGTGTTATCTGTCATTCGAAAGAGAATGTCTTGCTATAAGAATATGTGTCGCTATTATTGATTTCTTTTGAATATCAACAAAATGCCAAAAAGAGAAAAATCGTCTTCAACAACAACTCCTTCTCCTTCTTCAGTTGTTGATATTCGACAGAAATCGGCGTGAGCCAATAAACGCGACACAAATTTTTACTGAGCAAGACATCCTCTTCCAAACGACATATAACACCAGGCAAAAAAGTCCAACCACAGAACCGGAGTTTTGGTAAAAATTCGGACGGAAAAGTCGGAATTCCCAATTTGATGGACTAAAAATCAATAAAGGGCAAGTGAGAAAATAGGACCAACACATATTCTTGTAGAACAGAACATTGTCTTCCAAGTGCTATAAAAAACTGCGCAAAAAATTACAAACCTAAGCGGAGAGAACAAGTGCGCCAATGGCTACTTTTCCACTTTTTCACTTTTCACCTCAACGACCTAAAACAAATTTCATGATGAAAAAAGCAATGCAATACATGTTCTGATAGAGCAAGTCATTCTATTTCGAAAGCTATGCAGCGCTATGCAAGAGACCGCCGGCGAAATCTGCAGTGAATCGTTGAAAAAAACGTCGGGGACTTATGGGACAAGCTAATATTTTTTTGTTTGTTTTATGTTCATAACCATCGAGTTTGCCGTGTCCCATTTTGTTTTTGCTACCATTGTTGCTCTTACCTTAGTCCTATTGGCAGTTATGTTTAGTACCCTAACTAGCACTACAAGCCTTCGATTTCTTCCCCTTCCTACAGCAGGAGTTATACGGGTGCTGATGGAGTGATGGAGTTGACGGACCTACTAAGCTGGTATCCGGGCCGTGCTTTGAAAGTGACTTGCAGTGTTTGGCGGGACACTGCTCTTCTCCATCAAGAGCTCCACTAATCAGCTCCACAGTATTTAAGCCCTTGTTTCCCCATTTAATTTTTCCCTCTCTTGCAAACATTATAGTACGTCACACTGTTGCACTTTGATTTGCCGAGGTTTCCCTTTTTTACCATGTTATGTTACTCATCATGCTGTGTCCTTAATTTCCTTCTATCTTAGAATTGTGCGCACATTTATGTGCAAATAAATAAATAAATAAATAATGTTGAATACCATAGCACGCAGCTGGAAAAATTAGTAGAAAACCTCTGAAAATGGTATAGACGTCAGAATTCATCAAATCCCAACCAACTAGCTGAAATGCAAAAGAGCAGCAGCGCAGGAGAATTGTACCGTCGATCGCCCTCTCATGAAGCAACGTCTTTATCCATTGCGCTTCGATCCACTTGCGGCAGAGCCATCGCGGGCATAAAAGACCGCCGAACTCGTGAGGCGCCGATTACATTGTAACTCATCGACCTCCTTGGGTTTAATCCAAGGAGGTTGATGAGTTACAATGTAATCGGGTGTAATGTAATGAGTTACAATGTAATCGATGAGTTACAATGTTTTACTCCTTGGGTTTAACGACTTGGCAAAAAAATGAACACATTTTCATAGTAATTGAGGGGTGGGATTCTCCCTATATGACTCGCTCCCCCCGTTCAGACATACGCTTCAGATCCTACCCTTGTGAGTCGACGCGAGGTAAGGCCTATGTTATACTTCGGCGACGCGTCGCCGACGCTGACGTCACCACCGACGTCGCCGACGTCGCCACAGACGCGTGGTCGACGTTGGCGACGTCGTCAACAGGTTCTGTGGCGGCGTCGGGGACGTCGTTGACAGGAGAGCATCGGAGCGCATTTTTAGCAGCAATGCTCAAACAGTGCCTGTATTTTTTAGGACACCCTGTATTTTTCGCAAGGCATAGTGCGTTTTTAGGTTTTAAATTTTAAAAGAAGCACAAATCAATCGTTAGGTCACTTTGTTAAGAGATTATAACAAACTACTAATTGATATAACAAATTACTAATTATAACTACTAATTGATTATGGACAAATTATATATTATAGACATAATAATAATAGAAGTACGGGATAGTGTTGGGCATTTAACGACTATTGATTCACCAATTTAACGATTTTATCAGCATTTTCGGTTTAGCAAAGACCTTTTTCGTTAAATCGTATTAAAATTAAATTTACGCGGAATTCTCGAAGTTCAAAGGAAAATTTAACTCTTAAATAGTAAGAATTCTATCTCGAAAAAGCTCTTCGCAGAGGTTCGCATTACCATTTCAGAAAGCGAGGAAACACTACTCATTTTCTACACAGTTCTATTTAGTATTACTTGCTCTACAAGGAAGCAAATAGGCCTAGAAAATGCGAACAGAACGGCTGAGAAGGACACAAAAAGGAAGAACAGCGACAAAGTGAAGGGGAGCTAAGGTTTAGGGTCCCATTCTCTCCCAAACACTCAGTGTTCTAGTGAATTGCACTTTTGTGTTCGCAAGACGGCGTCTTTTGCACTTCTCGATTTCGTAATTCGAAGTACGGAGGTGATGATGGCAGTTCCGGGAACGAAGAACCAACCCACAATCATAACACTCCATCGGAGCGCACTTTCTGCCACCTTTGGATGACGTCGGCGACGCTGACGTCGTCGGCCGTCTGTGGCGACGTCGGCGGCGGAAGTTTAACACCCCCTGCGGAGCTATCGGCGACGTCGCCGGCGACCCTGTGATGTGCGGGCTGCAGCCTACAGCACAGCGTCGCCGAAGTATAAAATAGGCCTAAGCGCGGACCTCCGTTCTAGACTCCGCTGACATTGAAATACATCCTGTCAAAATAGCACCGCAAAAGCTTACCTTGAGTTGGGAACATTTCCTATTATACTACGGGAGAATCTCCGTTTTGTATTTGCACCCCAAGTACAACAACTGCACGATTAAAGCCGGAAGGAGCTGCGGTAGGGAGGTAGCACTTTCTGGATCCTGGGAAGCTCCTGCTTTCTGCAAAGGCATTAAAGAGGGGAAGAGCAATGGCTGTGGAGTACAAGAGCCAGTCATACTCCGTTTCCTATGAAAGCGAGCCATCCACATTTTCGCTGCAACACTGTCCAAGTCGTAGTGTCTTACCAGATTAGATTCCAACCATAGACTTCGGGTCAGTTTGCTTATAAGTGGAACGGAGCTGTTCAACGGAGCCAGAACACAGACTGAATGCCATTCCTGAGCTTCCGAGGTGCCTTTTCTGCACCAGATCGCCTTTGTGTTACTTCTTCGTCCGTGCTAGCCATTCTTTTACTAGCGAGAAGCTTCGGTATAACCTAAGTAAAGACAGTAACTTATGGAGCAAGATCTATAACAATCTAGCTCTGCCTATTCAGGGTGCTTCTATCTTCTCGGCGCACGAATTCTTAGGAAAGCAAGGGTGCTTCATTGTCATTATATCTCTGTCCTTCGGTCTCGTGAAGGAAATGGATGGAGCAGCCTTCGCGGCGCTTGAACAACGGCATCTGACTAGGAAAGGTTCCCAACTCAAGGTAAGCTTTTGCGGTGCTATATTGACAGGATGTATTTCAATGTCAGCGGAGTCTAGAACCACAATCAGTTTTTGCTGAACGCTTTTTTAAAGACCCGAAAAAGAGGTCTGAAAGCGTGCTCGCAATTATCATCAACCCCTACGACACATCGCGAGATGTGCCTCGGTGCGCAGTTGGTAGGAGTGCCGCCTAATAGTAGCACAGGAGTGCCGCCTAATAGTAGCACCGGCGGAGTTTTGAGTTCGAGTCCGAGCACTGCCGATATGTTTGCACATATTTGTTGTTATTACGCTTACTCATGATCACGGGAGTCAATTTTAAGCCATCAGTGCTTACAACAAACAAAGGCTGTCTACTTGTGCCTTCATATGTGCTAGTTTTTCAATAATGCCTATCTGCACCATATCATTCCTCTGAAAATAAAAAGTGCTGTCTTGCTCTTCCCTTTTAGTTAACAGCTATGGTACAAATCTATGAAACAAGTGAAACACAAGCACCTTTCACACTAGCAGCATCTAACAAAGCCAACGAGGAACAGTCTTCTCCCTAGCAAGGAATGACTTCTTCGTTGTCCGCGTAATCTCTGGGTGTTGAGAAGGGTCGTGGGTGAACGTCGACGTATCCAGCTGCCACCCAAGCGTATGACAGACACGGCAAAAACACCGGAGCGAAAGAGAGCGACATACTTTCTCTGCTCCACGATAGAAAATAAGGACCTGCTGCAACCGTACGAACGATAACCATTTCACAGTCAGTGCTGTGAGGAATCACAAGATGCCCTTACACAGGACCTTTTCTTAAGAAACGTGCTTGCCGTCAAAGAGAACTGATTTGATGATTGTTCACTGTTGTCTTCCTCCTTACAGTCACCATCAGTTGTCCAGTCGACATTCATACGGCGTCCAGGAGGAGTCCTTTTATGGCATCCGTCACCGCAATCTCTCCTTGTCGGAGAAGCGAAATCCGGTGTGAAAGTGGAAACTAGTCGGTCGAACACGTTCAGGTTCAACGACATTTTTAGCCCATTAATGTACCAATATGGCCCGGGTGCATAATATTCAACCGTAAGGTACGCGCGTTTGTATGCAGTTACGGCTATTATTGGTGATATGGTATGATATGGTGGTGGTGCAGATAGGCATTGAAAACTAGCAAATACGAAGGCGCAAATAGGCAGCCTTCTTGATTTGTTATAAGCATTGATGGTCTAAAATTGACTCCTGTGATCATGAGAAAGCGTAATAACAACGAACTAATATGTGCAAAAACTTCAGCAGTACGCGGACTCGAACTCAAAACTCCGCTGGCCTGCTTTCATTCTTACCAACTGCGCCGCCGAGGCACAACTCATGGGGTGTCGTAGGGATTGACGATAGTTGAGCGTACGCTTTCAGACCTCCTATTCAGGTGTTTAAAAAGGCGTTCAGCAAAAACTAACCCTTCAGTTTTTGCTGAACGCTAAAAACTAAAGCCGTCAAGAAGCCGTCATTGCGCCCTCTAGGCCGCACCGACGGCTTCTTGACTGCTTCGCCGTGGCAATAACTTCTCATCATCAATAGTAGCTGACACCTTTGTCATGGTTTCCTTAGGAAGAACATCTTAACTACGTCGATTAGGGCAAGTTAGAAAAAAATAGCGAAAGAATGGACGACATCCACAAAAACGCTTATTTGCCCAATATCGATTGATGGCGATCGACAGTTCAAAAAGGAACTTCAGATTCGTGTTCAGCGACCTTGACTACTTCCAGGGTTGAAGTTTCGTGCTGCTTGCACAAAAAATCGATAATATCGGTCGTATCGATTGGTCGACTCCAGATTCGTGTTCAGCGACCTCGGTTACCCCCAGGGCTGAAGTTTCATGCCGCTTGAACACCATCCTCAAAAAATCGATAATATCGATCGATATCGATTGCCTCCAAAAACCCCTCCCGTCGATGACCATTTAAATTCCCAGGGACGGTTGCCGACGTGTTCGGCACGTCTGCGGCTCGCCATGCACGGTTGCCGACGTGTTCGGCACGTCTGCGGCTCGCCATGCACGGTTGCCGACGTGTTCGGCACGTCTCCGGCTCGCCATGTACGGTTGCCGACGTGTTCGGCACGTCTACGGCTCGCCATGCACGGTAGCCGACGTGTTCGGCACGTCTACGGCTCGCCATGCACGGTAGCCGACGTGTTCGGCACGTCTACGGCTCGCCATGTACGGTTGCCGACGTGCTCGGCACGTCTCCGGCTCGCCATGTACGGTTACTGACGTGTTCGGCATGTCTACGGCTCGCCATGTACGGTTACTGACGTGTTCGGCATGTCTACGGCTCGCCATGTACGGTTGCCGACGTGTTCGGCACGTCTCCGGCTCGCCATGTACGGTTACCGACGCGTTCGGCTGCCGCGCCCCAACTCAAGTGTGACGGACGGACAGTGTGACAATGTGAGACACACACACACATACACACACATACACACACACACGCATACACACACACACACACACACACACACACACACACACACACACACACACACACACACACACACACACACACACACACACACACACACACACACACACACACACACACACACACACACACACACACACACACACACACACACACACACACACACACACACACACACACACACACACACACACACACACACACACACACACACACACACACACACACACACACACACGCTTGCTCCTTCATATATAGTAGGATAGGATAGGATAGCATCGCAAAATCTCACCTTGAGTTTGGAACGTTTCCTTGTGAGCCTGGACACCGACTTCCACAGCCTCGGTTTGGTCCTAAGCGCCGTAGCCCTCAGCCTCAGTAGCGCTTATCACTCACTGGACTCGCCACTCTCCACTCCATTAGCCCTGATTTCACATAAGAGTAGCGGAAGTATATCGGCCACGGGACAGGAGATCCACTGATCGAAATCGATCTACCACAGCTGATAATTACCGATCCCTTTTGCAATTAACCAATTGGTAGAGGAGTAATGACAATCTGAAGCCTTCGTATATGCCGCACCGTCGAACGCAGTTTACAGTGGGTAATAAAAAATAGGCAAGTGTCAATCATTGGGTGACCGCAATAAATAAGGGTGTTTATTTGATTATCCGAATATTCGAGTATTCGAAATTCAAAATTTTGAGAATCGAATAATATTCGATCACTCGAAATTCGAAATTTTGAAAATCGAATATTATTCGATCATTCGAAATTCGAAATTTTGAAAATCGAATATTATTCGATCATTCGGACTTCGAAATTTTTTCCCAAGGACAAAGGTATGGGTGGCAATGCACTTGCGCGATTCGCGCGATGTTGCAGTACCACTAAGCTAAGACAATCACATCAAGTTAGCTGCCCTGTTTGAGCAGTATTCTTCTCTCCCTAGCAGTACAAAAGGCAATATTTGAGAACCTTATTATGTCCCAACCTTGTTCTACCTTTCTTAAGATCAGATGAATAGGTTCGCCGTATGAGGCCACCCACCTCCTCCCCACCACTACGTTCAACATCGACATCATCTCCAGACGGTTCAGTGATGTCATTGCTTGTCTTAATCAATGCCATCATCCCCTAGGTTCTTCGACCCCCCCCCCCCTGATGCCCCACAGCACGGTCCCTCACTTCACTCTAGCTTCAAGCTGACTGCAGGCACATCCCTCCTCATCCCCAGACCGTTAACCTCAGGAAAAGATTGACATTTTCGATAGGTACGACGAAAACGACGAAAAGCCTTTTTTAAGAACGGAGGATTCCCACCTGTCCTAATACTATGTTAAACAGATTTTTTCCACGCGGGACCGCTACAGCAGTGTCCCCCACTACTTGTCCCCCCCCCCCCTTACTGGAACTCATCCCCCATTACTGGTACTGCTCCATCACTCCCCTGACTGGACCTGGGCCGTAATTACTGGAACTGGTTCCCCTCAATAATCCCCTTACCAGACTACCTGTTCGGCACGTTTTCTGAATACCCAGGCACGTTGGAAGACTTCTGGATATTTTCCGCTATTTTCGCGCCCTTTAATTTGCGTCCTGTAATTTCCTCCTATTTTCCCTCTATTTTCGCCGATCGATAGCTCTTAGCGGATTATTATATAGTATACCAGACGTTCAGCGGCCTAGGGGCCTCCAAACGTCTGGTTGGGGGCTTGGCCACCAAGCCCCGAGAATGGAACAACCCCAGTCTTCTCCCTTTCTTCGTTTGGCCTTCTTACATTTATTACATTAAAAAACGGTTGAATTATTTTACTATATTGATTAGTGAAACAGGATATGCTAAGGCAAAATCATAACTGCTCCTATGAAGCCTATCCATCGTCTTTCGCATGCCGAAGTGCCCGTCCTCTACATGACGAGATCATGAGAGTCCCAATCCTCAGTACATAATATGCAGAAACATATTTAAAATGATAGACAGGTCGACATCGTTCGTTTACTGTCCGACGACAATAATACTCCTCCGAATCCCATAGTCATTCTTCCTACATACTTGTTCCTTCCCTCCCCCTCCCCGCTAATAGTTCCATACCCTATGTGCAGGCAAAGAAACGGAGTCAAGCACGCACATGTGACACTGAGTCCCGATTCACGTGTCTCCACGTTGCCACGACGTCTATGACACTCCTGCAGCCCGACACACGTGCCATGACTTCTGTGGAAACCCGACGCTCATTGGACGATATTGAGGGAAAATACTGGTCCCCTTTCCCCTTTCCCCCTCCCCCCACCCCTAGAGGTCCCCCTTCGCTGTTCCTCCTCCTACTCCTTCCCCTACTCGACATCCCTACGCAAGTTGGACATCTGCGGAACGTCTTCTGAATCCCAACGCACGTTTCCTCTATCAGTCAGTCGATTGGCCAGCAAGTGGGTTTTCATGCTGTGGGAGAATGGTGATTTCTGTTATCAATACATGCAGCATTTGGTAGAACATGAGCATCACGTAGTTATCGATCACAATTTATCGTTATCAAAAGTTTAATAAAAATCTCATAATAAAGAAACTGGTACAAAAATGTCGGCAACAGACGCCAAGTAGTGAATGCCAACAGGAAGATGAGCATCATCCTGTATGTCCTTCGGAAGGAGATCTCGTATCCACTGCGACACACTGCGATAGACGCTGAACAACGTCTGCTGAAGGGCTTTCAATGCGAGATTCGAGTGACACGAGACGAGGTAGCGATTCACGATGATGTCGCCACTAGTGGTCAGCGGAGCGTAAATGCCCATTTCGAGTACCTGTAAGGCGTTGGTTTTAGCTACGTGAGTGTCAGATTTCAAGTGAAGAAGTGTATGGTCGATAACTCTTTGCTTCTGCTTCTCTAACCAGATCTCGATGAAGCGTCTACTATTTGCAGTGGACAGTGTTGTGAGCATTGGTTTATTAGAATTACACATCTCCTACAGAAATCTGAGCTCAGCGTTGAGCATGCGAGCTGCGTTTGCATCTTCAAACTAACAATAGGACAGTTTTCAAAACAGCTTCCTTGGCCAAACATTTTAGGACACCAGCTTCTTCCACGAAGGATGCTCATGCTCATGCTAACGCACTACGTTGGGCTTCGCTCGATAGTAAGCTTTTGATCGTAGTAGTTGGTTGGTATGGAAAGTAGTTTTCGGCACCCGCAAGCGGTGGTGGTTCATCTAAGAATTTTTCAAAAAAGGGTGAGATTCCAGCTAAACCCGTCTGCTCGCAAAACCGTTATTAGACCACCCAGAATGCATTGCAGGTCTTTAGCACTCACCTAATAAAACATCCTAGGTCAGAATGAACTTCTTTGCTGCCCAGAAAACTTTCCTAAATACCATAAAAGGCGCTGGAGTCTTTAGATAATTGCCAATGAGAGGAATGCTCCAGTGTTTCCTTTGCATAAAAGCTAGTTATGGAAGCGGTCAAATGAATGGTTGAATATGGCTTCTAAATAGAGTTCACTGCAACAATCCGGATAGGCCATAGTTTGACGAACGACGTTCATCAAGTCGTGCGAGGTGGGTTGCGACACTTCTGGCCGTGCAATGAAGGAGTGTCCTGTGCCTTCTGAGAACAACTGTAGGACATACTCGTTTTCGATATTAATTCCTGTTGTATGTAAAGAATTAAAATAAAACGTCATTTGTATCGAAACACTTGGCAGGGAAGCACTTCGGCGCACGTTTGAACGGCGAAAACAAATACCACTGTGAGATGCTCCGCCCTTCAAATAGTACAAAAGTATCTTGCATTTGCGCAATGTCCTTAAACCCTACTGAGTTAGGGGTCCTGGAACTTCAGTTCTAGAATCGCACCTTCGCACACAAGGCAATACCCTTGTGGCAATACCCTATGGAGCAGTATTTCTGCACTTTTCTACATGTTCGAAACATCGAACATGTAGAAAAGTGCAGAAATACTGCTCCATAGGTTCGTGGTATCGCGGCAAGCACCAGCTGCCGCTACTTTTTCATGAGTTCCTCACCCGCGAGACCTCAGACGGACAAAAAATAGTGCATTCATACTTCACCTGCAGTGTCTTCTTTGTTGAAAGCAAAAAGTACACGACCTCTCCATTGTATTGTAGGAGAACCGCGCTCACGGTCTCAGTCTTGTTGAGCTCTTCCCTCCGGTATCGCGTTTTGGTTGTACAATTACGAATAAACAGATTATTAAATAAATTTTATGTCAGAGGCAACGGAAGCCCATACACAAGGTCAGGTGTTGGACTCTTTGGGCTACAGTATTTTTGCATTTTCCGCACATTCGATGTTTGAAACTATTGCCTTGTGCTACTGCGCACTTCCATAGCGATGTTTCAGTCCTTAACTCAGTAAGATCAAGGACATTGTGAAAATGGAATACACGTTTCTACTATTCAAAGGACGGAAATTCTGGCTGTTGTATCCGATTTCCTTGTCCGGACATACGCTTGGGAGCCTTCGTTTGTTAGAATACTTGCTGTTTGCTCTACATTTGACTATTTTTGAAAACATTTGAGAACCTTACAGAATACTTACTCTAAAACGATTTATCACATAATTTATTGCAGAAAACATAAGAAGGGTTCAGAATAAAAACAAACAGATACTAGATAAATATAGCACGTTGGACAACAAATATAGCGTTAAGCCTCATAAAAATCCTCAAATAGTTAAAAAAGGAGGTTTTCGTTTCTAAATGCACGAGCGTAATTCCCCCTTCAGAAACGAGTGCATCAGTGGATTCTCCACCACCAGTGGATTCTTGCCTTATAAGTGGTCGTGCGAGCTGTCAAATCCCGTATACAGCTTGAACACATTTTCATTTCTCCAGCACAAGGAGCAGTATATTTGACCGTACCAGTAGGTCTCGCTTGCTTCATCATGGTGGCCAATTGACCCGGTTTCTTTGCGCCTGCAGGATCGATGGGGTCGTTCGGATGGTATGTTTTCCTAGCACTTCTGAGAGTATATTGTTCCTGCTAGAGAGGTGGACGCGAACGCGGTGTTTTTGACCCAATGAGTTCCACAGAGTCAGAAGCATTTCGAGCTTCTTTCGGGCCTTGGGAAAGACGAATTCGTCAAAACATCGGCCACAATAAATAGTTTTATATCAAACCTGGCAGCCAAAGAAGACTGGAAGAAAAAAACTCAAAATTACTACTCAAGATCAAAATTTACTCAATTCAAAATGCCCAGGTTCCAAGAACGTTGAACATGGAGGTAATTGTTTGAAATAGTAGTTCGACTTTATTATTTCCATATATTTATGAGCAATTTTAAAGATGCATCTATGTCAATATTTTGCATCTACTACAAATAAAGAAAAATAAAATGTAAGCGTGCTCATGTGGAATTATGTACTTAAAGTAGTGTCATTATCAGGGATGTGCGAACTTTCCGTTTCCGCGTTCCGAATTCCGGTTTTCGGCCATTTTAAGCTCTTAGCTCTTCCGTTCCGTTCTGTGTTCCGCTTGTTTTTTGACCGGAAGGCGGAAACGGAAATGGGCACTGTTGAACACTAGTTTTCTATTGAACACTATCGGCTTATAAATTAAAAAGATCAAAAATCAATTAAAAGGAGCTTTTCTTTGTATAATTGCGAGAGAAATCTGTTGGACAACTCTAGTATTAATGTTCTTGAAGTTAGACTACCAAAAAAAGCACTCAAAAAATGGCAACGGCTGAGTACAGGGCAAAACTAATGTGCCAGCAAAGGCTATGCCTGCATTGTATTAGGCTGTAACGAAATAAATGGCACTGAACCACTGTAAATTTAAACATTTAATATCTCGGCTTGTAGGCAAGTTTATTAATCGAAATAAAAACCTTCTGATTCTACACATCTTTGCCAATGTGACACAAGCTTTTTTATCCCAGTAGCATAAAAATCAGAAGTTCTGGAATTGACGAAATCTTCGAAGGCACTTTCGGCATCCTGTTGGTATTTGAATATTTTCCCTACCAAGAAGTCGCCAAGATGCTTGAAGAAATGGTAGTCTGTTGGGGAGAGGTCGGGAGTGGTAGAGTTTCAATGCTCAGCTCATTCAATTTCTGCAACGTCATTCGTGCTACATGGGGGCGAGCATTGTCGTGCAGAAGGAGAACTCGCCTTCGGTTTACCAAGGCCGGCCGGATATCCTTCAACTTTTTCATCATTTCTTCAATTTCAATGCAGTACTTCTGTGCCGTGATGGATTCACCGGGAGGGAGGAAGCTGAGGAAGCGACGGTGACTCTAAATCCAATGGTGGTCCTGGGACTTCCACATGGAACGACTTGAAGTCTCGTCCTATGTCCCTTGACTTGCGGCTCCCTTGACTTGCGGCAAGACCACCTCGTCTCCTGCACCGCACAGAAACCAACTCTTCTACACTCCAGTGCTTCAACCAACTCGCACGAGCGGTCCGTCAACGTATCCACATTCAGCTAGCAACTCGGGTCCTGCTTACGTTACGGGACTTTCGTACTAGCTCAGTTGCCCCCCCCCCCCCCCGATGCCGTCCTCGCTCCAGGGACCCTTGCATACTTCCCACAGTCGCCGGACTTTGCGAGTGGGCGTCGTCTCCCGCGGACGCCGTAGCACTCACTGTCTCGAACTACGTGAGCTGACATACACCATGTGATGTGACATGAATCTTCGTAGGCCGGCCTGTCACAAGGACCTGTCGCCTGCAACCGAGTATCCGTGTTTGACTTAGCGAGTAGTTCCCATTGGCACTACGTGGAGGAACGGACATCGCCACATTGTTCTCCACAACAACACAATGTAAAAAGTAATAAATTCAATGGTCCCTTTTGCCGTAAACAAAATGAATGGAAAAATACATTCAGTAGAATTCGTATTAATCATCTACCTACATATGCAAAACTTTTTATAGCAAACAGTTCCCTGTACTCTTTATGCGGAACATGTGCGTGTAGTTCTTTACACTGATGAAAAACGAGACCGTTTTTCCACTCCGAAAGACAGTTGGTTATTGCACATATGAAGATGCGTTAAACTCTTATTGACTGGGCTTCAAGACATTCCCAGTAATAGGTAACAACACTGTTGGAATCGATACGTCCGAAGGGAAGACTAAAGCTCATATGAACGCATAGAAAAATAGAAAATTTTAGACATATCAGTGATAAGGGGGGATACGTAGAGCACTTGTTCAAAGCTTCGCACTGCTTACTCTACTGGTGGCCTATAAGCTGCGCGATTGTCGTGGTTTTGCTAGAAGTGGGCAGTATCGCGGAGTGGTGATACCTTTGCAGTCAGGAACCAAACAATAAAATTTACAGCTTGAGATGAAATCGGCACCCTCTTATCATGTCAGGCAATGAGGGTCCTAATTTAGCAGACTTTCGGCAATCGTCGTGCGACGAGCATCCATAATAAGACGTGTCCCAGATGTCGTGCAGCGAGCTTCTGGGTTCAGAAGCGTGGCACAAACTTCATGCAGCGATGATCTGGATTCAAAAGACGTATCACAGACGTCCTACAAAGAGCTTCTGGATTCAGATACGTGCCACAAATGTCGAGCAACGGGGAACATTCGATGACGTCTTGCGGCAACCGGCCGGATGCAGAAGACCTGTCGCAGACGTCAAGCAAAGAAGATCCATGTTGGGAAGGCGTGTCGCAGACGTCGTGCGACGAGCTTCTGGATTCAGACACGTACTTCAAACTTCAGCAAGGAGGATCCGGATTCTGAAGACGCGTCACAGACGTCATGCGGTTGCGACATACGTCCGAATTCAGAAAACGTGTGACAGTACATAAAGCATCTCAGCGAAAATTTGGCTAATTTTTAATTTTTTTATTGAATGGGGATAGAAATTGCGACAGAGCCATCTGCCTACTGCTATAAGCTCTGCCTGCTCTTACAGGCGTCCGAAACCCTATATCGACAGCTCTACAATCATGGATATCTATTCAAACTGAAGCATGGCGAATGCATACCGTTTGCTATTGGGATAGGTCTTCTCATGCAGCAGTACGTGCAGGGAACTCTCCAGCCATATCTTCAGAAAGTGGTCAAGTAAGTTAAAACTGATGAGTTAGTTATAGACCATAACATGTGCAGTATTTCAGCAAGCTCATGGCGCCCTGCTGCCATTGCGGTCAGATGTGGTCGGTTGGCGCAGTGGTAGCGGGTCGCCTCTCGGGCGCTCCGAGAGGGTTTGATGGTTCGATCCCCGGTGTCGCCATTAATTTTGCACACATCGGATCGTTACTATTATGGGCTTGCGTGATCACAGCAGTCAATTTGTACACGATTAATCGCTCCGGTATTCCGCCCATGTCTGGCATACGTTTGGCTGGCGGCTGGATATGTTGATGGTCACCCGGGGCCCTTCTCTACGCCTACCGATTATGCCTTCAACGAAGAAGAAGCAGTGATGCCTTTTCAGGGAGAGGAAGATTGTTCGTCCCTAGCGTTCGTAAGATGCTGAGGGTGTGATAAGCGGTTATGTTTTAAATGTTTCATAGTTCTATATCAAAATTGCTGATTTCCTTTGTCAGCAATAAACACAGTCACTTCATGAGAGCAAGAATTTTTTTATGTTAGCGATCCAATAGAATGATACAGTGCAAATACGACCCACTGAGAGGTAACTCAAATGAAAGCCCAGAAAGGACATGTTTAAATAACAAAAGCATTAATCGTGTACAAATTGACTCCTGTGATCACGCAAGCCCATAATAATAGCGATCCGATGTGTGCAAAAACATTAGCGACACCGGGGACCGAGTCATCAAATACGCTCGGTGCGCTCGAGAATCGACTCCGCCACCACTGCACCAACAGACCACATTGGGCTGGATGGCAGCAGGGCGCCATGAACTCCGCGCTCACGCGTCCACACGGTTTTTTTCGACCACAGAAGAGCATTCCGAAAAAAGTAGCTATGGTTTTAGACTCCCCACACGGGATCTTTCATCCTGTAAAGATTGCGTCGCAAAAGCTCATGTGAAATCCTTTCTTTATTGATATTGCATTGTCATCCATATCGAATAGTGCAACAGAGTATTGTACCCCATTAATTTCTTTGGCTTCGAGGGGACACTTTCGAGCACCAAAGGCTACTTATGAATCTAAAATTTTTATTCAAGATGTAACTAGGAGCTCGATACCTATTAGGTTGTAACGAAATAAATGGCACTGAACCACTGCAAAATTAAACAGTTAATTTCTCGGCTTGTGGGCAAGTTTATTAATCGAAAGAAAAACCTTCTGATTCTACACATCTTTGCCAACGTGACACAAGCTTTTTTATCCCAGTAGCATAAAAATCAGAAGTTCTGGAATTGACGAAATCTTCGAAGGCACTTTCGGCAACCTGTTGGTATTTGAATATTTTCCATACCAATAAGTCGCCAAGATGCTTGAAGAAATGGTAGTCTGTTGGGGAGAGGTCGGGAGAAAACGGAGGATGTGGTAGAGTTTCAATGCTCAGCTCATTCAATTTCTGCAACGTCATTCGTGCTACATGGGGGCGAGCATTGTCGTGCAGAAGGAGAACTTGCCTTCGGTTTACCAAGGCCGGCCGGATATCCTTCAACTTTTTCATCATTTCTTCAGTTTCAATGCAGTACTTCTATGCCGTGATGGATTCACCGGGAGTGAGGAAGCTGTGGTGAATGATTCCCAGCGAACACCACCATACTGTCACCATTACTTTCTTTTGGTGCAATTCCGGCTTCGCAAAAACCTTGGGGCTCTCATCGCTGTCCACCCACTGTGCCGATCGTCGCCTGTTGTCGTACATTATCCATTTCTCGTCACAGGTTACGATGCGATCAAGGAATGGGTCCGTTTCGTTCCGTAGAAGCAGTGCGGACGAGATCTCATACGTCGGTTTCTTTGCCCCTCAGAAAGCTCGTGAGGCACCCATCTTTCCAGCTTTTTGGTCTTTCCAATTTCTTCAGATGCCGGGCAGCTGTGTTGTGACTGACGCCAAGAACCTTCGCTATCTCCCTGGTACCTTTGTGTGGATCCTCCTCTACCACATCTCTCAGCTTGTCCTCATCAACATCACCATGCCACCCACGACCTTCATGTTCTTCCAAGCTCTCATCTCCATTCCAGAACTTCTGATACCAACGATACGCCGTCCGAATTGTGGAACATCCTTGACCGAATGCGGCGCTGATCTTCTCGTCCGTCTCTTTAGCTGTAGTGCCCAGCTTGAATTCATACAAGTAAATGCCTCGGATTACTCTTTTGTCCATCTGCAAAAAAGTCAATAAAACTCTAAAGTTTTCCCACTTTTACATAGAAAATTTGGTACTTACCGGTAGAGCAAAGTTTGCGCTTCTAAATGATATGAAAGGAATATCTTATTAGGGATTAGAAAGGTTCGTCTCGCCACTGATTCAGACGAACCTTTGTTTAGTGCTCCTCCCGTGGCTCTTCAGTGAATGGGAGGAGCACTAACAGATGGGTAAGTTCAAGGGTTAATACTACATAAGCAGAAAGGGTAACTAAAAGGAAAAAGGTTAGAAACTATCCTACAAGACTAAAATCTTAGGCCACCGAATCGAATAAATTACGTTTTATAGTCAGTGGGCGCACCCTGCACGAAGGTTGGCCTTGGAGCACGTTATCACTCGACCGTCACGCGGAGGTAGAGTGACAACATGCTTCACAAGGTTAATAAACTCAGTATTTTAAAAAAGGCAGAATATTAGCTTCCACAAATTTGTTTAATGAATCTAATTGAATTGTCTTTATCATCATTAAACCCATATTTATAGTATATTTGCTTATTTCTATATAGGCATTTTATTATATTAACTGTAATAAACTCTGAAGAGTATTCATTATGTAGTAGTATATCCTTAAGCTCAGTGAGTTTTTTATAAAATTGTCAAATGTAGAGCATACATTGGCAATTCTAAGTGTTTCCGTTAAAATGGTTGCCGCTTTGACCTTAATAGAGATAGCAGACTTAAAATGTGGAAGCCTTATTACTTTAAAATCAAAATCGTCTGTTTTATTATATAATGTAGTTTTAATTTTGTTGTTTATAATCTTTATAGAAATGTCTAAGTAATTACAGCTAAATTCACTAGTATGTGTTTTTTTAAATTCAACTGTGCCTTTGTAAACTGCATTCAAAATGTTGTCCACTTCTGCATCATTTATACTATAAACCACTAATAGATCGTCCATATACCGATATGGTATAAAGATATAGTTACCAGGTTTCCAATTTTTGGTGAACTCATATTCTAACATGGATACAGCTAGGTCTGCTAATAAAGGACTAAAATTACCTCCTTGTGGAACACCTCTGTATTGTTTGAATACTGTAGTACAAAAAGTACAGTAACTATTTTTTAATAGATAATCATCGTGATATAATATGTCCTGAATGTCATACAATACATACTTTTTATTAAAGGTAACCTCATCCGTATAAAATGTTCTATACTCATTACAAGCAATAAATTTTTTATTACTATTATTGAAGCAAATTTTTAGCAATTCAGTAACTTTGTCTAAAATAACCTTATGTGAGAGATTAGTAAATATATCCTTGAAATCGGCAGAATATATTTTCAAGTTCTCATGTTTTAGTATGTTAAGTTCATCCATAATATTGGAATTATTAATGGCCCAATAGATTTTACTTGTTTTGTTACGCGAGGAAATCACATTACAATAATTAATAAAATGTCTTTTGATAAATGTAAATATACGCTGTAATTGCAGCGCAAAATTTTTAGTACTGCTATTTGAAGCCCCAATTATAAACCTAAAACTTATCGGGCTTCTGTGCAACTTTGGAAGGCAATAGATTAATGGCAACTTTGAGTTCAAATCCACAATAAGGTGATTGATGACGTTAAAAATTTATGTTTAAGTATTATGGAGGTGGGATTACTATTTACTAAAGGATTGTAAGTTTTGTTAGCCATAATGAATTTAATTTTCGAGTTTTCATTGACAGCACCCATTTCTTCCATAATGGTTTGTAAGTAATATTTTTTACATATGATTCCATAATTATTAGATGCTTTATCTAAGGGGCAAAATATAAAGGATTTATGGTAATGCCTTATTAAATGATACGGTATATGTTCCGTATTAGTCTGTTCTATTTTAAGTAAAGGTTTAACCTTGTCTCTATATTGAATTAATAAATGTTTTTTATTTCAGAAAGTTCAATACTATTTAGCTTATATTTCTTATTAATAACATCAATAACTTTGTTAACTGCTTCCTTAAGCACCTTTTTTATTTTAATTCTATCTAACCTATTTGCAACCCTATATTTCGTTCCTTTACTAAGTAATGTTTTAAGTATTTCTTCTTCTACTATGTTTAAATCTCTTGTAATAATGTGTTTATCATGTCCTATCAATATAGTTTTTATATTTATTATTAGTCTCGCATAAACAGGGGTTGGACAAAATGGTATAACCACTATTGTTATCCAGTGAATTAAGAAATTTGTTATAATTAAATATTTTGGCTGAGACTGGATTATCGTAGGTATAGACTATCCTAAATGGAATTTTATTATCCTTAATGTATTTAAACAATTGGTTGAATAAACTTTATTGAATATCCTAGACAAATTTATTCTATCAAAAACATTGTGTACACAAGGAACTATAACGTTAATACACTCTTTTTTATCACTTTTCTTATTGTAAAGAACATAATTATACCTAGTACTTGCTAACAAGCAAAGGAAAAGGAATTTAGTTTTTTGTTCAATTTGCGCTAAAAATTGGGGATTCATACTTAAATTTAAGAGATTAACTATGTTTTTCTTGATAGACTTTTAATAATTCTATACACTTCTAATGTTTGAATGCTTTCTTCATTATTATTCATGTATTCGATAACTTTATTGTAATTGTTTTCACAATCACTTCTTTGTTTATGTTTTTTACCTCTATTACGTCTTTCTTTTATTATTTTGCCACATGTTACGGTTTGTTCTTGATCAAACGCGTAAAGACGCGCCAAAAAATGGCGCGAGCCAGTGCCATTTAATTCGCTACAACCTAATATGTTAGGAAAATGCACTCAACATTTGAATGGTCATAAAATTCTTGATCCATTAGTTACAAATTGCTACAAAAACTTTGTAAGCATATGACGCAGCATCGCATGAAGCAAAATGTTCAGTGGAGGTTGTGTCATGCGCTTGTATGCTCCAAGACTGCACCAGTATTCCTGATGAAAGGTTAGAATTCAATTTTTAATTTCATTAGGTATGATATTCATCCATATGGTATTATGCAACTTATTTTTTAAATCAAGCTTCACGAATATCTACCATGAGTTGTTATTTTTATTGACTAGGGTGACCTGTTGAATTCCGAAACAAATCTATTACTTCGAGAACCATCTAGGAACTGTCCCGCATTGTCACCTTCATATCAGGGAGCTTCTAGGCTGGCACTGACTGAATATTCCTACCGAAGTGTGAACTTACCATGACTGATCAGTCATCCCGTTATCAACTTACATCCCAGAATGAATTCTGAGTGCTGTCATAGTTTTGGTGATTAGAATGCAACTGCTGATCTTTAGTATGCCGACATCTGTACAGTCACCACGCCGAGTTCAACACCATACTAAACAATTAGTCACTACGTCGATCGTGATGCCACAGGTTTCTAGAAATGAGAGGAATCTCTTTCTTGGTCGCAAAATAATCTAGTTGGCTGCTCTATTTTAGACTTCAGTCGCAGGAGCTGGATATGGAAACAGCGGAGAGACTGCATGCTGAAACAGTGAGGAATAGTGAGATGAAACCCTGAATTTGTTTTTTTTTATTACTCTAGCCACAGCTAAAGGGTTATCATAGCAATATTATGAATTCATGCTTCGTTATGTTATGTTATGATGAGGATGAGCATTAATCTGTTGAAGATTCTGCTGTTGGCAAGGTTCTGAGCAAAAGTGCAATAGAAGCCGCTTCTGACGCCGTTTCAGACGCACTTAGAAAAAATGGCCAATACGTATAATTTGCGGTTCCGCGTTTCGTATTCCGGTTTCCGGCCATTTCTGAGCGTTTCCGTTCCGTCTTTCGTTTTCCGCTTTTTCCAGAAAAATTTCCGCACATCCCTGGTAATTATGTTAAGTATTTGGAGAATAAAATGATTATCATAGTGATAACACATCATACTAACAAGGGAGATCAATGAGCGTCCCGTAGCATTTTCAAGGTGACCTATTCGGAGTTGTAGGGGGTTGTCTGAGAAGCGCCATAGTGGTTTTCAAATTTCCTGCGGACATCTGGCTTGGTCAGAAATTGCAAAAAAAAACCCTATCACTTCATTATGGGGCCATAAAGCAAAACTGGCGTCTGGAACTGCCATGTCGTGGTTAGAATCTGACATGCAAAAGGTTTGGGGCTGGAACAATAGCGGAATTACAGCGAACTCACAATTTGCTTGTTAGGGATAGAGTAACCGAAGCGGAACTATGAGGCTCACCGCTCATCAGCCAGGTGTCAGCGACTGCATGGCCGAGTGGTTGTGGGGGCTCTTCTTGCAGGCAAAGGATCATGGATTAGGTTGCGGGGTTGGGATTCTGCATTGCCGGGCTTGCCCACTGCTTTTTTGCCGATGTAAAGTGTATCTTGAGCACTGTACATAGTGTACCATACTGACGTTATAACCTTATTCTAACCCGTATGATACGATTTAACAACGATGCTGCCTATTTCCCCAGAGGGGAGGCCTTTATGTACGAATGGTCGCCGCGCCCGCGACGACGACTGTCGCGTGCGCGAGGAGCTCCGCCGCGGTCGTGCGAGTTGTCGCTCACGACCTGCTACAGACGCCAGGTTAGAGTTGTTGATATCCGCTTCCGCTACTGCAGAAGCCGCGGGAAAACATGCTCTGGTTCAGAAATTGAGTTCGAGTTACAAAACTAAACAAAATTCTTATGCTCAATCTATTTTTATATGGTGCTTTTTCATGAAAAGCTGAAAACGTGACACACTGAAGTGTGGCCTTCTTCGCAGTGAAAATGATTTTGTGAACACTTCCCAACACATGATGTGCAGGTTTTGATGCGTCTAGCTGGGAGCCCATCCTGTATCTTCCTCTAAACTGGCAGCTTTTCTTAAGTTCATCAACTCTAAGTGAATTTCTACAGTAATAATACTTCCGTAGTCGTGTCTAGCGTTTTCATTTAAGAAAATTTCCGTTTCGGTGTTCCTTACTTTGGTTCCCTCCTTTTTCCCACATTCTGTTGTCCTCCACGTTCTGCTTTCTTGCAAATGGTTGTCGCCCACCACTCGGCAAACAATATCTCACGTCTAATCCTGAACGCACTGTTGTAGGAGGGGAAATGCGAGGTTGGTCTTCGGGCCGGTTTTCAGTCAATTGTAGTTATGACAAGATGACAGTGACGAGTTTTCGAGAAAAGAAAGTTGTTCCGGGATCCTGGACCATGGGTCTTGGGCCGCGGATCGCTGGCTGTTGAAGTCGCCCTATTGCGGCGACTTTTACCGCGCTTGCAGCGCTATTCTCCGCGTCCGCGGCGTCCATTTGTACATAATGTCCCGCAGCCTTTTCCCCACTACTCTCTGCTAATCGAAGCTGTAGAGACTTACTCCCACGACTCTGGAGATCGAAGCAGTTCTCGCCCATACTTCGTCTTGTAGGCTAACTGAGGCACTGATCACAAATATGATAAACGTTTTCACGTGATCGCATGATCCCGCTTTCTTATGAGTGATTAAGGCTCTCAGTGTCCGTACGTAGAATCTCTTTCTTCAGCTAAGTGATCAAACTTGCTTTCCCATCTTCTACTTTAAGATGGAAAGTAGTGCACGAAAATAGATAATCTAGAAAAAGGAATGGCAGATTCGTAGGCAGCAGCTTAAATAGCTTCCGTAGGCGAGGAGGAAATCAGATCATGACCCCGCCATCCCAACATACGCCACCCACAGCAACCTACCCTGGTCGGCCGAATTTTTAAAAATGGATACCATATTCGTGCTCAGCATCAAGGATAACAGTACTGGGCGATGTTTTAGAGAAAAATGTTTTTCGACTTTTGGAGTAGTATAAAATGCACATTCTTGAATGACCTTGTAGTGCTCAGAAATTAACCTGCAAAAGCTGTGGAGCTTTAATCATAGTTAGAAATCTGACAATTTGTTGGGTTTCCTCAAGGAGGCTGGAGTGTACATTCAAGTGAATCATTCACTGCAGGCTAGGCAGCGGACTGGGAGGGCGTGTGGATAGCGATACAGGCTTGGGTATAGGGTTCGAATTCGGGACAGGGGTTTACGGACTACTTCTCGTTCTTTTAAATGTAGAATACGTTTTGACTTCAATCAGACACCGTTTTCATTCTCCAACTCTGTTTTTAACCTTTGGTCGGATATGAAAAACTCAGGTTTTCGTTGCATAGAGCTACGTTGTGTTTACAAAAGTCGGTGTTTGTCTCGCTGGGGAAGCTTTTGTTAGTTGCTACGAGGTTATGATTCTTTTGTAATGTTCTCTGCTTGTTTCAAAAATGTTTCTCACTCTAACTTCATTCACGAATAGAGATGCGTTGCTTCATTCCATCTCTTGGATGTGCTGATCAGTCTTCGGGCTTCCATAGAGAACGCTTTTCTTGTAAACTTTACTAACTCTACCATCTCTTTTGAAATGTATCATTTTTGATCCCGTAATCTTGTTGCATATTGCATTCTTATTGATCTTATTGCACCCTATTTTTTTCTCGGTCACTCTTCCATACTGATAGGAAATGGAGAGAAGGTGGGGAGGGGACATTGCAAATGTAGGTACTTGTAGTAAGCCTCATGACTTCGTAGGTAGAGAATAAAATTGTCTTGATCAAACTTTGTCTTGATGGCTAATTGAGGTGGTGTTCACGAATCAGGCAAACGCTTTTGGTAGTACGATACAATAGGTAACGGTGAGTATGTGCAAGTAAAGGGATGGATACAGAATAACTGGCAGTGTTGTACTATCCTGACTTCAAAAGTCGAAGAGAGATCGAAAAAATTCCTCCAAAACGTCGCCCAGTACTGTTATTCTGGATGCTGAGCACGAATGTGGTATCCGTTTTTGAAAATTCGACCGACCAGGGTAGGTTGAGAGATTCTATGTACTGACATTGATAATCTTGATCTCTCATGAAAATGCGGAATCACGAGATCACGTGAAAACATTTATCAGATTTGTGATCAGCGCCTCAATTAGTCTAAAGACGAAGTATGGGCGAAAGTTGCTTTCGATCTCCAGAGTCGTGGGAGTGCAAGTCTCTACACCTTCGATTAGTAGGGAGTGGTGGGGGAAAATAGGCAGCATCGTTGTTAAATCGTATCATACGGGTTAGAATAAGGTTATAAGGTCAGTATGGTACCATATACATAGTGCTCAAGATACACTTTACATCGGCAAAAGAACAGTGAGCGATCCCAGCAAAGTAGAAACAACCTGCGGATCCGAACCCGTGACCGTCTTCCTGCAAGTCCGCCCCCACACCCAGTCGGTCATCCAGTCACTGCCTCCTGGACGCCGCTAAACATGAATATGAAGTTTGTTTCTGTAGTATCGATCGCCATCAATCGACATTGATCCAATTCTCGATCCTTTTGTGGATATCACTCAAGCGGTCCGAAACTTCAGCCCTAGCGTTAGTCGGTCTAAATTTATTTCTTGAGATGGAAACTTGCGTAGATATCTTGGGTGGCAACTATGTGGACTTCTCAATAAGTAAACGCTAACGATTTTGACTGGCGTTGCCACCCAGGCTTGAGGTGCTAGCCATGTTGAGTGGCGCTTCTGGCTTACAGTCTGCAGATTGGTCGCTTAGTTTACTCTACACTCTAATCTCGACACAGACCGCTTATCTTGTCGCTCCGTTCGCAGAAGGCAGCATTAAAGGAGCACTGACAACTGACACTGCACTTTAGGGAAACGAAACTAGAGTCATTTGATCGAGGCGCATTCAGTGATCTATCTAGTCTAGTAATTGCAATGTCCATAAATGAAGTAGCAGCAGCAGCACGTTCGCAAGACAGTTTTCAGTGCTGCAGGATATACTTATGCTCTCGCAAAAATTTCGAATATTCGAATAATTTCGAATACCGGAAATTTTCAAGCATTCGAATTCGATTATACTCGAAAAATGAGGTTTCCGAATATTCGAATTCGAATGAAAAATCAGGCTGCATGATAGACATGATAGACAACATCCCAGAAGAAAAAGTGTAAGCAATACATAACGGATCCCCTCCTTGTTAAGCAGGAGGTTTTAATCGACAGGCCTCTCATAAACCTCCTTGTGCATCGTAAAAATAAGGTGGGAAACTTAAACATAGCAGGATCAAAGGGCTTATGAAAGCGTGTAATTGCCTTGTTTACTGGAACACGAATTTTCTCAAAGGAGTTCTTGTGTGTTGTAGAGTGCTGTTCATGAGGAACAAACGAAAGGTTCAGACGTTTGAACGGGACACAATCTGCTTGAGTCACTGTCTCATTCAAAACGGTCATTTATGGAATTGGTGGCTGACTGACTGTTCAAAAACTTTGTAAAACAAGGCTTTTTTCCGCAACTAAGAATTTCTACTTTCCCTCGCCTGCTTCGCACAGGCGCAGTAATAAAAGTGGAATGCTTGGCGCTTCCCAAACAAGAAGTTGTGTCACAGTTCGATCAGGCAATCGATATTGATTGGTACTATCGATCTTTTTGTTTTCTCGCAGTTATCCGATGCGGGTGGGGGTCACGTGATTATGACGGTCGACGGAAAGGCTTCGCAGCAGGGGGAATTTTCGATCAAGCGATCACTATTGATCGATATTATCAATGCTTTAGACGTATCCTGCGCGCGTTGTGATTCAGAAATCTACGGATATTTCCAACGCGATTCTGGACTAAGAAGCCCTGCCGCAAATGTAAATCAGGAGTCGTGTCAGAGATCGATTCGGCAATCACTTGATAGTTTATCTGGCGATGACGATTAGGCGTCCCCAATCAGTCATTCACCACTGCAACGATTCTGTGTGAAAAAAATTTATGCCGTTCACCAGTGTGAGATGTTGTCGAAGTTCTCCATTTCGACATAAAAGCATTTCGCGAAGTGAGCGGAATCGATGAGGCGCTCAGTATCCCGGCACCGAACACTATCGCACCAGAGCTTTGAACAACAGACAGTACCGTTTTGGAGATCTTAATTACCCGAAAAATCTAACAACCCTCTTCAAAATACGCCAATACACAAATTCTCGATGGGCATTCAAATGACACTTTTCGAATACTCCAATAATTTTGGCTATCTGGGGAATTTTGAATATTCGAACGGTTTCGAATACCGAAGAATTTCGAGAATTCGGAATCGAATATATTTGAAAAACGCGATTTTTCTGAACATTCGAAAAACGCGATTTTTTGAATATTCGAATTCGAGTGCATTCTAAAAAACGCGATTAGTTAAACACTCGAATTCGAATGTATCCGAAAAACGCGATTTTTCGAATATTCAAATTCGAATGAAACCATTCGAATGCCTATTCGGATGGGTTATTCGAGCATAAGTATACTGCAGAAGCATAAGTGGCGGCAACGCTGCTACGCGCTTTGCTAGAACAGGCGAGAACCACTTACCTCAGAAACGTGAGTAATGCGCCTAGGCGAGAGGTCCGAGTTTCCTGTCGTGAACTGCATGCACTGTCCTGCTCGAGCTTTCTTGGCCGGCACCAGACGGAGAGGCTCGTCGCTTCCGCAGTCGGTAAGATATATGAGGTGGTTTTCTGTCAGCTTCAGTGGCTCGCCTTGGTCCTGAAGACGTCGAAGCAATGCTTGCAATACATCGCAAGCGTTATTATTTAGCTCAGCTTCACCCACGGTATATATATTCAGGAAAACCGCCTGCTCGTCATCGAGCTTGTGAAGAAACATGAGCACAGGTAAAAACGTTATCTAAAACAGTTTTCAAAAATTGTTATTTAGGCCCACACATGAATGTGAACTAACCATAGACTCATCGATGCTCATCACCATGTCCCCGACCTTCAAGTCTTTGATTGCTTTTTGACCAGATGGCGTCTCAACCTTAACATGCGCTAGTTGAGATGCTAAATAATTGGGGCACGTAGAGCCCAAGTGGGACCATTTTATGGAAACCTACTCATATTGTCCTTTGAGCTGAAAGAAATCAATGCTTTTCTTTAGAAATGCTTCAAAATTCCTGTACCTTCATATCGCCACTGAAGCACTGCATCTGGTCAAAAATGGTGTTCAGGCTGGGATTCGGATAACCCTGGAATTTGCAGTGTTATTAAGCTAAAATTGGTGTTGCTGCTGCTCCACGCGGGAATTTGGCAAGCAATCGACAACGTTGGGGGGGGGGGGGCAGCTTGAACAATTTTGTCAACGATGGCAACGAACCGCAAAATTGGAAACGACTTCATGCACGGAGATGAATGAAACCGTCATGCCCAAATAATCAAGCTGTGAACGCAACACGTATGAACTGGTTCACTGCCAAGGCGGTACGACATGACTTCGTTGAGGCTGATCTTACCGGCTATGTTTGTACGAAACTATTCTACCAATTATTGAGTTGTTCGATAACTAATGTCGTTTCTTCTCATAGATGACGTGAACTGTACATTTTTATGTAGCAGTGATTGCATGGCTTATATTAACATATGCTCTTTTTAAGGCTAGACCTTAGACCTTCTTTCAAAATCTGAGAGTAATTAGTAAAAACAAGATGGTTAAAAAAAATTACGTTGAAAATGGATAGTCAACAAGAACATTATCGGCATATTTTATTGTTTCATTTCCGAAAGGGCACGAATGGTGTGCAAGCTCGGAAGATATTATGTGAAGGTGAGGATTGGCATCGTCCAACAAGACGGTCAACATATGTATCATTGATTAATGCTTGTTGTTAATGGAAGTAAATTCACTTTGAGAAATATGAAAGAAACGAGGCTAATTGCCGAACAACCCAACTGCGCAAGTAGAACCGCTATCGTCATGTTAAGATGAATGTTGATATTTAGCTTCGTCCAAGATTGTTATATATCTTTATTCCTGACGGCTGACGTTTCGTTTTTTTGAAACGTCAGCCGTCAGGAATAAAGATATATAACAATCTTGGCCGAAGCTAAATATCAACATTCATCTGAACAGGATAATGCCAAGATTCATTGACAGTCGCACTTGGAATGGCTATCGTCATGTTTAGTGGGAACTGAAATGGCATTAATGGAGGTCTGAAAACCAGTGCCTGTTATACACTGGATCCGAATCATCCAATTATCCGGCTCCCGCGAAATTGCTCTTATCCGAATCATCCAAAAATCCGGTGTCCGCAAAATTACCCTTATACGAATCATCCAAAAATCCGGACCCTGGAAAAATGCGATGATTCGAATAAAATCGTATAACCCCTTCAATTCCCTCGCTCCATTCTGAAATCGCGACCGTGGATAAAAGCATATTCAAAACTTCGCGGGCGGGCACGCTGCTGAGTCACGTTTTTGCGCGCCACTGTGAAATAGTGTCGTATTGACGTTGAATAAATTTAGCACGCTGCTGAGCGTTACGTCGATCTTGGCATCTTTTTCTTCAAATATCATGTTGTGCTTCCGAGGGACAGGAAGGACCGGGACTGCGGGAGAGAAGGGATTAAGCACGTACTCTGACCGGCACTTCGCTATTTCAGATTGTATCGCATTCGGTGCAAAATGGGTCCGGGGGGGGGGGGGGTACTAGTCCGCAGGGCAGCTCCATACCGCACGTTGTGCTGCACGAAATTAAAAATGTCATTCAACACTTGTGTGTCTACCATTTGGTGAACTGTGCTAGACCATTTCTGATGTAATTCGACATTCATGCGCACTGACGGTGAGTTTTTGCGATGCAATTTTTACAGGATGTAGGGTGAATACATAGTGACCTCCGCCTCCCCCCCCCCCACCCGACGTGGGGGGTTCAAAAACATGGTTACTTTTTTCGGAACGCTCTTCTGTGGTCGAAAAAAGTGCGGACGCGTGGGCGCGAGCGAAATTCATGACGACCTGTTGCCACCAACCCCAATGCGGTCGGTTGGCATCAGAGTTGCATACAAATTTCTGCGCGTTAAATTTTTTGAACGAAATTTTTTAGCGAAAAATTTTCGTTGAATTTTCGACAAATCGCTAAATTTCGTCAAAAAATACAATTAGCTACAAACCATTATTTCAAAGGAAAAAATCAAGGAAAACATACGTTTCAACTTTAATAGCTCAACAGCTAAAGTTAAAGGGATGGAGTGCAATGTAAAATAAACAATTCAACATCGACAAACACAGAAAAATAAACAAGCCTTCAGCAACAAATTATCTACAGGGTGTGAAATAAGAACAGGTATAGAATTATCATTCAAGATGATCCCCCACAAGGCATCCTAAAATGTGGATCAAGCAGATAGCTGGGGCTCCCCCCTTTCCTAGTTCTTTTGGCTGACTGCTCTACGAGCATATGCAATCTCGATGCAGGTACCAACCCATTAATTACAGAAAAATTAATAAAAATGCAATTGAAAGCCCATCAGTGGAATATTAACATGTTGTCGAACGCACGATTTTCGAGTGCCTGGTGCGTGAGACCACTACATTTTTTGCAGCGTCGGGACCGCAACGCAACATCATGTCACGCAGTCTCACACGGCCGAAAAGGTGTGACACGTCGTCAACGTGTTAACGTCTAGGAAAAGTAGCTTTCTTAATTATTGTTATCAGCGTTTTTCTAAAATCGTATAAAACACGTCCAGCGGCTGAAAATGTTCTTCCCGTATCGATTGTTCCTGGTGGAGGGCAAAAGTATTCTGGGATAAGCAGCGCCTGGTGAGGATAGGCATATCTTAGGAGGGGGTTAGACCAGTTTCTTTGGGATTGACGTGCTTGGGGGCTCGGTGAAGAAATTTGTAGCTCCAAAATGCATTAAAGGACAAGGATGAAGGACAGTGTTACTCCTTCTGGGGTGCGCCACGCATTCTACTTCTACGGGATATCGTGGAGGCGATATTAATGCGTATTCGGCCGTACGATGAATTGCTGATGAATAGGTCAGCGCTTTATCCTTCCCAGACAAGTCTAGTCTCAATTCTTTGAACCTAGAGGTATCGAAGGCTTGGTTGGCCTAGGCGAGAAATCCCTAGAAAAGGGCCAGAAATCTGGTATAGAGTGCACGCGACAGCCGGCACCTCCTCCGACTGCGCTATGCTCGCCCCAAAATGCATTATTCCCAAAAATTCAAAACAAATTCATGAAGACATAAAAATATTCCCGATGATTTTAATAGTTTTTTTTTCAGGATCACTCCTAATCGGGGGACGAGACCTGCAACATTAGAGAATGAAGGGTAAATGTGATAAACTCACTGGGAAAAAAGCCCGTTAAAAATTCCGTTAAATTTCTAAAAATTTGCATTAAGTCGTTAAGCGAGATTTTAACGAAAAATGCCGTTAATCCGTTAAAATCGTTAAATCGTTACCCGTTAAATGTGCACCCCATTTTGGCATAGTGGTAGTGTTGTTGCCTCACAAGGGCATGGTCGTGCGTTCGATTCCCCCTTGATACTGGTGATTTTGCATTTTGCGATTTATCGGCAGTGGGAGCCTTTATACCCATTTCCAACAGATTTTTAAACAAAAACAGTGCAATAAACGTCGTTCACGTTCATTGAGCTCTTTGAAGGTGGAAAGGTGAGAATTTTTGACTTCCAGTTTAAGTGAGTAAAAAACTGGTGCCAGCTTCGTGATCAGCACCCCAAATAACCCCATGCACAAAGTGTGGGCGAAATTGGTGCATCCGACCTCACCACCCTCACTTACTCACACCTACCCTAACCTGTCATAAAAAAAGGGAAATCCAGAAACCGATGTCAGATTCATGATCAGCACTCCTAATAACGTCCGTAACCGAAATATGAATAACTTGGGCCCTTTTGTTTTTCGAACATTCAAGCTGTTTCAAGATGAGGTGTTGTAGATAGCAAGTTCTATTATATTCTTTACATGGATGGAGTCAAAAACGTAGTAACCAACCGGTAAGAATAGCTGATGCTGTACCAACCTTCTTCAACAATGATGGAGGATTGCAAAAAAGCTTGCAAGCGAAACACACTGCTCATAAACTGAACATCTACGCTTCTGTCTACCACCCGTTCAAGGAGAGGACGTAGTAGCACTGATAGTTTACTTTCCGCATAGCCCTCCATAGCTTAACGTATTCAATTGGCTTCCACGTTGAATGGCTTCACACCTCAATGACCGCCCTTGTTTGACCATGAAGACCGAGGTGCAAGGCCCGCTCTAGGCCCACGCTCGAGTGAGGCGATGAGGTCAGAAACACCAATTTCGCCTAAATATTGTACATGGGGATTATTTGGGGTGCTGATCACGAATCTGGCATCAGTGTTTGACTTGCTTAACCTGGAAGTCAAAAATTCTCACCTTTCCACCTTCAAAGAGCTCTATGAACGACATTTATTGTCACGTTTTTGTTCAAATATGTGTTGTAAATGTGGATAAAGGGTCCCACTGCCGATAAATCGCAAAATGCAAAAACACCAGTACAATGGCGAGTCGAACCCACGACCGCGCGCCTGTGAGGCTACAACACTAGCACTACGCGAACCAACCACGTTGGGCTAGCTGGCAGCAGGGCGTCATGAACTTCGCGCTCACGCGTCCACACGCTTTTGTTTTCGACCATTGAGGAGCATTCCGAAAAAAAGTAACTATGGTTTTGGTCTCCCCACACGGGAGCATATATCCTGTAAAAATTCCAGCGCAAAAGCTCACCGCCACTTGGAGGCTCTCCTTGTCAGGCGTATGTCTGAATGGCGAAAATGAATGCCACCACGAGAATCTTTACTCTTGATATGGTAGGGAAGTACATTTTATTTTTGCAAAGGAGTTAGGAGAACCTGAAAATCCCGCATTGAGTATTATTCCACTGTCAGCACGCACTTAACACGTTTGTGCGCGCTCTACGTGGAGATAAGGGAGGTGGTGAAGGATACCGGTGGAACCAGCTCGATTGCTCAGCGGGGAGCGAAGGTGGTTCATAGGAGTAGGGTCAGGTGCTCGATTCCAGCGTCTTGTCGGACCTTTGTATGTTTTACTGTTTATTCCTTGTTTGGCATCTATCACTTTCCCAAATTTTCCTATGCATACTATATTCGACTATAGGTCATTAGCTGCCCCATCTATATGCAACACCTTGATAGAGCGCTTGGTCAAATGCGGAATGAACCTTTCCAACTAGACATAAATAAAGTTACAGTTACAAGAGCTATGATGGCAACAGTCCACAAGAATGTATGTCTTGTCAAACTCATGTAGCGTGGTCCCACATGGTCAAAGAAGGAAAGCTGACCGTTGCACAAGTTCAGTTGTACCCTAAGGTTCGTTGAGGGTGGACAACTACATACACTTATGATGCCGGTAGCAGGTAGCTACTGCAGTCCCAGCAGTTAGGCCCCTGTTATACTCCCGCGGGAGCTTCCGCGGATGGGCGGAAATCGCGTCGGGACCCCGCGCCGGGCCACTCGTCGCGGCCCGCCACGCCCGCCTCCGCCGTGCACCATTGGTCCGCGGACGTTCCGCGGATGCTCCCGCGGGAGTATAACAGAGGCCTTAGCGAGTATAGGTCGCCGTCACATTCTAGCGTATCTGTACACGGCGGCACGTTGGTCTTGAAACTCATCTGGTGTGCCGACCAATTACAAAGTGTGAAATATAGAGATTTTTTATTGAAGATAGGGGTGAGGAGATATTTTTCAAAAAGTTGGTCGAGATGATTCGCCGTGATATGTATGAGTGTACGCTTTCCTGACTATGGGATTAGCATGGGTAAATCTAAAATGGCACTATTACACTTTCGCACCTCATTGGTCAAGGTTGAGAAGGGGTAGAATAAAATTTCACCCAAACTTTGCCTAAGGGAGTTATCTGGGGCGCTGATTACGATTATGATATCCATTTTTGAAATTTCGGCCTATTACGATAGTTTAGCACGTGTGCATGCGATCCCACAGTAAATTTTGAGGGCCCCTAGATCCTTGGATTCAAGGACTTTGCATGAATGGTGCCCACTTTTCCACTATGTGAAGGGTGGAGACTCATAGTGTTAATCATTTTCGCCGTTCAGACATACGCCTGAGACAGTTTCCTGGATAGGATAATTCATCTTGGAATGATTCAGCTCTTTCATTTTTCCTTCCTTTACGAGATGTGAGAGTCTTTCGATACATGCAATGAAGCTATTGCTGTTGTTATTGTTGTTAAAGAATGGGTACCTCTTCAAGGAGTGGTATTCTGATAAACTGCTTCTTGCGCTAATGAGTCGGATATCAGATCCGGATATCCGAAATCCGTGGTCCGCGAAATTGCCATTATACGAATCATCCAAAAATTGGGGTCCGCAAAATTGCACTTATCCGAATCATGCAATTATCCGAAGGTTTTCGATCGAATCCAATGTAAAGTGCCTGTACAGTTCTATTCTGAAAAAGTTTCCAGAGTGCCAGCTGATACTGATACCATGTTCTGCAAGTATATGAGCACCATGGAAAGAACCAAGTTAGGCAATGAATAGAATGAAGAAATTTTTGATGAATAAGACTCTAAATGCGGGAAATTGTAAATGAGAGGCCCCGTCCAGTGGATAAAGGGTGCATTCAGATTTAGCTGTTTTTGAGAGTGTTTCAGCGGTTATCACTCCCCATCTTCCTATAAGAGTTCTTTGGAAGTGACAAATTTTAGGATCCTTCCTAGTTAATTTCCGATATTCGGGAAGATCCGCTCTGTCAGTCGCTTGCCTTATTTTGACCACAGCAACTACCAGCAACACCCGTTTCGACTTGCAGCGGGCTGAAAAGCAGTGGAGACCACTGAGACCACTGGAGTTAAAATTGAAAAGCTTACACGAGTTTGCCTTAAAATGAGTGCGTCAGAATGGCCAGCACTAGTTACATAGGGGAAGATACGTCGCAGGGCCTTCCGTCCATGAGTACAGGGCGACAGAATTTTTGCCGTTTTTTGGATCACCTAGTGGCCCGCAGCAGAAATGAATTTCACCCCTGTGCTCTTTCTTAGATCCCCCGACCACAAAAGTCTCGTTGAGACTCGTTGGGGTAAGCTCACTAGCGTCACTGGTCAAACAGCGATACACTGCAGCGCACGGTGCGTGTAACACCACGTCTTCGCCTTACGTAAATACTCCGCTTCATGGGGGGACCGAACCTTCGACGTACAATTCGCGAAATGGCGGAATCATTCGCTGTGGACTGCCACCAAGGCTATGCATTTCGACACGTGTCATCGCTTACGATAAGGCGTTGGAACTTGGATGGATTCCATAGTAAACTTTGGGAGCTTCCTTCTCCATGCAATTCGGCTAACATTCTGACCGTACTCAAGGGTTGGAGAATCTTCCCATATGATTTTTTTCTGCCGTTCATGCATTCTCTTCAAGTCTATCACTCGTCAATGTTGGGTAGGAGGCATACAATAGGAGAGCGAGTCAAACAAACGTATGGTGGTTCTCTCGGACTAGAACATAGTCTCAGCTTACAATTTCATAGACTAGCGAAGCGTTCTATCCTCATGCTGCCCTTCATTTCTATTTTTCATCATTGTTGATTTCATGAAGTGCGGTGAACCCCGTTCCCCTCACCAGGATTGGAATTGCGCCCTGGGGTTTCCCATCCGACGCCGATGTAATGGAGTGTACTGAGCATGTACACTGCTTATAGGAGAGGAACCTGTCTGGAAGTGGAATTAATTAACACCAACTTCAAACAGAATTACACGTCTCCTGAATAGTCTATATCAGTAAAAATATTGAAAAAGTGATGGAAAAACGAAGGTAAAATAGATTCACGAACATAGCCAGCAGGATACTGGTAGCTGTAGTACTGCTGAGCTTGTGGAGCTGGCTGCACTGGCACTTGATCGACGCGAGGTGCTGTTGGATACTGTCCCGCTTGAGGACTCGGAGCTTCTGTTCAAAAAAAAGAGTTAATGAAGTGAGCTTTTAAATGGGCAGCTACTTGTTAAATGGTCAGCAGTACTGCGGGCCGTTATTTACCTTCAGTCAGGTGTGAAAAGTGGTGAAGCAGGCGACATACAGTACGAAGACCAATGTGACGAACACTACAGATCCCAACCAGGGGTGTGCGTTAAATTTTTCCGGTACATTTTTAACGACAATTTTTTGACGAAAATTTTTGCATTAAAGTCGGCAAATATAGATACGTTAAATACATTTTCTCTATACTAAAAAGCTAGATCTTTTCCTTTATTGATTTTTTTGATTTCATCTGCATGGCAATGATATGACTTTGTCTTCACCTTCACAAGAAATAACAACAGTCCATCTATCACCAACAAAATTGCTAAACGAGAAAAATCATTCAAATTCCGAAACAAAGCAGTAACAACAAGACTTCTAGAATAAGAGATTTCTTAATATTCCTAGTTAGTGTTAGCTGGTGGTATGTCTGGAGCTTCTGGGAAGACCCAAAGTGCCAAGCATCATAGCATGGCTCAACGTTTAGGAGCGATTTCATTTGTCCTAATAAAACTTTTCACGGAATTCTCACTCCCTAAGTAGACTTTTAAATCCTATGTTTTAGTATTCCTTTACACTACTAGAACTGGTTTTAAAAACTACACAATGTTTTAATGAAGATTTCAGATCTGTCAGTAACCGCAGCGAATTCTTTGGTACAGTCCGTCTTTGGAAGATATTTACGAAATCCTATAGATCCTATATCCTCCTATCCTATAGATAGATCGGTTTGTTTAACAGATTTTGGGAGCAAATTTTTGATGGATGAACGGTATTATAGTAAGATTCGTAAACTAGAAGAAAAACCCATAGAAAATTTCTTGCTAGAGCCAGAGGTGCACCGTCAAAGATATACTTTTTTCGTAGAATTTTTTAAAACCTTCATGAAAGAGACTATGTAAAGTACCAGTTTTTATACTAACCTATATAATATCTGACGAAGAGTGGCCATCAACTTATCCTATTTATTCAATTTTATTGCCTTCATGTACATTTTTCACTATTTCACGTGCATACTGACCGTGCTTCTCCCAAAGAAAACTGTCAAGAGAGCACTCGAAGAAGACGAACACTTTAGGTAAGATCGTTGACATACGCGGCACGAAATTCGATAAAAGCGAAGCAATGACAGTACATACCAGCAGCCAAGCTCTATCAGTTAAGCGGGCTCAACGAAGCCTTAACGTAGTCCTACAATCACCGGTTGACGCTGCACAAAAACCCCTTCCAACATACCGGAAAACTTCTGCAAAAGAGGGAAGGCGCCTTTTCCTCCTCGTGTTTCGTTCGTTTTATTGCATTAATTGTGTTTCGTGGCGTTTTCTTCGCGTTTTCTATACATTTTCAACCCCACTTATGAAACAAATATAACAAAAAACTGAAAAAATTGACTGCTAAGTATGAAGAGCTAATATTTAGCAATCAGACGCGAGAAACGGCCTAGGAAGTCCAAAAACGGGAAACTACGGCAGAAAAAAAGTGGGGCACACGCTAATAAACTGATCAAGGAGCAGGAAAATGCCAACAACTTTTCGAAACATGAGGACGACATCGATTGCCCGATTCATGTAAGTAGAAGGCTTCCTTGGTATCTCAATGATACTGCGAAAACTCATCCAAAAAATCGACCAAAGTGCATTTACATCAATAAGAAGTAAAATTTCAAAAATGATGCGTAAAATGTCGTTAATTCAATTTAATTTTTCATCGTTCGTTAAAAAGCTTAAACGAAAAAAGCCAGCAACTCCAGTAAATCGGTAAATCGCTAATCGTTAAACGCATACCTCTGATTCCAACGTACGAACCCTCATTAAGGAAAAATCAGTAAACCCCAGAGTGCCATCAGCACACTTATACCTCGCCCTTTCGGCCGGTGAGGATCGAGTCAGCAACGAGTTTCAGCAAGAGATGTTTGGAGAGAACCCTGTCCGTCTCTCCCTCATAACTAGTTCAATAACCGAAATGTATGAAAAAACTTGTTTACTACATCAAGGTAATTTCTGTCAAGTATCTTTCTGATTAACACAAGAAAAGTTGCTAGATATGCAAATAAACGCGTAGCTTCTGAAGCACTTCACGACGGATTAGTACATTATTATAACTTGCCTCAAATACACTTGTTGGAATTCTAGCTAGTACCATACGATTCTCCTTTTTAATGAGCATCCGATAGCTTCTAGTAACGTTCAGCTTGGCGTCTCATGACCTAGCTATGAAGCATTTTCTTCTGGGAACCGTCAATTGTTTTACGACCTCTCCAAAACCGCCATCGGCGTCTCCTTCGGACATTCCATAAACTAAACTAGCGAAATTCGGAATTCTCTACTTCTCTCAACAGCCGTAAATTCAGCTTGATGTGCTCATTCTTGTCACCTGAAGCACCACCTAATATGTCAACGCACTAAAAATCCAAAATCAGGGGATGTTCCATTCCAGGCTGTCTCTAAATCACCCTCCCCTCCGCTCCTTTCCATAGGGAAATTTGATGCTGTTAAATTAACTGAGGAAAGATCTTTTCAGATGCAACAAACAAGCTCTCGGAACTAAAAAACTAATCCATTTATTTATCCATAAGTCCATCGCTTTTCGTTTGCAGCAAGAGATTTCTTCCTGTTAAATGGGTTGCAACAACTTTGTTAAGGAAGAGAAAGAGCTACTGCTTTTCCACAGGATAGTAACTGATTCCGTCCGACACGATCATTTTGGAGAGGTAACAGAGGCACAATTTCGCGATTTATTCTCGTCTTCTTTGATTTGATCTTCGGATTGTTTCCATCTGAGGGAATGGTTATGTTGGTGATGTTGACAACGTCAACAGCTTTCTAACAGTATAACCCGGTTCCAATCTGGTCGATAATTCACTCCTTTTGCGCTCAGTCGAATTACGAGGCTGGGCGTCGGACTCCACCTGAGCCCAGCGCTTAGCGGCCGACCCGCGTTCGGCTCGCACTTGGGTGTCATACCCAATAGCCGTGAGCTATTCCAGTGGAGCAATAAAACGACATTGATCGGTCGAATGGGAACGCATGAAAGTGAAACCACAAATCCGACACTCTTTGGGTATACGATGTTAATCTATTGTGCTTCGCCTGAAACCGGGGTGAGAAGCAGTTTGTTCCTGAACAGCAACAATAGGAAAAGAAGACGAGTTGGAAAAAGACGTACGAGGATATGCCTCCATCGGCACCTGCGGGTACGGTTGTGGATACTGGGGCAACCTCTGGGGCGGCGGATACATGTTTGGCAGTGACACGGGGTCCCCGACCGCACTCACTTGTACGGCAGATGGCACCTGAAAAATTGCTCACTTGGTTGCGCACACTTGTCATCTGTCAGCGCCTTTTTACAAGCACTGCGACTCGTTTCTCGGAGGTTCTGAACAAATATGTTGAGGTCGCGCCTATCGCCTACCTTCACTAGAGAATAGACGTCCCAGTTCTTCAGGAATTGCTGCGAAGGGATTCTACTCATTACACTGTGCGACTTGCTAGCTTACTTGTAAACGGGATTTGAAACCTTGAATTGTTGGATTCTGCAATATTTTAACAAAAGTTTCAGACAAATAAAATCTTTATGGAGCTCTACTGAAGATTTCATCTATTTTTCAATGCATAAAGCATTGCTCTGAAGTTTCCACAAACTGATGCGATCTGACCAAATTAGTTTGGATTAATAGAGCGTTTGAGAACACTGCTGATTTTCACCTGTTTTGTGTCAGATTCCCTTATCTTGTGCGGCATTCTTGCTAAAAGTTAAACAGAAAACATTCAATGGCCAAGACAGCTCCCAGTCCAACAGGGCTATCATACGGACTGACGACGGTAGCGAACGCAACATTCGGCAAGAACCAGACCTCCAAAAGCTCTTACTTTTAGAGCTGGATTGCACTTTGAGCTTGCAAATAGAGAACAAAAGCTGTTCCCGAAAAGATTTCTGCATCTGAAACGTTGAGGTTTCTTGTTAAATATTGAAAACGGGCAGTAAGCCTGTAACGGCGATTGCACTGACTGCTTTCTGAGGGCGAACCCATAAAATCCATAATGTTCTACACTTCTTGTGAGGTCCGTCCATCGCCCGTCACGTCCACGCGATTCTCACTTCAAGGGGCTATCCTCATTGGTCATGCTTAATTCAACCGATAAGCTGATCTGCTGCTTGACTTATTGTGAAGTCTGTCCACCTGCCAACATACTAGCGTTAGTGGTTGGCAATTGCGACACCCTTATCGGAGTAATTGTCGATTTTTTGTGCCGCCCCTCCGAGCGGAGTCGTATTTTTAATTCGCCACCGTAATACACCTCGTTTGGCGACATTTTGGGATACGGTAGTCGTTGAATCGCACCGCAGGATAAGCGGGCACATCGCGGCGAGATGACGAGCGGCCGAGCGTCCTTAACACATTCGCGACGGTGTCCACTCATTTGAGCGAACAGCGGAGGGACGTAACGGACGGTGTCTACTCATTTGAGTGGACGGAGGAGTTTTTGGGGATAACTTTCTTTAGTGATGTTTTCGTAAAAGTTTCTTCTCAAATTCGCAAATTATAGTAACAAATCAATGTTGGGTTTGCGTAGGCAGAAAAATGATTGGCTTCTCCATAACTAACAAGACAAGAACTTTTCCCGTTACTGAAGCACAATAAGCGCACATACTTCTAGACGAGATTTAATTCACAAGCTTCAGATGAAACATGAATTGAACATCTAGATGAAAAAACCTCGGCTCTGAGAGATCATGACAATGAACAAACATCCAACAAGAACACTTCCTATCGTTGAAGCACCTCAAACAAACATATTTTTCGCATTTGGAGCAGCGCGTATGCCTCTCGTCTTGCCAATGTCTCTTCCCAAGCCACTGCTCAGATCTTTATAGCAACCTGTGCAGTTCTTCTAGACGTTTCTTGCGTCGGCGTTTTCGTTTTCTAAGTCTCTAAGTTTTCTTTTTCATGTGAGTCGACACAAATGTGTGGAAACACGCGCGCGCTAGAAAAAGGCAGCCGGCCGTTGCGCGCAGTGGGCGCGAAAACGCCCTCGTCGTGGATGTGTTAAGGCCCCACACACTTTTGGGGCGAGCGGCGGGCGGTGGCGGCGAGAACGGTGAGTCAGGCCGCTCCCGCAGTCCTGCCGGCGGCAAGCGGAAGAGACCCGGGTCGGCTGAACGTGGGCTGCGATTTCTGCCAAAAATTTACGACCCCCTCCAGAAGGGTGTTGGTGCGACCGTCCCCCCTCGCCTATCGAGAAAAGCGATGGATTTTAATGTTAAGTTGTCCCCTGTGTTGCAAACAATTTTAGAAAATGTGAAAGGAAGGAAAAATAAGTGTTAATAATCAATTAATAAGGTTTTGACGCAAATAGATAAATTAAATGAAGAAAGGCCGCCTTCTCTCCTCAATGGTCAATCGAACTATGTGTTATGAACGCTGTTGTTTTATTTTTTTTTGTTTTTATATCGTAACATCCAGGTTAAAATAAGGTTATAATCAGTATGGTGCAATACCATGGTCCAAATATACTTTACATCGACAAAATCGGATGGAGCAAGCCCAGTAATGCAGGAACACCCCCCCCCCCCCGGACCTGAACCCCTGATCCCTTTCCTGCAAGTCCGCCCCCTTACCACCACGGCCATCCATTCGCTGCGTCTGTGTTTGTGGGCGGCGCACCTCAATATGTTCCTTCGGTTACTGTACGGCTAACAAGCAAATTGTGAAATCGCTGTAATTCCCCTATTGTTCCAGCCCCAAACCTTTTATAGGCTAGATTCTAACAACGACATGGCAGTTCCAGGCGTCAGTTTGGCTTTATCGGCCCGCACTGAAGCGATACGGTTTTCTGGAATTTTTGACCTACCTTAGTGTCCGCAGGGAATTTGAAAACCACTACGGTGCTTTTCTTACAGTCCCATACAGCCCTCAATAGGTCACTTTTAAAATTGCCACGGGACGCTCATTGACCTCCTTTGTCAGTTGCTGCCGTTGCTCCCGTCGCGGAGTATGAATAGGCGCTTAGCACTAGTTTATACTTGCGCCGCCAGGCGGCGCGGCACTACGATCGCCATAGATATCAATTTTTCGCGCCGGCCGGTCGATATCTATCCCAACCAACGTCTCGCACCGCGCAGCGGCGCAAGTATAAACTAAAGGCTCCGCATAGTTCTGCGGCAACGCCGCGACCCTATCCTTAACCATAGGGCAGGGACGCAGAGCTCGCCGCCGGCGGCGTCCCTGCCCTATCCTTAACCATAGCGGCGAGCGGCGCTGCCGCAGAAGTGTGCGGGGCCTTTAGGATTAAGGAGCGCTTAGTATTGACGCGACGGGCAACGAGAAGGATGGCAGGTGCGAATTCTTTTTTAATTTTAATTTCACGTTCGAGTGCTGCCGTTTGATTTCGTGTACTGCTTCCATAAATAATTTGATTTACAGATTAATTTTTTTCAGGGAACACTGGCAACGAGGCGCTGGTGACTCGCCTTTAAAGCACACAATCAAAAAACTGCGGAAGAGTTGCTCCCAACTTCTCTCTTCTTGAAACCTCGGCATTGTAAGTTGTTACTGTTAGTATATTTGGGCCACAAGATGTTCTCAGGTGGACCGGACACGGGCGTTGGCGATGGAGCGCAAAATCCTTCACTCCAAGCATTAGCGATGGCGCGTCAACTGACAACTGCGCCCCACTGCGCCGTCCGCCACTGCAGCGAATGCGCGCCGTTGACAGTTGCCCCGCGCCCGTCGCTGGAGCGACGCGGGAGTATACCATAGGCCTTACACGCGCGAACCTTTCGTCGCTGGGGGCGGGGGGGGGGGGGGAGTCCGGAGCTGGGTTCTGCAGAACCAGCCTGAGGATGAGGCTCCAGGGTGTGGGCCATCCAAGCTGCTGGTGCGGAAACTCCTTTTGTCGCTCAGAGGTAGTCCGCGGCTGGGTTCTGCGCTCTTCGAGTGGCACTGGCGCTCTGGGCTCTAAGTTGGTTTTTGCTTTGTCCTCATTTGTTTTGGTTACCGCTCGTTGTTGGTTTTGGAGCTCATTTTCCAGACCAGCGGTGCGCTTAATTACGGTGGTAAGTTATTAGGCCTAGCAGAAACCGGGCACGGTTCTTGCTAGGTGGTAAATACTCCATCCCTTGCGTTTGCTGAACTGAAAGCTACGACACTGTATGGTTTAGACATTGTGTACTGTCAAGCTCGTAATGCCCAAGCCACATAATTGGTTTTGTGTGCATATTCGGAACAACTTCAATACATATAAAGAGATCGAACCAAATCAATTCTCAAGGAAATCAATGTTTTCGTCACAGTTTTCTTGAAAAATAGTGAGGAACGGTGGATACGACAACGATCGATCAATGAATGCTAGAACAGCCCAATGTTTTACTTCCTCTATAATTTGTAAACTAAGGGCTCACTTCGGGAGCATGTCTACGTTATTCACCAGCATAGGGAGGACTAAAGGATTTAGGATATGTGTTTTGAATTTGATTCCTACTTTGTATGGCGCCCAGCAATCTTCTATCCAGCCATTCCTCCGAAGTACTTTATTTGTTCATCAACACTGTTCATCGGACTCGTAAATTAGCGCTAGGCCAGGGCGGCGAAGCAATCACGCCACGCCGCGACGAAAGTATAAAAATCCGTCATGCCTATCATAGCCGGTTAACGATAAGCAGATATCCAAAACGGCCAGAGAAATGTGAAGCTCTTGCTGCATTTCAGCGCTTGGAAGAAGTATTAATGCATTGTTTTTTCTTGAAAAACAAAAATTTTGTAAAATTTCAAGCAGAGTTCACTTAATAGGGCATATTAATCAAAACATTTCAAGGAAAGCAATACTAAATTTTTCTTGAACAAAGAATTAATCTACAGCGCTCTTATTGTAATGTGGAATAGGGTCGTTTAAACTTTGAACATGCTAACAAGGGAAGCCCATGAATTTCCCCCAAATATTCTCAACATGACCTATATGACCTATACGGTCTTATAGAACATCGGACGAGGATCACAGAACTTCGTTTTTGCTACGGGCCACTGGGTGGTCCAAAAATGGTAAAGAATGGGGTCACTTTACGGCGGGCTGATAAGGCAAAAGTGACACATGAAATGGCCCTGTCGTGCTCAGAACTTGACTTACAAAGGTTTGAAGCTCAAATTCGAAAACTCGGATTATAGTGATACAAGTGCTCCGAACAAAGTCGCCTAACGGCGTGTCTCGCACTTGCGCGCTTCGCGCGACTTTGCAACACCACTGGCCTAGGGATTTTTTTTTGTAAAACTTGAAATACGCTAACATCTAGGATTTGCTGCGTACTTTGTTGGCATCAAGCCGTTCACCACTTCCGTACGTTCAACATAGGCACCCTCTCCGGACCGTCCAGTATATATTGGATCCCAATAAATCATTTTCGGATATCCGATTCGAGTAATTCAAAAATCCAAGTTCCGCGAAATTGCCCGTATCCGAATAATTCAAAAAACCGGAGTCCACGAAATTGTCATTATCCAAATCGTGCAAAAAACCGGGGTCCGTCAAAATAGCGTTATTCGGATCATTCATTAATCCGGAGATTTGGTCGAATTCAATGTATTTAATGAAAATCATTTTCGGATATCCGATTCGGATAACCCGATCCGATTCATCAAAAAATCCGGGTACGCAAAGTCGCCGTTATCCGAATCATCCAAAAACCTGGGGTCCGCCAAAATAGCGTTATCCGAATCATCCAATTCTCCGAAGATCTTCGATCGGATCCAATGTATACCGTCCAGTAACGCCATTGGTTTGTGCTTCGCAGTACTTCTGCCCTCAGGTTGCTCCTCCGCAACCGTTCTCATTCTAAACAGCATGGGCCACCGGATGTCGTTGACGCCCTTCCAAATCCGGACACCAGGTTCCCCTAACTCGTTTCTTCTTACTGGATCTAATTGCTGGCCCACCTTTACTGGCCTTCCTCTCCCTCCCCCTCCCTGGTCCCAACTCCTGGCCCACTTCCTTGTTTTCCGAGCGCCCGCTCGTCACACGACGTCGCTATCACCTCTTCTGGCTGCAGAAGCTTGTAGCGCGACGAATGACCTATCTTCTGGATCCAGGCGCTCAGAAAGGCTCGCAGTTGCCGCTGTGTAGAGCAGGAGGAGACTGCGCTTCCTCTGCTGCAACAATATCCCATGTTGAACAGCAAACAGTGCTCGCGCGAGGTACGCAGAGGCGTACCTCGTGCGGGTAAAGTTTCCCGTTCAACATGGGATAATGCTGAGTTCTGCATGCGGCCGGTCGTCGTACGACGACGATGTGACCTCTGCTTCCTTTCTTTTCGATCTTCTGACTCCAGGCGGTTGTGGTGCGACGAAGTGTACCCGCCTTCTGGATTTAGGGACTCAGAAACGGGCGCAGACGCTGTTGTGTCAAGCACGAGGAGGCTGCGCCTCCTCTGCTGCAGCAACATCTCATGTTCAATTCTGAATGCGATCCATCGTCGTAGGACAACGGTGTCTCCTCTTCTGACTCCAGGCGGTTGTGGTGCGACGAAGGGAACCCGCCTTCTGGATTCGGAGACTCAGAAACGCGCACAGACGCCGTTGTGTCAAGCAGGAGGAGGCTACGCGTCCTCTGCTGTAAAAACCTCCCATGTTGAACGGCAGGTGTTGCCCGCGCGAGGTACGCGGAGGCGTCGCAAAGGGTTCCATGAGATTGTGTGGGGTTCTACGAGGCGTATCTCAGCCAGGCATCCAAACTAAGTGAGATACGCCTCATCATCTACAGGGCAGGGAGCTAACTCAATTAAAGCTCGGCTGTAACTGGATGGTCGAGTGGATAACGAGGCGGACTTACGGGAGGCCGAGGGTTCGATTCCGGAGAAGGTTACGGGATTTGCTCTGTAGTCTGCTCCCATTTTTGCAACTGAAGAGTACATTTTGGCTGCGGTAGAGTACCGAATTATTGGGTAGTGGTGAACAAGGGCGACGAAGTCATGACTACCGATTTCGCCCAGACTTCGTCTATGGGAGTTAGTTAAGCTGCTGACCACGAATCTGTCACTTTTCCTAATTTATCACTTTGCTTGCACTACTTTTCATCAAAGGTTAAAGTCGAAGGTTGGAAAATAAGTCTGACCACATTGGAGAAGGAAGCATCCCACTAACGTGGACAGCTTTAGTCACCCATATCTACCGTAACCTGCCGCAATATATCGAAATTTTAAAAACAAGTATCATGTCCGTGATCAGCACCCCAAATAACTCCATGGGCGATGTTTGGGCAAAATTTTTTCTTTCGCCCTCTCCTCGACCTCTGGAGTCGTGGAGAGCAGCAGTGCCGGTTATTCTCCGTACACCCCGTTACTTACACATACCCATCGTATCCTTCTACATTCCATCGTTCCACAGAAAATGGTTGTCAGATTGGTGATCTGCATCCCAAATAACCGTAGAGATGAATATCGGACGAATTTTTTCGACCTCTAGAGTCGAGAGAGTGAGTGGAAATGCTCCTATCTGCAATGCCCCGACCCGTCTCCTGTAAGTATATAGGAGAATGGTCAGAAAAAAAACACAGCTTGATAAATACCAAGAGGTGTTCGAAATATGTTATACTTGGTAGCAGTTAGTAGAATTGTGAAAGTTACGAGAAGAATAAAAAGCAGTCTGTGAGGAAATCCGAAGAACAATGAGCATGTTTTGATGATGGGTCAAATCAGTGCTTGTCGATCGTGTTCACGAATGAGGCGACAGTGAGAAACACTTCCTAAAGTAATCGAGAACATACCAAAGAGGTCGTATGGGTATAGCATCTAACGGAACCTTCCTCAGCGAGACGAGCATCGTTTAATGGACAGAAGATATCGCTCCACACAACAAAAACAGCTTCTTCCACATCTAACAACAGGTTGAAGGCGGATTAGGACACGAAAAAGGTACCCTACCGAAACCAAAATGTAATCTTCATTCGCAAAAACTGAAGAGCACACCTAGGGACGCAGAAACACCACCTCCGGAATCGAACCCTCGGCGCCCCTCCCGCAAGCTCGCCACGCTAACCACCCGGCCCACATTGTTGCGAATGAATCACTTGCATGCACACTGCAGCTTCGTCTAGGAAACGTAGGAAATAATCATATCACTATAATCCGTGTTTTCGAATTTGAGCTTCAAACCTTTGTAAGTCAATTTCTAAGCACGACAGGGCCATTCCAGGTGTCACTTTTGCCTTATCAGCCCGCCCTGAAGTGATACCGTTTTTTGCCATTTTTGGACCACCCTGTGGCCCGTAGCAAAAACGAAACACAGTTCTGTGATCCTCGTCCGATGCTCTATAAGACCATATAGGTCATATAGGTCACGTTGAGAATCTTTGGGGGAAGTTCATGGGCCTCCCTTGTAAGTCTGATTTCAAAAGCGTTAAGAATGAATGCAAGAGTGTCCAATTTGATTTGAAAAGTGTTCATTTTGACGTGAAAATGGTATATGCATTTAGTGGGACATCATACTAACCGTCGAGCGTTTAATGTGTAAAACTCGATGGAAAACAAGAGCTTGGTTAAGTATGTAGGTTGGTTATAATATCTAGCTCCTTATTTCCAAGGAAAAATGTATCACCTTTATGTGCTCCTATTGAATTACAGTTAGCTGCTTCTATCAAGAAAAAAAACTAGACCGCTGGCAGTAGGATATTAGCGCACTATAGAGCACCTTCCATTCCCGTCATTGTGACACGTTCCCGTCGATTTTGAATACTTACAAGAAGGCGCCTGTTGATATATTAGGACAGATCTGCATACATATTAAAGACCATCTTTCACTTTTTACTGCCTTTGTCTGGATTTTTTTTGCTATAAGCATTGTGTAACGTATTAGTTTAAACAGAACAAGATGACTTTCCTTTATTCCGTGTGCTCTCTCTCTACGTAAAATCTCAGCATTATTTAGACGTTTTTTACCCCTGTATTCCATCAGTGTTTCTCGAGCGGGTAAACGGATTGACCCTTTCGTTGGCTCGCAAAGGGCGAAGTCGAGGAACACTGCGAAAATGACGTCTGCGTGAAAGTAAGCGGGCAAGCCTATCGCTCGACTTCGGTTTTCTGTTGTGCCTCCAAAAGACGTTCGGAAGGTCAGAGCTGATGAGGCGTCTGGTTGATCAGCTAGGAGTATACAATCCCTTGATGCGTTGCGAGGAATCGCAAGACTACGGGCGGGTTTGGGTGGAAGCACTACATAGCTCAATAAAGCGTCTAAAGAAAACCAAGCGAAATTGGAACGTGTTTCGATGAAGAGAGAAAGGAAATCAGTGAAGTAGAATGATGAAGAACCTGTGAAAACTCCAAAACCTTGGAGCCGCTGTCAACCACAGATAGGTCCGGCTCGTTCTAAACAGCAGTGTTCAAGGCAAAAGTGTAATATTACTTTGTGGACCTCAATATATCATAATATGTACCTTGAATGAAATGGCCTCGTTCGGTTCGTAAAGACCGCCATCAGCATGGATACGGGGGAAAGGCCACATCCGGTTGCTCTTAGCACGCTTTCTGAAAAGCAAGCCTAATCTGAAAAAATGATGCTGAAACATAGCCAGTGGAAGCCGAAATTCAGTTACAATTTTAGATTTATGTGGGGCCCTGCAACACGAAGAGCCTTCAGTGGAGCTGCGGCTTTACAGCATCGAAATAGTACACGCTTTATTTATTAATACTAGTCACTTCAGCTGTATTATACATACTAGTTTAGTTCAGCTGCCCGTGGATATCATGCAATGATAAGATTCTTTGTTCTCTGTGTCCCACAAAGCGGAGAACGCCAGTGATAACGGCATTATTTCGGGATGTGCCGCACATTCTACTTCTCTGGAGCATCGTTGAGGTGCTGCGAATCTGCATCCGGAGTGCACAGTGGTGACCTGCGATGGCTAGTCGATGGCTAGGTCGGAGTTCCGTCGTTTTTATTCCGGTACCAGGTCATCAACTTGTCATCAACTTTAAGATATGCCTGGACGTGAACCAAACCTAATGCCTATTCGCGATGCGTGAAAGAACTGTCTCCTCGCAACTCGCTCAGAAAATCACTTAGGTGACTCTTCTGCTGCATGTTGTAGGAAATGCAGCCTGACGAGAGGTCAGAGGTGGCTTGCGGATTTACCTCCTAAAATTCAGAAGTTGTACAGAGTTGGAAAATTCACGCTAAACTGTACTCCTTAACGTTCACGTTTCCTTCACGTTAAACTATACAACTTCAGAGTGGGTGCTTTTCAAAGAGTGCAGGACACCTATCTGTTTGAACTAGACACCTCTGAAGTGAGGCTGACAATGGAAGGGTCCTAAGCGTATGTCTGAACGGTTGGAGCGAGTCATATAGGGAGAATCCTCACCCCTCAATTAGTATAAAAATGCGCTCAATTTTTGCCAAGTCGGTAATCCCAAGGAGTAGGGGTCCTTGAAGTCACAAGGATACGGCGCATCACGAGTTTGGAGGTCTTGTACGCCCGCGACGCCTCGTGATTTGGGAGATTCTGACGTCTGTACCACTTTTCAGACGTTTTTATGCCTAATTTTCCAGCTGAATGCGTGGTATTCAACATGATGATGTAGAAATGTTCAACATCAGTGGTACACAGGTACAAAGTGCATGAAGTAGCACTGGGCACAATACGGGCAACGTATCAATGCTACAGGCTCCTCACAGTCTGTTTCCATACATGACCAATGACCTCGGGAAATGCCATCCTGCCCGGATTTTCAAAAGAGACCAGGATGTGACGTCGGAGGTGGTTAAATGAGAAACGAGATATGTGGATCCTGCCAATTAACCTAAATAGCATCGATACACTATTTCCCTCATCTTCGCCTGTCACCTAGAAATCAGAGGTCTACTGAAAGTTTTCTAAAACCTAAAAAGGAGAGATTCCCAACTCATGGTGAGCTCTTGCAGTGCTATTTTGGCAGGATGTAGGGCCTTGTGAGTGGAGTCCAGAACCACAGTCAGCTTTTGCTGAACGCATCTATAAAGACCTGAAAAGGAGGTCTGAATGCGTGCGCGCAACTATTATCAACCCCTACGATACCCATCGAGATTTGCTTCGGTGGCGCAGCCGGTAAGACAGCCGCCTCATATGAACACACCGCTGGGCTTTTCAGTTCGAGTCCGAGTGCTGCCTTTACTTTTGCGCGGATTAGTTTGTTGTTATTACACTTTCTTATGATCACAGGAATCAATTTTAGACCACCAATGCTTACAACAAACCGAGGCTCTCTATTTGCGCCTTCATATGTGCTAGTTTTTCGACTATGCATATCTGTACCACCACCATATCATACAGTATCACCAACGATACCGTAACTGCACATAAATACGCTCACGCTCTTACGGTTGAATATTATGAAGCTGGGCCATATCGGTACATAAGTGCTCTAAAAATGGCGTTCTTAGCTGAACGTATTGTTGGCCCACTACTTCTCACCTTCACGCCGGATTTCACTTCTCCAACAAGGAGAGAGATTGCGGTTGCGGATGTCATATAAGGGCTCTTCCTGGAGGCCGACTTTATGGAGATGTCGACTGTCAGGAAGAAGAGGCGGAACAGGTTAGAGGGAGTATAATGAAAATGGCACCTTTCTACACGTATCATCTAGGTGTTTTCATAAGTGCGTTTCAATGAGGAGGTGGATGTCGACTTCAAGAGGTATCAGAGACTCCACACCTGATAATTTACAAGGTAGTTTAGATTAGTTTGGCACCTTTTTTCGAACTTGAGAAGAAGATGCTCGGAAATCTCGTTAACAAGCTATTATGCCTGATTTGTTGCACGCTTTTTCTCACCACACTATATGACGCGTTTTTAATTCACAAACTTTTGAGACCCAAATCGAGGTGCTTTGCTAACTAGAGAACTATGACCACAGGGCCTAGAGACTAGCATTCATAAACATTATTATTCATAGTTTATTCATACAAAATGAATTGAAGCTTACCGAGCGATTACTAGAGATGAAGATAGGACCTAAAAGAACAGAAAACGAACGGTCAAACAAAAATAAAATCGCTGCGGTTTTACAACCGTCACGGCGGGCAAAGAGCGACGCGATGGAGGCCGCCTCGTGCCTGACATGTTATAACCAGGATCTAACGTGGTGAGGAGGGCACATAACTTGGTCTGCTTACAAACGCGGCGAAACCAAATATGACTGTTCGTTTTTTTCATGACCTGATGATGACTGTGAGGGGTAAGACAACAATGAGGCTACGTCGATGCTCACCCAGGACCCTTTTCTACACCCGCAGATTAGGTGTTCAACGAAGAAGAAGTGGTCATTCCTTGCCAGGGAGAAGATTGTTCCTCACTGGCTTTTGTAAGATGATGCTGGTGTGACAAGCGCTTGTGTTCACTTGTTTCGTAGATTTGTAGTACCATAGCTTTTAACTAGAAGGGAAATAATAATATAAGACTTTTAATTTAATAATGTGTAAGACTTTTTATTTGCAGAGAAGTGATATGGTACAGATATCCGTAGTTGAAAAACTAGCACATATGAAGGCGCATAGAGAGAGCCTTGGTTTGTTGTATGCATTGGTGGTCTAAAATTGACTCCTGTGATCGTAAGAGAGTGTAATAACAACAAACTAATACGTGCAAAAATAGTGGCAGCAGTTGGACTCGGACTGAGAAGCCCACCGGTGTGCTCCTATGAAGCGGCAGTGTTACCTGCTGAGCCGCCGAGGCACATTTCGTTGGGTGTCGTTGGGGTTAATAATAGTTGCGCGCACGCTTTCAGGCTCCCTTTTCAGGTCTTTAGAGAAGCGTTCAGCAAAAACTGACTGTGGTTCTGGACTCCACTCACAACGCCCTACATCCTGCCGAAATAGCATCGCAAAAGTTCACCATGAGTTGGGAACCTTTCCTTATAAGACCAACAATGTCTCAAGATGCTCGAGTGGTGATCCACCTGCTCCCGCTGAAGTGCGGCCCACCTTTTGTCAAGGAACCTTCGAGGGAAGAAATCAAGCTTGCCGAACGGATGGCCAGCATACTAAAGCACTTCGAAGCACGTCACTCTGAACCTGACGAAAACGTTGTGGTTAAAAATCCGGTCAGTAATAAACAAGTCGCAAGGAAAGTACTCTCCACAGCGTACAGCTAGAAAATGCGCAGAAAACGTCTGAAAATGGTATAGACGTCAGATTCCCTCAAATCAGTCGAAATGCAAAAATGCAGCAACGCACAAGAACCAATCCCCGACCTTCCTCGCATGAAGCAACCACACTTCCACTGCGCTCCGAGCCGCTTGCCGGTAGAGTCTCGCGGGCGTACAAGACCCCAAACTCGTGATGCGCCGTATTCCATTGTGACATTAAGGACCTCTTACTCCTTGGGTTTAACGACTTGGCAAAAAATAAACACATTTTTGTACTAATTGAGGTGAGGACTCTCCCTATATGACTCACTCCCCCGTTAAGACATACGTTTCAGACCCTTACCTTGTGAGTACCTTTCCTACCAAACGGATGTTTTATAAATAAAAATAGGCACAATCTGAAAGGGGGAAATTAAATTTTGGATTTAAAGGCTACTATGACTTTCGCTGGAATTTTATGCTTTGCCTACCGAAAAGGCTTGAGCACAAGGTTTGAGTTCTCATAATTTTTTATTCTTCTAGCTGTAAGATCGGATTTAACTTTATGAAGTACAGAGAATCAGCAACGTTTTAGTATGACCCAAGGAGAAATCAATCCCAACGCACTTGTATATGTAGCTCTTCGTCAGTCTAACATGATGACGGCGGAAATTCTGTTTGCGCAACGTTATACACGACGCAAGAAAAACGTTTGCTGGAAAGACGCATCCCTCCACTGCTCGCCTTCAGGCAAGTAGCACTTTCACTATTAATGAAGGAAAGTGACACTATTAGTGAAGGAAAGTGACATGCTAGACGAGTGTAAAGCGTGATTTATTCTTACCGCACACTTAAAAATTGCCGCATTCTTGCACTTTAGTAGAAGCTGATTGAGCTTTTGTTTCTAAAAAAGTAATTTACGATGCTGGATTTTATGAAATTTTTAACATTTGCGCTTTCCTTTCTGAAGCAAGCCAGCTAAAAATTTAACAAAAAATTATGCAAAATTTTTTAATTGAAAAACTTGCACTGACTTTCTTGAAGTGTCTACTGTACCGAACATGCCGCCCCGTTCAACCAGCATAAGGGCGCGAAAGATGAAAAGCGTCGCAAAAGCGCGCCGAAAAGCGCCGTTTTTCGCTCGCCACGCGTCGCGTCGGAGGCAAATCGCGTTTGGGAGCGGCATCCTTAACTTCCGGATGTTAAGCTGATGGACGGAGCCTTTCCACGCGTTTGGACGAGCGTAGCCTACTGTTTGGAACTAACTGCCGGCATGGCGCGCGCTGTGAACAATGCATATAGGGCATGCAAAATCAATCGAGTGGGCTCGAGAGAGCGGAGCGGCCAATGCAGGTTAGGCTTGTGTGACCCAATTTTTTTTCTGATTTTGGTCGACCACTGAAAGACGGTAAGACGAGGGGAGCTAACGGCTTGAAAATCCGTTGGCAAGCAAAGCACTGAAGACACTTTACGATGACTTGCTCACAACTCCCAAGCTGCCTTCTTTTTCAGCGTCTGTCGCGCTTCGGGGTCCGCTATTCTGGTGTCATGACGCCGCCTTTCCCGATCCAGCGATAGATCTGCTTCGGACGTCCTCTAGGCCGCTTTCCAATTACCTCGAAGTTAAGGCCTATCTTGCGGACGCTGTCTTCCTTTCCACGCAGAACGTGGCCGTACCATCGTAAGCGAGCTTCGCGCATCTTGTCCGCTATCGGCGCGACACTGAACTTCTGCCGAATGGCATCGTTTCGAATGCGGTCCATGCGCGTGACTCCGGCCGTCCAGCGCAGCATCTTCGTCTCTATGACGCTGAGGCGCGTTTCAACTTCCTTAGTCGCAGGCCAACACTCAGCGCCGTACATTGTTACCGGTCGGACGACTGCTCTGTAGATCTTCGACTTCAGCTGTTCTGGTACCTTCCTATCGCAGAGCACGCCAGTCAACGAGCGCCACTTGGACCAAGCTGCACTCACGCGTGAGTTCACTTCAGTCATCAGATTGACATCGGATGCTACTGCTGATTCCAGGTACTTACTAGTGCGTTGAAGCTCGATGCTGTTAACCTTGATGGAGCTGGACGCGTTCACGTCCGTCGTCAAATACTCGGTCTTCTTCACGTTCAATCTGAGTCCAAACCGCTCCAAGCGATCACACCAAGCTTGCACCTCTCGCTTCAGTGCATCTTTATCTTCGCTAGCGAACATTACGTCATCAGCATAAAGCAAAGTCCAGGGGACTCGCCTCTGAAGATCCCGTGTAATGGCGTCCATCACGACAACAAAGAGGAGTGGGGAAAGCGCAGAGCCCTGATGTACCCCGACGAGATGGGAAACTCCATCGAGGTTCCAGCTGCAGCTTGAACTCGACTCTTTGGACAAGAGTAGAGAATTCGCACCCACTCTATGAGCTCTTCAGGAACTCCATGATGTCGCAAGGCGTATCATATCAATTCACACGGTACGCCGTCGAAGGCCTTCTCCAAGTCGAGAAACGCGATATGCACTGGCTTCTGTTTTTCGCGATGCTTCTCTAACAGGAGGCGGGCGGCATGTATGGCATCAGTGGTGCCACAGCCAGCTACGAAGCCGCACTGATTGCTGAAAAGCTGGACGATGTCACGAATTCGTCCATCGACAATCCGCTCAAAGGTCTTCATGCTCTACGAAAGCAAGCGAATCGGACGGTAATTGGAGCAGTCTGCAGGACAGTCCTTCTTCTTCCAAATCGGAATCGTCGTGCTTTGGCGCCGACACTCAGGCACCTTCTTCTCCGCCACAACCTGCTTAAAGAACTTCGCCAACCACTCAGCAGAATACCACAGCTTTGACTTCCACAGATCAGCTGCCAAGTCGTCGGGCCCAGTCGATTTGCCTGGCCTCATCTTCCTCAGAGCCGCTTCTGTCTCCTCCATGGTGATCTTGTGAACGGGACCGTGAACAGAAGCCACAGAAGGGATGGCTGGTTGAGGAAATTCCATAGTGGAAACTCCTTCAAAGTAATCACGCCATCGCTTCAGCGCTTTTTTGTGGTCTGCCAGAAGATGGCCGCTCTCATCATTGATGCCAAAAAACTTTTCAATGTCTTCGGTTTGGCGATGGCGGCTCTTAGCAAGTACAAATACCGCTCACGATCGCGCGATTCCAGCTTTCCGTTGACATCTCCATAATGAGTGACTTTTGCAACAACCACGGCCTTCTTTGCAATTTTCCTCGCTTCTTGGTAATTTCGCCAGTTATCGGCTGTCCTGTTGCTGAGAAACACGTGATAGAGCGACTTCTTCTCTCGAATTTTTGCTCTCACGTCGTCTGACCACAGCCACGTCTGCTTTTTCGACCTTCTCATCATTGATGCCAAAGAACTTCTCTATATCCTCGGATTGGCGATGACGGTTTTTCGCAAGTCGGTTCAAATACCGCTCACCATCGCGCGACTCAAGTTTTTCGTAGACATCATTGTAATGAGTGGCTTTTGCAGCGGCTACAGCCTTTTGGCAGCTTTTTTCGCTTCGTGGTACTTTTGCTAGTTATTGGCGGTCTTGTCGCCGAGAAACACGTGATAAAGCGCTTTCTTCTCTCAAACCTTTTCTTTCACATCGTTCGTCCACAGCAATGCCTGCATGTCGACCTTTCGTCGTCGAGAGTTCGTAGTGCCAAGTTCTGACCTCGCGGCTTGAAGTACAGCGTTGGTCGCTTTCTTCCAAGTTTCGTCGACAGTCGTGACTGTCAGTAACCGTACGCGAGAAATCACAGCTGTTTCCTTCTCTCTCATTCGCCACCACTTGATTCTCGGTGCACCGCATCGCTCGACCTGCTTCTGCCTTGGAAGGGCGATCTTTAGGGTGCAGATCAGCGGTCGGTGCTGTGGGGCGACCGTTTCATACGGACTTCGGTCGCGATACTTCACAAGGACGAAACCTATCTGAGACTTGGAGCTCCCACTATAGTATGAGATGAGGTGGGAGTCGCGATTACGAAATACGGTGTTCACTATGGTGATGTTATGCGATTCCGCATATTCAAGGATACGCTCACCCATCGGCGTTACGCGACCCGTATCCGAATCCACCATGACAGTTGTACCCGTCTTTCGTCGCGCCGACGTGCCCGTTATGGTCACCAGCGACTATGATGATATCTTTCGACGGCACCTCTGCTGTCTTCTCATCAAGCAGACTCCAAAACTCATCCTTGGCTTGATCGGAGCAGCCAGTCTGCGGAGCATACGCAGAGAAGAAGTGATAGAGTCGCTCCTTAGCGGCGACAATGATCTTCATCAATCGATCGTCAAAGCGTTCGACGCCTACAATCGAGTCACGAAATCGTTCGGAGATGATGATTCCAACTCCACTGGTCGTCCTGGGACTTCCACATAAAACGGCCTTGAAGCATCGACCTATGTCGACTTGCGGCAGGACTATCTCGTCTCCTGCACCGCACCGAAATCAACTCTTCTACGCTTCAGTGCTTCAACCAGCTCGCACGAGCGGCCCGTCAATGTACCCACATTCAGCGTTGCCACACGGGACCTGCTCCCGTTACGGGACTTACGGACTAGCTCAGTTGGTCCCCGATGCCGTCCTCGCATCACGGACCCTCGCATACTTCTCACACTCGCCGGGCTCTGCGAGTGCGCGTCGGCTCCCACGGACGCCGTAGCACTTCCCGATACTCATATAACGTCATCAACCATGTGATGTGACCTGGGTCCTCGTAGGCCGGCCTGTCACAAGGGCCTGTCGTCTACATTCGAGTGTCCGTGCTTAGCTTAGCTCGCAGAGCGAGCAGTTTCCAGTGGCACCACGTGGAGGAGCGGATATCGCCCCCAACTTCCAAGCTGCCTAAACTGCCTTAACCACAGCTACCGTTTTAGAGCGATGGACGGTAGCGGTCAATTTCTTCCGCCCTTGCTCGCCCATATTTGAGTTTTCGACACTCGCGATGGCATCATTCTGTTCAGCTCGGAAAGCTCTATCAAACGGTATCAATCAGTCCACAGCGCGCACAATGCTGGCAGTTACGTATTGTAATTCCAAAAAAATAGGCTATGTTCTTCCAAACGCACGGATACGCTGCTTCCATCAGCCTAACGTGGCTGATTCTGCCGGGCCTAAATGCATTGTTCACAGCGCGCACCATGCCGGCAGTTAGTTCCAAACAGTAGGCCATGCTCGTCCAAACGTGTGGACAGGCGCCTTCCATCAGCCTAACTTCCAGAACTTGAGCATGCCGCGTCTAAACGCGACTTGCCTCCGACTTGACGCGTGGCGAGCAGAAAATGGCGCTTTCCGACACGCCTTTGCGCCGCTATTCATCTTTCGCGCCGCTTGTGCTGGTTAAGCGGGCGATATGTCCGTCACTGTAGCTTTGTCTGGATTTGGATTCGTTCATTTTGATTTGCAAGCTGTTCAGTTCCAGTTCAGGAGCGTCCTGCTTGGAAATTGTCTCGTGTGACGTAAAATTGTATAAAAACCCAACGACAATAGCTTCTCAATGGCCCGGTAAAGAAGGTTCAACCTAACTTGTAATATCTCATTTCAGGGCAATATCAGCGTGTAGTTACGGCCAACTGAAAACACCGCTCACCTTGCAAGGAGCTCCCGAGGGACATAAAGATCGTACTCGTAGTCATAGTAATCATCTTCGTACGTCCTTGGAAGTGGACGCCTGCGCTGGGCTGGTCGGCGACGTGCTGCTGGTTCTTGGATTGTACCGCGATACGCTCGGCGGTATCTAAACTGATATCTTGTTATCTGAGCATTTCATTAGCCCATGGTTCCTAAACGAAGCCGTTCACCAGGGTGAATAACGTTGGCACACAGACGTTCAGTTAGTGCATAACATAGTGTTGAGAAGTCAGTAACGGATGGAACGTCATATCTCTAGAAAGCCCAATACCCACGTTCTCGCACAGATTTGCCGATGCTGTGTGGTCAATGACAGCGAAAGCCGTGCTCGGCACCCCTCTCGCTGACCCGCCTCTGGTGTTCGGCTCCCTTCTGTGTCTGGCGGCGTCCTAGCCGTTCGTCCCTGATCTCGCCTTAAGACCCCCCACATACTTCTGCGGCAACGCAGCGGCCCTATCCTTAACAACAGGGCAGAGACGCAGAGCTCGCCGCCGGCGGCGTCCCTGCCCTATCCTTAACTATAGCAGCGAGCAGCGTTGCCGCATGAGTGTGTGGGACTGAATTATAGACCTCAACCGGAATTTCCCGCCACCGTAATCCAGCGCGCGATTCGGGCGCGCCCCGTCCTTCAAACTGCCGACAGCGCTGCCGCGCGAACCGACCGCAAGGCCTGCAGAGGATCCTCGGCAGGCTTCGGAATCATTTCGAGTGCTGGATGCTACTCTATTAGCTATTATTCGACGCGACTTGACTGCGAGGCCCGCAGGTCCTTGTCGGACTTCCAAGGCACTTCGATACTGACTAGGAGCCACATTTGAATCCGCACAAATATGATGTTGTGGGACCTTATGTACTTTAATAGAAAGGGGGAGCGGTAAATATTATTATGCCTAACACTGTTTTCAACTAGCATCTCTTATCAAAGGCATGTCGAAGGCGAATTTAGGGGTGCTAGCACTTCCATATGAGATTGTACGGGAAATTTGAAAATAGTGAAGACGGATATGAAGACATTGGCGCTTTTAAATGAATCACCTGTATCACCTGTATCACCTGTCATCCCGTTGATCATCGACTTGCTCGAGCGGGCGCCAGCAGCGTCTCCATTCGTCCCTGTCGCGTGCCAGAGTGGTGCAATGGATCCTCCTCGCTCGAGGGACACGAAGAGCGTCATATCGGTCGTTCAGGGCTTTCACGAAGAAGTCCGACCAACGCGTTGGTGGGCGTCCTGGTGTTCTTTTGACATCCCGCGGAATCCAATCTGTGACGGCTCTCGTCCAGCGGGTGTCTGCGAATCGCATTACGTGGCCGGCCCACCTAATTTTCGACGACTTGGCCCATGCGACAGCGTCTCTGATCTTCGAACGTCGGCGAAGCTCGGAACTCCGGAGACCTTCTCTCACTTGCGTGAGTCGTGTCACTCCGAGCATCGTCCTCTCGATTCCACGCTGCGCGACGCTGATCGCGTGCTCATCCTGCTTTCGTATAGCCCAGGTCTCTGAGGCGTATGTTAGGGCAGGAAGAACAGTGGAGTCGAATAGGTGGGCACGGAGTTGGACGTTCTTCGTTTTCTTCACGACTTCTTCGACGCTCTTGAAAGCTCCCCAAGCCGCTCGTTTCCTTCTGCTCAGCTCTGGTGCTAGGTCGTTGGTCATGTTGACTTCGCGACCCAGATACACATAGCTGGAGCATTCGGAGATGTTCGTTCCGTTGAGCGAGAATGGGGCATCAGAAACCCATCCGTTCTTCATGAACATCGTCTTCGTAAGATTCAGCTGCAGTCCAACGCTTCCACATACACGATCGAAGTCGGCCAGCATTCGTTCCGCCTGACTGATGCTCGGGGTTATGAGCACGATGTCGTCAGCGAAGCGAAGATGGTGCAGTTGCCGGCCGTCGACCTTCACTCCCATGTCTTCCCATTCTAGTTCGCGCATGACGTTTTCGAGGGTGGCGCTGAAGAGCTTCGGGGATATGGTATCCCCTTGTCGAACCCCTCTCTTCACGTCAATGACGACGTCGTTGTAGAATGGTGAGATCTTGGTCGTGAATCCACTGTACAGCTCTCGAAGGACTCTGATGTACTGAGTAGGAACACCCTGGGTGAGCAGGGCTTCCATGACCGCTTCAGTCTCGACGGAGTCGAATGCCTTCTTCAGGTCAATGAACGTAAGGCACAGCGGCAGCTTGTACTCTCGCGACACTTCGATGAGCTTCGTAATGGTGTGTATGTGGTCGATCGTGCTGAATCCTCTCCGAAATCCTGCTTGTTCGCATGGCTGTCCTTCGTCCAGCGTTCTACTAATCCTATTCAGGATGACTCGAGTGAACAGCTTGTAGACTACGGACAACAGGCAGATCGGGCGATAGTTGCCAATGTCGTGCACGTCTCCCTTCTTGTACAGCAAAACGGTCTTGCTGGTCTTCCACTGAGATGGAACCTTGCATTCGGACAGGTAGCGTGTGAAGAGCCGCGCCAAGGTGTTGATGAGCGCTGGCGGGAGGTTCTTCAGGTGTTCAGTTCTGATCCTGTCAGAACCGGGTGCTGTACGTTTCTTCACCGACGAGATGGCGTGTCGGATCTCGGAAGGGAGAACAGAGGGAACGACGTATCCATCCTGCGGAAGATGGCATGGGGGCAGGTGGACGTGGCTATCGAAGAGATCGGAGTAGAAGTCGTGGATGACTTTCTCCATGGTCCTTCTGGAAGAGGTGGTGGTTCCGTCAGGACGTCGGAGAGCGGTCATCTTGGTCTTGAAGTTGGCGAAGTTCCGGCGGGCATTGCGAATGCTCAGCCCTGCCTCTGCTGCTTCAGCCAACACTTCCGCCCTTCTCTCCTTGAGATCTTCCTTTATCGCCGCTCTGCATAGCTTTGCAAGCTCGGACGTCAGTTGGTAGTTGCCTGACGCTCGTGCTGCTCCACGCTGGCGTATCAGCTCGAGAGTTTCCGGAGACAGGCGTCTCTTGGTGGTCTTCAAGCTCTCGGCTCCCTTAGCACTATCGTGGAGATGGTGCACGAAGCGATCGTATTCCTCGTCGACGTTGTCCATGACGGCATCTTCCCAAAGGCCGACAAGAGAGGTGTAGAGATCCCAGTTGATGGTCGTTCTGGGATTCCTCTTCTTGAACTTCGCGGCCTTCTCTCCTTGACGCGAAAAGCGGAACCTCGCGCGAAGGAGGCGGTGGTCCGATCCCGTGTAGAACTTGGGGACAACGGAGACATCGGTCAGGCAATACTTGCGATTGAAGATGATGTGGTCGATCTCGTTGTGGAACTGGCCACCGGGGGATTCCCAGGTCCATCGTAGAGAGGGAGGCTTCTGGAACTGCGAGTTTCCATGGATGGTCTTGGTCGACATGATAAACTCAGACAGCCTTTCACCTTGCTCGTTCCACTCCAAACCGTGGGTTCCGATGTGAAGTTCTTCCGGCGACCTTCGTGGCCCGATCTTGGCGTTGAAGTCGCCGACGATCACCTTGTAGAAGGTGTGATCTTCCTTATAGAACTTCTCCAGCTCCACGTAGAAGGCCTCGACGTCTTCGTCGTCGTAGTCGGATGTTGGGGCATACGCGACGAACACAGTCAAGGCTGGCACGGAGCCACATCGCTTCAGTCGCAGACGTCCGATTCGGCTAGTCAGAGACTCGTACGAATCGATGTTCATGGCCAAGTGCGTGTTGACGAGGACACCAACGCCGCCTACTCCCCTGCTGTCGCATGTTCCGAGGAACAGTTCTTCTCCGGAGTCGTAGGCGGCGTGTAGGGGGTGGTGTCTTCTCGTCTCGGTCAGTCCGATGACGTCGTACTTGATCTTCCTGGCTTGCATCATCAGGTCCTCGACGGATGCTTCGGACGCAAGCGTGCGGGCGTTGTAAGTACAGATCGTCATCCTAGTCCTTCTCAGTTTGCGCAGCCTGGTTAGGCCCTGAGATTTTAGCAGCCTCTCCGTACTCGTCCTTCCCATCGCTGCAGAAATGGGGGCTCTTTCGGGGTCAGGGGAATGAGGCCCTTTAGTGCTGCTGTGTTTGACTGGAATACAACACGGGTAGCTAGTCAGGCTCTGTCGTGCGGGCGGGGTACTCCGGGCAGCCAGCCAGACTGCCCGAAGGGACGGGGCGAGACTTAAGGCGGCCTCGAAGCGCCTTACATGTACTCCCAGTCTACCGAGTGCAAGCTTTTGGCCGAGCCGACACAGTTACAATCCGCACAGTCACGGACACATCCACGCACACTGTGCACGAACATGCCGCTCCCACGCACAAGGAACGCATCGACCCGACACAGCAGGAGCAAGGAGTCCATCCCCTGCATCCCACCTGCGTCTCTGGGCAGTACACGGTCGCATTTGGTTCGCGTTTAATTCCCCTATCCACCACCCGGGGACGCGCCACGTGGCCCTGCGACAAGCGGCCCGAGATCCCTCTTAACAAGAGAGCCCGAAGGCTCTCTATCGAGGGAGATCCGTGGAAAAAATGAAAATGAATCAGCGCGAGAAATTTGAGGAAGCCAGGACGGCGATACTGACAGCCACACAAAATCCTCCAGACGTCCCCAGACCTTGTTTCTTCAATCACAATAGTACATGGAGAAAAAGTTACTGGAAAAAAGAACTACTGCCCGAACGCAAGGAGGACAAGGGAATGTACATTTATAGACATTTATGTGGGAGATGCTCCCAAAATTCCGGAAGGACGACACTCCATACTGTTCAGTCTGCTTTCGCTTACAACCGGATGAAGAAGATGGTTCCAATTACATTGGCTGGATCCAGTGCTGCTTATGTGAAGGCTGGATGCACACTGCGTGTCTGCATGGCTCTAAGCTTTGCCCCATGATGATACGCCGTTGTAATTGATCTAATGTCATCTTAATAAGCAGTCGTGTGCCGTGCCGTTATAAAAGATCGTAAAATACTTATTCTCTGTATTTTAGAAGGAAGAAAGATGTTCCAGTGGTCACCTAAATCACCTATAAGTGTACATGAGATCACATAACTCACATTAGTGTGGCAATCAGATGTAGTCCAACAAGAAAGGTGACTGAAGTTTGGAAGGAAATTCAAAAGAGGGAAAAATGTGGTCGTGTGGAGATAAGTTGCAGAAGTAAGGAAGGCGGGAGCTGTAGTGCCCACAAAGAGCAACCTATCGACCAAAAACCCGGATCCTGGCACAACATTGTCAAAGTCTTACCATAGCTTCCATAAACGTGGTCGCTTTAGCGAAATTCTAGTGAATCTAGTGAATACAGATAATAATAGCTAATAGAGTAGCATCCAGCACTCGAAATGATTCCGAAGCCTGCCGAGGATCCTCTGCAGGCCTTGCGGTCGGTTCGCGCGGCAGCGCGGTCAGTAGTTTAGGGGACGAGACGCGCCCGAATCGCGCGCTGGATTACGGTGGCAGGAAATTCCGGTTGAGGTCTATAATTCAGTGTGTGGGGGCCTTTAGGCGATTCAATCACCCTCCCCCCATCCCCCATTCCTTAATGATCCCGCTGCTGTCTCATCTGTGCGCCCTTGGTATTGTTGAATAATTCCTGCTGATAAAATATGCATCTCAATGTGTTTTGTAGCGTTTCCAATAGTCCTAAAATCTGGAGAGAGACGACGCCTCCTTCGAATTGAGTGGGAATTTAGAGGTTGCAAACGTAGGATGGACAAACGTCATTATGATAAGGAGTTCGTACGTTACAATCCTTTAAGGCGCCTTTTATACTCGCGAAAAATCGATAGGCATGTCGACCATCACACCGCGCCGCGCGGCGTGATGGTCGGCATACCTATCGATTTTTTGCGCCGCCCGCCGCATCGCTTTCATACTTCGCCGCCTCAAAACACCACATTTGACGGAATTTCGGGTTACGGTATTCGGCAAATCGCGCCGCGGGGGGGGGGGGAAGGGCGCGGCGCGGCGCGATCAGCTGGCTCGGTGTGGAGTGGGAGACATCTCACCGGGATGAACCATTTAGCTACGGCCTTTTTGTTTTGCTTCCCTAACCAACAGAACGACCAACAGAACGAAAAGGGTGTATCAAAATGGTGGCAGTAGCTGGCATTGGCTTGGCTCACAGAAGCAAGCAGTTGCCAGTGGCACCACGTGGAGGAACGGACACCGCCACCAATTCTGATATATGTGAATAAAAACCGATATTTAGCGAAAAATAAACAACGCCTAAAAAGTCGCCTTAAGGGTTATTTAGACAGGATAATTCTTGGCTCATTCGATAGAGATCGAAATTCTAATAGAGGAAATGGTAGAGTTCACATCAGCAGCTTGGAAGCATGCCTCTAGTTAATTCTGATATAAATAAAAACTGACATTTAACGAAAGTTAAATAGCGCCTGCAAAAAAAATGTTGTAAGGGTTATTGAGGCAAAATTCTTTCCTGGCTCATTCGACAGGGCTTGAAATTCTAATACAGGAGATGGTAGGGTTCAAATCAATCCCAATTTCTGGACTGCCAATGCGAGACGTCTGAGCATCCTGTCCCTGTCCCTCTATCGATTGTAATCACTCCAAATCTGGTCGATCTGCGGGCTCCTGTGGTTGGCTGGGTCACCATCTAGGGCTGCCTGGCTGACTGCGAAGCGGTGGGTGTCACGGCGCGAGTCGACGTTAATTGGCTCCGCAGGCACTGCCGCTCGTCTTTGCCCGCGCCGCTTTCAGGCAGAACGTCCCTCACCCGGAGCACTCGGGCACGCGACAGGGACGAATGGAGACGCTGCTGGCGCCCGCTCGAGCAACTCAACGATCAGCGGGACTACAGGTGACAGGTGACATGAATAAAAAATGTGGGTGCAAATGAGAACTGTGCTGTGAGCCTAACTTCGATATCTCTTTAAGTTAAAGGGGTCCCACCGGTCATTGCCTTCGTTCCAGTCGTCATCGCTTTCCGCGAGTTTCTTCTCACTACTAAGTCGGCGCTTGTTTCGTTTCGGCATCGCGGCATCGTCGCCTGCAATGAAACGGGGCATTCATTGCGATCACGCAAAAAGGAATTCGCTTCCGATCACTTTTGTCCATCGGCTCATGATCACATTGAAGGCGGTGGATCGTGACGACATAATTTATCCTAAATCGATTAGAGAGCAGTAAGGAAACAAGCTTAAACGCAAAGCTGAGCATCAGAACGTACTTGTTATAGCTGCCAACCGATTTGCGCACTTCCTTAATAAGGTCAAATGAGGCTGTTTGATTAGGTATTCGAACTAAGCCACCCTCATACCTGAAACGGTGTGATTGGTGGCGTAAAATAATTTCTATCAATGCCTTGCATGCTCAGCTTTGTACTCTACCTATCATTTTCTCCTAGAAGCATGGTCCGGATCAAGTGTGATTTCTTCATGCCGCCGTATGAGCAGCAAGCAAATTTCACCCTAAAGATAAAGTAGTGAACGCAGCAAGTTATGTCATAGTGAAAAAAAGATGAATCTAGAAGAAACAAACGTGTTTTGAGAGTCGTTGCCAACTTCCATTAGACCAGCTGTCCACTCCAAATCTCCGCTGCATGGACTGTCGTTGAACGGATTGCATTTCTTCAAATATCAACTATTGTGCGTTTGCGTTGAGAAAACGCGTAGCCATGATTATGCATTGAGGGCAAATATGTATGTAACTCAACTGTTTGAACACCTTTCCTATAGAGTACAATAAAAATGTTGTAAAAAATTTGCGACCAAATTAGAAATTGGAATTGGACACGATATCGTTGTAAACCACACGGAAAATTTTACAATGTATAAGGTAACTGTCTTCTTGAAACACATGCATAGTTCTCGATGTCCCTTTCCCACTCCCTGTCCCCACATATGTCAGCAACAGCGAAAGCGAGAAGCCGGCCGAGTCACGTGAGACAGTTTCGGTAATGTTTTTCTGGCAACAGAAGAAAACCGTGTAGAAACTACTGATCGCTATATCTCCAAGATGACACGACCGACAACCTGAAGGTATTGGAAGGTCACCAAAAAATCTGTTTAATTATTTTCTGTTGTGCAGAAACAGGGCGGGTATCTGCCCTCGGTTGTGTTCTCCGTAATTGGCAATGGTAAACGGCCACAAATAAGAATAAGAAAGTGAGAGCAAAAAAAGGAAACCGCTTCTACGAACGGCTCTAGGTTACGAACACATGAATTTCTGCTCATGTTCCTGGACAACGATGAGAGTGTTTAGATTTTGAGGAAATACTTCAAATTCAAAGCATTTTATTTTTTAGAGCTTTTTGTCAGGACGCAGATGCTCTTCTTTTCACTGATTACTTTGTAGTCCAAGTTATCTGGATCGCTTATAAGCAGGGGTGTGCGTAATTACGATTACGATTTTTGATTTTACGATTTACCGTTTACGACACTTTGGGTCGTAAATTGTAAATATGCTCTTTGATCTAATTCCAGATGAGGTGATCGGCCCGGGTTACAAAGCCCACTTTAAAAGAGTCGTTCATTCCCTCTGTTTGTTTAGTGTTTCTGTTCTGATGTCGCACCATGAAGAAAAGACTGCACTGTCCACAAGTCTCTCAAGTTCGACTCATCTCTTGGCTTCACTGACTTTTACATTTCTCTAACACTGCAAGGGCTGCCGTCTGCAACCAGGCCTGTCTGTTCCAAAGGAGAAGCAACAACAATGCAAAATGAGATGGCAAGTCACGTAGTAGTCGCCATGATCGACTCTCAATGAACCTCGGCATTGTGAATTGCTGTTGTGCGTGTTGAGCTCTACACGAGGTTGGTAGACGGATTTATTTACTGGCCAACGTTTTGGCGAGATCGCCTTCTTCAGAGCCTGAAAGGGACCAAATCAATAAGAAGTTATCCCACCAAATGTCTCCTCAACCCTACTAAGTTCAGTGCCAAATTTAGTAGATAGGACCAATAGAGAGAGAGAGAGAGAGTCCGAGTGCCGTACCTGACCGTAGTCCACCGAGGGAGCAATGGAAGCAGCGCAGGACAGACGAGGGGTGTGGGACAGCAACTACCCCAGTTCAAAATGCGAGTCTGAGGTAGGGCTTGAGTTCTCGTGTTATATATAGGCACTCCCCCTTCCGGTTGACCTTGGAGTCTCTGGAGTATATCCAGAATGCCTCAAGGACTTTGCGCGCGGATGTTTGAACCTCGTGCCCCAGAATCTCCACCTTGACCTCAAAATCCTCCCCTTCATGGCAATGAAGCCTATGATAGCCTAGAGCAGTCGAGGCTCTGAGCTTTTCCTTCAAGTCGAGATGTTCCTTGATCCTCACATGAAGAGGACGTCCAGTTTCCCCGATGTATTCTGCTCGACAGGATTGGCATGAAATCAGATCACACCAGATACGGTGCAGTCACCTTCCTTACCACCTTAGCAGACCACACAATTAGGCGTGGCGCAGAAACGATCATAAAAGCGGTTTCGAATTAGCTGTTGCTTCAGATTACTGGGTGAGAGATCCAGAACAGTAACTGAGCTGTCCAACCCCGACCTCTTCAGACACTTCCGAATGGAAGTGCTCACTTCATCGGAGATAAACGGCATTAAAAATGGAATTTTAGAAAATGGTCCAGCGCCGTTTTCGGATATCCGCGCGCAAAGCCCTTGAGGCATTCTGGATATACTCCAGAGACCCCAAGGTCAACCGGAAGGGGGATTGCCTATATATAACGCGAAAACTCAAGCCCTACGTCAGACTCGCATTTTGAACTGGGGTAGTTGCTGTTCTACACCCCTCGTCTGTCCTGTGCTGCTTCCATTGGTCCCTCGGTGGACTACGGTCAGATACGGCACTCGGACTCTCTCTCTATTGGTCCCATCTACTAAATTTGGCACTGAACTTAGTAGGGTTAAGAAGACATTTTGTGGGATAACTTCTTATTGATTTTGTCCCTTTCAGGCTCTAAAGAAACGTTGGCCAGTAAACAAATCCAGCATCGTGTAGAGCTCAACATTCCTCATGTCGAAGAACGTTCCATTTCAGCTCAAAAAAATGATATTCGAGGCAATTAGGTAGGGGAAAGGAGATGGCTATTCGCTGATTCACATATGAGGTATGCCATTGGTCAGTCTGTTCATAAATAAATCATTCCAAACCCTCCGAACACAACTGACGAAAGCCATGATGAAATATCACTCGCGACTGGAAGCGGGATGTAGACGATTACTAGAATTATATGGAAAGATTATATTACTGATGTTTCTATCGATTAACGTGGTACACCGTAGTGCGGAGCAAATGGATACTCCCATTCCAGTGGCGTGATTGAGACTGTCGCACTCGCCTTGTCTGACACTTTTAGAATTCTGCGAACTCTCCAAGAACAAACATTCGCTACATTTGGCGAATGGTAGCTGAACCAGTGAGGACAATTATTATACAGCAGTGCGAAATTTTAGACCTCGAATACGTGCAAGCGTAGAACCAACTGCAAAGAAAACCGGTAGAATATAGAAGCCTGGCGCTATGACACTTGGAGGGAGTCATCGTGCTACAATGGAGCGCACGCATGGGGCGTGACTACACGAGGCAAATGTTAATGCACTGCTATTGCTTCCTTACGATCACACATCGACATTTGTCTGCCTCCATATTCTGGCAAGGGAAGTACGGTTGTTTCTACGGTTCTTGGATTCCTAGAAGAAATCCAGAACACCTAGAGCGATTTTCTAGAGGAAATCTCTGTGTCATAGGCCAAAAATGTGCCCTTCTATCATACTCTTCGTCGTTGTGCTTTTGACTCTCTATGCTTGCCGAGCAGATTAGGGTACATTGCAACGGCGTTTTCCAGCTACAATACCGCTCGCGCCACACGGTCAAAAGTGGGCGAAAAAACGCCAACATAGCGTCGCACGCTCATAACTCCTTCCGTTTTAGGTTTTTTGAATAAATGTTGGTACCATTCGATTTGCCTCTTTGAGATCTACACAAACATGTGTAAAACTTTACCGGAACACCCGTATTTTCGCCGTGGGTGGTCCAAAATTGGCTGGACGGGCGATTAGAGCAGCTTATTTCCCAGGATATGCGTGCTTTCGGAGTATCTCAAAGATGGCGTACGTCGCCAGTGCTCTGTCATGCCAGGAATGCCCCGAGAGTGCGCCGTGCACAATGCACACAGAACCTAACCTATCAATCGAGTGGGCGAGCGCATGTCCCCTGCGCTTCTATCTTCTCTCACTGGGAACTGCGACTTTTTCAAGACTATTTCGAGCCGTTTGAAGAATGTTATCAGAAATCACCTGTCGCCCCACTCAGGATTAGCTCCAATCTGTCCCAACGAAACTTTGGTGTGCGCCGTGAACAATGCATAGGGAATCGAACCTTTCAATCGAGGGGGGGGGGGACAGCTTGTAGACTGAGCGTTTGGGGAGTTTTATCAGAAATTTCTTGCCGCCCTACTCAGGAATTGCTCCGGGGCTGTCCAGCGAGCCTTTGGAGTTCGCCATGAACAATACATACAGAATCGAACCTTTCAATCGAGGGGAGGGGCGACCGCTTGCAAATTACACGCGCGGGCGTCTTCGGAGCACAATTGCTCTGTCAAGTTGGAACCATTCAGGTTGCAGCTTGTAGGTCTTGTAGGCAGTCGAACGGTCTGCTAGCACGCCAAAGCAGAATGGTTTAGCATAGGAGAGGCAATGTTATAGGGGTGCGAAGATGCAGGTGAGGCTTGTGTGAAGCATTTTTTTCCGATTTCCGTGGACCACTGCGAGAAGACGCCACAAGCTAACGGCCTTAAAATGCCTACCCGGACAGAGCGCTTAAGGTACTTTACAACGACGTGCTCGTAGCTCCTCGGCTGCCCAAACTGCCTAGCCTCACCTGCCGTTTTAGAGCGGCGAAACCTAGCGGTTAGAGTTTCTACTCGCCCAGATTTGAGTCATCGACACTCAGAATGGCACCGTTCCGTTCAGCATGAAAAGCGCTATCGAACGTTGTCAATCTCGACCGATTTTGGAATCATCAATTTTTTGACTGTTTAGCATCGAGGACGAGGCCGCGGCGGAAGGACGATGACGTCATCGAAAAATCGATGTCTTCGAGTTGGGCTATGCTTGACACCATGCGATAGAGCTTTTCATGCTGAATTGAACAGTGTCATTTAGAGTGGGCGAGAAACAGCGCGAAGAGCGTCTGCCGTTGTTGGGCTAAATTGCACGCGCGGGCGTGTTCGGAGCACAATAACTCTGTCGAGTTCGAATCATTTCGGCTGCAACTTGTGTTTTGTAGGCAGTAGAACGATATATAAGTGTACTAAAGTAGAATGGCTTAGTTTAGGAGGGGGCAATGTTACAGCGGTGCGAAAATGCAGATGAGGCAGCCAGAAAACGGCGTTATTGGGAGTGTCGAAAACCCAAATTTGGGCGAGTAAGAGGGCAGGAAGCTTCAACCGTTAAGTCCGCCGCCCTAAAACGGCAGATGGGGCTAAAGCAGTTTAGGCAGCTGAGAAGTTCTGAGCCCGTCGCCGTAAAGTACCTTAAGTGGTCTGTCTGCATACGCATTTTGAGGCCGTTAGCTCGCCGTGTCTTCTCGCAGTGGTCCACCGAAATCGGAAAAAATGCGTCACGCAAGCCTCACCTGCATTTTCGCATCGCTGTAACATTGCCCCCTCCTAAGCTAAGCCATTCTACTTTAATATACTTGTATATCGTTCTGCTGCCTACAACACACAAGTTGCAGCCGAAATGATTCGAACTTGACAGAGCAATTGTGCTCCGAAGACGCCCGCGCGTGTAATTTGCAAGCGGTCGCCCCTCCCCTCGATTGAAAGGTTCGATTCTGTATGCATTGTTCATGGCGCACTCCAAAGGCTTGCTGGACAGCCCCGAAGCAATTCCTGAGTAGGGCGGCAAGAAATTTCCGATAAAACTCCCCAAACGCTCAGTCTACAAGCTGTCCCCCCTCCCTCGATTGAAAGGTTCGATTCCCTATGCATTGCTCACGGCGCACACCAAAGTTTCGTTGGGACAGATTGGAGCTAATCCTGAGTGGGGCGGCGGGTGATTTCTGATAATATTCTTCAAACGGCTCGAAATAGTCTTGAAAAAGTCGCAGTTCCCAGTGAGAGAAGATGGAAGCGCAGGGGACATGCGCTCGCCCACTCGATTGATAGGTTAAGTTCTGTGTGTATTGTGCACGGCGCACTCTCGGGGCATTCCTGGCATGACAGAGCACTGGCGACGTACGCCATCTTTAAGATACTCCGAAAGCGCGCATATCCTGGGAAATAAGCTGCTCTAATCGCCCGTCCAGCCAATTTTGGACCACCCACGGCGAAAATACGGGTGTTACGGTAAAGTTTTACACATGTTTGTGTAGATCTCAAAGAGGCGAATCAAACGGTACCAACATTTATTCAAAAAACCTAAATCGGAAGGAGTTATGAGCATGCGACGCTATGTTGGCGTTTTTTCGCCCACGTTTGACCGTGCGGCGCGAGCGGTACTGTAGATCTCTTGAGTTAGAATGTATAGAGGTCTTCCCCTATATATGTGCTACAATACCGCTTTTAATTCGTAAACAATCAACGCTTTGCGACAGATTTTTCCGTCGCAAACGTCGCATTCGCACAACTTTGTTCATAGCGATCCCCTTGAAATAAAGCTTACACCAAACGATTCCTCGTTTCAGCGCAAATCAACTAGAATGTGAAAAATTAATTTCGTTAGAAAGTGACCTAGTTGTAGACAGCATCCTTGGAGCGGTCGTTAATTGTATTACGACCCCTACGAATTCCACGCTGGTATTTAATCAGAAATTTTAAAAATTGCATTTGTACCGTCAAATTCGTCTTCTGACAGCATTGGCCGTCAGAATGATAGCAAGTTCCACAAAGATAGCTGAAACTGGATTTGTTCTGCTGCAAATACGAGAAACTTTTTCTTCACATTTTGGCCTTTATTTCGGTACCCAGCGATTTCTCTCATATGAAAGTGACCTTAGTAATGTATGAAAGAACGTGCGTTCTCCTACTTTCAACAAATGCCCAATTTTTATAGACTTAAATCCGTGCCTTTCTCTGTTCAAGGAATGATTTCTGTACGTTGAACGAACTATAACATCTTAGGGAATATAGTTACGGTGCTAAGGTTGCTTCCATCGATTCTCTACGTCGGCGGCTTCAAGGCGCTGATCATAGAAAAGTTCACTTCCTTCTTACAAGGAGAGCCTCCGGAGTGGCGGTGAGCTTTTGCGATGCAATTTTTACAGGACGTAGGGTCCCATGTGGGAAGTCCAAAGCCATAGTTACTTTTTTTCGGAACGTTTCTCGGTGGTCGAAAAAAGAAAACGTGTGGAAGCGTGAGCGCGAAGTTCATGGCGCATTGCTGCCACAGAGCCCGATGTGTTCGATTGGCGTGGTGGCAGCGGGGTCGCCTCTCGGGCGCACCAAGTGGGTTTGATGGAATTGTCCCCGGTGTCGCCAATGTTTTTACACACATCGGATCATTATTATGTGGGCTTGCGTGATCATAGGAGTCAATTTGTACGCGATTAATGCTTTCAGTATTTAAACCTAGCATTTTTGGGCTTTCATTTGAGCTCAGTGGATCGTATTTGCACCGTATCATTCTATTGGACCGCTAACATAAAAAATTTCTTGCCCAAATGAAGTAACAGTGTGTTATTGCTGAAAACGATAGTCAACAATTATGATATAGAACTATGAAACATTTAAAACATAATCGCTTATCACACCAGCAGCAGCTTACAAACGCGTCTTAAATTGACTTCTTTGATCACGCAAGCCATAGCAATAACGATCCGATGTGTGCAAAATTGCTGGCGACGCCGGGAACCGAACCATCAAACCCGCTCGGTGCACCCGAGGGGCGACCCGGTTACCACTACGCCAACCGCGTCGGCCTGAATGGCAGCAGGGCGCCACGAACTTCGCACTCACGCGTCCACACGGTTTTTTTGACCACAGAAGAGCATTTCGAAAAAAGTAACTATGGTTTTGCACTCCCCGCACGGAACCCTACATGCTGTAAAAATTTCATAGCAAAAGCTCACCGGCGGTTTGGAGGCTCTCCTTGTTAGTCACTGTCCTCAAGCATTTAGACAAAAATCCCGATTTTCTCTTGTTTTCAGCTTTTACTCAGTAGCTCTAGCTTCACTTGGAAAACTGTTGTGCTGCCGAGATTAAGCACAACGAGAGCTTTCGATCGATCGAACATTATCGAAAATTGAGAGGATTGATAGTTTGCCGCATTTGTCTGTGCTGAGTTCTGAGATAGCTGCGACTTGACCCGACCAGCGCTCTATGGCCTGGCCGACGCTCGCGCCTGGGTGTGAGCCCCAGTGGTACTGCGCCCTATCGAGGAGGTCAAAGAACGGCGCTGAGCCACATTTTCTCGGGAATCCGTGGCGCTACCTTCTTAGGTAGGCTTCGAATAAAAGACTTCAAAATTGAGCGCAAACTTCAAGCAATACAGTATTAAACTGAATCGTGTAGAGCTATAGGTTTTAACTGACTCTACGCAATCTTCACAAAAGTTGCCTACACAGCGCAGACTTTCGAAATTATAAGAAGGAACACATAGGAGAAACCGAACCATGTACAACAGGGTGTCAAGATATACCATTTTCACCTCTAATTGGGCACTCTTCATATCGAGTTGGACGCTCTTTTAAGCTAGCATAAGGCTTTTGTAATCAAACCGAACTTTTCTGAATCGAAATTAGCTTCTTCACATCAAATTAAATACTTTCCAAAAAGCTTAGAATAATTGTTCTTGAATGAAAATTTCAGTATGAAGCTTTTTCTTTGAAGCTTTAATGCAATTAGTCGATAAGTGAATTCGCAGCTTGTTTTAAAGAGCAGGTGGGTGGTAGTTTATTGATGGCAAAAGAAAACATTGCGCCATGCACTCGCCCAAGTTATCGCGATATTTATTCGAATGATAGCAAAATTGCTTTTTCGTGGAGTTTCACCCCTGAACATGATATAACGAGAAAAGCTGTAAGTAACGCACATATCCTCACTTAGGTGCCTTTGGTATAAGCAGCATATGCACTGACAATCGAAAAAATCGCGACGCGCTTTTTAAGTGCGCAATCTGGTCTTTAAATTCACCGAATGACCGCTGCCTTGTTGCGCTTTGATACAAAATTTAATTTATATTTTTCTCAAAAAACGAAAATTTTATAAAGTTATTGCACTCATTTCATACAGCTAAACTAAAAAATTGCAAAGAAAGTTATAGCAAGTTTTCCTTGAAAATATAATTATTCTGACCACTTGGAGAGTTTGTAGTTTGACATGTAACAGCTTGTTTCAGTTTGGGAGACGCTCAATTTGATTTTAGCAGTTTTAACCTAACTTAGAAGAGTCGACGCGCACTCGCAAAGCCCGGCGAGTGTGAGAAGTGTGCGAGGGTCCGTGGTGCGAGGACCTTGTCGGGGGATAACTGAGCAAGTCCGAAAGTCCCGTAACGTTAGCAGGACCCGCGTAGCAACGCTGAATGCGGGTACGTTGACGAGCCGCTCGTGCGAGTTGGTAGAGGCACTAGAGCGTAGAAGAGTTGATTTCTGTGCGGTGCGGAAGACGAGGTGGTCCTGCCGCAAGTTAAGAGACATAGGACGTGGCTTTAAGACCGTTCTATGCGGTAGTCCCAGGACCACCAGCGGTGTTGGTGTAATCGTCTCCGAGCGTTTCCGAGACTTGTAAGCGTCGAGCGCTTCGACGATCGATTGATGAAGATCGCTGTCGCCGCTGAGGAGCGACTGTATCACTTCTTCTCTGCGTATGCTCCGCAGACTGGCTGCTCCGATTAAGCCAAAGATGAGTTTTGGAGCCTGCTTGATGAGAAGACAGCAGAGGTGCCGACGAACGGTATCATCATAGTCGCTGGTGACCTTAATGGGCACGTAGGCGCTACGAAAGACGAGTACAGCTGTCACGGTGGATTCGGCTATGAGTTGCTTTACACAGATGGCGACCGTACCCTTGAATATGCGGATTCGCATAACCTCACCATAATGAACACCGTGTTTCGTAAACGCAACTCCCACCTTATCTCGTTCTATAGTGGAAACACCAAAACGCAGATAAACTTCGTCCTTGTGAGAGATCGTGACCGAAATTTCGTCACAGACGCCAAGATTGTGCCGCATGAAACGGTCGCCCCACAGCATCGTCCGCTGATCTGTACTTTGAAGATCGCCACTCCGAGGGCTGATCAGGTTGAGCGATGCGGTGCTGCAAGAGTGAAGTGGTGGCGAATGAGAGAGAAGGAAACAGCTGTGATTTCTCGCGTACGGTTACTGACAGTCACGACTGTCGACGAAACTTGGAAGAAAGCGACCGACGCTGTACTTCAAGCCGCGAGGTCAGAACTTGGCACTACGAACTCTCGACGACGAAAGGTCGACATGCAGGCATTGCTGTGGACGAACGATGTGAAAGAAAAGGTTTGAGAGAAGAAAGCGCTTTATCACGTGTTTCTCGGCGACAAGACCGCCAATAACTAGCAAAAGTACCACGAAGCGAAAAAAGCTGCCAAAAAGGCTGTAGCCGCTGCAAAAGCCACTCATTACAATGATGTCTACGAAAAACTTGAGTCACGCGATGGTGAGCGGTATTTGTACCGACTTGCAAAAAAACTTCATCGCCAATCCGAGGGTATAGAGAAGTTCTTTGGCATCAATGGTGAGAACGGCCATCTTCTGACAGAGGCCTTGAAGCGATGGTGCGATTATTTCTTGGGAATTTCGACTGAAGAGTTCACTCATCCGGCTGTCCCTTCTGTGGCTCCTATCTACGGTCCCGTCCACAAAATCAATGTGAAGGAAACTGACGAGGCTCTGAGGATGATGAGACCGGGTAAGGTGACTGGTGCAGGTGAATTGCCAGCTGATTCATGTAAGTCGAAGTTCTGGTACTCTGTTGAGAGGTTGGCCAAGTTTTACAACCAGGTTGTAGCGGAGAAGAAGGTGCCCGGTTTGGCAGGAAAGTACGATGATTCCGATTTGGAAAAGAAGAGCAGCCCTGCAGACTGCTCAAATTACCGTCCGATTCGGTTGCTTTCGCACAGCATGAAAATCTTAGAGAGAATCCTCGATAGCCGACTTCGCGGAATCGTCAAGCTTTCCAGCAATCAGTGCGGTTACGGGGCTGGTTGTGGGACCATTGATGTATACACGCCGTCCGCCTTCTGGTGAAGAAGCATCGCGAGAAACAGAGGCGGGTGCATATCGCCTTTCTCGACCTGGAGAAGGCCATCGATCGCGTACGGCGTGAGGTTATATGGTACGCCTTGTTACAACACAACGTACCTGAGGAACTCATAGAGCGAGCGCGAATGCTATACTTCTGTCCAAAGAGTCGTGTGCAAGCTGCAGCAGGAACCTCGACGGAGGTTTCTATCTTTGTTGGAATGCACCAAGGATCCGCGCTTTCCCCAGTCCCCTTTATTGTCGTAATGGATTCCATTACGCGGGATCTTCACAAGCCCGTCCCTTGGACGTTGCTATATGCTGTGATGCTTGCCTGGGAAGACAAAGGTGAACTCGAGCTGAGGTGCAAGCTTGTTGCGACCACCTGGCGATGTTCAGACACAAATTGAACGTCAAGAAGACCGATTATTTCACGCCTGACGTAAATGAGTCTGGCTCCATTAAGATTAATGGTACTAAGCTTGCACTCACTTTGGTGTTTAAATACGTGGATCAGCAATAGCTTCTGATGGTAGTCTGATGGTTGAAGTAAACTCACACGTGAGAGCACCTTAGTCCAAGTGACGTTCGTTGACTGGCGTGCTCTACGATAGAAAGTACAAGAGCGTATGAAGTCGAAGATCTAGGGATCAGTCGTGCGGCCAGTAGCAATGCGCTTAGTGTTGGCCTGCGACCAAGGAATTTCAAAGGCGCATCAGCGTCATGGAGATGAAGATGCTGCGCTGGACGGCTAGAATCACGCGCATGGACCACATCCGAAACGATGCCATTCGGCTGAAGTTCGGTGTCGCGCCGATAGCCGACAAGATGCGCGAAGCTCGCTTACGATGGTATGGCCACGTTCTTCGTGAAAAGGAAGACAGCGTCCGTAAGATGGGCCTTAACTTCGAAGTGTCTGGAAAGCGGCCTAGAGGACGCCCGAAGCAGCGCTAGACTGATACGTTACACAAGGACTCTGAAGTAGCTGGTGTCCACCCTGATCTAGCACGGGATCGGAAAAGATGGCGAAATGGCACCAGAAAAGTGGACCTCGCCATGAAGCGGGACAAACGCTGAAGAAGAAGAAGGAGATGATCCTAGCTTAGAAGAGTGTCCATTTTGAAAAGTGTTAAAAGTAATCTCCAAGTTCTCTCTTCGTAAAACCGCATTTTTTCTTAGTCTATCAATACTGCTGTGCCAAACGAGGTTAGGTGGATCAGTTTTATTGAGCGGCCTAACGTTTCGACCTGTTCGTCGTCTTCAGAGGCCTAAAAGTGGTTCAAGACTTTAGATTTGTTACTTGCCCGACCAAACGCCTTACCCCCCCCCCCTTTCCGACATCGTCCTAGGTGCCAAAACGAAAAACCCAGTGCATGAAAAATAAACTCACCCGCTGATCCACCGTTGAAGCGGTAACGGACTGGATAAAAAGTGTGGTGTTAAAAGTGTTTAAAAAGTGTTCAATTCAAGCTGAAAACTGTACATGTTGAGAGAGCTCTTACTGCTCCTCCAAAAGTTGCCAGTGAGATTTTTAGCTGAGATATAGAAAATATAACACTTTTTATATACTCACCTAAAACGGTTAGCATTCATGGAGGCTATGACCATCTGAAATTAGATGTCGAAAACGAGGGAAACTTTCAGTTGGCTGAATAGAAGAGTAGCTGATCAAAGTCCTTCTTAAAGTGGTGAGTTGCTGCCAAATCTTGAATTGAATAAATGTTCACAAAATGTTAGAAGTCTTATATTTGAAGCCTACCTAAGAAGGTAGCGCCACGGATTCCCGAGAAAATGTGGCTCAGCGCCGTCTTCTTACCTCTTCGACAGGGCGCAGTACCACTGGGGTTCACACCCAGGCGAGCGTCGGCCGGGCCATAGAGCGCTGGTCGGGTCAAGTCGCAGCGGCCTCAGAACTCAGCAGAGATGAAGGCGGCAAACTATCAATCCTCTCAATTTTCGATAATGTTCGATCGATCGAAAGCTTTCGTTGTGTCTAACGTCGGCAGCACAACGGTTTTCCAAGTAAAGCTAGAGCTACTGAGTAAACGCTGAAAAAAGAGAAAATCGGGATTTTTGTCTAAATTAAGATGCTTGAGGACAGTTACTAAGAAGGAAGTGAACTTTTCTATGAACAGCGCCATATCAGCTGCATTTCAATGTTGCCGCCTAAAATGTTGGCCAGAACAACATAATCTTGTAGACATGCGCGGACAATGCATCTTCAAACAGCAACAGTGAACGCGTCAGGGATGAAGGGAGACGCTACGAGACCATGTTTTGTCGGCTGACATCTCTTTTCGGTGCGTTGAAGTAATACCTCATAGCCGTTCTCAACCGCAATTTCCGATGTTACCCGCAATAACTCCTGCCGTTCTGCCTTTCCACTACACACAGCAGACGCTGTGTTGACCGTGTTTTTAACAATGGCACGCTTTACAAAAGTTAGATGAGCGGAGGAGATGTAAAGTTAGATAATTATGGAGCTTTGCTTTCGGTGCTACTTCACACTAGTCATGCCATTACGCACCTTGACCTGAACGTTTAGGTAGGTAAGCCAACCGTTTTGCGAAACCTCTTGTTAAATTTCTGTGATTGTTCATTTATTATGCGAGAAATACTCATCCGTTTCGATTGTGTCGATGATAATTATGATATATAATATGTTTACATAGTTGTAAATATGTCGTCGATATATCTATTTACTATTTACTGTGTATTTACTATTTTATTTAAGCCAATAGCAAAACGATAAAATCAACAAGCGAAAAACATGACAGCTCTACGATTGGCTATATAGCAAGGAAGGAAGGCACGTTATTTCCGGAATTATTCTGCTAGCTGAGAAGTCCCATAATTTAGACTCATGTATACCACCAGTTAAATTCATTTGGTCAGTCTTGCTCACTGCGCACACACTGCAAGCTCTTCATCCCTCTAAACATTGATTCCATTAAGGGCATTTCGATATTAACTTTCTGTGAAAGTAAAAGCATTATCTTTCCAATTCATTCGCAGCCTAACTACAATTCGACTGTGTCCGAACGAGTTGTGAGAGGGCAAATGAGAGCATTTCATAAAAGTGTTGTACAAAATGGAGCGGTTTTGCAAAAACCAGCCGAGTTATAGTGTGATTTGTATGAAATTAATTAATTTCGCACCACTTTTTATCGTCACTCGCGGCAGGTCACACCTAAGCGCAAAGAAGTAGCCTTTCAAACTTAGGCGAGACATTGCTTCTTCCAGTGACCGCCTTTGTTGTCAACCATAACACCACGGCAATTCGTAGAGTGACGAAAGTTTTAAGAATACTTTTGTGTCTTATCGTTTTTTCCGTCCAACTTGTTATGCGGTATCCAGTAAATTGTATCATACGACTGAGAAGAAGAGAGTAGGGGTCTTCGTGTATCGAAAAGTAAATAACAAGGAAAGGGTCTAAAGCGTGTGTCTGAACAGGGGTAGCGAGTCATATACGGAGAATCCTCACCCCTAAATCAGTATAGAATGTGTTTATTGTTGCCAAGTCGTTAAATCCAAGGAATAGGGTGTCCTTGAAGTCGCAATGGAATGCGGCGCATACGAGTTTGTGGTCTTGTACACCCGCGATGTATCTGCCGGCAAACGGTTCGAAGCGCAGTGGAAGTGGGGTTGCTTCATGCGAGGAAGGTCGGGGGTTTGGTTCTTGTGCGCTGCTGCATCTTTGCATTTTAATTCGCTGCTTGAGATTTGGGGATTTTGACGTATATACCATTTTCAGACTTTTTATGCCTAATTTTCCAGCTGAATGCTGTGGTATTCAAATTATTTGATAATGTAAAAATGTTCAACATCAGTAATACAGAGGCGCAAAGTCCATGAAGCACAACTGGGCACAATACGTGCAACGTATAAAAGCTACAGGCTCCTCACAGTCTGTTTCCATACATGGACCAATGACCTCGGGAAAAGCCACCCTGCTCGTATTTTCAAAAGGGACCAGGATGTGACGTCGGAGGTGGTTCAAAGCGCAAAACGCGGTCTGTGGATCCTGCAAATTAACCTAAAAAAACGGCATCGATACACTATTTCCCTCATCTTTGCCTGTCACCTGGGGTCTGCTTATGGTTTTCTAGAACGTAACACAAACAATGTCTGAAGATGCTCGAGTGGTGATTCACCTGATCCCGCTGAAGTGTGGCCCACCTTTTTAACAAGGAACCTTTGAGGGAAGAAATCAAGCTGGCCGAACGGACGGCCAGCATACTAAAGGACTTCAAAGCATATAAACGCACATCAACTTGAAGTCGACGAAGACGCTGTGGTAAAAAAACCGGTCAGGAATAAACAAGTCGCAAGAAAGGTACTCTCCATTGCATACAGCTAGAAAATGCGCAGAAAACGTCTGAAAACGGTATAGACGTCAGAATCTCCCAAATCTCAACCAGTCACTCAAAATGCAAAAATGCAGCAGCGCACAAAAACCAAACCCCCGACCTTCTTCGCATGAAGCAACCCTACTCCCACTGCGCTCCGAGCCGCCTGCCGGCAGAAGCTGGGCGTGGAAGACCCCCAAACTCATGACGCGCCATATTCCATTGTGACTTCAAGTATCCCCTACTCCTTGAGTTTAGGGTTGGCGAAAATAAACACATTTTTATACTAATTGAGGGTCAGGATTCCCCCCATATGACTCGCTCCCCCTTTCAGACAAACGTTTCAGACCTTTTCCTTGTAAGGGACAGAACTGGACAACTTTCGCGCGACGTGCTGAATAACACAAAAAGAGCTATGGTATATTAAAGGCGAACGTTCCAGTACTGGTTGTTCAATTCTACTCATGAAGCATATCACAAATACTGGTGCCGTTGCTCCATGGATAGTCACCTGATATACGAAAAGTGAGATCCTGACCATTTAAGCATATTGTCGCGAAAACATTCTTTCATTAGAGCACCCTTTACTAAACGTCAGGTCAAAAATAAAGGTACCACCTATCAATCTCGTAGTCATTGGCCGGAAAGGCCGCACAGGTCAACATAGGCAAGAAGTTATTCAAAAGGGCCGCTTTGGAACGGTCCAAAGCGGCCTTTTTGAATAACTTCTTTAGAAATTGAGCATCCCTAAAAAAAGCAACATAACTGAGCTCAGCAGCCTGCGGTCTATTCATTGGTATACAAATTGCCTATACTCGGTGAACCTTTTGTCATCGATTTTTTCCAATCACTCTAATCGCGGTCCGTCGTCCTTCGCCTTCATTCCCACGCTTATGATGACGGATTTCGCCCAAAATCTGGATGCAATGGTTTTATGGAGTGCTAGTTACGAATTTGACATCCTTTTTCGATATTTTACGCAATACGTGGTAGGTTCACAGAGATGATGGTTGTTGGTTCGGAAACGCAGAACTTGTCCAAATCCTGCGTAGAGTTTTAAGGGCGCTCTAAACGGATTTGATGCTCTCTTTTGATGTTTTATTCAATAACGTACCGGATGTGTCTAGACGCTGCAAAAACCGCGATTTCGCGGTGAAGTTGAGCGGTGGAGGGCAGCAGTGAAGTTTCATGCGTAAGGGCCTCTACAGCGTCTCGCGGCAGCACCCCGAGAACTCGTCCATATCGCTCCCGCGAGTGGGACCGCGCTGCCACTGTGGTGGAAGCCGCGGCGCGGACGAGTTGTCGCGGAGCCGCCGCACGCAAGGGTCCTCGAGGGCTGCCGCAGTTTATGGCAGCTCTCGCCCGCAGTGCCAGGAGCCGCGGGTGAGACCCGTCGGAGGGCGTGACCGAAGAGGAAGCTTGGATGAACGGGGTTTTCTTTTGTTTCCGATCGATGTGTATGTGTAAACTGGAGAAGAACCGATATCTAAGACAATTTAAAACGGAAAATATAAACTTTTCTTCCTCCAAAGTGATTCGTTTCACCACCTTTGTATCTTCAGACGAACCTTTTTGTTATAACTCCTTCCCGGTGTTATAACAAAAAAGGTTATACATTCTAAACACTCAATAGACAAAAAAGGTTACACACACTTAAAGGAATAAGAAAAATGGTTAAAGCTAAGAGGTACTCAATAGAAAGCTGCATAACACTAAACTGTCAAACCATCCTGATAGTAGCGTAATCCACATTTGGTGATATAACATAAAAGGTTATACATTCTTAAAACAATAAGAAAATTGGTTGAAGCCAAGAGGTACTCAACAGAAAGCAGCATCACAGCAGCAGCAACAACACAACACTAATACTAGAAGATACAGTGGAAAGAATTCTTAAGAAACTTTCAAACGAGCAGGAAAATAATCCAATGCCGACGAAATCCATTCTGTATTTCTCCGTTTCCCCTGCGAAAGTACGCAGTATTGCGTGCAGTGACCCTCGCGGGGCCGCATCACTAGACTTGAGCTCGATTAACCGGGCCGAATAATTGTTCGAGCGATTTCGAACAATTAATCGCTCGATTACTCGAAAATCGTAAATCGTTGTTGTTCGAACATTGTTCGAAATCGACTTTCGCGAAAAACCGTTATTCGAACATTGATCGAAATCGACTTTCACGAAAAACTACTATTCGAACATTGTTCGAAATCGACTTTCGCGAAAAACCGTTACTCGAACATTGTTCGAAATCGACTTTCGCGAAAAACCGGTATTCGAACATTGTTTGAAATCGACTTTCGCGAAAAACCGTTTTTCGAACACTGTTCGAAATCGACTTTCGCGAAAAACTATTATTCGAACATTGTTCGAAATCGACTTCCGCGGAAAACCATTATTCGAACATTGTTCGAAGTCGACTGTCCCGAAAAACCATTATACGAACATTGATCGAAATCGACTTTCGCGAAAAACCGTTATTCGAACATTGTTCAAAATCGAAGATAGGAAGACGTTGTTGTCCGAAATCGAAGATAGGAAGACGTTGTTCGAACATTGTTCGAAATCGAAGATAGCGAAAAAGCAGCAGCATGCTGTCTAGTCGATTCTGTGGCGATGTTATGGTTTTGGGTACTATGTCATCCTCATGTCTAGTGTTGTGTATAGTTTTGTTCGGATGACCCATTCGAACAGGTATTCCAATGATTTTTATTCGAACTTGGATAATGAATTCGAAATTTAAAAAGTCGCGTTTTTCGCATGTATTCGAATCCTAACCTTCACAAAACCACTTTTCGTTTGTTTGAATTCGAATACTTGAAACTGCGGGCATTTGAAACCATTCCAATAGTCGAAAACTTTGCGAGAGCACAACTATTTGTGCGTATAGTTGATCCTATACTGGTTGTTTCAACTGATAATAATAAGTGATAATAAACTATGATTTCGATTAAAAAAGCCTGATAAACGTTTTCAAGTGATAAAATACAATTTTTTTCGTAAAAGTGATGATGTATTGCAAAATAGATGTATCAGTGAAATGCTAACTTAAATTATTTCTGTGGGCCATTTCAAGAAGTTTGGGCATCGTTGAGAGCCCTTTCTTATTGCGTGCTCCGATGGGAATACGGCGTGCTACGTCGGTATCGGTAGTTATTGCGTATGTAATCGTATGCTAGTGTCTACGTGTGTAGGCCGGCGCGCCTCTGAACATACGGAAGCTTGTCGAGATCGTTGCCGTCGCATACGCCGCGATCGCAGTGCATTAGAAAATGTTCTGCTTTACCATGAGCAGATCAGAGCAATTCCTCATTAAACGTGCATTAAAACTGTGGACGAATTGTCGCCGTCGGAAGGCGCGCTCTATGAACGTCAAAATCGTCATTCTTTTCAAAATCAAGTTATTCGATTGCTCGATTTTCGAAGATGGCGAAAAATCGAGTTATTCGATTGTTCGACTTTCGAAAATTTCAAAAGATCGAGTTATTCGATTGTTCGATTTTCGAAGACAGCGAAAAATCGATTTATTCGACTACTCGATTTTCGAAGATGGCGAAAAATCGAGTTATTCGATTGTTCGACTTTCGAAAATTTCAAAAGATTGGGTTATTCGATTGTTCGACTTCCGAAAAAAATTGTAGGAAAGCTCAACTCTACGCACCACCCGCCGTTGTCATGGCGGGTCCGCGGCACCCGCAAGACTCTGCTGCTGGCCTAAGGGCGCATGAAACTTCACCGCTGCCCTCCGCTGCTCTAGAATGGCAAGATGGGCCAAAAGCAGTTTAGGCATCCGGGGAGATGTGGGCACTTCATCGTAAAGTACCTTAACTGGTTTGCTTGCCCTGCTTACAAAATCTACAAGTTGTAGCCGGAAAGATTCAAACTTGAGAGAGGTATTGCGCTCAGAACATGACTGCGGGTGCGATTTGCGTGTGGTCACGCCCACTCGATGGGTAGGTTCGACCCTATATACATTGTGCACAGCGCACTCTAAAGTCCTTCCGGGACAGAATACAGCATTTCCTGGGTAGGGCGGCTGGGAATCCTACTATATATCAAGGAGAAGGGTGTGTGTGTGTTTCGATGGCGACGCGAAACTTTGGCCCTGGGGTAGTCGAAGCCGCAATCTGAAGTTTGTCTTTGAAGTATCGATCGCCATCAATCGATATTGGACAAATCATTGATTTTCTGTGGATGTCGTTCATTTTTTGTTTCTTTGCAACTTGCCGCAATCGGCGTAGTTAAGGTGTACTTCTCTGAAACCATGAGGTAAGTTGCAGCTAAAGTTGATGATGGGTTATTACTACAGCGAAGCCGATGAGAAGCCGTCAGTGCGGCCAAGAGGCCGCTCTAAGGGCTGGTTTCTGATAAAACTCCTCAAACACTTACAAGCTGTGTACGGCGCACTCTCGCAGACTTCCTGGCATGATTGAGCACTGGTGTCGTGCGCCCTGCTTGAGATATTCCGAAAAAATGCAAGTCCTGGGAAATAAGCTGCTCCAATCGCAAAGAGCCTGCTCCAGTCATTCGTTTTGATCGCCCACTGCGACTGGAAATACTGTCTACCTTTTTGTGTAGATATTGAAGAGACGAATCAAACGGTACCAACCGTTTCTCAAAAAACCTCAAATTAGAGGAATTGCAACGGTTGTTGCAAATTAGAGGAATATGCAACGGTTTTCGACGGTTTGCGGCTGACAATTCGTACCCGACCGCACTTCGCAATGGAGTGCAAGTTTCCAATTTCGTACATTTTCATGGCTCCATATGAAATATGTACACCATATGATAGAGCTCAAGCTGCTGAGCTCAAATGCGCCCTTGGTTTTTCAAAAGGGTGAGTTTCAGCGAGTTCTGTCAAAAAGACGCGAAAACCGCGAAATCGCGGTTTTTGTGGCGTCTATTCAAAGGACACGTCCGGTACCCTACTCTCGGATATTCGGGTTCGACGAGCCGAACAGTCTCCTCCCAGCCACGCCCCTTTCAACAGAATGGCAACTGCAGTTGCCAACAGAAACTGCGGTTGCCATTCTGTTGCAACAGCAACAGTGTGTTACTATCCTGTTGGAGGCTCCCAACACACTGTTGCTATTCGGGCGCAGTGAGTAGTGCGCTTGATGCGTCTCGCGCCCCCGTCTCTGCGCACTCTCGCTGTCTGCGCTCTGGCTGGGTTGCGCGCCATCGCCTCTCGCGCCGTCGCGCTGTCTGCGTCTCTCGGTGGGGAACGCACCATCGGCCAGGGTCTCTGCGTTCTCGCGCCCTGCGCATGCGTCTGTGCATGCTCTCGCGCTCGCGAAGCTTATCGAAGCGGTCTTGCGCAATCAATACTGCCCCCGCCGTCTAGTCTAGACAATAGACATTTCTATTTATTGCATATAAAGTTTAAGTTTTTAATGAAGCTTTCAAGAGGCATGCTCGCGTGAATTCAGCCGTGAAATAAGCAATGTAACTGTGAAGGTGTCGAAGAATTCGGGAAGCGTGGGACGGTCTACAGCAAGTGTGTGGGACGCCAGTGGGACAATCCACATCAAGTAATTATTGCATTTGGTTTTGGAAATGTTAAAGAATTTGGCGCAAATAGGTTCGGTGGTGAGGGGGGGGGGGAGGAGGGTCACTATGTACTCAGTGAATATTCGCTTTGATAGGAAGGCACTTGCACGTCCAATTACATCAGAAATGGCCTACCTTAGTTCATCGCGGTGGAAAACACAATAATGCTGCAAGATTTTTTAGTTTCGTACGAAAGAACTTCTTGTTTCAAAATATATATATAAAATAAATAAATATACTTATATAGAATTATGTATACAGAGTGTCTCAAAAAACTGCATAAACTGCTTGAAAGGTGATACCCTTGCTCACATAAAGGTACTGAAGAAGTTAAGGGCTCATATAAAATCTTAAGAAAGCAGAAATTTTTTGGTATATGAGCGGTAAGGAATGCGCCAGGCACTCGTCCGTAATTTTGCATTTTACACTCGATTGATTGTGTTTCGCTTGAATGCTTGCGGTTGTCCGGAAATTAATACAGGTTTTCGACCTCCAGCTTTAGAGCGGGATTTTTTGGCAACACTTTACCTTGGAACGAAATTTCTGCGGCGTGTAAATAGTTGAGATTGCACCATGCTTCCGCCTGAAATCCTGCATTTCCGACCTGATTGATTGGGCTGAATGCTTGATACCACCTTGTTACTACTTGGCCTTATTAACCTGTGATGTGCTTCTTTTAACGTTTAGAACTTGACAATTATGTGAAAGATACGTGACATGCGTGTTTATTGATTGCACAATTTAAATATGCGCAGGAGTCCCATTTTCGAAGACAGATTGGAAGAAGAGCAATATTCAAGCTGGATGGAGAGGTTAACCGGCATAGCTACAGCTACTGGGCGATGGAAACCTTAAAAGAAGCACAGCAAGGTTAACGTTGCCAATTAGTAAAAAGATTGTAACAAGCATTCAGCCCATGCTTAATCAGTCGAGTCTAAAATGCAAGGTTTCAGGCGGGGCATGGCGCAATCTTGACTGTTCACAAGTCACAGAAATCTCGTTACCCTGTACTTTCATATGAGCCTCAAACATCATAAAAAGCTTCACCAGCAGCAATGCCAGAACCTTTCAAGCAGTAATTGCACTTTTAAGGGAGACCCTGCATTTTTCGCATGCATGCATTAACACATGTGAATACATGCAAATGTACACATGTACACATATATATGTACATACACATATACACAGTGTATACATATATATGCACATGTGTACATATATATACATATGTATATATGCATAAATATATGTGTTTATGTGTTTATATGTGTACACATAAATATGTACGTATTGCGTACGAGCTGGATATTTATGAATATATGGCTGCACAAGATCGGAATACGAAGGCACGATTGCCCTGCAACCGTGTAGCAACCGAAGGCAACTGCTATTTGCAACACAATAGCAGCAGAAGCCGCCCCTCAGTTGAACGGCTTCTCCCGGATAGCAACAGCGGTTCCCCCCAATAGCAACTGGAGCCTCGCGACCGCGTGGCTCGTGTTGCTATTCGGTTCGGCTCGTCGAACCCGAATGTCCGAGCTGAATGAAACATCAGAAGAGAGCATCAAATCCGTTATGAGCGCACCTAAAACTCTACGCAGGATTTGGACAAACTCTGCGTTTCCGAACCAGCCACCATCACCTGTATGAACCTACCACGTATTGAGTAAAATATCGAAAAAGTATGCAATGGAGAGTACCTTTCTTGCGACTTGTTTATTACTGGCCGGATTTTTAACCACAGAGTCTTCGTCGACTTCAAGTTGATGTGCTTTGAAGTCCTTTAGTATGCTGGCCGTCCGTTCGGCCAGCATGTTTTCTTCCGTCGAAGGTTCCTTGTATAAAGGTGACAAAAACCGCGTCTTTATTTTTAGTGGTTGTATGTGTCCAAGCTAATCACAAGGAATCCCGCTCTCCATCATCACGTGTGCACATCTGCAATGCAGTCAAAGCATATTATGCGACGCCACGTGACGAGCGTTTCTGGCAAGGCTCAGAGCGGTTGATATCTACGGTGACGACTCTTACATTGCATAGGTGCACGGTTCTTTCAGAAATTTCGTGGAGAAAAGCGTTAGAGGCGTTCTAGATTCTCAGTAGAACCCCCGAGTATGATTTACCTGCCTTGAATATCTGTCAACTACACAGGAAGTTTTGCGATTTCTGTCTAGATATGAGCTGTTGGATGGAAAACGGGAGCGGAAGAACTGATATATGCATTGAGAAGACAGCTCGCACGTATTGGACCCGGTTGCTTGAAAGACAATTTCCAGATATTTAAAAAATATTTACACGGTCTTTAAGTGCAGATAAATCTGCTTCTATTTAAGTTGCCGAAACACTGCAAACTACGCTTCTCCGCCGTGAAGGACTCGACAGCGGTTCCTCTTTGTGGAACGCGCTGCTTGGGAAAATACCCCACCTAGCTAGCATTCCATTATAATGAATATTCAAGAAAATACACTAAGTAACGCTCGATTTCGAATATTGTTCGAATAGCTACTACTTTTGGTCATTGATTAGTCAGCTGTACATACTAGGTAGGACAAATTCAAACAACATTTTCGAATTTTGGAAGCTTGCAGGTATGTACCACGATGAGCAGTCAGTTATTATAATATTCAATTGTTTTCTTCAGCTACGAGATTTCACCAATATTTGGAATTTGCGAAGTGCAGTTCGGAGCTCTTTTGCTCAAAGTTTCTATTTGTCTGTTTTTTCAATTAGCAGTAAAATTCTGACGATTTATTTATATCTGCTACAGAACATATTATCCATAAACGTAGGAATTCAACTCCTTGGCTGTGATGGTCAAGTACTAGCTGTTTCTTTAAGGTTATAATATAGTTTCATAAAGAGCAAGCTATCAGATGCCATAATTTAATATGATTAACTCTTAGAAGTGGGAAAATAAATGCAACATAAGCAAGATACCACAGGAGAATCCGTCGGCGTATATCCTCGAGGTCGAGAAGTCATTTCGTAACTGTCGAAGTTGATACATGTTTGGAAAGCGCACGACAATTCTAAACGGCTTTCTTCAGGGAATACATGAAGAGTGATAAAAATTCTTTCACGAAGAATAACTGAAAGCTAGAACATAGGGAAAAAAAGGTCCCTCATTTTCCTTGCTCCGCTGAACAGCTCGTTCGAACGACCACAAGATTCCTGCCCTTCTGGCAGAAAAACGATTTTAAATTTACTCAAAAGTGCGAAATTCGACCCATGAACGAATTCATACATAACCGAAAGAAGGCCAGTGTATACTTCTTATTCTCACACCAAATAGCGCTCATTGCAAGACGTTTGCAACACGTTTTTTGAATCCAGGCTCTCATCCATGACGTCGGTGACGCGTCTTTTGACTCCGGATTCTGTTGGGAGTTCGACATCTGTGACATTTTTTCTGAATCCGGACGCTTGATGCACGGTCCCCGTTTATACCCGGACGCCTAGCTCGCTTAATAAATCTGAATTTTGGGCGATCATCTATGAAGGTTACCAATTCGGTGATGTTTTCCGTTATAAAGCTCATATAAGCAAACGGCTGGCATACGCTGCAGCGTACAAATAATCGTTAGTTACGGGCAAACTCAATCTGAAATATAGAGGCAGATCATAAATTAGAATGATTAATAATTTCATTCAGTAAATAGAAAATTTGAACGATATCTTGTCCTTGATTGCTTTTGATTGGTTGTGTATGTAAATTCAACTGACTTGGTATTGCACGATAGTGTCCAATACCAATGCTTACACTCGACCACGGCAAAGTTTCAAAACAAAAGGAAATTTGGACTCGCCAATTTAGGTTAAAAGCTGTGCTTCAAAATTGGAAAAGGCGGCAGCGGTCACGAAAAAATGCAAAATAGTGCATAGCACGGGACTCGAACATCTGTCCGAAAACCTGCGACGCAGTGTAGCACCTTGCTGAGCCATCGATTCCCTTTCCGCAGACACTTTCGCCACATCCCATATATCAGCGTGCGCACGTATGCACGTGGGCGCGAGCCTACGGTGCAATACTGTACCCAACTTCGAGGGCCCGTAGCTTTTTGGGTTCAAAGGCTCAGCAAAATTGAAACACGTTTTCTACTATATGAAGAGTGAGATTCTCGTCGTACTATCCATTCCTCCCGTTCAGACATACGCCTGAGACCCCTCTCTAGAAAGAATGAAATCGAGCGAGAACTGCAAGCTTGATGTGATCGCATGGAGCGGTTTGGACTCAAATTGTATCTCAAAAAGGCCGAGAATCTAACGACGGACGTGACGGTGTCCAGCTCCTTCAAAGTCTACTGCAGGTTCCACGCACTGTGGTGTTTGAGTATTACTTGGGATCAGCAATAGCGACCGATGGCAATCTGATGGTTCAAGTGATGAGTGCAGCTTGGTCCAAGTGAAGCTCCTTGACCGGCATGCTCTGCGATAGGGAGGTACCAGAGCGCCTAAGGTTGAAAATCTACAGAGCCGTCGTCCGGCCAGTAGCGATGAACGGCGCTAGTTGTTGCTAACAAAGAAGCCGAAACGCTCCTTAGCGCCATCAGCAGATAGGATATGTGAAGCTCGCCTGCTAGGTACGGCCACGTTCTGCATGGCAAAGAAGCCAGCGACCGCAAAATGGGCCTTAAGAACGAAGTGTCTGAAAAGCGGCCTAGAGTACGCCCGAAGCAGCGCTGGTCGCCGGTGTCCACCCTGATTTAGCGCGTAATCGGGACAGGTGGCATTATGACACCAGAAAAGCGGAACCCGCTTTGATGCGGAACAGACGCTGAAGAAGAAGAAAAAAAGAAAAATCTTTACTTATAGTGGTGCAGTCACTTATAGTTGTGCTCGAATAGCCTATTCGAATAGGTACTCGAATGATTTTCATTCGAACTTCAATATTCGAATTCGAGTATTCAATGTATTCGAATTCGAAACGACAAGATACCAGTGTCTGAAGCTGGAAAAGAAGGAGTGTGAGGATTACCTCACGTATACTGGTCGTGTGAACGAAATGTGTGAGAAAGCGAAAATCCATGAGTTGGTTTGGTACGGAATTAAGTGTCTTCTATGGATTTTTGGACTGATCTCCAGTGCAAGCCGAAAGGCAAAGATTCGTCGCAGTCTTACACATAGAGTACAAGGCTGAAAGGAAAATGTCCCTGCAGGAGTTACACATGGAGTGTGAGAACTTTTTGAGTCTTGGGAGGGACAGTGAGACAATCTCTGGCAATGCGAGGGCAGTTGATATGGTGACCAAGGAAGGGAAGAAAGAAAATGAGTGCTGGAATTGGGAAGGGGATCACTACGTCAGGGCATGCAAGGCGAAGTTGTGGTTCGCAAGAACTGCAAGAAGACAACGCATTCTGCGATGTTGCGCAGCTGCGGAAAGATTTGGAGCTGAAGGGAACTGGACGGAGAAGCCGTCGCGGTAGTGACAACAGCAAACCAGAAAAGCAGAGTTCAAGACGACACGTGCGCACAGTCAAGATTTCGGGTGCTGCTGCTAAAGTAACTTCCACACGCGTCCATGTGGAAGCAGTCGTCAACGGTCACTCTGTAGAGTTTTTACTCAACACAGATTCGGATATAACGTTACTAATTGAAGACGTTTGGAGGAAGGTGAGCACTCCAACGCTCGAGCAGACAAACATAGTAGTGAAAAATGACAGTGGAACTCCAATGAAGATTCGTGGAAGGCTGAGATGCGAGTTCGAGATTAAGGGTGCGGTATCGGAAGGATACGCCCACGTGACACCTTACGACTCGCTATTGGGCCTCGAGTGGATTCAGAAAAATGAAGAAATGTCACATGATGTGAGGATGATGGTGACTGAAGTTAACTTGGAAGACAGTGGGAACCTTGGAGAGGAGTTGAAGAAGACCTATCCGGAAGTGTTCGAGGAAAAGCTAGGACCCTGTACAAAGGAGCTTCAGCTTGATGATGGTGCGCGTACAGTGTTTCGAAGTTGCAGATCAGTCGCTCTCGGTGCTGTTGAAGCTGTTGATAGGGAACTCTACAGAATTGTGGAAATGGGTGTGATTACACCGGTGAGCTACAGTAAGCGGTCTGCACCAATAGTCTTTGTGAAGAAGCAGAACGAGAAGTTGAGAGTATGCGCAGACTTCTCAACTTGTCTGAAAAAGCGCTGCAGTCGTTTGACTATCCTTTGCCGGTACCAGAGGATATATTCGCGTTTTTGAATAGCGGAACCGTGTTTTCACAGACATATCTATCAGATGCCTACTTGCAGGTTGAATTATCTGAAGAGGTCAAAAGGAATAAACATGGACAGAGGATTGTTTGGGTACAATCGGTTACCGTTTGGAATAAAGACTACACCTGGAATTTTACAGAAGATAATGAATAAGATGGGCTCCGGTCTGAGAGGCGTGACGTCATACCTGAATGACATATTGGTCTGTGAAGGAACGGTACAGGAACACAAAGAAAACTTGTTAGCGTTGTTTAAGAGAGTCGCTGAGTACGGTTTCAAGGTTCGACTGGAGAAATGTGCATTCTCGAAGCGAGAGATTCAGCACCATGGTCTTATCGTAGACAAGGATGGTAGAAGATCGAATCCTGAGATGATTGAAGCGATCAACAATATGGCCGAGTCAAAGAATGTTGCTCAACTGAGAGCATTTCTCGGCATGGTAACTACTACTCACCGTTCATGCCAACGATCAAAGAGATAGATGCCTTGATTAAAATAGATGTGAAGTGGGAATGGAAGTCCCAGCAAGCAAAGGCGTTCGAAAAGTTGGAGGCAGCACTGTGTAGTGAGATGAACTTGGCTCATTATAATCCCAAGCAAAAGATAGTAGTTGCTGCTGATTCGTGCGACTATAGTATCGATTGCCTCGTTTCGCATAGATACTCGTACGGTTCTGAAAAGCCAATAGCACATGCTTTAAAGTCTCGGTCAAGCGCAAAGAAGAACTACTCCCAGATGGAGAAGGAAGCGTCGGGACTGGTATTTGCAGTGAAGAAATTTCACAAGTATGTGTATTGCAGGAAGTTTCTCTTTTTAACAGATCACAAACCACTCTTAGCCATTTTCGGTGGCAAGAAAGGAGTTCCGGTTTACTTCGCTAATCGTCCCATGAGATGGGCTACGATACTGCTTGGTTATGACCTTGACATTAAGTAAGTCAAGACGAGGAACTTTGGACAGGTGTGAAGGCTGACGCAGACACATCGAGTTGCTGGTGAAGATGTGGTGATAGCAGCTGTTGAAGGAGATGTTAGTTAGTATTGCAAGACTGCATCAGAAAGCTGCCAGTAACTCATGAGGATGTTGAGTTGTGTACGGAGCGAGAACCTTTGTTGAGGAAGATTATGGAATGTGTGAAAAGTGGAAGATGGATAAAGGTAGGTCCTAAGTTGGCGCCTTTGCACAACAGAAGAGAGAATTGGTTGGGAAGTGTCTCATGACAGCAGAAAGAGTGGTGATTTCTTCGAAGTTGCAAGAACTTCTGAAGGAACTGAACATCATTCTGTGATCGTGCGGATGAAAAAGTTGACTCGAGCTTGTGTACTGGATCAAGATCGACAAGGATTGTGAAGATGGTACGCAAGTGTAATAAGTGCCAGGAAAGTGCAAAGAATCCTGTGAAAGTACCACTAGAGACATGGCCGGCGCTTACTCGTGCTTTGCAGAGAGTCCATATAGATTTTGCTAGACCAATTCATGATTCTTACTATATGGTGGTAGTAGATGCGTTCAGCAAATAGCTAGAGATATTCGGGATGGCAAATATGTCTGCAGAGACCATGAAAAATCTGCTTGCGAGATATGTGTTGCCGCAAACAATAGTTAGTGATAATGGCACACACTTCGTGTCGGAGCAGTTTAAAAGGATGTGCGAGGAAGGAGGAATTAAGCACATCAAGACTGCCCCTATCACTCCCCGTGTAATAGGCAGGCGGAGCGCTTTGTTGATACGCTTATGTGAGGTATCGAAAAGCTTAAAGGGGAGGAGAGGCCAACGTAAGATACGGTGAATGTGGTGCTACAGGCGTACAGAACTGGGCCAAAAGCGTGTCTGGATGAGGGAACTCCGGTAGAAGTGTTTCTTTGGGGGGGGGGGGAAGCTGAGGACGCGTTTAAACTTGCTGATTCCGATGGAAGAGGAATCAGCAAGTTTAAACCGCTCGCGAAGAAAAGACGAGCTAAGATGAAACGGCACTTCGACAAGAGACATGGTGCAGAGCTGGAAGGCACCGCGATTCTTATGGGCGAGAAGCAAGGTACTGAATCGCCTTGGTGCCGTCAACTATGATATCGAAGTTGGATGACTCGCAAGCGCAGATGTGTCGCTTCGCAGAACAGCGAACATGTCAGGAAGAAAGCTTTAAAACGTTGTTTGATGTTCTTGATTTGAACGACGCATGGAGGATGGAACCTGCTTGTTCACCACGGGTCCAACCAATCAACGACGCGATGCTGAGAGAGAACAACCAATACAACTGCGACGTTCCTCAAAGACCAGAAGACCAGTCCGACGTTATGGAGCAGACGATTTTTCTTACTTTGATTGTTGACTGCTGTAGTTTCCGTAGGCTTCGTTTGTAAATTAGGTTCTCGTTATGTAGAAGAAAAATATTTTGTTGTAATTATTTTCCTACTAGGGGAGGTGTTATGGCTGAACGATAACAGTGGTGGTCTAGTGTAGCGCGCCCGTTGCCAGCTAGTAGTAGAAAGCCGATGACCACCCACGCAGGCGCGGTGGTAACTCGCCGGCAGGACAAAGTAAGGACCGGCGGGAAACGGGGCGCATATAAGGCCGCTGCCGAGACCCCCGGGGGCGTCGTCGCAGGGTCGTCACTGAGGGTCGCCAAATTCGTCGAATCCAGAGTTCAAGCCGCCACCTCCAGCCTTCGTCGTTCATGGTCGACATATTCTACTGAAAAATCCGCACATATTCTGCTGCCTTCCTCACACGCGGACGTGAGGCTCTCCGTTAACACGCAGAGCAGTAAAAGAGACCTCAGAGGTCCAGCAAAGTGTTTATCCTCAGGGGTACAACATGGTGTTTAGATTTTCAGTCAAGGAAACTGTGCAGCCGTTGAGCGAATTCACGGCGGGGTGTAGCACACGGGATGATCTTCGCTTTTCAATGCTTCTACAAAAACAAATAACATTACTGGTAGCTAACGTAGTAGCAACTGTATAGTCACACAGGATCATTCAAGTAACGTATAGAGGATAAAGGGTAGCGTCAATCAACCCCCATTTGGTGTAGGCTTCACTACTTCCACAGGATATCGCAGGATATCGCGGCGCATCGTGAATGTGTGTGCTGTTCAAATAATAACTGTGATTCCCATTGTTTTTTGTTTAAATAGCATTTATGATAAAGGACAAATGAGGGGTGGCAATGTCCGTTCCTCCACTGGTGCCACTGGATACTGCTCGCTTTGTGAGCTAAGCCAAAGACCAGACACCCGGGCCGGATTCATCCACAATTAAACCCGTGGGTATATGGGATATAAGGGGTAGAGATAGGGCAAGCGCCATGTAGAAATAAGGCAAGAGTAGAGACGGAAGCTTCATCGTGGGTATCTCTACCCCCTATACCCGCGGGTTAGTCGTTGTTGAATCCGGCCCCCGATTGCAGGCGACAGGCCCTTGTGACAGGCCAGTCTATGAAGACCCATGTCACATCACATGGTCTTTGATGAGTCGTTTTTCGAGAGAGCTGACCCCGCGACGAAGCAGGACAAACGCTGAAGAAGAGGAAGAAGAGGAAGAAGAAGAAGAAGATAAAGAAAGAGCATTAATCAATTCCTTTTGGAATGTGCCACACATTCAACATATTTCTACGGTAGCGGGTGTCTGCGACTGCAGGCGTCTCCTCCGCCTGCGTTCCATGTGCCCTTCCATTTAAGATGTTCTCAGATGAACAATTTATCTAGACAATCTTAAAACAAACGCAGTTCTGTTTGAAAGGTAGTCAATTGATTATAAAGGTGTCTAGTTGGCTAGAACACCACTCAGGTTAAACTGGAAACGGCGAAGTAGCGCTTAAACTGGAAATAACTACTGCTCTTAGCTTTAAGTCCGAACACATAGCGAACAGCTGATATTTCCGACAATTGCCGATGGTTGCGCTCAAAAACACAGCTGGCTGGCATTCACAGAAACTTCACACCCTGTAGGGTCATTTGATCATCCTTCGTGTGAATCACTACCTGACTCACAGATTAGCAGCTTTATCTATAGAAAAACCAAACGTTCAGCGCCAAACGTCCAAGCACCGAGAATAGAATACCCAGGCCTGCAACAGAGCTTCACATCATCCAACCGCGATCTGCTCTTATCGTGATGGGACCCATGTCGCAACTGTGGTGAAGGCCGCGTCCAGAAGCAGTTGTCGTGATGCCGCCTGCCGCTGCAAACCGCTCGTTTGGCCACAATTCTCCGGAGCATTCTGTCGCAATGCATTGCAAGCCCTCGCTGAGAAGTGTGGTCGACGACCTGCAGAACCCTGTTGCAGGCCTTGTGGTTTCTTCTGCAGGTCTTGTGTTTCCGTCTTCCTTTCTTCCTTAGGCCCTCTTACTTTCATAGCAGTAAACAAAGTTGTCTTCATACTACAGAGGCTACAGCCTGTCTACCTCCTACCGCATTCACGCGATTTAGCCGCCCTCTATGTGGCGAGAAACAGACGGACCGACGGGGTTACACGCATGTCTCCCTTATTACATATATCGAATAGCGAGAGTCCCTCTCCGACGTGTCTAACCTATGTTATAAGCACACTACTTAATCAGGACGCGCGTGGCACGAAGAACTGCAACACACCGCCGTGCCGACGCGATCTTTGGCTCGATCCCCCACCCTGTGACGAAAAACGTGAGCTGGATTGTATATAGAAGGATAACCAAGAGACTTTCAACATACAGAAAAATCTAGGGATGACGTCCCATTAAGCGCGCCTGAGGTAGGAACTCTTAGCAGGTACAGTATACTTCGGTACAGAAAGGGAATTGCTTCAGATTAACCGCTCAGCCTCATCGAAGTAAAGTAGGAAGGTAAGGCTTTTGGCCGTTCAGACAAGCGTAGTAACAGGTAAAAGAGCGAGAGAAGGCTCGGGATATTAGACTCACCAACGCTTCCATTTCCGCTAACGGCAATCCTATACGGTACGCCGTGTCCACCACATGTACGGCCGTCATTAACTGAATTTGCTCGGGCCGCTACGATGAAGAGATAAACCGCAACGAACAAGCCCATTCTGAAGGAAAAATTATCAGAAGAGAATCGAAACTAAAAATGCACGAAGGGAGGTGTCGTCACGGCAGCTTCTGTTTCTGGAACAAAATACTGAATAAGCAGTGAAGCCTTCATAGTTACTTGTTACTCTTTGATGCAACGTAAATCTTTTTATTAAATTGTGAGCTCGTAGTCAATGGATATTCTTTTGTTTCCCACATGAAGCATTACCTCTCTTCTGACTTTTTACAAAATTGAATTCGTTCCCGTCATTTTCATTCCCTGCATGCTCATAAAGACTGGAAGGTGTACCGCTGTTGCTTCTATTTCTCATCTAGCAATGAAAGATTTAATAACCCAAGAGAAATAGAGGAATAATTACGAGCTATGACAAACAGCACTCGATCGGACTGCCTCTTAAAACTGAATAGTCTTTTTCAGAAAGCTGAAAAATTCTATGATACGTAGTTTTGTCGGCCCGTTATCACTGTTACCCGCATTCGCTGAAACAGCTCAACACTCAACATGAATCAATAAGGGGCCGTTTTATCGAAGAGAAAGAGGCTTTTCATGTTTTAAAAACTGCTCAGTAAAAGTGAAAAGTGGAAATTAGACACACAATCAAAAAAAGGAGAGCCATGGAAGAACTGATTCCGTTCAGAGCTTGTTTGCAAGCGGTTAGTAAACGGCAACCTCTATTTTTCCTTTCCGTAAGGATGGCTAACTTTTTCTGTAGGAATGGCTAAGGACTAAAAGTTTAGAGTTGTAAAAAAAGGTTTGAGAAATTCGGACGAAAACCAGGCTATTTGAATTATCGCGAGCTTCTAGACTGTCCTCGAAGAACAACTTCTGATAGTTTTTAGTATGCAGCAGGAGTTGTTCAGGACAAAGCTCGTGAAGCGAGCTACCCTATTGTAGTAAGTATTTCTGGCCAGAGCTTGGAGGACAAAGTATGAGAAACGTTCCCAATTTGACTTGCGGCACTGCATATGCTGTTTCTACACAATAAGGCAGCAATTCCAAGCAAACTCGTCATCAACTTGGGTTTGACAACAGTACGTGAGCATGACAAAACTGCGTTCCGATAGTGCTTGAGCTCTAACTCAACAAACTGTTATATAACTATAAAGGTTCTACGAATCATACCTGAGGTGTGGCGAATAAACCTGACATTTTTTACTTTGACTAAAGTGGTTAGTTTAAGCCAAGCTACAGATAAAAGAACAACGTGCAGCGTTAGTGGATCTTTGCCTGTGATGTGATACGTATTCTAATTCTAGCATGTCGAGGAAAAAGTTGGAATGAGTGTTTCGCCTGTGCAATGACTGCTAGTGGCCGTCTATTGACAGGTCAGTGTTTGTCCTTTTGCAGGTAAGTCTCGTAACAATTCACGGACTCCGTAGGGATAGAAGGTATGGTTAGTCTGGGGGACGATCGCGTACGTTATAAAATCAAAAGTGGCAGAAATTCTCTGCCGGAATAACAACCTTTCAGGAGCTCTCCAGTCTTCATTGCTTTCACAGACCTCATGCGCCTCCTCCATGCATCCTCAGATTGACAGAGTCGAGTGGAAAACACCGTATGCTTTGTGAGCCGTCGTGTTTCAATTAAAGACTATTCCTACTAAAGAGTTAGCTAACAGAAGCAATGGGACAGTTCCCTGTATGATTACAAAGACATTATTACAGACTTTAATTGATGGCGTTACTACGTTTATTTAGCTTCCACGTTCAGTTGAATCCCTGAGCACCACGAAATTCTGTACTTGTCGTGCGAGAAAAATTTTACTTCGTGCAGTTTTGTGCATCTGCAAATCTACAGCAAGAAACAGAGTTGTTGAAGCTGCAATGAGAGCTGAAATAGTGGCGTGTTAGAGGCGTAAGTAGAATGGCCTCCTAACACAACTGGCATGTTCGCGATGGTCACCATTGCCAACGATGATGAGGAGTTTAAAAGTAGGACAACCGCGAGGATAAGAGCGGTCGATCGTAAATCGTCGACGAAATGCCCTCAGCGGAGTCAACGAGAGGGAGATTACTGTAGGAGGCTGACTTTTAAACCAATCCACCGGCAGGTTTTCCTCCTCCGCCCTGGTAGGAGGTGGCCAGAGGGGCGGGGTCGCGCACGAACTCCTCTGAGGTTAGGAATGCACCAACTCGTGAGCAATAACCCTCAATTGAACGCGGAACATTATACGACCTAACCTTGGTTCCGCGTCATCTGGGGGTTTAGCCTGCAAGCTTAGGGAATTTGGGAAAATGAAAGCTGCCGTTCTATTAATGCAACCTGGGTATCGAGTAGTAGCCTTACATATGTACGCCGCCTCAATAATTCCAAGTAAACTGCGGTCATGCTGCCAGTACAGCACACAGAAACAAAACATGAATAACACTGCGCAAGTGTCGCTTACGTAACTGCCATTTCCCCGCTGCAAGGTTGCTCCAAAAGTAGTGTCGAATTGAGGCACCACATTCAAATTAAAATATCTCCACTCTATTTTTCAGAATAAGCAAAAGGAGCTTTCCTGTTTTTACTGCTACTCTGCTGAGGACATATTTCTATAAGCATGAAACCCTACACCTCTAGAGTGGATCAGTTGGTGAGAATCTTCGCTTCAGCCGTAGTTCGTTTTTATTTCGTCCCTGCTCCTTCCTCCGTATAGATTTAAAAATGTCTTCCACCCCTTTACGACTTTCCTACAACTGAAACTCAAATTTTTTCTAAAAAGGGATTGATGCCTAAGCTGAACTGGAAATTTGCTGGACGTCTCCATTCCGAATATGGCTTGTGTTCTTCGATTAGTTCTCAAGGCTATAGCACCAGATTTGAGCTCGTAAATGAAAGCACCTAAGCATGTGCATGATGAGCACAGCTGTAAGCCTTCCAAACCTACTGGGAAGCTCATAAACTTTAAATTAGGCTATCGAAGTTTGAGAAAAAGCTTGGTGAAGGGTGATCTGTAGAAACTCATGAGTAATCCATCCAGCTGCCGGCACTAGTCTCAAAACCAGGTGTCTGACTGAGTGATAAAATGCAGAGGCACACTCCACATTCTTCTGTCAAAGGTGGTCTTCTTGCTATTTCTCCAAATTTTGTTTCCACCAAAATACCAGAGTGCAATGCGCAGTGGGGAGGGATCTTGTCTGTAACGAGAGCTGGGGCGAAGGGTTAACGTCAAGGCTGTTCAGCAGGTTCATCCTTCCGTAGTGGGCCGATTGGTTCCACTCTTCTATGGAATGGATGCAACACCGCTCTGCTCACATACTCATAGTAGTATAGGCCAAAAATGAAAATTGCAACTATTTCTTTCAAATTATTTCCTTAAAATCCAGTAGACTATGCACACGCGGCACATCCCAAAAAGGGAATGACTAACGCTTTCATCCTTAGCCTTCATGTCTGAGCGGATTTATAATAGATTTCTCTCCACTGCACTTCCCCAAATTTAGTTTTCGTCCTAGAAAGCAGTGAACCTTCTTAGAAATCCTGTCGGTGCCACGTCGTAGGAAGTTTTCCCGCCAAAGGATAAAGGACGGCATCAATCAACACCATTTGGAATGCACCACGCATTCTACTTCTACGGGCATCTTGTATGCGTATTCGGTCTAAACAACGAACTGCGGTGGCCAGCCAATGTACAAGTCAGTGCTTCATCCTTCTCAGACGAACAGCATCCTAGGACTAATTCATCGACCCCGGAGGGATGAAGGCTTGATTGGCCTAGGTGGGAAATCCGAGCCAGGAACCTGGAACCCGCTACGGTCGGCACCTCATCCGGTTGCGCTGCCACGCGCTTTGTGTTCTTACATTTTGATAGAGCGACGAGTGCACCTGCTACATCGAGGATCTCCCTTTCAAGACAGATAGTTAAGCGCATTAAGAAAGGCAAATACCCTTTGCATGTCGACGAGGAGATTGAACCTTGTGTTCAAGTTTGCCTTCTCAGAATCTCTTCATTGATAAATCTGGCCAACCAAGGTTGCCTATCAAGTCCGTTAATGCAGTTTCATTCCAACTCCGTTTTCAGCACGCTTGCTTTACGGGCTTAACGGAGAATTTGAGGATCTGATATAGGGCTAGTTGGCTGGCTGTTTTGTTCACTTTGTCAATGAAACCATGTACGAAAGTTGGACCTCCTAAGCGCTGAGAAACCCCCCACTCTTTTACCTTCCTTCACTGTTCTTGTCCTCTTTCATGAGCGTTGATACTCTTATAAGAGGGAGATAGCGCGCCAGAATAAAGGAACTGGAAAATGGGCTGTTCGAATTTACTGCGTCGTGTGAATTGCCTTTCTTTTACGATGACACACTTTCACATTCGAAACGCCGGCGGAGATGTATAGAATCGAATGGTTCCTGGTTGGAACGAGAAGAGCGAGCGTTGTTCGCTTTCAAATTTAGAGACGTGTTTTTCTCACGCGACTCATGGCGTCGTAAATTATATACGCCTAAAGAATCAAACTGAAACGTCCATTATGTGATGTTTCAAAGAATTGCATACACGGTCTTTGAATGACTACAAAAGTTGTATTCTCTTAGATTCAGAAACGCCTTTATCTTATATGAAGAACGAAAAAAATAAATATAAATAAGTAATAAACTAAATAAATTAGAGCTCTAAAAACACGGCTCTGAAATTAACCTGCACGGCGAAAAAACGCGGTTCAACTTGTCCCCAATAGTCCTGCCTGGGAAATATCACCATCCTTTGGATAAACTCGGCGTGTGAGCTGAACTCACGGAAGCGCGTGGCGGATGCGCGACGCGTCTTCAGTGGGTAGCCACGTTCACGTCGTTTGCTGCTGTTCTAACTGCGTAATCCTCTTCTTCTCATTCTGCTCAGCTGTTCACGCCTTCCCAGTTCTGCTACTTTTTCTTCTAAGAACAGCTAGATAATCGACGAAGTGGACATCTGTTTCCACTGGGAAAGATTTAGGATTATTCCATGAACAATAAGCCTTATGCATGGATCCTTACACAATTCTGTACAATACAGCATCGCCTGGACGCGAGGTCCCGCGAGTCCCAGTTCTAGGAGGCACCGGTTGTCGTGTGCACTCCGATTTCACGTTGCCGGGCTAACCAAGCCTCCCATCCCTCCGAGATTGCTGAATTCGTGTCAGACTTGTCCGAGCAGGACAAAACATTGACCTGTTCCTCGGCTGGCCACAACAACTATTTGTGAGCCACTGAAGTGAAATTGTCTCCACAATATTTCATAGAAGTGGCGCTTCTCAGACCGTAATTGATCAACGCCGTGCTTTCTCGCTTTCGTAGCATCACCTCGAAGTTTATCGGAGTTTAAATCTTATACCACACATGATCTATGAGAGTGGCGTCAGCAGCTACTCGCCGCGCTCATACGAGCATGCTATCGTAGATTCAGACACGCAGCCGATCATGTCTGCATTCTAAGGTCTGCTACCGGAGCATACTCACAAAAGTAACCGTAGGACTCACTTTCCCGGTTAGGGCTTGAGCTGCACGTCGTAGAATTTCGAAAAAAACGTCCTATATCTAACAGATTGACGTTACTCAGCCCTGTATAGCTATCGACTGTCATCCCACGTGAGGTTCTTCAGTTCTAATAGTGCTTTGTTGCTGTTCTTCATCGCCGTGTGTTTCTTGTTTTGTAGTGGCTTCTTGGGCTGTTTTCCCGAACTGTTCAATGTGTTGTGCATTTCATATTTGCGCTGAGTAAGGAGTGTCTCTTCTGACGTGACCCTGTCCAGGTAATAAAAAATTCATACAAATAAACATCAAACTACACTGACTGGAGATCTGTTTGTCCCCTCGGAATTCTAAGCTTTTCAACGTGCCCTACACAGCTTTCTTTTTAATGTTCTTTCCTGATCAGCTTGTGTCAGACTTGTTTTCGTCTCGACTGAGAAGATACAGTTTTGAATCCAGGGACGATAGTCAACGTCCGACTGTCGTTCAATGTTAGCATCTCCTTGAACTGAGAGGAGGAGGCCGCCTGTCGTGCCAAGCCTACTATGGAAGGATTATCCGGCTTACTTTTTGGCGTAACCACCTTCTTTGGAGCGCATAGAACAAAGGGACGTTGGAGAAATTACTAGTCGAAGGATGATCACAAGCTAGAAGCTTTTCCTCCGGAACTTTCCTCGGTTAGCCTTCTCGGGAGTGGTTTGATTGTGTTGCCCTTCTGGGCGGAGAGGAACTTCTGCTACCATCTCCAATAGTTTATTCGGTTAGAAATAAGCTTGCCGGTGACGTCTCGAATGTTCTTGTCCTCCGTCGCTGGGTTGCTGCCGAGCTTCAACTATTTGAAAATGAAATCGTGGACTTTTTCACATTGAGTGGTCATCGTTCTAGAGAATAGAACCTTTCAGTACTGTTAAAAAATTAACGACTCATAACTGAAAATGACTGCTGGAAAACATGCTTTCAATTCCACTTTGAATTCCAAAAAAAAAACAGAAATGTTGCAAGATTTCTGCGCAAGTTCACGAGTAGTCCGCCGTGGGCCCGATCCCAGCAGCTGTCGCAATCGGTCGTTGTCGACATCGGATTCACGTCCTGACCTGAACGAATCTTGAAGGGTAAAGTCACCTTTGCGAAAGCGTGCGAACCGTTCTCGCGCAGTGCGATCGAACACTTGCCCTCCCCAAATGCACCATTAATGCGACGACATGAAGCGGTTGCTGACTCACCAAATTTGAAGGCATACAATAAGAGGCCTCGGATGTACTCCTTTGAAAGCTCAATTTTTCTAGAAGGAGTTACGCGAGAGTGACTGGCTAGCAATAATAGTAAACTTACACATACCTGATCTCTTTATGTGAACAAAAGATAGTATGCTGTAAGGAAGCGTTAGTGAGAAAGAAAATCACATTCAAAAAATGGCGGAAACTTTCGTAACAACCTTATTTATTTATTTATTTAATAGGTTATTCCAGAAGTCTCCGCCGTTTTTTCAACGATTCATTACGGATTTTGCCGGCGGTCTCTTACACAGCCCTATACAGCCTTCGAAAGAGAATGATTTGCTCTATCAGAACGGTCGTTAAAGTGAAAAGTGAAAAAGTTGTCATCTGCGCAGTTGTTCTCTCCGCTTAGGTTTGGAATTTTCTGAGTAGTTTTTCATAGCATTTGGAAGACAATGTTCTGTACTACAAGAATACATGTTGGTTCTATTTGCTCACTTGTCCTTTATTCAGGCCATCAAATTGGACGTCCGAAGGAGAAGACCTATTTTTGCCAACACCTCCTGCTCTGTGCTAGGCATTTTTTTGCTTGGCGTTATATGTCGGTCGAAAGAGAACGTCTTGCTCTGTAAGAATTTGCGTCGCGTTTATTGGCTCATGCTGATTTCTATCGAATATAAACAAAATTCCCAAAAGAGGAAAGCATCTTTACCAACAACTCCTTCTCCTTGTTCAGCTGTTAATATTCGACAGAAATCAGCATGAGCCAATAAAAGCGACACGAATTCTTATAGTGCAAGACATTCTCTTTTGAACGACATATACGACATAAAACAATGAGCGAAAACTTCCCACCACAGAGCAGGAGGTGTTGGTAAAAATGAGGACGGAAAAGTCGGACGACCCAATTTGATGACCCAAAAATCAATAAGTGACAAATGGGCAAATAGCGTCAACATATATTCTTGTAGCACAGAACATTGTCTTCCAAATGCTATAAAAAACTGCGCAAAGATTCCAAACCTAAGCGGAGAGAAGCGATTGCGCAGATGGCCACTTTTCCACTTTTTCACTTTTCACTCTAACCACCTAAAAATTTACAAAACTTACGATGAAAAAAGAAATGCAATAATCTCCTGATAGAGCAAATCATTCTCTTTCGAAAGCTGTATAGCGCTATGCAAGAGACCGCCAGCGAAATCCGCAATGAATCGTTGAATAAAACAGCGGGGACTTATGGGACAACCTAACTGAAGCAATAACTTTTGTTCTCAATATCGATTGATCGATTGAATGCGATCGACACTTCAAGAAACGAAGACTAGATTCTTCTTCAGCGACCTCGATTACCCCCAGGGCAGAAATTTCGGTTCGCGTGAATTATGTTCACAAAAATTGAGAATATCGATCGGTATTGTTTGCCTTCTCCCATGTCATGGAGGGCTTCCCGTCGATGATCACCTGAATCGCCAGGCACGTTGTCGATCGCCATCAATCGTTGAGTATCGCGGTGCCTCACACACAACACACACACACACACACACACACACACACACACACACACACACACACACACACACACACACACACACACACACACACACACACACACACACACACACACACACACACACACACACACACACACACACACACACACACACACACACACACACGCACACTTCTTTTTTTATAGTAGGATTGTGAATTGTGTGACTCCCCCAAACATTTTTATGAGATGAGTGACTGCCGAGGCTTTCGATAGCTAATAATGTTTCATAAGGTATTGTACATTGTTGAAAACTTATTTACTAATTCGACGCGGACCACGCTTGCCTAGTGGCTGAATCAAGAAGAAGCTCCATGACATCCAAAGTAGGAAAATTCGACGAAAATCCCGTTTAGGCATAAAGGGCATGAACATAAAAACCAAATTATTTCTCCAAATAAACGACTTGAATTAAATTTCTTATACGAATTTAGAAAGGGCATGCAGTAAGCTTTCCAATGTTGTATAATACGTTAGGAAAAAGTCTTGGTTTATTTATAGAAAGTGTTGAAACTAACAAAACAAAAAACCTGCATTTCTTTTGCAGCATCCTAATTGTAATCGTAGGCAGTTCGGTTGCATTCTCCTCTGATACACAGAGAATTTTGTAGTAGTTCTCTTCAGCCCTCTTATCTCGTTGGAACAGACTTGAGGGGTTTGTTCGAGATGGCGTTTCCATGTGTTCTACTCGCAGTCAGTCCACCGTCTCCGCTCTCTGTGAGAGCCGTTTATGCGCGCCAAATGACTGCAATTATCAGAAGATTTAATAGGACCGTGAACGAGTGGATAAAGGTCAGCATATAGAGGAATTCCGCTCGAGTCCGCTTTAAGACTGCTAATTGTCGGCGTTCAGCTCATCGCGAGGTGCAAGTATCTAGGGCAAGTGACGATTTTTGCAGGTCATTCAAGGTCCTCGTGCGGAGCGAAGGCCGAACGCTGGTTGGTGTTCTTTAGCAATAGTTATGGCCCATCCTCATAAATATGCAAGAAGTGTCTTATCCCAAGCCATAATAAATTACTCCATAGGCTTCACTCCACTCCCGTTATGCCATGTTACAGGTTGATGCATCTACTTTCTTAAAAGCAGGTCCACAGTTCATTCGCAGTGCCAGCTACGAAGCAGATAATATGCCCTAATATAACGTAATTGTACTGCAATTGTTCCCAACGAATGGAAATTGCTCCCCCCCCCCCCCCCCCTCTCCCCTCGCCTCATAAATGTACCATGAACAATTTTCTATTGCTAAGCCTTTATTTCCCATGCCAATTTAAAATATTCGGCAGACCCTATCTTCTGAGAGAAACATTTTCCAACATCCTCGATAGTTCCGTTCGAGATAAATGCTTAAGTGTCAGTCTTAGTAGAAAACGCGTTCAGCCATTTCCATACCTCCAGTCTTATCTTCTTCTTCTTCTTCTTCTTCTTCTTCTTCTTCTTCTTCTTCTTCTTCTTCTTCTTCTTCTTCTTCTTCTTCAGCGTCTGTCCCCCTTCATAGCAGGTCCGCTATTCTTGTGGTATGGCTTCACCTCTCCCGATCCAGCGCTAGGTCAGGGTGGTCACCAGCAACCTTCAAGTTCATATGTAACGTATCAGACCAGCGCTGCTTCGGACGCCCTCTAAGCCGCTTTCCTACCACCTCGAACGTAAGGCCTATCTTGCGGACGCTATCTTCCTTTCCACGCAGAACGTGGCCGTACCATCGTAAGCGAGCTTCGCGCATCTTGACCGCTATCGGCGCGACACCGAACTTCTGCCGAATAGCATCGTTTCGAATGCGGTCCATGCGCGTGACTCCAGCCGTCCAGCGCAGCATCTTCGTCTACATGACGCTGAGGCGCGTTTCAACCTCGTTGGTCGCAGGCCAACACTCAGCACCGTACATCGCTACCGGCCGGACAACGATTCTATATATTTTTGACTTCAAGCGCTCTGGTATCTTCCTATCGTAGAGCACGCCAGTCAACGAGCGCCACTTGGACCAAGCTGCACTCACGCGTGACTTCACTTCAATCATCAGATTGCCATCAGATGCTACTACTGATCCCAACTACTTGAAAACCGATGCGGGTGGGAACTCGATGCCGTTAACTTCGATGGAGCTGGAGTCATTAACGTCCGTCGTCAGGTACTCGGTCTTCTTCACGTTCAATCTGAGTCCAAACCGCTCCAAGCGATCACACCAAGCTTACACCTCTCGCTCGAGTTTGCCTTTATGTTCGCAAGCGAGCATTACGTCATCAGCATAAAGCAGTGTCCAGGGAACTGGCTTCTGAAGATTCGTGTAATGGCGTCCATCACGACAACAAAAAGGGGTGGGGAAAGCGCAGAACCCTGGTGTACCCCGACAGAGATAGGGATCTCCATCGAGGTTCCGGCTGCAGTTTGAACCTCGATGGAGTTCCCCATCTCTGTCCATACTTCCAGTCTTATAACCGAGAAAAATGTTTGACCTTCCCTTTGTTGGCAATGACGTTGGACGTGAAAGCTAAAAGCCTGCATTGCATTTAGAGCTGGCCTTTATCCTTTACGTCCCAAGTATTAGTGATGAGTGGGAGGGTAGTGGGAAAAGTTTTCAAGGAGCGTGTGCATCTCATTTTATAGTTCATCGCCAAAAAAGCTTTAAAAATCTCATAAAATTTTATGAAACGCATTTCTCTCTTTCCTTGTTCCTTTCTTCGCTTACAAGCCAGGTCAATGAGCGACAATAGCGGAATTACAGCGATTTCACAATTTGTTTCTTAGCCGTACAGTAACCGAAGGAACATTGAGGTGCGCCGCTCACGAACACAGACGCAGCGAATGGATGGCCGAGGAGGTTAGGGGCGGACTTGTAGGAAAGGGGTCAGGGGTTTGGATCCGGAGGGTGGTCTTGCGTTGCTGGGCTTGCTCGATCCTATTTTGTCGATGTAAACTGTATTTTGACCGCGATATTGTACCATACTGACATTGTAACCTTATTTTAACCTGGATGTTACGACATAAAAACGAAAAAAAATAAAGCAACAACGTTCATAATCCATAGTTCGATTGGCCATTGAGGAGAGCAGACGGCTTTTCTTTGCTTGAAAATATATATTATTCTTTGTCTTGATCCTCTTCGTTAGGGATTGACGGTGACCCTGTCAGCACTATGTATTGCACTTCATGACTCGAAAAGCCGAGGAGAGATTGAAAAAATGGATTAAAAAGATTTATCTCAATTTTATATATCTATTTATTTATTATTTTATTTATTATGTATTATTATTAATTAATATTTATACTTATATTTTTAACTAATTTAATAATGTATATATTTATACCATTTCGTTTGTTGTGATCATGTTTCGGCACACTATTCGAGACCTCTTCCTGGAGTTGATATCAATTGTATAATTCAATGTTCTCTCCATGTCGTGTTATTGGTTGTCTTGCTAACTGCCTTCCTCCCGACTAATCTGCCCCTACTCGTAGGGAGATCGCCGTAGCAGATGCCTTTCGGGGCATAATTCAACATGCTATGTATGGGGTGATATTGATTGTGCTGATGAGGAGGAAGCACTCCAGGTGGTTTTTTGCTTGATGTTTATTCCACTGACGTTCTCTCGTTCGTGGTGTTAGCTTGGCTTGAACGAAGCGCAGGATGTAGGCTGCTCGTAGAATTACGTCTTCTTGTAACAGCGACGAGGTTGCTGTATGTGACGGCCATGAGGTCACTAGCAATATCGTTGGTTGAGCATGAAGAAGACAGATTTGCACTGTTACATTTTCTCTCCAGAAGCCAAATAGGGGTCGAAAAAATTCAGTCATTAATATAATAATTTATTAAAATATAAATATAAATAATAAATGAATAATGAATGAATGAATAAATAAATAAATATAAAAACAAATCTTTTACATCCAATTTTTTCAATTTCTTCTCGATTTTTGGAGTCGTGAAGTACAGTGATGCTGACAATCCCACCGTCAATGTCTGCCGAAGACGGTCAAGACAAAGAATAATATCTATCTTTATGCAAAGAAAATCCGTGTGCTCTCCTCAATGGCCAATCGAACTGTGGATTATGAACGCTGTTGCTTTAGTTTTTCGTTCGGCAAAATTGGACCGAGCAGGCCTAGCAATGCAGGAATACACCCTCGGAATCCGAGCCCCTGACCCCTTTCCTGCAAATCCGCCCTCTTACCACCTCGGCCATCCATTCGCTGCTTCTGTGTTCGTGAGCGGCGCACTCAATGTTCCTTCGGTTACTGTACGGCTAACAAGCAATAGGCTAGATTCTAACAACGACATGGCAGTTCCAGGCGTCAGTTTGGCTTTATCGGCCCTCACTGAAGTGATACAGCTTTTTGCAATTTTTGACCTACGCAAGTGTCCGCAGGAAATTTGGAAACCGCTACGGTGCTTCTCTTACAACCATCAATAGGTCACTTTTAAAATTGCCACGGGACGCTCATTGAACTCCCTTGTTAGTCTCGCGTTGTTTCAGGGCCGCTGCACATTCGAGGATATGACCTATGACCCCTAAACCTTCTATCGTGGTCGAAAAATGGCGCGAACAAACTTTCGGTACTGCGTTTGACACACACATATGTGTTTAAGTAGTTTTAGTTTTGTAGAAGAGAATGAGCGATGCTCCCTCCATGCTCAGAATTTGATCGGGACCAGAGGTGTGCGTAATAACGATTTACGATTCACGATTTTACGATTTACGGCGATTTTTGGCAAATTTTTTACGATTTACGACATTTTGGGTCGCAAATCGTAAATTTTCGTAAATGTGATCATTGATCTAACTCCAATTCATTGAATTTCAAATTGTAAAAAGCGGAGGCCTTTCGGTGCATCAAATAGGTGTTGCCTTAATCGAAATAGTCAACGGTGAATTTAAAAAATATCGATCTTTATAGTGACTTACTATTGATTGATATGAAAGATGTCTCGGCCAAAAAGAAAAACACAAGTTAAAAAAGCAAAAGTTTAGGAAGAAAGCTGTCCGGCTTGAGCCGAAAATAACACAATTAACATATAGATATTTGATCATATTTGATTAACATTAGCAAGCTAAGCTCTGAAAATGTAGTGGTACTGCTTTACATGCCAGGACGCTCTTACGATTTACGGTTTACGATTTACGATTTACGGCGGTTTGTCGTAATTACGATTTACGATTTACGAAACTTCAGATTTCGTTTACGCACACCTCTGGTGGGGAATGTGTTGCACAGTTCCATGTCAAGTTCGTCAATATTATTCGGCAAGAAAAGATGGTACGCTGGTCGAGTACCTGAGCTATCTCATCTTAAACAAAGGATATTTCCGCTCCTTCGCATTTCAAATTAAGCTGTAAAGATTTTCTGTACCCAAAAGGCTTAAAGTACAATACCGGCCTTATCTTTTGGTCTTTGGGCGGAAAAAGCGAAAAGAAAAAACCGCCTTTTCCGCCGCTTTTCTGTAGCGCTCTTCAAATTGAGCGCATTGCAAATTGAATGACATATTCGTGATCAGCGCCGAGCCCTCTTCCCGATGAGCTGAAAATCGCCTAGCGAGCGCCTGAAAAATAGTTTAGTGACCTAATTCCTGCCTGGCGCCGCTGACCCCTGTGCTCGCGGGAGATAATTACACCCACAGCTCCTGAGTAGCTAATGAAGGAAGGAGATTTGGCCTATTACAGTCTATTTTCCACCTTATATACAGCAACACGTAGTTCTCTGGATTCCTTAGTATTTCACGATCATAATGATGTACTTTTTCAGAGGATCTAATAATTTGTTCTATTATTTTCAGAAAATGTATCCACTTTGGATGGCTCTAATTTTAAAATATCAAATTTGTATGTGTTTATATTCATTTGTCCCGTTAAGCGTGATAGCTGAAAATAGTTGCGAAGGTGGACCTTTCAGATTCGAAGTGCTTAGTGATAATTATACGCAAAGTTGCCCAAACGACACTTCTTCGCAGTTAGCCACTCACTTTCCCCACTTTTGAAGTGGACACAGAATCGTTTCTTTGAAGAAAGAGGACTAGGGATTTGGAGGCCCATGCAAACTCCTTATAGTCTTTCATGGGTGAGATTTCAAGTGGGCTAGGAGACATTTTAGCCACTCAGTGACGCAACAAACTCACTCCAAATGCTAACTGACTGTCATTTAAAAAAATCAAAAATGGAAAAATAGCCTACCAGTGCATTCACCATTTAAAACTAACTCGAGCGGTGGTTCAATTTCAATTTTCGTTCACCCGCACCAGTTTACTGCGAGTCAAATGCCCAATAGCCCTGGTGCGGCCGCAGATTAGTTGGCGAGTCCGTCCCGTCGCTCGCCCTTGTGACCCCTCCCGCCATCTGAGGACGCCGTAAATCGCCTAACCAGGGTCCTCACACTTCTGGTGTCGCGGCGTTCTATTGATCCTCCCAAATACCGCGGTGCGGTCCCCGATCGAGTTTTGACCGTATCTTTGCTCCTCTACTTACATACATGAATTTTCACCAATTCTTTGTGGACTATTTTTTATAGCTAACTTTTTAATTTGTATTTTTTGGGGGTGCGTGCTGGTAGGCTTTTGGGCTTGGCTCGCATCGAGGAGCCAATTAACGTGGAAGTCGTGTGCGTGGCTCAACCGAAGGAAGGTTTAAGTTCTTTTTTTTTCGATTCAACGTTTCACATAGAGTAAACGACACCTTCCCGTTCACCACCAACCAGAATTTTATCCCCTCCTATTCTTATGCGCACAGGATATATGCTCCTAAATAGCTAGCTTTTTAATTCGGATGTATACTCCTAAAACCTGACTCAATCCAATTTAAACCTACTTTCGGATAGATAATATCACATAGTTCTTTCCACTTCCTAGTTTTCGGTGTAATTGCCTAGAGAAAGATCCGATAGCGTCCACTAGCTCAAAAATTCATCCACGAAAAACGCTAACGCTTTGGCTGAGGACACATTATATAACTCACCGTAAGTACCTGACTTGAGGTGATTATGAAGGAATGGGCGGAGTGGCGTTCTATCCCCCGCCCTTTAAACAGAGGCGTGGCAAATGTCTGCGTCTCCACGATCTCGTAAGGCAGCCACTGGGCTCTCGAGCAAGCCCAGGGGGTTGGGGGTGGGCGGGCCAGGGGGACGAGGGGATAGAACGCTCGACCCCCCCCCCCTCAACCCTAGGGTACTGGATGGCCCGCCCCCTCCGCACGAATTGGGAGGGGATGGGGTGTCAAATAAGACACCTTGGCGCTCACCGGGATGGACACAGAACACTCCCGGGGCGTCGTGCACCTGTTGGCCACGGCGCCCCTACGGGGTGCGGTGGAGGATTCGAACTTGAAGCCCTCCACACACTGGTAGCGCCCGACAACAGCGAACACCCGCCCGCGCCATCCTGCGACATCGAGCGCCGGTCGATCGATGCTACTAGAGGCAGCCGTGTGGGCCGCGTCGTATTCGCCGCGGGCTGGAAGTCGCGCACAACGCGGCGTCGCGCGGTGCGACCCTGGTGCTAGGCCGCCGTATTGCAAACAACATCGCTTAGAAGGCCTTCTAAGGAATTCAGAGGAAGCAGTCATCATTACCAGCTGTGCAACGACCTGGCTTATCTTCCTACAGGCACATGTAGCGCAGTGTTCCAAGGGAAATTGTGACATTCAATATGGGCACCGTTTATTGGAGAGAGCTACCCTCCAAGTTCTCTGGAGTATGCCCCACGCTACACGGCTATGTACCATCGCAATAAGACCACCATTTAATTGCTTCTCCTTTCACGCAATTTGTTTAGCTCCTCAGAGCTGACGAAAACACGCCACAATCTGTTTCTTCTTGACACAGGTGCACCAAAATACAAACTATCTTTTAAACACTACGCACATTATAAATTATTCGAAATCATACAAGTCATACAAATTCGCAATAAGACCACCATTTAATTGCTTCTACTTTCACGCAATTTGTTTAGCTCCTCAGAGCTGACGAAAACACGCCACAATCTGTTTCTTCTTGACACAGGTGCACCAAAATACAAACTATCTTTTAAACACTACGCACATTATAAATTATTCGAAATCATACAAGTCATACAAATTATCAATGTGTGAGGTCTCAGAGCTCCTCTGAGGGTAACTGAAGGATAGGGATCTTGATTCTCCGCCATATTGCGGTGTCTTTCTCCGCTTGTTCTTATTTCTACGGACTATAGCGTTGAGGCAGTTACGAACTGTGTTCCAGGTAGTCCTTTCAGCCTCCTCTGGTACTGCATAGAACATCATAGTACACTGAAAACGTGAGAGATTCTAATATGTTCACGTGAATGGGTAACCCGCTTACTTCTCTTATAAATTCCACTCTATCGGCGGAATCGTGTCTCTCCTCTATCTTCAAAAAAAAGTTGAGAAGGGTAGTCCGCGTAAACCTCTCTTTCAAGGTCTAACGCAAACTTTCGCATATCATCTCCGCGAAGTGTGCGGTTGCTGGCCACTTTCTGCTTTGATAGCAAGCAGTAATTAGGGCCTAGAATTGAGTTTACACGTACGATCAGAGGAACAGGCAACTATTTCTTCATAAACTTGATTTAAACACCTTTCTTAGCCGCTCCTTCAGGAAGCCTCCGCAGCACTAGACCGAGCAAAGGTACGATTTTTGCTACTTCTTTGTCGGTCCTTTCTTGAGTGTCCCTCACTTCTCTTATGGAGGCCTTAGTTGGAACGCTGAGCTCCAACAGCCTCAGCCTCTCCATGATCTCCATAGATCTTTTTCGTTGTGAGCTCCGCATTGAAAGCAGCATGAACAGCTAAAAATGAAATTGCTGGAAACGAACTGAAAGAACAGCGCCACATGGATGTCGGCTGTATTCCACTGGCTAAGTGTACCTATCTGCAGAGATTCTCGGAGTCTCCACCTCACGGCGGTCCTCTATGTCAAATACAGGCGGCGGGAGCTCGCCGTTTACAGAAACCTCTTTTACCTTCCTTTCACAAACTTTATTCGGTCCAACAAAGACTATCTGAATCATCAAAATATTCGTTATGTTATAGTGATATAGTTTCATCATTAAGAAATACACTGAAAGTTACCTTAGCAGAATAGGCTTTGTCATGCCATGTCACCCTACGGGTTTCTCCAACTGCACAATCTCCGTGAATAGATGATAATGGCAGAATGTCTGCATTCTTCGCACGGAGAAAATATACAATCGCGAAACGCTCAGCCATGGTGTAGACAGTGTGGACAGATGAGGTGAGATGAGCACTAATAGCAGTATGTTATGCTCCGGCAGGTTGATACCGTAAGGTCACGACACCAATTCCTATGTTCAGCTCCTTAGGTTCTTTCGCTCGACCTCATCTTAACAAGGATGGGTTCCCGCATTGTATGCTAGCCCACGAGGTCAGCACGAAGATCATTGCGTATTATCCGTCCGTACTACAACACTGCCATGACTCTTCACGATTATCTTAGTATAATTGTGAGCGTGCGTTCGAAAGGACGTACTACTATGGACATCCTAAGACGACTAAGAGAGGTATTTTTAAACCGTTTTTTGTTTTTTAGAATCTTTATCAATACTTGTAGGCAGGAGGAGATGTTTCCTATCAGAATTTACGACGCTTCATCGTTAAGTTCAATTCAAGTACTACGCCATCTAGAAGGATTGAGTATCATCCTCGGGCACTACACGGTTCGTAGCATAACAATGGCCTCGTTTAACAGTGAAAATTCTGTTTTAGATCACATGCTCATAATAGAAGGAACAATCAGAAATCACTACTCAGCTGATAGCTGTACTTCTGCTGCACATATAGCCAGGGAACTTGGAGCAAGGGATATTAAGATCAGTCTAACCCAAGTGAAGCGGATTAGACGTCGGATGGGGTATCTTCGAGCTAACACGAAGTATTGCCACCTTATACGAGATGTGAACAAAGAAAAACGAAAGGACTTTTCTGATGAAAAAATTGAAGATGAAGAGACGTTTAGCAACCGTATTTTCACTGACGAAACAATACTTCAAAGTACGTGTCCTCTTAAACCACTTTAAAAATGCCCACATGTTGCAAAACCAGTCTTCTTTAGTAGATTGCTCGGTGAAACATTGCTAGACGAAGAAGGGCGATCGTGCAGCGCGATTCCGAAACAGAGCGAAGCACCCTGCGAAGCTTCATCTATGGGGAGAAATATCAAGGAGAGGGACGACAAGATTGATTTTTTCTCAGGTGCTATCCGAATGGACAGCAAGCTGTACTGTGAAATTTTGGAAGCCTCTTATATAGAGTGCGTTGAGGACAAATTTGGTGGTCAGTTTTTACCAAGTGAAAAGTGCTTCACTGTTTTTAAAAAAATGTACTATAGGCCTCGCTAGACTTGTGCAGGACAACGCACCAGCACACAAGAGCGCCTATACAAGAGATTGGATGAAGGATTGGGGAGTGGAGACAATGGAATGGCCTCCTGAGTCTCCAGACTTGAACCCTATTGAATAAGTCTGGGGAAATATGAAGACTTTTATAAGGTTAGCTTGCAGTCTTCGTTTTTACTTTAATACAAAATACAGTAATTTAGAAAACAAAACGTGCGAACGTTGGATGAATTAAAAACGCTGCTTTAACCTACTGGAAGTCACTCACGCCAGAGTGTTGCTCAAGATACATAGACGGCATCCGCTGGCGAATGGAGAGGGTTCTTGAAGCAGATGGTAGAAATATTGTGGAAACGAAGTAATTTCTTTAAGTAGTTATTTCCCCTTGCACTGCTATTTTTTGTATATCCCATATTGTACTGCATATGTAATGCATGAAATTTTATGCACGGCGTATTCCACAAAAGCGGCAAAACAGTCCACCAGTTTCCGAAGGTGTTCAATATGATAGGGTAATGCCATGTACAAAAGTCAGCATGCATAAAACGCTTTCCAAACTGCTCATCGTGTCCTTCGTTTTTTAGATGTCTTTATCGTATTATGTGTGTTTACGTTTTGCGTGTATTCTGACCCTAATTTCTGCCGTTCTATTGGAATAAATCGCTCAACATGACCACTCAAACTATGTATATATCTATATTCTATATGCTGCTCCCTTCGAGAATAAGGGGCTAAGGAATGTAGTAACAAGCTACAGAGGGTTATGTAGCTGCCTTTCTTCCAAGTTGCGGTAAAACTACAGCGTTCTCGTTCTTCGCAGTGCAGTCGCTCTCCTTCATTTCCTCACCCATCGCGTCGCGGCTTCATCGGACCGTACGTTTCGATCACCACCGCCTGCGATCTTCAGCAGCATCGTTGCCTTGAAACGGTGCAATGTTACTTTTCCTAGATGTTCAGTCCTGCTATACTGTTGTTTAAAACTCTTGAACACTACTTTTATTCAATGAATACTAACGCACGAAGTGGTTGTGATGTCCGTAGCCCTGGAGGTGCCACTGGGAAGTGCTCGATTTTTTTTTTTGGAAGGCGGGGGGGGGGAGGAGTTAAAAGTGGGCGCTTGTGACAACCCGGCTCACGAAGTTCCAGTGTGGCATCACCTAGTGCGTGTGACTTTCCAGGTTTCTCAAGATAACTGTACGGCGCCTGCGGAAGGCGATACGCTCTCGCAAAGCTCGGCGATTATCAAAATTATGCAGGGATCCCCGATGCAAGAACGACATCGGGTCAAACAGCGCCGTTGGTGTAAGGCGCGGAAGGCAGAAGGTGCGGGTTTGAATCCCTCCTAGCGCAACAAAACATCCGACATCAGGAGCGGAGACGAGCGATTAGCCTGGGCCGAAAGTCACGTAAACGGAATCCGGCGCTGTAATGCTGAATATGGGTACGTTGGTGGGCCGCTTGTTGGTTGAAGAATCGCATCGAAGAAGAGGACTATCGGCCACCAATGTAGCACGTTCCTGAATCCGGACGTCCATTGCACACATAGGCGACATGTTTTCTGAACCCGTACGCCTTCCTTGAAAGGCAGCCGATAACTCTTGATCACTCTCTTTATAATGTTTATCAGGAGCTCGAGCTCTGTCATTTGGTATACATAGCTCACAGGAATGCTGGCGCCACTTTTTCCGATCAAATGTCTGATCAGGAATGAGCAGAAAATGAAACTTTGAAAAGCGGATAACGATTGACAGATGATTTTGGCCAAAAATAGCCGGATAACGGCAAAGCAGATAACGAACAAACAACAAACCGTAAAACTGGGTATACACTCTTTGAATATAAACCTTTCCTTAGTCAGTAAGTGTAACTTGTGCCACGCGAGATTTTAAGGTCCATCTTTTGCCCTACTGGTCAACTAACGAGGGCCAACCACCTCACCTCGCCGTGAATCCAGTCGGGCTTCTAAAGGCGATGTGAAGTCGAAACGTGAGACTACGCTGGATCTACCTCAAAACTTCGTGCGCCACACCATATCCTAACTAACAGTCTAAAAGCCGATGTTTCAAGATGAGAGAAACTGGTGACTCCTTTCATTATTGAAGTCGTTATAATTGGAAAGCTCTATGGAATTGTCAGGGAATGTTGGAGGAGTTAGCAGAACGGCCTTTTCGCTTTCTTCCAACCAATTCAAGAAGAAAGAAAAGTGGCGAGATCATCTAGTTGTTAAAACAAGTCTATTATTAATTAATTAATTAATTAATTAATTAATTAATTAATTAATTAATTTATTTATTTATTTATGACTCAGCTCAACTAACAATTTAGCAATACTGCCTTTTCAAAACCCTGGAAAGAAAATAAAATCTGTAAAGATCACTCGTAGAAGAATAGTTAAGAATAGTTAGAAGAATAGTTTTTACTACGAAGAATAGTTTTTACTACGAATGTTAGAAGAAGTGGAAAAGCGCGAAGAAGACTGCGTGCCACAAAACAACTGAATCTGTGAAAACAGTCGAAAAGCTGATAAGTCAAGTCTCAAATGAAGACAGATGTCAGACCTATTCACCTCTTACTAATTCACATTTGTCTTCATCAGAGATGAGTTACCCGGCTGTTTTCGTACGGTCAATTGGGATGTTATGACGGTCATTTGGGGTTTTCATCCTTCGCCTTGTTTCCGACAAGTTTTGAACCTGTTGTCAAATGAAGTCGACCTTTGGCTAACAATTCCTCCGAATTCTATAGTTTTTTCAAGCTGGTAGAAGATGGTTGCGCAGAAGCGTCAGTCAAGTAAGATTTGTATTTGCAAGCTTAGTTCGGCCTCGACGAGAGCTACTGTTACTGCTCAGCTGCATCCTAAGGTGCAATGGCAGTTAAACTTAGAATTGTTCGAGAATAAGACATCTGCTTTCTGTTGACTGCCCAATGCAAATTGTTGCGTACGCCTACGCGTCCGAAGAGTTGTAACTCTCATAGAATACCTGACGCGTAACTAAGAAGGAATCGGTAATATCGATTGATAACGATTGGCTATCGTTATAGCCAATTGTTATCAATCGATATTACCGATTTCCGCCCTAAAGAAGTTTTGAAGAGAGAATTATGCATTATGCAAATAATATTGGCCGGTAGACATCTTTCACAGGTGAACGATATCGATTGACTAAGAAGGAATGATTCACTCCGACCTTCTCCACTGTATCCTCCCGACGAATAATTATCATTCAGTCCGCGCTATAGAATAGGGAGATGTCAGGAAAGTTTTTTTTTCGAAAGGCGACAAATTGATACAGACATGCTTTTTGTATTTCAAAACGCGCCACGGGAAGTTAGTTACGAGCGTCGTCTCCTCCCTTTATTCTCCTTATTGATTGAGTTTTTAACTACAGTTATGACCGTAGCCTTTTCAAAAATGCCAAAAAAAAACCGCATTTTCCCGGCTTTTTCGGCCTTTCTAAATAACTTCCTTCAAAGTTAACTAATTGTGAAAACAAGCACATTTTTGAGTTCAGCAGCTCAAGCTCTATCAGGTAGCTGAAAAAGATTGTCAAAAATTTCAGAATTCAACCGAATTTTTTCAAAGGTTAATTTTTCGTTCAAAATCGAGCTCCATTTCGAAGGGCGGCCGCGGACGAGTTGTCGGTCGCAAACCGTCGAAGACCGCTGCGTGCTCACAATTCCTCTAATTTGAGATTTTTTGAGAAACGGTTGGTATCGTTTGATTCGCTTCTTTGCCACAAACTTGTATACAACTTTACCACACCACTACATTTTCGCACTGGGTGGCCGAGACGAATGGAGCAGGCTGTTTGCGATTGGAGCAGCTTATTTTTTAGGACTTGCAGGTTTTCGGAGTGCCTCAAACATGTCGTACGTCACCAGTGCTCTGTCATGCCAGGAGTCCTCCGAGAGTGCGCCTTGCACAATGCACATCGGATCGAGCCTATCAATCGAGCGGGCGCTACAGCTTGAACAGTGAGCGTTTGAGGAATTTCATCAGAAATTCCCAGTCACCCTACTAAGGAATTGCTCTACTCTTCAGTGAACTGCTGCAGGAAGACGGGGAGAGTTAACGGCATGCAAATGCGTGCGCGAGCACGAGACTTACAGCACTTTACGACAACATGCTCGCAACTCCCCAGATGCATAAACTGCTTTAGCCCAATCTGTCATTTTAGAGCGGCGGATGGCAGCGCCCTTACTTGCTTACATCTCTCAAGACTCCCAATGGTACCATTCTGTTAGCTCGAAAAGCTCTATCGAATGGTGTCCATCTCGATCAATGCTGGGAATATCGATTTTTTGATAATTTCGCATCAAAGACGAGGCGGCTCAAGGTCGCGGCAGAAAGACGATGACGTCATCGAAAATCAATATTTTCGAAACAGGCCAAGTTTTGTACAATTCGATAGAGCTCTCCGTGGTGAATTAAATGGTGCTACTGCGAGCAGCAAGAACTGTAATATTGGCGAGTGAGAGCACGGAGAACATCGACCGTTGTCGTGCTAAATTGGACGGACGTGTTCTGAGTGCGATAACTCTGTCAAGTACGAAACTTTCCGGCCGAGCTCGAGGATTTTGTAGGCACCTCAAGGTTCTTGAAGTACTTGAAAGCACAACGGTGTAGCTCATGAAGAGACTAAATTACAATGGTACGAATATGCAGGTCGGGCTTGTGCGATCTAAATTTTTCCCGATTTCGATCGACCACTGCGGAAAGGCACAGCGAGTTAACGGCATGCAGAGCATGAGTGAGCAGAACAGTGAAGGCATTTAACGATGACGTGCTCACAACCTCCCAGCTGCCTAAGCTGCCTTAGCCCAGCTGCCAATTTAGAGGGGCGGACTTAGCGGTTCAAGTTTGTCGCGCCCTTAGTCGCCCACATTTCAGTTCTCGACACACCCAATGGCACCATTCTATTCAGCACAAAAGCTCCATCGAAAGATGTCAATCTCGAACAATTTCGAAGAAAAAATCGATTTTTTGGCAATTTTGCATCAAAGGCGCTCAACCTGCCTCAGTTCCAGCTGCCATTTTGGAGCTGCGGAGAACAGCGGTGAAGTTTCTTCCGCCCTTACTAGCCCACATTTGAGTTTTCGACACTAGCAGGAACGCCGTTCTGTTCAGCACGAAAAGCTCTATCAAAAGGTGTCATTCTCAACCAATTTCAGAGAAACGATGTTTTTGACAATTTCTCATCTAGAACGTGGGCGTCCTGGCCGAGCCTGCGCGGAATATGACGCCATGGGCAATCAATATTTTAAAATTTGGCCAAACTTTCTCGTCCAAAATCATCTAGGAGTTATTTGGAGGCCGAATCCGGCGTCTCTTTTCGAACATTTTGCCGATTTCGGTAGGTTACCTGCCGCTTGAGGGTGGTCGGATCACCATTCATCCCTAGATGATTTTAGACGAGGAATCTTGCCAGTTTCGAAAATATCAATTTTCGATGACGCCGTCATCCGCGGAGGCTCGGCCAGGACGCTCACGTTCTCGATGGGAAATTGTTAAAAAATCGATTTTTCTGAAATTGGTCGAGAGTGGCACCTTTCGATAGAGCCTTTTGCGCTGAACAGAATGGTGTTCTTGCGAGTGTCGAAAACTCAAACGTGGGCGAGTAAGGGGGGGGGGGGAAGAAACATCACGCCGCTCTAAAATGGTAGATGGGGCTAAAGCAGTTCAGACATCTGGGGAGTTGCTAGCATGTCGTCGTAAAGTGCTTTCAGTCTCGTGCTCGCGCACGCATTTGCGTGCCGTTAGCTCTCCTTGTATTCCCACAGTACATAGTCGTCTGAAGAGTACAGCAATTCCTAAGTAGGACAGCTGAGAAATTCTGTAAAGCTAGCCAAATGCTCACTCTACAAGCTGTCGCGCCCGCTCGATTGATAGGTTCGAACCCTATTTGCATTGTGCACGGCGCACTCTCTGGGACTTTCTGGCATGACAGAGCACTGGTGACGTACGCCATGCTTGAGGCACTCCGAAAACCTGCAAGTCCTAAAAAATAAGCTGCTCCAATCGCAAACAGACTGCTCCAGCCATTCGTTTTGGCCACACACAGCGAAAATGCGTGGTCTAGTAAAGTTGCATACAAGTTTGAATAGTTTCCAAATGCTCAAAATTTTTACGACCTCGTATGTAGTCAATGAACACTGAACAGGCGAGAACTCCATCTTCTGATATTTCAGATTCTGAAGGTTAGGCAAGATTTTCGTTCTATGACTCAATTCTAAGATTGAAAGTGGGTATACGGATGAGTGTTAGGTCATCGTCTAGGATTTCACCCGGGAACCACGCGGGTTCTTGCAGGACCGATGGAATAGTGCGCGACGAAATTCCTTCCCAGACAAGGCTCTTTATATCTTTATACAAAAATTGTTCCATGGCAACGAGTACAGCACGTGGATGGGTGCGTACCTGCGTACGCAATACTCAGCGTTAAAATTCTCTCAAACGGCTGTCCAACAACACTGATTAACAACATGAACATGAGACAATATGATGATTTTCAGTGAAGATTGCGAATAACAAAATTATGAAAAGATAACTATGAGTGAAATGAAGGAGCAACATGAGGCAAGGATTCATCTACACGCAAGAACAAGGAGAAACGAGCAGACGTTATATGCTCTAACCATTAAGCGTCATCACACGTTCGTGTCCGAGGTTTGAATTTCGGTGCGACGCATCGTAAGCTCAGCTGGAACGGCGTGCGAGTACTCCACTCTGAAACAATATACCTACTAGTATACCAATACACATATTAACTGACGTACAAAGAGCGAAACCAAAATGGGTATTGAGAAATATGCACGGCTTGAACTGTCACTAAATGTCCCTCCATACATAAAAGTTTCTTAGCCTATTCAGAACAGCAGTGAAGGTCGTGTAGTAGATGTTGATATTACGCTACATGCATATGCAGCTCCACTTCGATGCTTCCTAGCTAATATTAATGTACATTAATGTACATGTTTTATTGCTAGTCGGTTAGGTTAACTCAGTTCCTATGGAAGCAGCATCGAATGGAAGCGTAATGAAGGCCTAGGTATGACCGGATCTAAGACCGGACTACTAGGGGCTTCCTTCGTATAGGCTGCTCGAAAGTGATTCTTCTCATCCAGCCGGAATCACGCCATAGCTACACTGAGTACCTAACCGACTTCTGCACCGTTATATCACGACCTAGTTAACTGCTTAAACCATATTTTTTAAATTACTTATTACTTTCATTCTCATTTATTGCATTCGTTGGGTTAGGCTCCTTGTGTGTGAGCTTCTGAATGCTGCAGAACACTTAAAAATATCGAAATTCAGGGCATAGTGATACTACGATCGTTTTACATTGTTGTTTTCCTCGTTAGGTTGCCAGTGTTGTGGAAGATCACTTTGTTTGTCATTTCCCTGTTTATGAGAGCACTACAATACCGGCCTTATCTTTTGGTCTTTGGGCGGAAAAAGCGAAAAAAACCGCCTTTTCCGCCGCTTTTCTGTAGCGCTCTTCAAATTGAGCGCATTGCAAATTGAATGACATATTCGTGGTCAGCACCGAGCTCTCTTCCCGATGAGCTGAAAATCGCATAGCGAGCGTCTGAAATGTAGCTCAGTGACCTACATTCTGCCCGGCGCGGCTGACCCCTGTGCTCGCGGGAGATAATTACACCCACAGCTCCCAAGTGGCTAATGAAGGAAGAGATTCGGCCCTTTAAAGCCTAGTTTCTGCATTATATGCATAGTCACACACAGTTCTCTGGATTCCCTAGTATTTCACGATCACAATGATCTACTTCCTTAAAGGATCCGACAATTTAAGTGTTGTTATTTTCAGAAAATGCCTCCGCTTTGGAGGACTCTAATTTCGTCATATCAAGATTGTATGTGCTTATACTCGTTTGTCACGTTGGAGGCGAGAGTGAAAATCAAGCTGCGAAGTTGGAACCTTCAAATCGTTAGCGATTGTACGCTGCCAAAGTTGCCCATATGACACTTCTTCGTAGTTAGCCGTACACTTTTCGTATCATTAAAGTGGGCACAAAATGGTTTCCTTGAAGACAGGAACGTAGATATCTGGAGGCCTATGAAAACACCTTATAGTCTTCTACAGGTGGGATTTCGACTGGCCCGGAGGACATTTTGGTCACCCAGTTACAGAGCAAACTCGCCTCAAATGCTAACTGAGTGTCATTTTAAAAAATGCCCAAAAACTGAAAAATTGTTTACGAGGCCATTCCCTAGTTAATTCTGACTCGAAGGATAGTTCGATTTCAAATTTACGTTCATTTGTACCGGTTATCACAAAACAACGTCACAAAATGAAATTGCTTTCCATAAAGCTTTTAACATTGATTAGTATTCGTTAAAAGGCCGAGCTTTGGTCCAGCTGTGTGGAGCTGTGAACCATTTGGTCTGCTCACCCTTGATTTGCATGGTTTCAGTGGGGAGTTTTGGCAGAAATTTGCAGCCGCCCTAGTCAGGAGTTGCTCTAGGGCTGTCCAGCTAGCCTTTGGACTGCGCTGTGAACAATGCATGCAGAATGGAACCTTTCAATCGAGGGGGAGTTGCTCTAAGGCTGTCCAGCTGGCCTTTGGAGTGCGCCGTAAACAATGCATACAGAATGGAACCTTTCAATCGAGGGGGAGTTGCTCTAAGGCTGTCCAGCTGGCGTTTGGAGTGCGCCGTGAACAATGCATACAGAATCGAACCTTTCAATCGAGGGGGGAGGGACAGCTTGTGGACTGAGCGTTTGGGGAGTTTTGTCAGAAATTTGCAGCCGTCCTAGTCAGGAGTTGCTCTAAGGCAGTCCAGCTAGCGTTTGGAGTGCGCCGTGAACAATGCATACAGACTCGAACCTTTCAATCGAGTGGGGGCGACAGCTTGTAGACTGAGCGGTTAGGGAGTTTTATCAGAAATATGCAGCCACCCTAGTCAGGAGTTGCTCCAAGGCTGTCCAGCTAGCGTTTGGAGTGCGCCGTGAACAATGCATACAGACTCGAACCTTTCAATCAAGTGGGCGCGACAGCTTGTAGACTGAGCGGTTAGGGAGTTTTATCAGAAATATGCAGCCACCCTAGTCAGGAGTTGCTCCAAGGCTGTCCAGCTAGCGTTTGGAGCGCGCCGTGAACAATGCATACAGACTCGAACCTTTCAATCGAGTGGGCGCGACAGCTTGTAGACTGAGCGTTTGGGGAGTTCTACCAGAAGTTTCCTACCGCCTTACTCAGGAGTTGCTCCAAGGCTGTCCAGCTGGCCTTTGGAGTGCGCCGTAAACAATGCATACAGAATCCAACCTTTCAATCGAGGGGGAGGGACAGCTTGTAGACTGAGCGCTTGGGGAGTTTTATCAGAAATATGCAGCCACCCTAGTCAGGAGTTGCTCCAAGGCTGTCCAGCTGGCCTTTGGAGTGCGCCGTGAACAATGCATACAGAATCGAACCTTTCAATCGAGGGGGGAGGGACAGCCTGTGGACTGAGCGTTTGGGGAGTTTTGTCAGAAATTTGCAGCCGCCCTAGTCAGGAGTTGCTCTAAGGCAGTCCAGCTAGCGTTTGGAGTGCGCCGTGAACAATGCATACAGACTCGAACCTTTCAATCGAGTGGGGGCGACAGCTTGTAGACTGAGCGGTTAGGGAGTTTTATCAGAAATATGCAGCCACCCTAGTCAGGAGTTGCTCCAAGGCTGTCCAGCTGGCCTTTGGAGTGCGCCGTAAACAATGCATACAGAATCCAACCTTTCAATCGAGGGGGAGGGACAGCTTGTAGACTGAGCGTTTGGGGAGTTTTGTCAGAAATTTGCAGCCGCCCTAGTCAGGAGTTGCTCTAAGGCTGTCCAGCTAGCGTTTGGAGTGCGCCGTGAACAATGCATACAGACTCGAACCTTTCAATCAAGTGGGCGCGACAGCTTGTAGACTGAGCGGTTAGGGAGTTTTATCAGAAATATGCAGCCACCCTAGTCAGGAGTTGCTCCAAGGCTGTCCAGCTAGCGTTTGGAGCGCGCCGTGAACAATGCATACAGACTCGAACCTTTCAATCGAGTGGGCGCGACAGCTTGTAGACTGAGCGTTTGGGGAGTTCTACCAGAAGTTTCCTACCGCCTTACTCAGGAGTTGCTCCAAGGCTGTCCAGCTGGCCTTTGGAGTGCGCCGTAAACAATGCATACAGAATCCAACCTTTCAATCGAGGGGGAGGGACAGCTTGTAGACTGAGCGCTTGGGGAGTTTTATCAGAAATATGCAGCCACCCTAGTCAGGAGTTGCTCCAAGGCTGTCCAGCTGGCCTTTGGAGTGCGCCGTGAACAATGCATACAGAATCGAACCTTTCAATCGAGGGGGGAGGGACAGCTTGTGGACTGAGCGTTTGGGGAGTTTTGTCAGAAATTTGCAGCCGCCCTAGTCAGGAGTTGCTCTAAGGCTGTCCAGCTAGCGTTTGGAGTGCGCCGTGAACAATGCATACAGACTCGAACCTTTCAATCAAGTGGGCGCGACAGCTTGTAGACTGAGCGGTTAGGGAGTTTTATCAGAAATATGCAGCCACCCTAGTCAGGAGTTGCTCCAAGGCAGTCCAGCTAGCGTTTGGAGTGCGCCGTGAACAATGCATACAGAATCGAACCTTTCAATCGAGTGGGCGCGACAGCTTGTAGACTGAACGTTTGGGGAGTTCTACCAGAAGTTTCCTACCGCCTTACTCAGGCGTTGCTTTAAGGCTGTCCAGCTGGCCTTTGGAGTGCGCCGTAAACAATGCATACAGAATCGAACCTTTCAATCGAGGGGGAGGGACAGCTTGTAGACTGAGCGTTTGGGGAGTTTTGTCAGAAATTTGCAGCCGCCCTAGTCAGGAGTTGCTCTAAGGCTGTCCAGCTAGCGTTTGGAGTGCGCCGTGAACAATGCATACAGACTCGAACCTTTCAATCAAGTGGGCGCGACAGCTTGTAGACTGAGCGGTTAGGGAGTTTTATCAGAAATATGCAGCCACCCTAGTCAGGAGTTGCTCCAAGGCTGTCCAGCTAGCGTTTGGAGTGCGCCGTGAACAATGCATACAGACTCGAACCTTTCAATCGAGTGGGCGCGACAGCTTGTAGACTGAGCGGTTAGGGAGTTTTATCAGAAATATGCAGCCACCCTAGTCAGGAGTTGCTCCAAGGCTGTCCAGCTAGCGTTTGGAGTGCGCCGTGAACAATGCATACAGACTCGAACCTTTCAATCGAGTGGGCGCGACAGCTTGTAGACTGAGCGTTTGGGGAGTTCTACCAGAAGTTTCCTACCGCCTTACTCAGGAGTTGCTCCAAGGCTGTCCAGCTGGCCTTTGGAGTGCGCCGTGTACAATGCATACAGAATCGAACCTTTCAATCGAGTGGGCGCGACAGCTTGTAGACTGAGCGTTTGGGGAGTTCTACCAGAAGTTTCCTACCGCCTTACTCAGGAGTTGCTCCAAGGCTGTCCAGCTGGCCTTTGGAGTGCGCCGTAAACAATGCATACAGAATCCAACCTTTCAATCGAGGGGGAGGGACAGCTTGTAGACTGAGCGCTTGGGGAGTTTTATCAGAAATATGCAGCCACCCTAGTCAGGACTTGCTCCAAGGCTGTCCAGCTGGCCTTTGGAGTGCGCCGTAAACAATGCATACAGAATCCAACCTTTCAATCGAGGGGGAGGGACAGCTTGTAGACTGAGCGGTTAGGGAGTTTTATCAGAAATATGCAGCCACCCTAGTCAGGAGTTGCTCCAAGGCTGTCCAGCTGGCCTTTGGAGTGCGCCGTGAACAATGCATACAGAATCGAACCTTTCAATCGAGGGGGGAGGGACAGCTTGTGGACTGAGCGTTTGGGGAGTTTTGTCAGAAATTTGCAGCCGTCCTAGTCAGGAGTTGCTCTAAGGCAGTCCAGCTAGCGTTTGGAGTGCGCCGTGAACAATGCATACAGAATCGAACCTTTCAATCGAGTGGGCGCGACAGCTTGTAGACTGAGCGTTTGGGGAGTTCTACCAGAAGTTTCCTACCGCCTTATTCAGGAGTTGCTTTAAGGCTGTCCAGCTGGCCTTTGGAGTGCGCCGTGTACAATGCATACAGAATCGAATCTTTCAATCGAGGGAGAGGGACAGCTTGTAGACTGAGCGTTGTGAAAGTGAAGCGAGTTCGAGCAGTCTTTCTGGGATGCGCCACGCATCTAAACATTGTTAAAGCGTAAATGCGAAATGAAAAACACAAGCGTATAAGTATAAGGGAGAGGTCGTAGTTGTCCAAATCTTGTTTGGTGTACTATTCTACTCCACCCTCGTTTGGAAGGATCAATATGGCGCCGCGGCACCGGAAGTGTGAAAACTGTAGTTAGGCGATTTACGGCGCTCTCAGATGGCGCGAGGGGTCACAGAGGCAGGAGAGTGGACTGGCTCCGGAACTAATCTGGGTCCCGACCAGGGCTATGGTACATTTGACTCGTGAAAAACCGGTACAAATGAACGTAAATTTGAAATCGAACTATCCTTCGAGTCAGAATTAACTAGGGAATGGCCTCGTAGACAATTTTTCAGTTTTTGGGCATTTTTTAAAATGACACTCAGTTAGCATTTGAGGTGAGTTTGCTCTGTAACTGGGTGACCAAAATGTCCTCCGGGCCAGTCGAAATCCCACCTGTAGAAGACTATAAGGTGTTTTCATAGGCCTCCAGATATCTACGTTCCTGTCTTCAAGGAAACCATTTTGTGCCCACTTTAATGATACGAAAAGTGTACGGCTAACTACGAAGAAGTGTCATATGGGCAACTTTGGCAGCGTACAATCGCTAACGATTTCAACCTTGAAGGTTCCAACTTCGCAGCTTGATTTTCACTCTCGCCTCCAACGTGACAAACGAGTATAAGCACATACAATCTTGATATGACGAAATTAGAGTCCTCCAAAGCGGAGGCATTTTCTGAAAATAACAACACTTAAATTGTCGGATCCTTTAAGGAAGTAGATCATTGTGATCGTGAAATACTAGGGAATCCAGAGAACTATGTGTGACTATGTATATAATGCAGAAACTAGGCTTTAAAGGGCCGAATCTCTTCCTTCATTAGCCACTTGGGAGGGGGGGGGGGGGTAGCTATACAAACGATTTATTGTCGCGTCTGCGGCATGAGGTCAGCCAGCGCGGCAGCGGGCGCGGCAGCTGTCAGAGGGTCGGCCGCCACTGCCGCAGAGGCCGTGTCGAGGCGGACGCGACGAGGTCCAATGTTGGTGTAGGGGTGCTGTATGACGTTGAAGGTAGGTTTAGTACTACATATAAAAAGTGTAGGGTGTGTTTCCATCCGTCGGCCACAACTGCAGTGGGAGCACAGTGTATTGGCAGTACTTAACGATTGATGGTGATCGACAGCGGCTAGGAACTTCAGCCCTGGGGGTAGTCGAGGTCGCTGAACTCGAATCTGAAGTTCGTTTTTGAAGTATCGATCGCCATCAACCGGTATTGATCAAATCATCAATTTTCTGCGGATATCGTTAAAGCGGTCCGAGATCTCAGCCCTGGGGGTAATCGAGGTCGCTGAACACGAATCTGGAATTCGTTTTTGAACTATCGATCGCCATCAATCGATATTGATCAAATTGTAGATTTTTATGGATGTTGTTCAAGCGGTCCGAAACTTCAGCCCTGGGGTAGTCGAGGTCGCTGAACACGAATCTGCAGTTCTTTTTTGGGGTATCGATCGCCGTCAACCGGTATTGATCAATTTGTCGATCCTACTATATATAAAAGTGTAGTGTGTGTTTCCATCCGTCACAACTGCAGTGGGGGCACGGTGTATTGGCGGTACTTAACGATTGATGGTGATCGACAGCGGCTAGAAACTTCAGCCCTGGGGCTAGTCGAGGTCGCTGGAGGGTAGTCGATGAATGTTTGTATTTATAGACTACAAGATTTTTAATACCCTCGCCCCGTTGTAATGAAATGATGATTCTCTGAATATTTCATAGCGTTCAAAAATGTTGGATATTTCGCCTTCACGGCTGGGAAGGATATTATTCTTACCATTTTGGTAAGTACTCCTACTCTTTTGGCGCAAATAGGGTCTGGGGTGTCACTATGTAATACAGCCCTATTTGCTTTTTGAAACCGGAACTTTTTGCAGCAATAGTGTGTTCTACCCCTACAGTGAATTGAGGTACGCCATTTATGAAGTAACTGTACTATACTTGCCTTCTTACCAAGGCGTACACCACTGAGTAAGGGGTGACGTCCCCCCGGACCCTATTTGCGCCACTCCTTTTTCGCATTGCCGGAGGAAATCGACTAATGTGTGCCGATGCTAGGCACAAATTGACTTTTCGGACCCTCCATTGCGCGCTAAATAGCCGGCAGTCTCTTGTTAATGACAAGGTCGCAAACGAGGTTTTTAACAGGAGGAATCAACATAACACGTGAAGGGATGTTGGAAGTGGTCATAGAATCATTCCTTCAGCTCGTCTCTTTGTCGTTGTTCCTTGCAAGTTTAATGAGGGGAAGTTGATATTCCGAGATTTGAACAAAGGATTCTAACTGGGAAATTTTATGCTGATTGCTGCTTTAACTTGCTAACTATGAAGTGTCCGTGTGACCTCAAGTACAAGGCAATCTCCATTGCTTCGCAATTTCTCTAAACAAACCACGGTCATAGCGACATTCGACTTCTACGTTTCTGGCAGCCTTACTGGCTATGGCAGTTTCATAAATTTCTTCAGCTTTCCTCGAATTCTAGAATACAGGGTGTCTCAAAAAATGTATATACTGTTTGAAAGGTCATAATTTTGCTCGCAGTGCATGTACTTAAAAAGTTAAGGGCTCATATGAAAGCTTAAGAAAATGGAAATTTTTTAAACATATAAGTGGTATGAATTGCTCCATGCGGTTGTTGCTTGTTACTTTGTTTTTCTCCTGTTACTACTTCGCCAGATTAACCTGTGTTGTGCTTCTTCTAACGTTTTCCGTTGCTCAGGAGCTGCAATTATGGCGATTAACCTCTCCATTCAGCTTGAATGTCGCTTCATCAGTCCACAGAATCCGTCTTGGAAAATGGGGCTCCTGCTCACATTTTGTGCAATTAGCAACCTCGCATGTCACTTGTCTTTCTCATTATTGTCAAGTTCTAAACGTAACAAGCATTCACCCATGCACAATCGATTGAGTCTGAAATGCAAGATTTAAGACGGGGGCATGGCGCGATCTTGACTATTTACGCGCCACAGAAATCTCGTTAATCTTTGTTTTCATATGATTCTCAAACATCTTCTAAAAGCTTCACTAGCAGCAATTTTAGAACCTTTCAAACAGCACCTGCATTTTTTTAGCATACTCTGCATTTTTCGCAATCAGAAGAGTGTTTTTGAGCTTTAAACCTTAAAAGAAGCACACATCAATCGATACGGTCACTTTGCGAAGAAATTATAACAAGTATTCAAGCGAAGCACAATCAATCGAGTGTAAAACGCAAAATTTCAGACGAGTGCATGGAGCAATCCATACCACTCATATGTCAGAAAATTTCCATTTTCTTAAGATTTCATATGAGCTCTTAACTTCTTCAGTACCTCTACTGTGAGCAAAGTTATCACCTTCCAAACAGTGTATACATTTTTTGCGACACCCTGTAGTTGGACAAAGCCGCAGCAGAATAGGCCTCCTGAGCGGTAATTGGCACTCGTCGCGTCACGGCGGCAGTCCCCGCCCGCGCGACGAGGTCAACGCATCGGCCGGCCTGGACGTCGCGCTGAGTGGCCTCTGTCGCCGCGCCGCCGCATACGAATCGTTTGTATAGCTACACACCCACTTGGGAGCTGTGGGTGTAATTATCTCCCGCGAGCACAGGGGTCAGCCGCGCCGGGCAGAATGTAGGTCACTGAGCTATATTTCAGACGCTCGCTATGCGATTTTCAGCTCATCGGGAAGAGAGCTCGGTGCTGATCACGAATATGTCATTCAATTTGCAATGCGCTCAATTTGAAGAGCGCTACAGAAAAGCGGCGGAAAAGGCGGTTTTTTTCGCTTTTTCCGCCCAAAGACCAAAAGATAAGGCCGGTGTTGTAAGGTGCAGTTATAAATAAATAAATAAATATTCTGGATGTCATCCACATGTTGCATTGAAACGCGAATGTAGGCATTTTCGATCGCGGCCGTTCTGCGTCACCGACCAGTTTCCAACCCTTCACGTTCTAGCACATTTGAAGGGGTGGAAGAAATCTGCGCTATAGCGAGGGCCGCGGCCTAACCGAAGGTGGCCTTTTACACTCTCTCGGCGGAGACTTATATGAATTTTAAGCAATAGCTGACTAGCAGTGAAGTATGTGACATTGAATGAGCTCGTAACCATAGATTAACTCCAGAAAATCAATGCTGCTTCTGTCTTCAGAGAGACGTCCGCAGTATGCACAAGTGTCATAGCAATGCGTGCGATCTAACGAGTACGAGAGGTAAATTAGACGCAATCTGAGTGATTTCAGCTTGAGCCGACTTATTCTGCTGTTCGTGTTAGACGAAACCTTTCAAATAACAGCAGCTTCTAATGTCTTTGTGCTCTCCTGCATTGTGCTCGACCTATTTGCAGCACCCGCGCCGACGTTACTGTATTCGAAGCCGTAGAGTGGTAGCTCTGAGAAAGAAACACGAGCAGAACCGGAATCGAGCCCTGGACGTGCTATATCGGGCGTTCCTCACTGAATCGCCGTGTAGCGGGAGTAGCGCTCTATCCATAGCTTCCTAACCAAAGGTCTTGGTCTGTATTGACATAAAGACAAGTTGACCACTCTCGAAGACAACAAACAATGTACGTTAAATCGAGAGTCACGTCTTGTCCGCAGGCATTAATTATAACGGAAGGATATAACTGTCTCCGGGATTATTTACCAACCAGACGTTCAGCAGCTTATCGCCCGCCCAACGTCTGGTGTGGTGTTCCATCGCTAAACCCCGGAAGTAGAATCCATAGCTGCAACCGTTCCAGTTTTTAGACCTCAAAATTGATCTTTCGGATGAAGAAATGCGAATGGGGTGGTCGAGTGAGTCACAACATAGCTGGGAAATTGGAACGTCCAAAGTCTACTATCGACTTCTGCCCTAGACTGCGAGATTGCGGCGGTTGATAACGGATAATCAATTAACACATGGTCGCCCGTTGCGGGACGTCGGTGACACGTCTTCTGAGTGCCGACGCTCACAGGACGACGGAGGTGACACGTCTTCTAACAATGGAAGGATGCTAGGTGATCATGGGACTTTGCGATGTGATGTATATCACGGGATGCGGTTTATGCGGTTTATACGGCCTGATTCCAAATATGAATACCACTTCCGATGAACGTATCTATGAACGGAGTTATAGAGCATTTTCACTTTGGCTCCTTCGCCTTCTGACTGCGCACTAATCACAAAGAGGGCGAGCTCATGTAGGCTGGAACCTCCGAGCAGTGGCGGCGCAGGGGATGAAGGAGCGACGTGGCGAGACGAGGTGGTTTGTGGTTCGTTTTCTCTGTGAGGCAGTATTTTGGCACTTCCTAAAAAAGATCTGCTACGATCAACCGTCTTTCTATGTCAAATCGGAAAAGGTCACCAGAAGGGACTCATCTTCGCAGAGACGATTTCATACTGGTGACCCATTTTATTATGAATAGTTGCTGTAAGCGTGGCAAGAGGACAAACAATGCGTTAGGCCTCGTGCATACTTCCCATCGCCGCGATTCCATCGCGATGAGTTTTGCAGAGCGACGTGAAAGAATTTGAACTTCTCAGTTCTCGTCGCATCGCTCATCGCTCTGCAAGGGAGCGCGACGGCGATCTGTCCAGGACCAACGCTAAACAGCGCGCGCGGCGCGAAAAGCATGCCATGCATGCGATGAGCGCGGAAAGCAATCGCCCATGCTGACCGCCACTGTTGCGGCGGCCGCGGCGAAGTTTTCTTTGACTATTCGACCGCGTGCGGTGGAATGGCCATGAGCTGAGGACCGCGATGGCATCGCAGCGATGGAAGTATGCCTCGGCCTTACACTGGCAATTGTGAAATAGCACTACGAATTGTTCAAAATAAAACAGCTGTAGACAATGCCTGCAGCGGATAAAAATGCATCAGTGCAGCCGCTGTAAGAGCAGTGATCTATGATATCAGTAGGGAAACAGCATTGAATTGGTTGTAGTTGCTGCATGGCTAGCGTTCTCCTTATGATCTTCCTCCACTGACCATGTAGGATCCTCCTCTTCCGATTCCACTCTGACACCTTCTTCATCCTCTACCTCCCGCATTGCGCGTCCCACAGGATGGATTCGAAACGGTCTTCTTCTCTTGCTTTATAGGAACGCGTGAAGTGTCGAACTCCTTCAGAAGGCACGCCAACGCAACCGCTGGTTAGAATACAGTTTAAGAGATAAGTACGCAGTATTGCCTTTACCGATCCGGGTGTCGAAAAAAATTCGCCTGAGGGGGTTATATAAGGCGCTGCTCACCCATATGTAACTATCATATAAGTGGTGAGCGCCTTGAATAAGCCCTCCAAGACATGTTTAGGCGAAAAACTTTTCCACCACTGGAGTCGTGAAAGTGCAATAATACCAAGGAAAGTGGCCTCCTTTCTGGTGACCTTTCCAGCTGCGATTTGACATGGAGAGCTTTGATTGATCATGGCAGATACATGTCATCTCAAAGTCCCATGGTCACCTAGTATCGTTTACGTGTAAGCCCGGCGCGAGGACGATGATACGTCTTCTAATACCGGACGAAAGTGGTACGACGTATTGGAAACGCCTCGGACGGAGTGACAGACAGACAGTCGATAACTTTTTTATATGTAGTAGGATTTGTGAGCCCGAACTAGTGTTTCATAGTGAGCGGAAGAATTTTGGTGCAGATACATATTTCACCACAAAAGAGAATTTCCTTGGAGCAAAGCCAAAAAGAGTTTTCTGTTGTGTTTTTTTAAAATCTCTTGACAATATAGAGTCTCCAATTAAGCCGTCTAGAGCTCGCAAGACAAAGTCGCTACTGAAAATGAGGCTTCCGTATTTTTAAAGATCTATGCTTATACAAGACAGCATTAGTTTCTGACACCTACACCGCCTGTCGGCGGAACGTGGATGTGGCGGGCTGCAGTGAGTGGCCAGCTCTAGGGGATATAGGCGTGTGGAATACTGCTATACGGTGCTGTTCGTGGAGCCTAGCGTGCACAACAAATCGATTTGGTTCCAGTTCATGACTACTTCCAACGAGCCTTCCATCTCGCCGAAGTCGACGAATTGTCACCATAGTTGTGTTGCCCGCGAGTGATAAAACATGGCTTTTTTCATAACTTAACAGCCGTCCGTGCGGCCTTTCAGCCGCACCGACGGCTTCTTGACAGCTTCGTCGTGGCAATAACTTCTTATCACCAATTGTAGCTGCCATCTATGTCATGGTTCCCTCAGGAACAACATCTTAACTACGTCGATTAGGGCAAGTTGGAAAAAAGCGAAAAAATGGACGACATCCACAAAACGCTAATTTGCCCAATATCGATTGATGGCGATCTACAGTTCAAAAACGAACTTCGGATTCATGTTCAGCGACCTTGATTACCCCCACGGCTGATGTTTCGTGCCGCTTGAACGCAATCCTCAAAAAGTCGATAATATCGATCGATATCGACTGCCCCTGCTGTGAAGGCCTTCCGTCGATGATCACCTAAATGCCTATGCACGGTTGCCGACGTGTTCAGCACGTCTACTGAACCGCCAGGCAACCCCCACTCCAGTTGTGACGGACGGAAACACACACACACACACACACACACACACACACACACACACACACACACACACACACACACACACACACACACACACACACACACACACACACACACACACACACACACACACACACACACACACACACACACACACACACACACACACACACACACACACACACACACACACACACACACACACACACACACACACACACACACACACACACACACACACACACACACACACACACACACACACACACACACACACACACACACACACACACACACACACACACACACACACACACACACACACACACACACACGCTGCTCCTTTATATATATTAGCTTGTCCCATAAGTCTTCGCCGTTTTTTTCAACGATTCACTGCAGATTTCGCCGGCGGTCTCTTGCATAGCGCTACATAGCTTTCGAAAGAAAATGATTTGCTCTATCAGAACGTCTATTGCACTTCTTTTTTCATCATGAATTTTGTCAATTTTTAGGTCGTTGAAGTGAAAAGGAAAAAAGTGAAAAAGTAGCTATTTGCGCACTTGTTCTCTCCGCTTAGGTTTGTAATTTTTTGCGCAGTTTTTTTATAGCACTTGGAAGACAATGTTTTGTACTATAGGAATATGTGTTGGTCCTATTTTCTCACTTGTCCTTTATTGATTTTTAGACCACCAAATTGGGAATTCCGACTTTCCCGTCCGAATTTTTACCAAAACTCCGGTTCTGTGGTTGAACTTTTTTGCTTGGTGTTATATGTCGTTTGGAAGAGGATGTCTTGCTCAGTAAGAATTTGTGTCGCGGCGTTTATTGGCTCACGCTGATTTCTGTCGAATACCAACAACTGAAGAAGGAAAAAGAGTTGTTGGTGGAGACGATTTTTCTCTTTTTGGCATTTTGTTGACATTCAAAAGAAATCAATAAACGCGACACATACTCTTATAAAGCAAGACATTCTCTTTCGAACGACATATAACGCCAACTCAAAAAGTCCAACCACAGAGCAGGAGCTGTCGGCAAAATAACCATCGTCCTTCGGACGTCCCAATTTGATGACCTAAAAATCAATAAAGGACAAATGAGCAAATAGCACTAACACATATTCTTGTAGTAAGAACATTATCTTCAAAATGCTGTAAAAAACTGTGCAAAAAATTACAAACCTAAGCGGAGAGAACAAGTGCGCAAATGGCTACTCTTTCACTTTTTCACTTTTCACTTCAACAGCCTAAAAATTGACAACATTCATGATGAAAAAAGAAATGCAATACAAGTTCTGATAGAGCAAATCTTTTTTTTTTCGAAACCTATGCAGCGCTATGCAAGAGACCGCCGGCGAAATCTGCAGTGAATCGTTGGAAAAAACGGCGAAGACTTATGGGACAACCTAACAGTAGGATTCTCCTTCCAATATGTGGCTCAGGTAAAGAAGTATCGTTTCACCAGAGCGATGTATGTAGGACGTGTGCCGCACCTTAAGTAGTCGTGCCGGCTGCTAGCTAATGCCATCTGGCGCTTCATGGCACTCACCTCCGAAAGCATTAAACGCACAATAGTGCAACAGAAAACAGAACATAACCGAAGTTACCGGCAAAACGCTGCAATACCGCTTTCGATTCCATCAGTGCTCGAAAGGAAGCTGGATCCACCTCGACCGGAGGAGCAGTGCGACTCTGCGGAGTACCTGGAAAAGATTGCAGTTTCTTAGACAGTAGCAGTCAACCTCGGAGGATCTTTTTATAGTCGAAATATTCAGGGTATCCGATGAGCTGGTATCTTACAAGGAAAGATTCCCAACTCAAGGTGAGCTTCTGCGATGCTATTTTGGCAGGACCCCGTGAGTGGAGTCCAGAAGCACGGTAAGTTTTTGCTGCACGCTTTTTTGAAGACCTGAAAAGGAGGCCTGAATGCGTGCGCGCAGCTGTCATCAACCCCTACGATACTCCAGACGGTGTGCTTCGCCGGCGCAGTTGGTAGGAGGACGCCTCATAGGAGCGCACCGGAGCGGTTCTAAGTTAGAGTCCGCGTGGCTGCCGAGATTTTTGCACATATTAGTTTGTTGTTGTTACTAAAAATATCACTCTCATCTGAACGTGTTGTACGTTACTGCTTTACTACTTCTTTACTACTACTTTCCACCTTCACACCAGATTTTACTTGCCGACAAGGAGAAAGATTGTGGTTTTGTATGCCATAAAAGGACTCCTCTTGGACGCTATATATGGAGACATCGACCGTCAGGAAGAAGAGGCGGTTCAAGTTAGAGGTAGTATGATGAAAATAGGACCTTTCCATGTCTGCCATGCGAGTGGGTGGCAGCTGGGTACCTCGATGTTCACTGAGGATCTTTCTCTACACCCATGGATTGCGCGTTCAACGAGGAAGAAGTGGTCATTCCTTGTCAGGGAAACGATTGTTCCTCGATGGCTTTTGTAAGATGCTGCTGGTGTGACACGCGATTGTGTTTTACTTGTTTCATAGACTTAGACTTGTACCATAGCTGTTGACTAAAGGGGAAGGGCAAGACAGCACTTTTTCCTTCCAGAGAAATGATATGGTGCAGATAGACGTTGCTGGAAAACTAGCACACATGAGGGCGCCAATAGACAGCCTTGGTTTGTTATAGCCTAAAATTGACTCCTGTGAACATGAGAAAGCGTAATAACAACAAACTAATGCGCAAAAATTTCGGCAGTGCGCGAACTAGAACTTAAAACGCCTTCCGGTATGCTCCTATTAAGGCGCCACTCCTACCAACTGCGGCGCCGAGGCATTCCTCGTGGATGTCGTAAGGGTTTAGTTGCGCGCACGCTTTCACACCTCCTTTTCTGGTCTTCAAAAAAGCGTTCAGCAAGAACTAACTGTGGTTCTAGACTTCGCTCACAGGGAACTACATCCTGTCAAAATAGCATAGCAAAAGCTCACCTTGAGTTGGGAACCTTTCCTTGTTAGTAGATCTCTTGTACATGAACATGTACATGTATATATCAATGTTCGCCACAAATAGCACATAAGTGATAAATCCTAGGCTTAACGATGCAGATGTGGAGAACAAAAAAAGAATTGCAACTTCTGCACTTCTTGCACAACACATCCGTATTTGGTATAAGATGAATTGAGAAGGAATACTGCTCCTCAACGAAAACAGTCTATAGCCCATAGATTTTTACAACGCTAAAAAGTGAAGTCTTCCCGACTCAAACCTTAGAACGTCGTTAATCGATTATTCGAATAACTGTGCGTTCCTAGGGATTTTCGAATATTCGAATGAGTAAGCAGTTGTTACCTTCTCGCAATAGGGTCTGCAGTGAACGCATTCGGAGACGGCAGAAATCCTTGATTGGTTGTGCCAAGACAGGTAGAGGGTGGCCTCGGCTCAAACGTGCCCGAATCGGTAAACCTGTTGTAGAATTGCCTAAGAAACTACGCTTAGCAGAACACTCAAGGAGATGGTCTGACATTGCATGGCTAAATTGGTGAAAACGCTACTTACACTGAATGGTTGTCCGATAGCGAGACCGGAGGAGGAAATGGGAACCTGGTGGGAGTGGTGCGCTGACCAGCGACGTTCATGTATGCCGACTCAACTCGCACCGCTCCCTGCTCGCCTGGAACAGAAAATTGTAAGAAATTCTGTTGAATTTGTTTTTCGAGATCAGTGCAGTAGTTCTTGGAGTACGCTCTCCTGATGTTACGTCTACTCATAACTGAGTTAGATGAAGAACAATGTCAAGTTGAGGCTTAACGAAGTAATGACTAATAACCTTGCGGTGGGTGATGAGTTCTGCAGATAACACGAATGAATAAGCTGCGGTTTATGCATACTCATCATCACTCTTTTGGATGGGGGCCGGATAGAATCCACGTCTGCCGCGCAAAACGATCCGATCTGTGGCTGGCTTTATGTGCAGCTCCAGCAACATATTGCGCCACACAGACGGCCTAACCAACCTCGAATGCTTGGGTAGCCAACAATTTCCGCTGTCTTTTCTTTGCGAAGAGAAGCTCTGCGAGAAGCGAGAGTTCCTCATTCTACATGATCACCTACCACATTTAGACTGCGTTTGCAGCAACGACCGAAATGCGAATCAGCATTACTCCTCCGCCGCTACTGCGCACGCGGTTGCCGAGCGCTCGCTGGACGAACCTTATTGAGTCGCAAGCCAGAGTTGAGGTTGAATCACAGTCAAGGGGAGGGTCTGAAGCGTATGTCTGGACTGGGAGAGCGAGTCATATAGGAACAATCACCACCAGTTAGTAAAAGACTTTTTTCTTTTTTTGCCAAGTCGTTAAACCCAATGAGTGTGGGGTCCTTGAAGTTAGTTTGGAATCGGCGCCTCTCGAGCGCTGGGGGGGGGGGTCTGTTGTACACCCGCAGACCTGTTGGCAGGCGGCTCAGGGCGCAGCGGATAGTGGCAAGGGAGGTCGGGGGTTCGGTTCTTCTGCGTTGCTTTTACAATTCAACTTACTCGTCGAGATTTGAGGGGTTTTGACGTCGACACAATGTTCAGGCGTTTTCCGCGCATTTTCCAGCCGTATGCTGTGGAGAGTAATTTCCTTGCGACTTGTTTATTACTGACCGGTTTTAACCAAGAGGCAATGAGAAAGGTATTCAACAGTATGATGCACGAACGTTCAACACCAGTGATACGCAGGCTCAAAGTGCATGAAGGAGAAGGACTGGTCACAATACGGAGAGCGTATAAAAGCTACAGACTCCTCACAGCTTCCTTTCATGCATGGGCCAACGACATCGGGCAAAACCATCCTGCTCGGATCTTCAAAAGGAGCAGGATTTTTGCCTGGTAACTTTTTCAACTTCGAGCAACCTCACACACTATAATTGGCAGCCCTTCATAGGGCCATGAATATGAACCAAAACGCGGTTTGCTGATTAACTGTTCCATCGCTTATCGCTCCTATAGCGCTACTATAATATATGCCTAGCGAACAAGACGTGAAGCCGTTCCTCATTATGGCATAGTGCCATAGTGACAGATGGATGGGCAGACAGAGGGACAGACTGATAGACGACCGGTTAGCTCAGGTATGTAGGATTTCATCGATGTAATCTATGTACATGCATATATACATGGAATAACTCACATATAGTTGTTCCTGACCAGACATTTAGGAAATAACGACATTACGACAAATCTTTTTCGCTGTTTCACCGTAGAGCGGACTACTCGTAGACTCTTTTCACCTTGAGACCAAATCCGTCGGCGTTCGTTGTGTTTTAAGAATGCTCTGCAGCCATTTGTGGTTCTTCAAACAGGGTCGACTCGTCCTAACCCCAACAAAATCCTTACTTTTGGTATCCTCTGGTTTGACTAAAGAAAGGTCACGGCCAAGCAGGGTGCAGAAGATAAACGTATTCAAGAGACTGAATTACATCTGTTTCTGGGACACGAATCACAGTTTAGAATTAGCCGAAAGGAATGAAAACGTATTGAGTGAGCGCGCAACACCGCCAACCGAAGCTGATGAGGGATGGAAGGCTTGGCTGGCCTGAGCGGGAAATCCGAACCAGGAAACTAGAGTCGAGTGCACGCGACAGCCTGCGCCGCCTCCGACTGCATTACCAAGCACCAGGAAGATCTACATAGCCTGGGCAGGTGGCTCTCTTCTTGATTTGATGATCATTCGAGCGTCTTCGCGATCGCATGAAGTGGACTAGGTAGTAGCTAGGACACTTGCTGGGATGAAATCGTTTTGTTCTCTTTGGCCGGGTTTGTACTTGCGCCGCCCCGCGGTGCTACGTGATGTTCGGCATATTTATCTATTTTTCGCGGCGCCTCATCGCTTCTATACTCTCCGCTTCAAAACACCTGAGTTTCGGGTTACTGCATTCGGCGCTGGAGGGAACGGCGACTCAACGACGACTCGCGGAACAGGCGGTTCCAATTCCAAAAAGGACTGAGAATGGGAATTTCTCTGCTTCCTCTCCCTTTCGACGTAACATTCACACACATTTCTAACTTTTTGTTCACGCCGCGCCGCCGCGGAATAAAATGTGACAAAAAAGGTCCCTTTGATGACAAGCAGTTTATGCCAGCTATCACACCGATTGCATAATTCAGCTCCCAAAGCTTGATACCTACCTAAAAAAGGGACCGAGTAATGTGTGTGTGTTGAAAGTTCGGGAGCAATCCATGCTGGAGATCCAATTGCTGAATCAACAGAAGGCGCAGTCACTTCTGCGACAGCACGAGGCACAGAGTAATCAGATTCTTCTTTCACATGAAACAGGTCTGATCCTGGATCTAAACATAGAGTGAACCATTATAGAAGCAACGATGGTAGTAATGCGTTGGACAGCTCAATGCGCTTCTATATTAGTACTAGCCATCATCGGTCCCTGCCAACTCCTTCGGCGACGATTACCTGTGTGCTGACGGACAAGTCGATTACAGTTGGGTGGACAATTGTTCGGTTGGTTGCAGTAGTGATGCTCCTGATCCGACGATTGTAATACCGCTGAGTCTTCGATACCGTCTCCCATCACAAGTGCTGAACCGCCACCATCAACGTTGTCGTCACATATTGTATGCTGTGGCTGGAATACTCCAGTAAACCTTAAGTGCAGCACACCTATCCAGCTAGTGAAGCTGAAATAGTCAGATTTAACGCATACATCTGATGGAAGGAAAACAGGAGCAGATAGTGGACGTGTGCGCAACTTTCTTCCGAGACTGCCGTCGCCCGATGGAGGTGGTGGAGCTCCTTCTATGTCGTCAAATATCGTGCCGCTCTGAAAGGCTTGTTTTTAGACCACTACAGACGAGGTTTGTTCCATGCAAAGGCCACGCCAGTTACAATAAGAAATACCATATCATTCACCTGAACTGGCGAACATATCGTTTTGGCAAATTAAGTTTTTCGGTTATTCTAAGTTATTCTGATTCTCGCAAGTTCAGTCAAGCTTAGGATTGATTCGATAGAGCAGAACATATGATTGCTGTGGCTAGCAGTCGAAGTGCGTACCAAACCTATACGCCTCATCTTCTGAGTGGTCAAAAACGACACGACCACATCTCGTAAGACTAAGGAAACACATGAGTTGTCTTCGAGACATTTAGTGCTTCATCTAGATAGATAGAAGCCAAGATTTTACCGGCTGGGAACAGAATTGATAATGCGTTTGTTCCATGCTTGCGTAAGAAAGAGCACTTCGAAATGGTGATAAAGAGAGTGAGTCACATTCCATCTTAGAATGTACAACACAGCGCTAGCAAACGCTTTCAGATCGGCAACTAAGAATAAAATTAACCCAAGGGCCGGTTTTTGTGAGTTCACACATATCTCACCCCTCAAACACACGCTCAAAAGCTCCATTGCTTTGTACGCCCTTGAAAATCAAGGAACTCTACGAAGAAATGTGCGCCAACATGTATCTTTAAATCCAGGAACGTGCACTTAGAGAGCACCTGTGACTGAGAATCCAATGATTCCAGCAACACATCACAGGCTATCACGGGAACCAAGATAACACCTAAAATTGCTCACCGGTGATCTCACTCCGCACTGTGCATAGGACTGAAAGCAACCGTCTAACAAGGGAAGGGTCTGAAACGTATGCATGAACCGAGAAGGCGATCATATACATAGGAGGAATGTCCACGCCTTAATTAGCACAAAAACTTGGTTCTTCTTTGCCAAGTCGATTCTCCCTATATGACTCGCTTTCCGCGTCCAGACATACGCTTCAGACCGTTCCGTTGTGAGCACAAACATAGATTAGAAGCGGCCACAAAATACTATGACATAAGGTAAGCCTCACAGAACACGCTTCCTATGTACAGCATGGCAACGAGAACGACAGGATTCGTTGCACTTCTCAATGTTTCCCAACCTATGGAGAAGAGAACGAATCTAGTGCAAGAACCTACATCTGCATCCTGTAGCATCCAATCCAGGTAGTCGACGATCATCTTGAAGGTAGGTCTCTTCTCGCGCTTCTCCTGTATGTTTCTCCATAACTTTCTCCAGTATATAATATAATACACAGCTTTCGACAAACTATTGAATAGTGAGAAAGTAAACAGTAGAAGGGAACAATATTTGAGTTCTTGGTTTAAATTTGTGGGCAATAGAATCGTCGTTCAGGGAGAAGCAAGCTATGTATATAGGCCTCAGTAGAAAAGAATGTGTCATTCTACCGTGCGATACAATTATAAAGAAACCTTGATCGCGCAACCACCGCAACCGCAAACGTTAATAAAATTTTAAGAATGCTAGAAAAATGTTGCATAGCATGTGAATTGTAAGCAAACGATTTCAAAGGGAGCAGATTGAAGATTTTCTGTGTGATGGGCAGAAAGGTGGTGAATGTATTCTCCCTAATCTTCCTTAGCCTTTGCCCCCTGTTTGTCTTATTACCACCTTTCTTGCGTTCTGAGGACATCAATCTTCGACACAGACGGATAACTGCTAATTTCAAATTGATGAGTATGTAGGGCATCAGAGGAGCGCCGCTTGGGGCACAATATAATGCGTTCTCCCGACTTAGGGTGTATCTAGACAGCACTCTCTCCTTTCTCTGAAGTGCTGAACCACCGCTACCTAACTTCGGACACTTGTCCACTGTCGGCGCAACGCCGAGCCTACGAACGGCACCGTTTTTTTTGTGTCCGTGGGCGTGTTACCAACCATCCGGTCACGCATTCTTCTATTCGTTAGGCCTATGTTATTCTTCGACGACGCGTCGGCGAAGCTGCGACCCTTTGCCATAAAGCTCAGTCGGTGACTGGATTCACCGATTTGAAACAGTGCATGTTTACCCGTTGTTCTCGATTCTTCTAACAATAAGAGCGGTTCGAATAATGCGAGCAAAGGCTTTGAGTAGAAAGACATTTCATCTCTCCGAAGAAGGAACAGGAGGGAATTTCTTGCATCCGTGTTATACACTGATATATGTCTTTCGAAGGCGAAGACGCCAGGAGACCAATTACAACACCACCACCACTGCACTAAAAGCTTAATAAGGATAAGGATAAGGATAAAGGACGGTGTTAATCAGTCCCTTTTGGGATGCGCCAGCGCATTCTACTTCTACGGAATGTCGTGGAGGCGTTGGCCATACAATGACTTGCGGTGGCCAGCCGATGAACAAGTCAACGCTTTATCCTTCCCAGACACGTCTGGCACCAATTCACCGACCCCGGAGAGATGGAAGGCTTGGTTGGTCTGGGCGGAAAATCCGAACCAGGAACCTGGTATCGGATGCACGCGACCGTCGGCGCCTCCTCCGACTGCGCTACACGCGCCCAAAAAGCTTAATAATGTGTTTTAACTACAATGACTTAAATGAGAGGATTCCATAAACAAAATGTTTGAATTGTACATTTGAGACGGGGTCACGACTGCAGCCGACAACTAACAATATCTTAACCATGTTTTGTTTCGTCTCTATCTTCATATAAAACATATTTATAATTAGTTACCCCGAGGCTCATCAGTGAAGAAGGTAACTAATTAATTTAGTTGCTAGTACTGCATTGTGCGAAATATTTTTTAAAAGTGTGTTTTAACTTGTACAATTCCACGGTCTTCTAGCCAACACAGCTAAAGGCATAATTTTGGTTTACATTTAATATGCTGACAATGAGCGAGTGGTGGCGCACTCGGAAGAGGAGATGGCTGTCGCGTTCACGCGTTACGAGATGATTTGTTCAGGAGTCGCCCTGGCCAACCAGGCCTTCCATTCGTTCGGAGTCGGTAGTCATTGTAGCCGCCAGTAGTCATTGTATGGACCAAATGCGCTTTCAAAATTCTTCGACGATATATACCATTTTCAGGTCGAATTGGACACTTTTCAAATCAAACAGGACACTTTTCAAATCAAATTGGACACTTTTCAAACCAAATTGGACACTTTTCAATCCAAATTGGACACTTTTCAAACCAAATTGGACACTTTTTCGTCAAATTGGACACTCTTCTAAGCTAGCCTAAGTTGAGACTTTTTAAATGAAAGAGATCTCTTCCGAATTGCAACAAGGTCCTTATACAGGTTGGACTACAGACTCAATAAAATGGTTAGAAAAAATTCTTGTCCAAGGAAAATTTAGAATAACTTTTTTGAATTTTTTTACTTTAGCTGCCCGAAGAAGTATAATAATTTTATAAAATTTTTACTTTTGGAGAAAAAATAACAATTTGTTTTTTTAAGCGCAGCAGAGCAGCAACCATAAAGTGCACTCAAAAACCGGATTGCGCCATGCATTCGAAAAGCTCGTCGCGATTCTTATTTGATTGATAGTGTAAATGCTGTTTACATGGAATTACGAGGTATGCGCGTTTTCAAAATTGTACTTGTTGCATTGTCTACAGTTTTTTGTTCGAGGAAAACTTCTGTATGCTTTCTTTAAATCTTTAGTTCACTTACCCAATATGTGAACACTTTATTTGAAATTTTATAAAATTCTAGTTCTTCGTGGAATTATAATGATTGGTAGCATGTTTTAAAGAACAGAAAGCCGGAAATTTTTAGTGCCAAGAGATAAGATTACGCCATGCACTCGACCAAGACGATTGATTGATAGTGTAAATGCTGCTTACATGAAACAACAATATGTATAAATCAACGTAGCCTGCCTCTTCTTAGATAAAGTGGGGCGTCGGTGAACATCTCACTTAGGTAGTCGCTTTTCGCTGCGTCCTATTCCGCGCGGGCAGATTACAGCGTTGTTTCTACAGTGCAGCAAGCGAGATAGCTGCCAGATAACCAAGTTTTTTGATAGTGTTTGAACACTTTCAAATCAAATTGTACACAAACCTGCAGACAATATAACAATATTTTATTGATGCATTCTCTTTAATGTCATAATCATCCTGCTTTACTACAACTGGTGAACTTGGCCATTGCAGCAGCGAGACAACCTTTTAGTGTTTGATGTATTTATTCACTTTGTATTACATTCTTTTACCTATATGAAATGGAAAAGAAGAATACTGCTTACGCAGGTTTATATTATGTATATGCTGATTATATTTATAATTGTAGTTGTTTTATACATACTTGTAGAGAATGCAACAAGTACAATTGCAAAGAACGCGCACATATCGTAGTTCCATGTAAACAGCACTTACGCCATCAATCAATTAAAAATCGCGACGAGATTTTCGAGTGCGTGGCGCAATCCAGTCTTTTAGTGCACTTTATGGTTCTTGCTTTGCTGCGCTTTAAAACAAAATTTAATATGTTATTTTTCCAAAAGCAAACTATTTATAAAAATATTACACTCACTCGGGCAGCTAAAGTAAAAAAATTCAGAAAAAGTTTTTCTAAATTTTCTTTGAACAAGAATTATTTCTTATAGAGTCGGTAGTTTAACCTGTTAAAAGGTTGTCTCAATTCGTAAGTGTTCTCTTTGATTTCAAATGTCTTCGGCGTGCTCAGAAGAGTGTCCAATTTGATTTGAAAAGTGTCCTATTCGATATATATATATATATATATATTCTCCAAGTTCTCTCTTCGTAAAACCTCGGCATTATTTAGATGTTTCGATTACTTCTGTGCCGAACGAGGTTGTTAGGTGGACCAGTATTTATTGAGCGGCCTAAGGTTTCGACCCGTTCGTCGTCTTCGGAGGCCTAAAAGTGGCTTGAGGATTCGGATGTTGCTATCTATCCGACCAAAAGCCTCATCGACTCTTGTCACCACCGGTCGCTCTATAACTCACAATGCGAAATAAACGGCAGAGAGTCATCGGTGACCGAAGGACACTCATTTCGATTGTTCATTCGTGGATTTTGTGAAAGAATCCAGAACGCCTCCAGCGCTTTTCTAGACAAAATATCTGTCTCAATGGTCAAAATAGTGCACTTCACATCAAAGTCGTTTCCGCCATGTTCCTCCACTTTATGCTTGCCCAGAGGATTCGTTAAGATACCCCGCTTTTTGCACGCTAGATGTTCATTAACACGAATAGCAAGTACCCTTCCCGTTTCCCCAATGTATGTCTGGCTGCATGTCCGGCATTCAAGCTCATAGATAACGCCAACTTTGGCGCAATCATCTACTTTCCCGTAAGGACATACAATACAGTTTTCCGTTACGCACTCCCTGTCGTAAAGCCTATTTCGAACCAGCAGGCATCTGATGCTGTCGTTTGGAATTCTAACTAAGACAACATCATCCTCCAACTGGGCCCGTCTTATGCTTCGCTGTAGAGCGGAAGTGACGTTATCGGAAATGAAAGGGACACACAAGGGTACTTTCGCTCGGTGTGGTACAGCTCGCTGATCAGAGTGGGATCCCCTGTGGTGATGTGGTACCGTGTATCTATTCTGCGCAGCTATTTGACATGCTAGTTGCACAGATTCACGTCGTTCTTCAGCACCAGTGCATACATCGTTCGCAATTCTGAACATATTCTTCACTACCGCGCGTTTGACTGCGCTAGGATGTGCAGATGATGCATGGACCAAGATGTTCTTAGAACTTTCTTTGCGGTACCACTTCACTCGGATCATGCCACCGGATAATTTAACCTGTACATTCAGATAGGGGAGCCAACCGTTTTTCGGGGTTTCTCTCGTCATCTTGATGTACTGCGACTGATGATTTAGAAGATTGAAACACTCATCCATTTCGGATTGTGTTGAAGTTATAATGAAACAATCATCAATATACCTGCAATACATCAGTGGAAGACGATCTAGAACCGGCTGCTGTATTTTGCTCATAAAGCATACCACAAGCACAGGAGTCAATCGCTGGCCCATGGCCAGGCCTCTGGTTTGTGAATAATATCTACCTCACCATTTGAAAATATTACAATTCAAGCATTCCTTAACCAGAGTCATGATGCATTCCTTACTGAGTCCAAAAGTGTTGATATTATCATGATACCGGTCAAGCATTTCTGATAAGGCTTGCAAGGCATCATTATTTTGGACGTTGGTGTAAAGTGCGGTTACATCAAATGACTCCACAATACAACCTTCATCAAAACGTCTATTGTGGAGCTGTCCAAGAAATGCTCTCGTATTAGTCAGGTGAGCAGGAACCATTACCAGCAACTGGCTGACGATTCTATTAAAGGCCGCCACAGACTTCTGCGGCGCCGCTCGGCGGCGACGCTCAGCGGCTTGACTCATCATCAGTGGGAGCGGTGACGACGAGGTACTGTACTGTTTCTAGTGGGGACCGACTGGTGCTTAACAATAACGCGCCCCGATGACGATCGCGCGCTCGCATCGACCGTCTCCGCTCTGGATCCCGCCGCGAAAGGGCAGAGCGCAGAGCGCAGACAGACAGACGCTGGAGCGGCGCCGCCGGGTGGAATGATTCAAGTCATTTCCGCCAGCGACGCCGCCGGTGCCGCCGGTGCCGCCGGCCAGCCAGCGGCGTCGCCCAGCGGCGCCGCTGGCTGCGCCGCTGGAGGCGAGCTCTGCGTCTCTGCCCTATGGTTAAGCATAGGGCAGCGGCGCCGCAAAAGTCTGTGGCGGCCTTAAGAAACCAAGATATTCTGTCAGTTGGTCCCCCTACACAACTAATTATAGGCCTTATTTTAAATCTATCCGGTGACATTGATAGCGTATCCTCTGGCGCAAGTTTATGGGTCTTGATAAGGCTGTAGAACACTGGACAAGTTGCATTGTCCAGCTTGAGCCTGCTGAGCAATTTTGGATCAATTCCAGCAGATCTGCCTTTGCGGAATGTTATTTAGGCCTCCGAAGACGACGAACGGGTCGAAACGTTAGGCCGCTCAATAAATACTGGTCCACC